>CAJGYM010000010.1:1324143-1924143 GCA_904845305.1 Caenorhabditis auriculariae | reverse complement strand
CCGTAGCGCAGCACTCGTTTCCAACCAACCTCTGCACGTCGTTTCTTCTTTTCCGGGGGCGAGAACTCGTCGGATTCTTTGGCCGGCGATACTGGACGTTCCATCGGCTCCATGGGCGGTGGCGTGGCTGGTCCAATGTTGTCGAAGTCGGCCACGCCGACGTCTTCGAAATCATCAGCGAAGTGGTTGTCCTGCAATGAAAAGGATTTATTCAAGCAAAAGTTACACAGGGCATTTTTGAGGGTTTTTAGAATTTAAGTCTTCTTCTCCCAATTATCAGGCCAAAGAACTGCAATTTGAAATTATAGAGAAATACATAAAAATTCATACTGCATCAAATTCAGAAGTGGAAAATTGCGCCAAAGGCTCCTGTTGAAGGTTTTCAAATTTTTCGAATCTCTCTATGTCTTTTGCGAGTTGTTTTTCCGTGATAGAAATTTCTTGATTCCCAGCAGTTCATTGAGCTTTCAGAGGATCAAAGACAAAACTTCAAAAAAGAAAGATGGCTCTTTTCAAGCTCTCATTTTTTTTAATGGAGAAGTCATCATTTGAGTTGTTTGATTGAACAAAGTTTTTTCCTTATTTTTATTTTACGACACTTGAGAAGTCTCGATTTCTAATCAGAAGTTGGATAAACGGAGCTCCAAGAGGCAATGAATCGTGGCCGACGCCTTTTGTGGTAAATCCCGTCGAGTGCATTAGTAGGTTGTCGACAACAATGATCCGCAGACACACAAACCAACGCAAAAGGAGCCACCAGCCATTGTCTAGGGCATATCGGAGGTTGTCACAAATAGTGTTGATGACATCCAAATATTTGCGCTTGACACGTTAAGACTTTGGTTGTCGCCGGCCCGATTCTTGGCCGACCGTTATTAATAACCAATATTGGACCCTAATCACAGAGGCTGTGAGGTGGGGATTGAGATTAGTCACTAAGTGGGATGTTATTATAAAATATCTAGCTTGAGTGTCAAGTTGATAAGAAATGATTTGTCTATGATCCAATGTTAACGCTGAGGGTTCATCTTGATTCTGAAACAGCAATCTGAGGTAGCTGAATCTTTCACAAGTATTCCTGCAAAGTCATAACTTCAGAAAAAAAACTCAGTGCTTCAAACAGCTGACTTTTTTTCTCCATTCTTGATTCTCAGCTTATATGGTACTTTTCATAATATGAAATTGGTTCATACTAGAAAACCTTGAAATTTTAAAGTCTGTGTTTGGTTAATCGGGATTTTAGGACCCTCAGAATGTTATGAGACATCAACTCGTTTGAAAACGGATCATATCGGTTTCATATTTCTCACGTAACTTCCCAATTTTTTAGATTTGAATATTAATCGAAAGTCAAGAAGACAGACTCACTTTATGTACCGAGTCATTTTGCATAGTTTCCACCCACTTTCGTGCTTGGTTACTGTATGTCTACCCGATAATCCTAATCTGCGCGTGCCATCATCCTGTCGCCAGCCTAATCAACCTTCGAAAGTAAATATTTGGTTGTCGCACCAAACTTGGCCTTTTTCACAAATTGCTGGGTAATCAGCCGTCAGCCAGCTGCCATCTTATCCAACTCAACAGCGAAACCAACTTAACGGCTTACAAGGCCGTTTTGCAGCGGCGTTAAACCGACCATCACTGGGATTACGCCAGCCGACGACACTATCCAGTTAGAAGCCACACCTCAACGAGGCGCCTTTCATCCGTCTCGTCAGGATGTTCCTCTTGACGACCCGCATTCAGTTTGGACGGCGATCGGCTCAAGTCAGAATCGGATTGAGGCGAGGTCGGACCAACGGAAAAGGCGGCCGAGTGGAGGGGAAGTGAAATGTGTCAATGTTTTGTACTTGACATTCATACAGACACACACGCTCGTGGACCTTCACCTCTTAACTCTACAGTAGTCTATTGAGATGATGGATCTGAAAACCAATCGAGATCATAAAATTCTCAAAGATCAGCTTCGTAGGGCTCACTGTTTTGTGAGATTTTGAAATGGAGAAATCACATGTAGCATGTGTAGTAACAAAAGCTCAACGCAGATTCATCAAGGCCTTTTTGGTTTTCAAAACGAGCGTACAAATTTTTGTACAGTTTCCAGATACTTTTTCCGGTCTGTGGAGCAGTACGAAAACACCCACGAGCAGTATAAAATATCGGAATATTCAGCAGGCATGGGAAAACCTTCATAAATGTACGCACCGTGGGTATCGAAAGACAATGACGAGTTACAGCCGCCTGTAATGGCGTGCGCCTTCTCAATGAAGCGTTACCTTTTATGTGAGAAATCGTGGCGCTACAAAAATAGGTATCATTATACCAGCTCAATGATGTCATTAAAGAATTATTTTCTGTTATTCAAACAGAAAAAAATAATGGGGATATGAAACTCCTAATGATTGGTACCATTCTTTGAAAAAATGAAATAAAGATAAAAAACTAAAAACTAATCTTCCAAAAGTCTTTCATCTTCTGAATTGTTTCTCAATGATTCACACGATATCGTAGATCAGAAGATTTCCACTCAAATACCTGCAAGTCCAAATAACTTCTCGGACTAAAATAATGGCCTCATAAGGTCAACCGAGGAAAATCGGATGAGAGGAGGCGCCGGTTGAAAATTGGAAGTAGAAGAAGGCCAGGTATCATCGGACTCTTGAGTGCCGTCCGAAGGGTGCTCCATTAAGCGACTGTCGCCAAGTCGAGGTCGCGAGAGGAGCATCCGTCCAAGACGCTTACTCGACCAAAAACGTTCCATGCCCGAATAATTGCGGTGCGCCGCGAGCCAGTTCGCCAAGGACGGCCATTTTATTTGTTTTATCTGTGCCATTTACAAGAAGATGACTCGTCACGAGAGATTTATGAACGGCCAAGGGGGCTGGCGGCAACCGTTCAGTTCTTTTTCTGAGTAGAGAATCTTTGACCGCTAGGATAACTGTGGAGATAGGAATGGTTTAATCAAAATTTGGAGCCTTTTAGTAAGCCTCATGGCATCTTACTCTGTAGTAGCGTTGAGAAAAAAATTTCTGAAAAAATATGTGACAGTTTTCTGTTTTTTTCCATTACTGATTGTGTTGGCAAGACCAGTTATGAAAAGACCGTAAATAAATCTTTTTCTCAAAAAAAAATCGTGAATCTTGATTTTTTGAAAAGACAATAATGTAATCATCATCAACTAAATAAATATCTCTTCACCTAAAACCGTGTACCTTACTACGAAGGCAAGATCATGAAAACTCCATTATCCAAATTTTCTTATCGAAATATTTTTATAGTTCTTATGAATAATAATTATTGATTCTTCTTCAAAAAGCTAGCTGAAAAGGTTAAGATGTTCTCACAAAAGAAATATCATATCATAGAATAAGATTTTTTGTGAAGTCATTTCAGACTCGGTAAATTACTTTCAAGACGCGTGAAATATTGGATAGATGGATCTTTTGGTTTTCATCATAACGTTCATCGCAAGAAGCTGCGCGTATTGTGTTGCGGGTTGCGCAATCCTTTGTCACTCCGACGCTTCTGCTTTTGGCCTGGACGCACAGTCTGGGAAACGCCGACAGCGACTGATGGCTTCATGGGAAACAAGGTTTTTCAAAGGCTGAAAGAATAGTGTGGTTGTAAAATATCCCATTGGAGTGAAATAACATGAGAATCTCTACTAGCGGTTCTCGGGACTTGTTTTGTTCAGCCTCAAGACGCGCGAGTTTTGGAGGGAGTTTTAGTGTTTATCTTAAAAACAAGTTAAACTTAGATTGATGACTTGAAGCTTCTAGTTTCGGAAAAGAATGTTCTTTATAAGCGAGTTTGTTGGCCTATACTGCCTGTCTAAGAACTTTCAAAAATTGGCTTTTTAATAGAAATAAATTAGGATATAACCTGACGTGCCTTAACAGTCAATAAAACTGTACTTGTCTACACGATGACGTCATTCCTAGACTATTCAGAAGTGCGCGGAAAACGGAGAAGCAGCAGCATATGGCCGCCACTCCCGCCAAGTGTTTCCATGTGTTCCAGACGGTACAAACGTGGCAATCCACGATGTTTCACACCCACTTCATCACTTCTTCTCATTTGCATATTTTCTGTTTCTGCCGGTGCCGCCTCGACGTCACGGATTACTCGAGAGTCTTGAGGACTCCATTGTGATCGAAGAGCTTCTGCACATATGGACACGTGTTGAACGATCAAAAGACATGAATTTGAGGGATTAGAGTTATACTTCTTGAACAACAGAGACGTCAAAAGCCTCTTCCTTCTACACTTTTCGGCTATCTTTAAAAACACACTCGAACATTTTTCAGATTGAAAATAAGCAAAAATGAAAAGCAGTTTTGAAAAAAACTTCGTAGCATATTTGGCTAAAATAAAAGCTCGAAACAGAAAACGATTGTTGAAAAAATTCTGAAGGAAAACTCTTTCTTTTTTGAAAATAAAAACTAAAATAAGCAGGACTTATTGAGGGAAAGCTTTCTTTATGATTTAAGCGTTCAATTGGGCAGAAAACGCTTTTTTTTAAATTCAATTTTTGATTCTGTCTTAAGTTTACCGCAAAACAATTCAAATTATTTTTGTTAGTCGAACAAAAGAAAAAAAAACTCAATTAGAGATTTCTGAGGTTTACCACTCATTCTGCTGATGAAAAGTAAACTATCGGCTCCGTCTGATCTTCTATTTTACCATATTCTCAACTCGGGCAAATCTAATCAAATCTAACAAAAATTTAGACGTTACGGTAAACGGTGACATGCACGCAGGTGTGGTGCCGTGTCGTGTTTTGACACATTCATTACCGTAGTCTCAAGTCATATAAATTAGCGTATCCATCGCAAGACGCTGCGTCTTTTGTGTTGGTAGTTGCGCAAGCGGAGAGACATCGAACGCAATCATCACACTCCTCTGCGGCTCCGACGCTTCTGCTTTTGGTCTCGTACACGTCATCCGGGAAATGCCGACAGTCCGACTAATGGCCCCATGGGAAACAAGGTTTTTTTTTTGAAAAAGAGTCGGGATCTTCGAGGTATTGAGTGACGGTTTAGGGGTCTGTTTTCAACTAATTTTGAGTTTACTCAGTGGTTGAGTCGGGCGAAATTCTGACCGATAAAGTGGAAAACGCTCTGAGCAACGCTGAAATTGTTGATTTATTAAAATCATGCGGTTCAACTTTCTAATAAAGTCAAAAAATGAAAAAGCGATTTTCCTTCTTTTTTTTTGTAGCACACCGGTCAACCGGATTTTGGGGAACGTTTACCGAAACATGGTTCGAGATGAAAAAAATTTTCCAGAATAGTTTGTAAAACATAAAAGGATGTAAACTTTCTGTTCATTTTTTCTCAAACATCGATAAATGTTGTGAAATCCAGTTTTTGACTATTTTTGATAACCCTCTATGACGAAAAATGTCAGCTGTCAATAATTTTATTTCAATTTTTTGGATCCTTCTGTTGAGGTATTAAAAATTTTGGAAGTTTTCTTGTTCGATGATTATTTTAACCTCCGCAAAAATCTAAAAGCTAGAATCCATTTTTTTGCAAGCTGCGACAAATGCCGAACTATAATTTCAATGACTTTTCCTTGACTTTAAATCTACCAAATGAAAACATTCCATCAACAGCTCGAAGCATGCATTTAGCTGTAATTTTTTGTGGATTCCAGCTTATTAGCATAATCGTATAATTTTTTACGACGATGGGATGAAAAGGCTGCCGCGTAAAACTAACAAATGCCCCGAGTTCAATAAAATTTGCTATTGACCATGATACCTGTCTAAAGGTAAGCTGAAAGGCTTCACGTACCGGAGCAGGAAACTCGTGGAAGTTGCGGATCTCCTCTTCTCGGATCTCTCCAAGTCCCAACTCTTGCTGCAAGTCGGTGTTAGTTCTGATCACGTTCTCGGGATGGGCTTTGTAAGAGAGGAACGATTGATAGAGCTGAAGTTTGAGATTCTTGATTCAATTTCGATGAATTTTTCAGTCTCACTCGGACTAGAGCTTTGTTCTTCATTCCTTGACATCCTGGGAAGTGGAATAGTTTTTCAACAGTTCCGCTTTCACGCAAAAGCATGAGCTTCTTGGTCGGAGGAGCCAAGTCGAGGGTTTGAAGAGTGTCGCTGAATATTGGTTGTTTCAAAAACAGTTTTTTATATCACGTTTTTGTTGACTGAATGGGCCTCTCATGATTACTACATAAAAACTCTTTAGCTTTTTACACCATTTTTTCAAACTTAATTTGGCTTAAACAAAGAATATTCAGTTTTGCTTGCGCCACCAAAATATCAGTCCACGCTAGGTTATTTATTTTCATTATAACATTTATTTTAGAATTGGACTACTGAAAGTTGTATTCCAACAATAAAACCACAAAAAAATTTAAAGTTTTAAAGTTTTCAGTGAGAAACTCAAGTAGTTTTCAAAATGGCTAAGAGAACGACAGCTGTGAAAAAAATTCGTTTCAGCAATGAAGTTAGCTACATAGAGAATGCTTCAAAAAAATGTATCTTTCACTTGTTTTCTACAATTTTGTGCTAATCGTAATATGCTCTTTCGTCTCGCTTTCTTGACCTTCGCTTTGAAGTTTTAGAAAGAATCAAGTCTTTTTTGAAAAGGATTATTTTCATAAATTGAAAGTTTTTGCTTCAAAGCAACTGTGTGCATCTTATAAAAACATAGGATATGAATTCAATTGATTTTCTATAACCCTCATCTAACAAAATGGCTGAAATGGCTGTTCAACTTTTTCGAGTTCCCACATTCACCTGTAATCAGCCATGTTGGCTTTCATGGCGTCTCCGCTGATGTTTTTCTGGTCATCGATGAGCAAGCGGCGCTTCTTCTTTTTCTTTTCCGGGCGCTCGCAGAACGGATCCAAAGGCTCTAAGGCAAACGTTTCGCGATCCAGGGTGGCACCTGGAAAATGCGTTTTACAACTTTAATATTTAAGTTTTTCTTTATTTGTCTTGCTAGAAAATCACATTTCAGAACAAAGAAATTTTCGTGTGATTTCCTATCCTCGGTTACTCCGATAATACAGCATTTTTTTGATAAGGTGATTACAAGAGGAGAAGAATGTACACTACCATCGGAAAAGATACAAAAAAAGGGAGTTTCAGTAACAACTTTCTTGTAAGCAATTAACTCTCTTTGAATCTTTCTGGAGTGATGACTGTTTTTTTTTTATCAGTCTGATAAAGATTTAGTTCAGAAAAAGCAGTTTTAAAATTCTTCCGGAAGATTGAATCCGTTACAAGAAAGTTGTGACCAAAGTAGCGTTTTTTTTTTCGTATCTTTTTTGACGTTACTGTATTTCAAGAAAAATCTCACTGCGAGCAAAGGAAACGTGGGACTGAGCATCGTCGTTAATGTGAGAAGGCTCCGGCTGGTGAAGGGCGACTATTCCGGACATGTTGTCGGTCATGACTGAAACTTTTCAGTTACGTAATTTTTCTCAACGCAATCTCACCATCGTCATCATCTTCGCAGCCACCCCCAGCATCTCCGAAATCGTCATCAAAGATCGTGTTTCCAGGAGCACGGATATTCTCAAGAAGAGGAGTTCCTTCACGGAGATCGCTGCAAATTCACCTTTCTTTATTTTTCCTTGTCGTTCGTTTAATGAATCATTGAAATTTCTCCCAACAATATTCGTGAAGAGACTTTCGAAATTGAAAAAACGAGCGTAATAAGTCCTTGCCTTATTTTCCAGCTATTTTGTAAAGAAAGGAATAAACGTTCAAAAAAAAAAACTGGGAACCACATTGGCGCAGATTTCGAGCTCGTTCATTCACACTCTGGTCCAAGAAAACTATTTGCTCGAATATAGTTGTTAACTTCCGCATGACTTTACTAATAGAATATATTTCCCTTGACTGAATATTTATTGCAAAAATGATTCAAAGTGAAGCTGGAAAAACTTATAGATAGACAACAAATTTACACCAATAAGTGTATTTTTTTATATATGATCAAGCTAAATTTTTTTGGGAAAAGTCTAAAAAAACTTTTCATCCTCTTTTTCGAAAAAAACGACTATTCACTTTATTCCATAAAAATCAAAAAAAGTTTTGTATTTAGTCAAGAACCGTCAATGTCAAAACCGTAAGACCATAACAACTAAAGTAACTTTAATCATAAAACTTGATTTTTTTTTCTGAAGCCAGACATTTCAGGAGATCTTTTTGAGTATGATCCTTGAAAGAATTTTCGATTGTTTTTTTTTTAAGTTTTTATCATCTTTTCATATTGTCCGATCTCCTTGTCCCAATAAAGGTCTTTGAGATAATATCAAAGCATCGTTTTTGTCATGAGTCAACTCGAAATAATGTATTATTTCCCACTGTCTTATCAATATTTCTGTGATCAGTGATAAATCAACAAGCTTATCAGAAAACCTGACCTTTAATAGATTATCTTTTCCGGGAACAGTAAGCAAAAAAGTTGAACAACGTAAAGACAGGTGATTAATTTTTTGTGGGAGCGTTCTTTTTTACGAAAATAGAAACGCGAATGAGAATAATCAAGAATAACTGAATTCATAAAAAATTGATGGAAATATCCGTTCAATAGGAAGAATTAGATATTATAGCTGATTCACGGATGGCTTGAGCCATCGAGAAAAGGGTCCCGCCACAAAAAGAGACGAGAAAGTGCCCTGGTTGGTGGAGAGTGCAGACAGGCCACGCTTTTTGCGTCCCGAGATAGCCGTGAATGTTCTATATTTCAACTTATTTTCTGTTTTTTTGCTGTGAAGCCTTGGACTACCTTGAAAAAAACTAACGAAATTTTTTTATAAATAGCTACGGAATTTTTTTAAAAACTCGAAAAAAATTCGGAAAGCCAGGCAAAATTATTATTTTTTTGTGGAGATTTTTTTGCAAAATTATTTTCCTACTTGTTCAGTCTTTGTTGGCTTCGCAAAAAAATTTTCAACTGGCGACTTTAAATTCAATCTTTAAAAAAATTTATTTGACAGAAGAAATTCACTTCCTTTCAAGAAAACGAGAACAGCATTCAGAAAAGTGCAATAAGATATTGATGAAGCAAAAAAATCCCATTTTTTTCGTCTTTTTCTCATGCAAATTTTTTTCCAAGTTGTCTTAATTCAGTTATATTAAAACCATATGAAAAACCACAAAACTGAAAACTATTTATATCATTTTTTTCTTTGTTCAGAAAGGGAAAAATTTTTTTCGTATTCAAATATCCGAATTTCTTACAGTTTCTTCTTTTCTAAATTTTAATTTTTTTCCTTTATTTTTTTAAAAGAAAAACCAACTAAAAGTCTAACAAACCCTGGGAAACCACTGCTACTAGCTTCTGCACGAGCGAATTCTTGGGCGAAATCACGAAATTCGTCTTCGAAACAGATGCCTCCATTGTCTCCAAAGTCGTCCATCTATAAAGTTGAACTGATATGAAAAAAATCAACGAGAAAAAATAGCTTGAGAAAAGTGAAGATTAAAGCACAAAACTGAAAGAATTTCAAAAAAATTTTGCTTGTATTTGAATAATCTGGTTTTCAAAGAATTCTACAATTTATCTCACTTGTTCCAATTCTGTTCAAAGCTGAAATAAATCGAGATTTATTTTAACTCAAAATTTTTTTTTAACTTTTTGAAAAACATCAGTTTAAGTTGTTAAAGTGCTTTTCATTAAGTTTTTTTTAAAGAAAAAAATAAACAAACCCCGAAATCGTTGAACATTGTGCTGCAATTCGTGATGTGATCTTCTTTCAGAGTGATGTCGTCAATTCGACTCTGGCTGATCTGAAAAAAAGGATAATAAAATAAAGATTCTCTCGAGGATGCCAGAAAGTCCACATTGAAAAGGGCATACTTTTCAGTTTGTTTAAAAAAAAAGTTCATTTTTTTATAACAATAATCTTTCTGAGCAAAAACTTTTGATAATTCGTTTAGAAAATAGAATAAGTTACCTGCTTGGATGCATTCATTTAAAAACATTTTGAAAAATAACTCAGAAAATAAAAAGAAAAATGATGGTACCTGAGGAGGATTTGGGAAATCGAAATCAATGTTAAAGTCTGGCAGCGAAGCATCGTAGTCCACGAAAACCTGTAAAAACGGCATTGTTGCTGGTAGTTTTTCAAATTGTTGTTTAAGTCGATTTCGGGATTTAATAAAAAATGTAGAGTCCGGAGCATCAAGGATTGTTCTGACAGATCCGCAATGAAAAAAAACCTTTTTTTATTTACGCCCAACAAAACGGCATCCCTTGAAAGTTGAAGATTATTAAATTTACTGGGCTTTTTTTCAGAAAGGAGCTTTTTTTATAAAAAAAAAATTACAAAAACGGAACAGCAAAAAGAGAAAAAAACTGACGTCAGGCAAAGTGATGGACTGAATGGGCGCCGTGTCGGGCATCAGGTCAAGTTGGCCGGGACGGAAAGCCATTTTGATCTTGAGGAAGGCTTCGTTACAATCGGCTAACAGGTATTTGGTCTTTCTCGAGTAGATTCTGACAATTCCCAAGAGAAGATGTCCTGTTGTACGGAGAGCCATCTTTGACTGAAAAAAATCGATATTTTTTTATATCTTCAGTTGCATTTTTGAGATGGATAAAATAAAAAAATATATATAATGAACTTATTTTCAAAAAAATTTAATCTCGCCTTATTTTTCAAAAAAATTCGAAAAAGATTTCATGTGATTACAGATCCATCGCATCTAATTTACCAAATTCATGAAAACATGAACAAACTTTTTTTAAAAAAATTTCTGCTCAGAAACAACAAAATAGATGCTTAACAAAATGAAAAAAAAAACTTTTTCGTCGTTTAAATTCAATTCGAAATTTGAATAATGAACTAATTGTGACTTCCAGGGAAATTAGGTTACTACATCCAAATAAATTTCATTGATCTTTTTGTTGAATGATTATTTTCCTTATCATCAAAAAGCACACGACCAATTTTCGAGTTCGATAACTGGTGTTTATTTGCCAAACCATTTTTCCTATTTCAATGACTCAGCTCGGGCAAAAATCCAACGCCCACTCAAAATGTTACTCGAATAAAAAGCCAACCTTGGGTTTCATGATCTCGTCGACGGCCTCGTCCACATCCGTTTCATAGATTTGTGCTTTGGATAGTTTTTTCTCCCAATGGGCTGCCAGCCAAATTTTGGCTAACGGCCCCTTTTTTGAGAGCACAAATTGTGCGTAAAACATCTGTAATCAAATACCTTTGATAAAATATTTTGTAAATAATGACAATCTGTAATGAAATACGTAGCGTAACAAAAGTAGTCATATGGACCGAAAATGTACAAAAAAATTAGAAAAAATTCTCTCTCAAACAAAAACTTAATTGCAACTTTTACGAAACAAAAAGAATAACAACGTATTTGATCAAGAATTATGCAATACGCCCTTTTTTGAGGTTTGAAAACCTTTTCGATCGAATGCTATCATTTCATGGCACTTCCTTTCGATCGGATGAAACAAAAGAAAGAACGCGATTCCGGCAAGTTTCTCCTGTTAACAGATAACTTTATGTATTTTAATTTTTTGGAATTTATTTGTTTATTAAAACTTCAAACTTGGGCATTTATTGGACATTTTAACAGCAAAATTGAAAAGTTGGAATGCAGGACTTTGAGGAATTGTATTATACAGATCAGTTTTTAGGATTTATAAACAACAAATCTGAATTGATTGTTTTTCACAACGTTAATAATTGAATAGAATGTAAGAGAAAATGCTGAAAAAAAAACATTGATCGATAACATTAAAATAAACAATTTTCTCCCAAAATCAGTAGAAAAGAATAAGCTTTGAACAATTATTTGATTTTTGTTAATGATAACCAATATTTTCAACACCAAATAGTACTCATTAAACGGTATAGGACTTTATAAAAATAAAAAATGAGAAAGAATTGACAAATAAACGCAAAAAACGCAGTTAATCAAAAATGGTAAATTTTTTTGAATATCTTTGAAAGCTTTCTACACTTGTTATTCCTCTTTGATGAAAATGCAAAAAAAAACAGATGGAAGTCTATTTTGTTCGAACAAAAAAGCTCAAAACAAGCTAATCTACGTGCCGAGCGGCGTTCGAAAAAAGAACGCAGAAGCGACGCGGCTCGCGTCGCGTATTCAGGCAAGCGGGGGAGCCGTTCGGGGGTAATGCGGTCGGTTGTCTCCTCTCTTCAATACCATTCCGCTCTTTCGCAATCTGTTTCGCGCATGAATCAGCTTTGTCGTTTTTTTTTCTTGCCTTTGGCTTTCGATAGTACTTTTCTCCCCTGAGATTTCCATTCCCTTTCCACTCCGACTTTTTAACGTAATTCGCATTTTTTTCCCCCTTTGTGCGTAATTAATGTAATTTAGAATCAAACCATTCATTAGGCTCAATTTTTTCGATAATCTATATATCATTTGCTCAACTGAATCAAAAAGGGGTTCTGAGCGGCCTCTTGGATATAGCCAATTATTTTGACTCAAAAGGTGAGGGAAGCAGAGAAGAAGGCGTGACGCGTAGCGTGTGCTTATTCGGCTCTCGGCACGGGATCGATGCAACTGCCAGCGGCAATTTCGAGAGCTCACATATAAGATCAATACTTTCGCTCTTGCCATTTCTTTTTAATTCTTCTTTGCCTTTTTCATTTATGCACAAAAATAGTACAGTAGATACAAAAGAAGGTTATTTTACTAAATATTTTGTTCGAACTATCAAATAAATAAAGATCAATACTTTTTTTAAAGCTTTCATATTTTTTTGTGACCACCGGATCAATTTACGTTTTCTGAAAAACTTTTTGGCTCATTTTTGGGTTTGCAGGTCTTTGTCGTGGATTTCCCGCTTTGCTTGTCATCATGAGCACTGGCGAAGATTGTAAGTTTTTTTCTCTACTAAATGATTTTTCCAAACGTTTTGTTTTTAAAAAAATAAAAATCTCTAGTAATTGCGTGTAAAAAAAGAAAAAAACTGGTTTCATTCGGAATTTAGGAAATATGAGAAGTATTTTATTGAAGGTTTTTTTTCAGCCCGAAAAAGCATTAATCCTGGACAAGGACATCGTCAAGCTCCAGAGCCTCCAGCTCGTGGAGTGGCTCCTTCTCATAATTCATCTCGCAGCTCTGGAGCTCCCGAACCTCCAGCTCGTGGAATTCCTCCGGAGCCTCCAGCCCGCAGTTCGGATTTGTCCGCGCCACATTCTCGCAGTATGTGTTTTCGAAGTGACCTACTTGCAAAAAGAAGTTTTCAGAGCGCCACAGCTATGCTACAGGAGCTCCTCCAGAGCCTCCAGCTCGTAGTAAGGCAACAGCTGAAGGACAAACGCTTGACAGAGAAACTCCTGAAAGACCAACTCTCTACATGGGGCTTCCTGAGCGTCCAACTCTGAACATGGAAATGGAGCGGCCAACTCTAAACATGGAAATGGAACGGCCGACTCTTAACATGGAAATGGAGCGGCCAACTCTAAACATGGGATCTGCCAGTCGGCAAACTCTTAGTGATAGCGTTATCGACCGTCCAACTCTCAACATGTCTGTCGAGCGTCCGACTCTCAGCTTGAGAGAGTTCGACCGGCCAACTCTCAACATGGGCGACCTCACAGACCGTCCGTCGCTGATGCCCGAACAGAACCAGCAAAACAAAGGCCCGATTCGCAAGCGCCTCACCGAAGCCGAAGCCAACTCCGGCCTCCTTGAGCTACACAGTCATTTATATCCTTAAACAAGGAATCAATTGAAATTTCCAGACGTAACAGCCCGAGTGACTTATGATGACCTGAAGTTTGTTGCGGACCTCGGCCATGGAAGCTGTGGTACTGTTACCAAGAGAACTTACATGGGACTCGTCATGGCTGTCAAGGTCATCTAACTACTAAAAATTGTGAACAAAAAATGACTCAAGCTAGCCATGAATCAGCTATTGAAGACTGAACTAAATATTTTCCAAAGATTTTCATTTCCATCTTCACAAATTCTTCATTTTGATTTTAGCCTAAGTTTTCCAGCAATCAGCTATCTTTGAAAGGAAAAAATTAAAAAAAGGGACAAATGATAAGATTTTCAAGAAAAATGAAAAAAAAAAAAAATTTGAAAAAAGGGATTTTCAGACAATGCCTCGGAATGACAACGTCGTTGAAATGAACCGAGTTCTCATGGATATTGATGTTATCCGCCGCTCTTTGGACTGTTCTGACATTGTGAGGTGCTTCGGATACTTCATCACTCCCGTTAGTTGCTCCTCTTCTCCATCTCGGCTATAAAATAAAGTTTCAGACGGATGTCTCTGTGTGCATGGAATGCATGGCGACGTGTCTTGACCGTTTGCTCCACCATACCAATTACAAGCCCTTTCCCGAGACAATCATTGGAAAAATGATGATCAGCACTGTAAACGCTCTCCACTATCTCAAGTCTCGTCATGTCAGTTTTTATCAAGCTTTGAAGCATATTTGTGAATTTGAGCTATCAATAGACCTGGAAAAAACAGTTTTTTCCATGTTTCTTGATTCTCTATTTTTTCAACTTGAAATTTAAATTTAATAAGTTTAGTGCTCCTCTCTGCCTCGAAATGAAAATATTTCAGTCGATCATGCACCGTGACGTGAAGCCGTCAAACATCCTTCTGGACTGGAACGGCGCCGTCAAACTGTGTGACTTCGGAATCGCAGGACAGCTCATCGAGTCTCGCGCTCACTCCAAGAATGCCGGCTGTCCCTTGTACATGGGTCCGGAAAGGCTTGATCCTGCTGTCTCGACCTCCTACGACATCCGGAGTGACGTTTGGTCTGTCGGAATGACGATGATGGAACTGGCCACCGGGAGATACCCATATGATGGCAAGAGCGAGTTCGAAATGATCAGTGCGATCATTTTCGGAGCGCCGCCCAGGCTCGACCCGGTGAGGCTTCCGGCTCTTTCAAGAGAACCAATTAGAGCAGTAAGAATTGAAACAGAAATGACGAAGAAAATGGAAATCAGCCTCTTTTCAGAAGGCTAAAAAATTAACTACATTTTCAAAGTATAACTAGATTTTCTGCGGATTTTAAGATTTGAGACAAGTTCCTCAAGGTTTAAAAAGCAAAAAAAGTGGTTTCGTTTGATGCTCTGGTTTATCCTTCCATTTGAACTTTGGCTTTACAAAAAAATAAATTTTCAATAGAAAAAAATATTGTGAGGCCTAGGGGGCGTCATTTTAGATCTTATACAAGAAAGAAATCCAAGTTTTCAGGAAAATCATTCGTCCGACTTCTGCGACGTCGTTGATCTTTGTCTTCAGAAAGATCCTACCATGCGTCCCCGCTACCCCGAGCTTTTGGTAAAGCTGTACTCGTTTTGTTTTGTCCAAGCCACATCATTTTCAGATGCATCCGTTCATCAATCTCAACAGCACTCTTCAAACAGATGTCGAAGAATGGTTCACGGAATGCATGGTTGACGTTGGCAAAGTTTCAATAAAGGAATAAATAAACTTTTTTTGTACCTTATACATATTATCACTCTATTTGTATTTTTAAATGTACTTATCGAAAAAGTTTTAATTGCACCCGCTTAGATTAAATATTTTCTGTGTTATTTATTTCAGTAGGAACGATATGAAAGTCTTTCAGTTCGGTTGTTTCCAGGATTTCTTCTTTTGCCACACATTATCCCTCTACTGCTAGTCTTCCTTACCAGCCATCCAATCGATTCTAGCCGAAAAATTTCACAAAACTGCTCTATTTTTATTCCCTGCAGGCACCGCGAAATTCTCATTTTCTTCATATTTGAGTCACATTCACAAGTAAATGTTACGGGTGACCTAGTTCAAGAACCTCGCAGTTTAAATTCCTTTGATGGTATATTTCTAGTTGCACGTGCATTTTCTTTTCTTGTACTACTCTCACTGTTTTGTGGTTGTTTTGCACTATGTTGACGTTTTGATCTGTTTTTTATTGTCGCAGTAATATATGTTACACATTGTGATTGATTCATGGATTCCAGTTAACAATAAAATAATTTGTACAAGAATGTGTTAATTGTTACAAATGACGGAAGTTTAGACGTCGTTTTACAATTGAATGGCCACTTGCCTTCATGAATCGGGGATCGATTAATCTACAGGAAGATAAGTACATTACCAGATGGGAATATTTAAAAATCCTGGCATCGCTTTTTCTTTTGCACAGGGCCACTGGGATTGTACTACACTAGGAGTTTTTTTTTACAATTAGATCGAAAATCACGATTAAACTGTAATGCAACAACGAAAAAATTAAAGAAATTCGCAAGAGCAACGATTTCAAAAGCCGCAAGATTGCTCGCGCAATTTTTCGCATGTCTGCAGACTGGTTGCAAAAAAATCTTCCGCAAGGTTTGCGAGAAACACTTTTCCGAGGTTTTTTTTTTCTTTTTAATTGTTATTCAAGGTTCTTATCCTCATTTTGAGAAGTTATTTTTTGCTTTTGCTGTGTTCTTTCTCACGAACTGATTTTTAGGACATCTTCTAAATCGTTGCGATCGCTATTTTCTTTAAATTTTCCTACCATTAAAAATTTTCAGAGCCTTTTTTTATACAATGCGTAAAAATTTTTTTCCAAGAAATCTTGAAGAAAAATCGGTTTACTTCGCCTGAAAAAAAAAAAATATTTTATACATGGAAACATTTTTTTGATTATTACCTTCATAATTATTTGGCGGATGTCGATGTTTCCGAAATAATGGGACTATCAGTACCTTCAATTTCGATGACCAGATAGTCAATTCTTTCGTTTTCCCCCATTTCCTTGAGAAACTGTGTAAAGTCCTTGATTTCTATGTACTGTTCCTGTTCACTGGTTTCTAAAGCAAATAATAAACTTTTCAGCCAAAATTATTATGTTCTACCATTTTCGAACCGAGTTTGAACTTGGATTGTGTCTGCGCCTGCAATGGTGCAGACTTTGGAGCCCTTCAAAAGTTGTTCGAGTAGTTTCACGTCCATCGTATAAGCTTCAAAGATATTGTTATCCTGAAGTTGTTGAGTTATTCAATTCCTATTGTTGATGCCAACTTTCTGTAGAGCATTCTGGAGACTTGCTTGGGAATCCATTGCGACGCAGACGAAGATCACAATCTTGGGCGCTACCTAAGTTTTGATGTTTAATTTTTTTTTCATTCTATTTTCCAATGGACAACTCAAAAAGGGTAATTAGAATATAAAATACAAGTTTCGATGGGAACAAACTTCTTTTCCCATTATCGCGGAGTCGGACACCTCTTCTTTTTGAACTTGTTGCCCTGGTGTCTCAAAACCATCCGCTTTCTGACTACAGTCCGTACAAAGCTTGTTCAACGATCCCCAGTTCTGAAAACTCTTTTTTTCCGAGTCCCAGGCGTGAAAGAGGACCAATTTTTCGTCCCAGATTTTTGCAGATAACAAACACGTCTTCCAGTCTTGAAAAGCCGGTCGAACGGTATCCAGGCCGACATCTGATTTTTGCTTTTCAGAATAAGAACTGAAATACAACTAACTGCTATTGTTTTGAGTTTCCGAGATGCCATCTTGAGTTTCGTTCAGTTTGCTTGTTACAGCCTTCAAATCCGGACCGCAGAGTTTGGGATGTTTGAAAACCTGCAATGAAATCTAAAACACATCAGGAGTTTCTTAAAAAATTACGTAATTTTCCACTAATTGAGATTGAAATTGATCTTAACTAAAATAAAACTCAAATATAGTCAATGTTTGCCGACTTGAAAGGCGAGGGAGGCAGGGCAGGGGCGAGACGCGTAGCGTGTGCGTTCGCGGTCTTTGTCACTTGTTCAATTCAACCGCCATCGACTCTTTGAAAAGCCCGTTTTTCGCTCTTTTTATTCCTTTTTCAATTATTTATTGATTATATCCATGTGTGCATCAAAAAATAGTAGAAAACATTGAAAAAGAGCGATCGCCGAGCTTTTTAAGTAGTCGGCGGCAATTAATTGAACTCGTGCCAAGAACCGCGAACGCACACGCTACGCGTCCCGCCCCTTGCCCCGCCTCCCTCTCCTTTCAAGTCGGGAAACATTGACTATAATCAAACTTGCAAAATTTCTCGAGGCGATGGTAAACCAAAAAAACAGAAAGTATTAATTGGACGTAACAAACCGGTGGCTTGAGTCTTCCCACGGATTGAAAGTTCAGAAGAATAAGAAACAGCAGGAATCCAGTGACAAACGAGCCCAAAAGGCACAAGTTCTTGTAGCTGCCGTGCATCGATAACTGTGAAAAATATTGAACTTCGTTAACAATGGAGGTCTTTTTTAAGCGTAAGGCGCAGAATTTTCTATAATTTTGCTCAAAAGTCTTTGATGGACTGAGAATCGATCCTCCGTAGTTTCTATCTGCGCACACTTCCAGTTTCGTAGATATGATTTTTCAAAACTTTTATCCCAAACCGTGACGCCGTTTGGAAGAAATGTGGCCGGGCCACCAACCATTGCATGACAGTCAAGAGCGTGGTGCAGTGGAGAGCGTGTTTACCTGCAGAGCTTATGATGAAGGTTCGAATCCTTCTGCCGCTAACTTTTTTTTCTATTTTTTTGTTCAAAAGTTTCAATGAAATTATTGAATTTTTATGAGTTTAACCGTTCCAAAAAAGTTTGATAGCCATTTTCTTTTTAAAATCGCGCTTCTTTCACGGACAAAACTTTTCCCAAAGTTTTTCGCTCAAAGTTTAAAATCCGCTTTCCTGAATTACTTTCTGTTGATTTTCGAAAATGGGTCGGATGTTGTAAAGTCTACCGCAACTTCAGAAACTTTCCGAAACTTTTTTCCATGAAAAAAAGCGATTTTTAAAGAAATTGTCTAACGAATTTTTTAGGAGGGGTTATACATATAAAAATTCAATTAGAACTTTTGAAAAAAATATAGGCAAAAAAAATTAAGCGGCAAAAGGACTCGAACCTTCATCATAGGCTCCGCAGGTAAACACGCTAGCCACTGCACCACGCTCTTAACTGTCACGCGATGGTTGGTGGCGCGGCCACATTCCAAACGGCGTCACATGGTTAAGAACTTTAAATAATCATATCTCCAAAACTAGAAGTTTGCGCAGATAGCGACTATGAAAGATCGATTTCCAATCTATCAAAGATTTTCTGAGCAGATTCATAGAAAATTCTGAACCCTACGCTAAAAAGGACCTTCCACTTAAGAAAGAGGAATTTGCAGCCGAACAGTGATCAATTTTCTCTCGAGTTTCATTGGCAAACTTGAAGATACTTTTTTGGAAGAATTACTGAGAATTCTTCTGAAGTTTAGAGGAACTTGTTTCTATCATCTGGCTTTTACAGAAATAAGGCTATGCTAAACTGTGCTGAAAATGACAGTTTCTTGGAAACGCCTTTATTTGAATTCGAGAAAGCTCCTTGAACTGGAACGATTGAGAGAATAAACTACACCGAGTGTTGTCTCATCCTATAAATTGAATCAAACTTCTATTCATTTAATCGACAAAGGAAAGCTTGACGTGTTAGTTCAGAACTTCAGAAGTATCTGGAATGGTTTAAAAGAACAGCTCAGAGGCTTGAAAAGTAACGTGAACCACCTCTGAGAGAATTTCATCAGATAAACATAGGCAGACGAGTCGTCTAATCATCGAACCTAATCAACCAGCCTACCTTGGTCATGTTGTTTTGGAAAGTGTGAAGGTACTTCCTCCTGTTTCCACCAATTATTAGCTTGACGCAGAACATCAGGAACAATTAGAATTGAGAAGTTTATTGGAATACTTGACAGAAACAGCTATTTGAGCTAGTATTGCAGTTAATAAGCAAGACCTCGTAATGACACGTTCGAAGTTACGTCAAATGAACTTGTTGATTTGAAGAGTATACGTCAGAACGGGGAGCTGATTGGATAATTGAAAGTATTAATCATTTCAAACGCGTCTCATTATATTATTTGCAGAAAAAGGGCATACTCAGAGTTGCTTTTGAACAGGGAAGAATTGGGTGAGATACTTATTGATACAGTAAGGATGGTCGACGTTGATGAAGAAAGTTCGTTGATGGAGGGCATTCACGGCTCTGATTGGCACGTAACGGCCGTCGGCGAAAATCTGTTTCATCATTCTCACGAACTTTTCTGCTTTATCTGAGCCCACCGGAGCGTGGTGGATCTGAAAGCAAGTTTTTATTTTGACTTTGAGACTTTATTCCAACTCCGATTTAAAAAAATTGAGATTCGCGAAAGTTTCAAGGATTCATTTTTTCAGAATCCAGCAACGGTCAAATTAAAGGTTTTGAAAATTCGACTGCTTTTTGAATTTGGAACTCCAAAAAAATCTCTTTTTTTGTATATTTACATTGACTGTCACATTTTTCGAGTGATTTTTAAGTTTGGAGCAAGAACAGGGTAATGATCGAAAAGAGATAGTTTTCTTATTTCTGCCAATTTTTTTATCACTTGAAATTAATCTAACCATTTCATTCCAAAAAAGAAAAATCAATATTCTTCTAAAAAACAGTAGTTTTCCGGGGATTTTTTCAAATCGTGTTTTTTCCTCTCACTTCTTTTGATTTTGTGTCTGTTTTTCCAAATAAAGAACTCAGCTACTCTCCTGCAGATTGAAAAAAGTTTGAACTTTTCAGGTTTTCGTTTCTCAGTCAATTCTTCTTTTCAACCGCATAAGATGTGCTCGCCTTCGAAAAAAATCGAAAAGCTTTGTGAATTTCATCATCTGTTTAAAGTGTTAATTTTCCATGCTGACAAATGATTCCGTTTCCTTGGAGACGTTATTTCGTACGCTCCGTTGATTCTCAGCAAATAATGAGCTTCAATTCTTAGTAAAAGTATGTGTTTTGCTTTGATATGCGTCATGAAGGACTGCAGACACCAGAAAGCTTGGAAAGATCACCTCGACATTCATGTGACAAATAACGATGTTGTGAGCATCGAACTCGGCGTTTTTTGCCATCATCGGGAGCAGATCGTACTCAGGACCTTCGTTGTCCAAGAAAAGGTGGTCGATCAAGGTCCGATTCATGAGTTTGGTGAAGAAAGTGATGACGTCAATGTTTGCCATGGTCGTCATTTTGTAGTTTCCTGAAAACCTTATATGTGAGAATTCCGAGTACTCATTAACCATCATCGAGCCGGACATTGGACTGTAAAAGTCCGGTGTCTTTGCCGACAGCAATTGGGAAGAAAATTCCGATTGGTGAGAACAAATCGGAGTTGGGTGAGACGATAGGGTCTGCCCCAAAGAATTCAGAGTCCTGAAAATCAACTGAAATATCAGTTTGAAATGAGGATTTACCGCAGGGAGCTTGGATTTGATCCATTTTTCAGCTTCTACATCCGCCCCGATTCCGAGAGTGACAACGACAGATTTTTCTTCCTAAGATTAACTTATTTGGATAAAAAAAGCTTGTAACGTCATTTAATACTCAGTTTCTCACCACATTCATATTTTTTCACCCTTTTCGTCGCTAAAAGGGAAATTTTGGTTTTTCAAAAATCAAGCTGCTGAGCTGCTTGGAGTATAATGCAGAAGTGTGGGAGTAATCCAATTGATATTTGGAACACTAGGCGTGAAAAAGCCATAATTCAATTTTGTCCTTCCACAAAAAAAAAACTTTAAACCTTCGGCGAAAAAATGTAATGCTTTATCTCGTCCAAGTTTTTCACAGGAACCAACTCGACCAGCCGTGCTTCCGTATTGTTTTTGCACTTCTCAAGAGTTATAGAGAATGAATCCCAAAACTGCAAAAAACATATTTTATTTTCAACGACATTATAAGTCTTACCTTTTTGAATTCAGAATAGTCAGCAGTTTTTTGAATACAAGTTTGCCAGTCTTTAAACACTTTACGAACGTATATTGTGTCTTTGGTTACTTGGGAAAGCTCCAGATCTCCATGACCCTGAATCGTAAAGAAAGTTATGATTCCCCAGTATTTCATGATCACCTTCGCTTTTGAATCGAGCTCAAATCCATTTTCTTGGATGTTATTTATCAAAAAAATGTAGACAAGAGCGCTGATGGCGACTACTCCAATAACCAGTCGCGTGTATCGGTTGCGCTAAAATTCAGAGTTAAATAGGAATTTTTTTCAAGCTCGCTTTAAAAATATCTCTGTTCAATCGGTGAGAAAGACTTTTTTATTTTATTCAAAGGTTTCTGAGCTAAAAGGGATCATCTTAAAGAGTCACATATAGAAAGATGATAGTTTTGAGATTATCGTGGATGCCTGGGACTTCCAGAGAGAGGTTTAATAATGATGATTAATTTTAATTAAAAAAATAGACTCAGAAAAAAACAAACAGGAAATGCTGGAATTTTTCAATTCCAAAAAAAGGATCAGTTTCCAATCGAAAAAAAGGCGAGTGATACATGAAAAATGTTTGCTTTTTTTCAAAAAGAATCGAATAGTTAATTTTAATACACTGGCAAAACAAAAAATCGGCTTTTTAAAAAAACAAAAAAACTTTTTTTATTTTTTAAATTCAGAACTACGTTATTGAAGAGCCTCATACGGTTGAAAAAAAAAACTGACCCAACTCAGAAAATTGAGGAATTGGGAGGACGACGACGACATGGCGAGGCCGAGTCACAGTGAAGGTGTGCCGCGGGCGAGACTGTCCCTCGAAGAAGATGCGGAGATAAAGACTGTGTCAATCTCGTTTTTGTCCGGAGAAGCACCCGGATAAGTCTTCGAACTCGACGGTACAAGTGGATTACAATCTTTCTTGCAACGCGACCAAAAGTGACGTTGATGCCTGAAAGTTCCATTGAAAATTCCATCGGTTGCAAGGTTTTGGTATATGCGCCGCTAATAACTTTGAGGAAAAATTCGAAATTTATACCAATTTTTTTGTAATTTGAAATATAGGTATCCATAAAGAAGTTGTGATTGAAGAACCGGATGACCTCTATAAAATCCATCTTATTTAAGCTCGCAAAGAGAATCTTTTATAAAAGATAACTGAAAAAAAATTCCTTGAACACGGTCGAACTTTGCATGCTGATTTCTACAAAATGATCAGAAAAACTATATTTAGTTTAAGAAAATAAAAAAGAAAAACTAGGAAGAAGGAATGAAGCAATGATTTTTCAAGCCTTGTAAGTTGAGGACTGCTCTCCACAGAAATGAGCAATATTCGACTCACCACCGAACTTCAAAAAAAAGTATATCAATATATCTATATAAACTTCCTGTAAAACAATTTAGAAAAACCAAAATAAAATTCAAACTGTCATTTGATTTTTTTTCACAATTCAACACAAAGATAAATACTACAGCGACTGAGAGAAAAGCTACAGTCGTTTTCTATAGAAAGCCCTTTTCAAACTGAAAAAGTGTTTCATAGAAGTGTGCAGAAGTGAAAACACAGCTACTCTGAAGAAAGTGAGAAAATTTCGAAAACATACATAATCAAATGTTTTATTAGTTGTATCACCTTCACTCAAGGTAATAACCGACTAATCTTCAAAAATACTTCTTCTATCGAACCTGAATTAATCTATACAGTTGGAGTGATTGCGGATTGATGAATGCAGATTTGAATGTTTTCTTGGAGACTGTTGTGAATCCAAGAAAAAATCTTTCTTCATTACTTCACTACGTCCTTCAAACCATTCTGCAAAAACTAGCCATTCCAAAAAAAGTAGGAAAAAAAGCAAGCATTTATATAGAATACATCTGATAAATTAGAGACATTTCTGGAGCTTTTTTTTCTCTTTTTTTGTGCTAGGAGTTCATAGGATGAGGACAGAAGTTAATCGAACTTCTCAGTGTTCCGGTGGTGTTCTCGTGCCCCAAACGGTTCGGTTTGTCCATTCACTGTTTTCAGCGCATTTCCAACCATTCAGCAAAAGCCAACAACCCGTTCAATTTGTCGGAGTTTCCAGAAAAGCGGCAAAGAGGCTTTTTTGTCGGATTGCGCTTCTCCCGCTTTTGGCGGTAGATCGCCTTTCAACGGTGAGTGCACACAAACTGTGGACCCTGCAGCTCCGCATTGTTCGTCCCGCTCATTTGTCGCCTTCACGTCTGCCTCTTTTCATGCTTTTCCTCTTGTTTCACCAATTTTTAATCACTTCTACCAACAAGCCCAGCACACCGTCTTATTGTAATTTTTGAGCGCTTTATACGCAAAGTTTGATTTTCCTGGGCGAATATATAAGCCTTCTGAGTTTTTGCTGTTGTTCATCCAATGACTTCTCACCTTTTTCTTTGGGAAAATAAAAAAATTCCGTTTTCTTTTCGCCTATTTTTCCTTCTCATAAAAACCTGTTTCGATTAAATTAAAAGAAAAAGTTTTAAATTTTTATCATTTGCAAAAAAATATTTTTTTCAACAACCAACTTGAAAAATCATTGAAAAAAGCTCCTTCTCAATCACTATAATTTTCACCAAAAAATGTTTCTCGGCTTTTGAAAGCCTTTACAATTTTTGAAAAAAACAGTATCTCGAATAACTCTGAATTTCGAATGATCTTGAATGATATTCTCATTTTCCGAGAGGTAAAAGCCTTCTAAAAGTGTTTCAACTTCTGATCAAGTTCCGAAGTTTTTTTCAATCAAACTATGAGTTTTTCTAATATTCAAAGAATGAACTTATTTTGAGCAGACTCCTAAACTTTTGAAACGGTAAAGTCATGTTGGCATTCCTGAGACTATGATTTCTGTCAAATTTTTATAATTTTTTAATCAGCTTAAATTTTCAAAGGGATACAGCTATTGCAATGACTAAAATTTATAAGACAAAAAAAAGATAAGTTATGAATTTCGGGTTGAAACGGCGAATTGTTTGCCGAATGGGAGGCTGAGCAGTTGTCACACCTGACCGGCTTTTTCGGGAGCCGGGGGCTCTTGGATCCGGAGACCAGCCACTTGATATTGACCCCTTCTCGCGCGAAATTTTTCTCGCCTTTCCGAACCGATCGGCAACTATTTCGATTTCCCGTTTCAGCATGAGCCGGCTACTCGTCCCTTTTGTGTTCGCCGTTTTTGTTAACTCCATTGCCGCCAATCGAATTCCGGTAAGAATACATTTCGAAATTTTGGTTTTTTTTGAAGTTGTTTCAAGGCTGTTGAATTCAAAAATTATCTTGATATATTTTTTTAAGGTTTTTTTGGCGTCTATAATATTGTTAGAAGTGTATTTATGAAAAATTTGAAAATTCCGCTAGAGCGATTATGAAATAAACTATAAAAAAAGGAAACTGGAATAATAAAAAAACAAAAATCAAGTTCAACTTCAATTCAAATTTTGGCAGTAGTTCCGAAAAAAAAGGCATAATTCCTTCCGAAATTTCTTCATAGAAACATATTTCTCGTTTTGTGCAAATCCACTTCAGACTGCTTCAACTCTATTCATCAATCTTTCTGTCCTTTTCCAATCAATTCAACAAGTTCTGTTTTCAGAGAAGCACGGCCTTCAGCAACCTCTCTGAAGGAACTTCTAACATTTTAGGAGGTTTCTTCTCTCAACATTGATCTTCACTATCTCGAGTTTTCAGATTTGATCAACGCCATCAACCCAGTCTACGTAGTGATCATCGGTTGGTCTTTCTCGAGACCACGGAAAATTCATCTTTTTTTCAGGATGTCTGATTGCCGCAGGGTGTGCTTTCGAATTGGCTTATGGCAGCAGACCAGCCAGAACGACAACTCATGTTGCTAGCCGAAACGCTCCTTTTGCTTTGTCCACCGCCTGATTTCAGTTTTTGCTACAATTTTTTACACGCAATTTTCAACTTTTGACAGCTTCTGGAAAGGTTCACGCATTTCTGAGCTCAAAAATCAATTAACTGAGTGATTATTTTCAAAAAAATATGTTCAAAAATTTGAAGTATCAATTTTGGAATTCCATGCAAACTTTTTTCAAACTCACAATGAAAACTAACCTCTATAACGTGACTTTTACCAATTTCGAGGCTTTTTTTCCATCGCTTTCATAGTAATCCACTGATTACCCACAAATATCATATTTATGTTTTTGTGGTTGTTTGATTCTTTTCGAATGGGTGACGGGAGCGAAAAAGTATTGTTTCAACGAGTGTTTGTCGCTTTAATACATGTGTCGTATTTAATAAATTATTTTCTTTGCGGTCATTTCTCAACTGTCTAGTTTTTTGTTGGAAAGCTTTTTTAAGTTATTTGAGAAACGTGTAGAGGAATCGAGAAAAAGAAAGTTGAAGTGAAAGCAAAACATTCACATCACTTGGAAAAAATACTCAGAATGAAAACATAAAACATAAAATTGCCGGAAACATTTTTCTGAGATTTCGACCTCAATAATGAACGAAAGTGATATGTAAACATCTCAAAATGTAAATTGGACGTTTGGTTGTAATTAACCCGAGATCGAGGATTTGACCCAAAATGGCCGCTTGAGAACAGCCGTCTCCATGGCGACTGACTTTCACCGGGCTCGCATCCGAGCGCCAATTGCTGAGAATCCATGCGGCAGCCTCGCCAGAAACAGCCCAATCTCTCCATTTCTGGTATAATTCATATTTATCTTTTTTTTTTCGATTTGCAGAATTTCAGTATGTCAGCAACTTTTTTCATCGTTCTTTTATTGATTTTGAAATGACGGAGTTGCTTGAGCTTGTTTCGAAATTTTATCAGAAAGGAAAGTTCCGTTGATTAGGAATATATAAAAAGGAGTAAAGTAACACTTTTTTTAGCGGCTTTCATGAATTCCAATTTTCTTAAAGAGTTTTAGACTTTACTAGGAGAAAAATGAACAAAAGAAATACTTTTTCAACTCAGGCAACAAGGCGCCGCTGATTCGAAGTGCTTCGAGTAGAAGACCGGATAGTAGTAAAGCTGCAGATTTTTCTCTTCAGAAAAGGTCGCTAGAAATCATTTTTATTTGAAACTTCATCTACTTTCAGCTGTCACGCATCAAGTTCAACTCAATATGGAGACCCTACAAAAAGAAAACTGATAGAAGCTCAATACGCAACAAGTTTAGAACAGCAAGTACAACTTTTACAGTTGGAAAATGCCTATTTGTGAGTTTTTCAGACCTTTTTTCAGTTTAATTCCAAAGTCATGAATGCTTCAATTTTCTTTGACTGGATGAGGTTTTCTTTTAATAGGTGCGTCCTAAAGTTTGCATATGACTTTTTAAGTTGTTGGGTTTTTAAAAGCCGAAAATTAGGTATTCCCAAAGCTTATCATGTTTTTTTTTGGTTTTCTTTATTTTCACAAACTTTTTTTTTCTGAAAAAATATGTGGAATTTTTGAAAAAGTAACAATATTATTCGGAAAAAAACTTACAGGAAAAAGCAACAGAAATCCTCCTACCCTCCTACAACTCGCCATCCTACGACAATCTTGGCACGTGGCAACGAGGTAGTTTTTTCCCATTTAGCTCGATTTTTGTCGGAGAAGACAAATTTCGATATTACCGAATTTTACACAGCTCTCGCCAATTCTTTATTGCAAAATATTAAAGATTTCTTTCAATGGCCATGATTGGTGTCGACTTCCACCTTATCATCCACCTCTCACTTCAATGTTGGAAAGCGTCTCGCAGCCGAATTTGAACTTTCCGCCGGTGAGAATGATATTTTTTCCTGAATGTCTTCCTATAAAAAAATGTTTTTGAAATCATTGGAATCAATTTGAAAAATGTCATTTTTTTCAGGTAGAAGAAGAACGGATATTAACAGGAGCGAGTAGAAGCACAATTTGGCCGGAATCTGGGTTATTGATTTTGAATAGTTTTGATATTGAAATTTTCCACTTCCAGAGGTCGCAGCAGCACTAAAGAGCGGAGACAATCATTTTTGTACAACGACGCGGAACTTTTAAGAAGTTTGGAGGAGAAAAATCAGGTACTTTCAAGCATGAATTGCTCACCTAAAGTTTTGATGTTCTCCAGAAACTTATGTCGTTAGAACGGGAATTTGGTGAACTGAAAAAAGCGGAAGAAAAGCAGTTGCACAGGATCGATGCCATGAAAAGAAGGCTCAGAGAATTCGAGAATATTGAGAGCAACAGAAGTGGTGAGTTTTTTCAGCCTCGTTAGTGTTTTTAAGTTTTCGAGTGTCATGCAGCTACGAACAAGTCGCCTTTGCGTTGTTATTTGCCCCTTATGGGCTGAGCCACGATTTATAAAGTCTAATAACTTTTTGAGACACCGTGAAGCTTGAAAAAAGGGAAAATTATGAAATTTTTTAGAAACCGCAGTCCGTGACAAGAGAGCTTTGATGGAAGAGTTACTCCATCTGCAGCAAAGACTGGATGAACTAACGCCAGTAATGGCTGAAAAAGAAGCAAAGTTTGAAAAGTTCTTGAAAATGAAACTTCCTTTCTTCCAGAATAGCCAAGCAAGAAATTGAGAAAACGGAGCTTGCCAGCAAGTTGAGAGCAGCAAACACTTCAATTTCTGAACTACAGGTAAAGCTCGAAAAAAATTGGGCTATGACCTTCAAGAAATCTTTCTAGGCCCGCATTGCAAACAGAGCTCAAGAAGAAAATCTGTTTTCGGAAAAAGAGAGAAGAACACAGGATGAAGTTCGACGTTTGGAAGACCGTATTATAACAATGCGGAAAGAAAAAAATGAGTTGGAATCTCGAGAAAATGATTTTTCGGTGAGTCTTAACTCGATAAAACTAATGTTTGTTGAAAGTTTCAGAAAGAAGTCGTGGAATTGAAAAGACAGGTCACAGAAATGCAACTGCGCAATGCAAATGATCGGTCTTTACTGGATCAGGTCAGTTTTCCTCAAAATTCACTATTTTCAAAAAAATTTTTTTCAGATGTCTGAAGAGAATGCAAGGCTCATAAAGGAAAATTCAAAACTGTCTAGTGAAATTTATCGACTCGAATACAACAACCAGAAGCTGGTAGAATCTAGCGCATCTGAAGTCCAATCGGCTAGAGTTCAAGAAGAAATATCAGAGGTTTAAAAAATTCGATGAAGTTTTTTAAAATAAAAAAATTTTCCAGCTCCGATCAGCTCTTCAAACGGAAAGAACGAGCGCCGTTGTTTTTTCAGAACGTTTACAGTCTATGAAACTTCGATACGAAGAACTGGAGACGATGGCTAGTTTTTTTGCTTCGTTGGAAGTCTTCAATAATTAGGAAGGCTAATGACTATTGAATTTTATTAATTATTTGAATTCATTTATTTCACTTTTGCAAAAACGATCAAGTTATATTTTCTTGATGAAACCGTTTTTTTTTTGCTCTCGTTTTTAGTTCCAACTTTTTTTCAGTTCCATGAGAAGGACAAAATTGACGAAATGGCTCAAATGGAGCGGAATCGCGTCGAACGGGAACTAAACGCCCTTCATGCCCTTTCCAAGTGCGCCATTTATTATTTCCGTTCATTTTCTCCAAGAATTTCAGATCTTTAACGGCTGAGAATAAAACCTTGCGCGACGAAAAGCTAACCATGGGTGAACAAATCGAAGCCTTGAGGACCAAGGTGAGATGGCCGACAAATGGCGCGAAACCGGCGAAAGTCTTGCAGATAATATCACTCGAGGCCCAACTGAAGGATGCCGAGGACGCGCTGTTGGAAAGCGAAAGGATCCATGCCTCGGCGATGATGAGGGCCGAGGAAGACGCTCGGGCTCAACATACCAAGTTTGATATATCGTGCTAGATTCACACGATTTTTCTGGGAATCATCATTAAAAGCAATGCTTGCAAACAAATGAGACAGTGGCTATCAAATTACGAAAGCTCAGAAACTTCCTTTCTGATTTTGACATAAAACAGATTTATTTTTTGCTCAAGTCGCCCAGCAGCCGAAAAATATAACGTGAGAAAATCGTGTGAAAAAACAAAGTGAACTTTTTCACACAAATTTCAGCCTTTGAAAAATAAATTGAATCAATTTTTTTTGCAGGTCTCTTGAGCTTGAAGAGGTTTCGAGAAGGATCCGAGAGCTTTCGGATACAATTCCTTGGTCAGGAACCTCATCCGTCGTTTCAAAATCAAATGCAAGTTTTTCGGACGGTGTTCTCATATTCCAGAAATTCAAAGTTTTTTAAAACTTAAAATTCTTCTCAAAAAGTACGGAATGGCACAAAAAAATCAAAAATTGGAATTTAATGAATTGCGAATAGTTTTCTTAGCTCTAACTCAAACTCATGAGATACGAAATTCCAGCGCCGTGACGACTTGAGCATCTCCAGCGACAGGTTCCAGTGCGAGAGACAATCTAGAAGAACTTGAACGAAGAAGTCATACCGGTCATAAAACTGAGCTGCCGACCCAATTACACTGCCGTTTTCCTTGAATCGTTTCGAATAAATCTAGAGCAATGCATAATTTGAAAGTTTTGATGTCTGCGGCAGCGGCCTGTTCTTGAGTGTTTTTGATCCTTCAATTGGCCCTTGAGGTTGTCTTCCAAGCCATCCAAACAAAATTACTCGCGAAAACTTCTTATGAGTGGTATTTGAGAGTGAGGCATATAAGGCACAAGTTTTCCATTTCAAACTGTAACTCATAGTTTTTTTTGGGTTCGCAAAATTTTTCCTCAAAATAACTCAGTTCCGAATTGCTTTTGATTCAATAACCCGTTCTCCAATTTTCTTTCACAATCTGATTTTTTCTTAGCCAACAAACGGAACTCTCTCCAAATTGAAAACTGATACGAAAACGTATAAAAAAGCTTTTTTTTCGGTTCCGTTTGACATTGAATTTTCAATAACAGTCTGCAACTCTGAGAATGTCTCAAATCATCTCTCACTTATAAAAGTGAAGCACTTTTGGAAAATCGAGTTGTTGACCACCATGATAGACGCTGTTGATTTTTCTTATCAGAAGAGCTATCAATCAATATTTTTGGGCAAGAGCTCATGGCTGTCATTGATTCCAACAGAATATCAATTTTTCAAATTGTTTCATGAAACGTGAAAAAAAAAATCCCATGCGCACTCATGAAAGTCCCTTCCTTGGCAACTCTTCCTTGCTTTTTAGAGCTTTCCCGCGATATCACTCCAAATTTTGAACGTATTATTGTCGCAAGCTTTGCTATTTTCTATTTTTTCCCCTTCCTTTAATTTTTCTCAGAAAAAAACGAAAGAGCTCAAAGGATCAAAAAGAACTTTACAATTTTGTAAGTTATGCCAATCTTTGAAATTTCACTTCGAATTTACTTTTCCTGCGATCCGTCCATTATCGCCGCTTTGCAGCCGCTGCACGCATTGCCATTCCATCAATAAGTTTCTGAATTTTGCACTTTTTTACTTAGGAAAACTTTTTGAAACCCTCTCATTTCATGGGATGGACTCCCTCACCCTCTCCCAAAAAAATTAATGTTGCTATATTTCTGATACTTTTTAACTTATATATCTCTATGAAATCGAAATAAGACTACTATATCCATGCTCTTGAGAAAACGCTAGAAAACTTGAAACACAAAAGAGATACTAATGTCGCTGTAAGTTTGAAGAATTCCACCGAGTTTTCTGGGATCTCAAAAAATGTTTAGATTTTCTTTAAAAAGCTTCATCTAAGGGTTGTTTTATAATAAATGCTAATCGTGCTCTTGTGTTAACGTAATATGAGTCTCGATTCAATAATACTGACTCACTTCGAAAAAGGAATTTCGCTTTCAATGAAAAAAAAACTCATTGTTATTTTCCTGAACGTCATTAAATTGAGAAATTTTTAACGTCTAACACTACAATCTTATTCTGTAACAAGTTATTTCAAAAACCAAAAATGTTTGAATGGCGTGACTTGTTGAAGAAAGAGTAACCAAACATCGAGATCGAGCACAATTTGACGAGGTCGGACGAAGTTTCACCTAGGAAGTTCTAGCTGAGATGTCTATCGTGGAACAAATTAATGAGCGGCCAGAAGCCGTGGTTCGTTTCCAGAATTCGAGTCCGCGGGGGCAACCGTCAAAGAATTCGGCTGGTGGGCGGCCAGAATACGAGTGCCTGTGAGATCGCTATCTCGTGCAATGCATGTCGTTGCTTGTTGTTTTTCACATGCATGTTCTTCCAGTTGTTATTCATGTCTTTTTTGCAAATTTCAATGCCTGTTTTGTTATGTCAAGTTGCCGGACCACCTTAAGGGCATCTGAACCATTTGTCACGCCAGCAGCAGCAAAGAGATACCTTCTTGATTTCAGGCCTATTTATGACATCTGCCGCCGTCGCCTTGTGATCAGCAATGAGTCTTTGCGAAGCGGACACCGGCCTCTTTGGGACTTGCGTCTCGCTTGAAACCGTCGAGCGAGGCCTGCGGCGAGGACTTCGCACCACCCACAAATGCGGGTCTCAGCGCCACATCGACATGATCGGAGAGAACCAGGTTCCGCTTTTTTGTTTGTTTGTTTGAATGAAATCATGAACGGCAAGATCTGACCTTGACAATCAAGACAGAACTTTGAAGATGATGTTTCTCGAGACTTGAACGGAATATTGCAGTGAGGCCATGTCTTCTGCAATTTACTCAAAAGTCCTGTTAGGTCCATAGGCTGCGACCAATAAGGATAGGACCCCCTCAATTTCGAACTTTTGACTATTCTAGAGAAGATAACAAAAATCTGTGAGTGCCGTCCAATTTATTTTAAAGCCATACAATTTTGAGCTGACCATTGCAAAAAATCAAAAAAAAACACATTTTTTTTTGCATTAGTCAAAAGTTAATTTGACATCGAATAGTTCGATTATGGCATCAAAAAGTCGCCGGAGTAGTTATAAACTTTTTTTCGGAATACCAAAAAGTTTTTTTCTTTCAAAACGACCTTTTTTTCAATGTTTTTCTTCCCCAGCACTGTTGGCAGTAATTTTGAGTTTTGCCTCGTTCCAAAATTTTTTCAGCACTCTGCTTTCTTATTATCATATGTATGTGGATAAATTTCAAAATTATGGAGCTGCGTTATTTTTTTAATCGACATTGGTACACTCCCAGCAGTGAAAGTTGCTCAAGTCGTGAAAAACTCATTTTTGGAACTTTTAGAATTATAATCACGAACTCCTCACTGTTTGTTCCCCTAAAGAAATTTTTTAAAGACAAATAATGAACCAGATTGTTTTCCTCAGTAATATGCAAATGTATGCAAAAAATACAATTCACTACTCTTGTTTTCGCTTTCACTGCGAACAGAGAAAAAATATCTGAAAGAAGTTGCTTGGCGCGTACTTTGCATGAAATATCCGGTTTTCTGCACCGTCAAGAGCGTTTTTGACGTTCATATAAACCATCAAGTGGAAAAAGTTTACTATTGCGCAAGGCGAAAAAAAAAAGGAATGCTAGAAAAATGCCGAGGAAAATTGGTTTCAGGGCTTTTTCTCTCGGGTTGGTTTGCTCCACTGCAACTGGCCAGATGACAGCCATCTTCCTTCAGAAGTTGTCATCAAGGTTTGCTTTGTTTTCATGAGTTAAACCTTGATAGTCCTTTCAGATCACAACATTACTCAACACTATTGCGATGCATCAGAGAAATGGAAGCAAGAAGAAGTTGTTTGGAGAAGCTGCCAAAAAAGAGAAAATTTCTTGGATGTTAAAGGCAACCAAATTGAGGAAGGTAGGATCTATTGGTTCGATAAGTTTCCTGCTTCCAGTTCCAAAAACGTTTGCAGAGCTTTCAAAGTATTTTCGAAAGAGTTTTCCAAACTCAATCCTGTTCATAGATTTTTCATACTTTCGAAACAAATTGAAATATTCACAGCAGCTAGCTGGTGCATCCAGTGGAGCACAGGGAAAGTTTCTAAGGAAATGGAAAAGAATTTTTTTTTCAGTAGTAGATTGCGAAAATTACTTCTTTTAAACCCTTTGAAACGCTGTTTTGGATATAGTTTATTCGATAATTGCGGGAGTTCTTTCATTTGTCGCTTGGAAAAAAAGTTGAATTAGAGTCTTAGAAAACTCAGCCAAAGTATTGGGCCAAACCACAACAAAAAAATCATACTTCTTAGTTTTTAAGTTGGTAGAGTGTCAATCTTCTTGAAAAATTGTAACATCAAGTTTGGTTTTTTAAATTTTATAACTGCGATATTTTCCTCAAAAACGTTTTATTAGTATTAAGGAACAGCAAAAGTGAATAATTTCAGTGGCACAACAACGAAGTATTGTTCTACAACGCAGCTCGTTTGATGAACATCCAGTTCGTCCCGAGATTGTACCACGCGACGACATTCGACGAAGAGAACACGGAAAACGGCTACATTTGCATGCAATTTGCACAAGGCACCGTCTGTTCACAGATCTACGAGTACCTCACTGTCGAGCAGATCAAAGAGGTTCATCATCATAAATTTGAATATTTCATGATTTATCTGTGTGGGTGAGAGAAGAGAGAAAAATTAAAACACAGTTTCGAAAACTTGTCTCTTAGAAAACCTAATGGAACCAGATCACGGAGTTGTCCTCAGCTCATCACGAAGTAAAATGAACCTTCATAAATTCTAACAAAAGTCAGAAAACTATACATTTTCAAGAAGTGACGATAATAAGGGCGTCACCTCTCGTATTTTCCTTCAAACCATCGAAAGATTGAAAAAAGTCAATTGAACCTTGATGATTTTTTTCTATATTGAATGATTCGCTAGAATTCTATACAAAACTTACAGTAAACTTTGAAATCCGGGAAGTTCTGAAATTTAGAAAAAATGAAAAAAAGCTAAAGGGGAACTTCATAATTTTTTTAAGAGTTTGTATTTATTGATTTTAGTGAATAGTATGGTTCAAAATCCAATTTTCTGTTTTTTCTGATCGAGATTCTCAGTAGAATTGGTCTTTCTTCTCATTTTTTTTTCGAAAAACAAACAATACTCAAGGCTGTGCTTTGGGCCAGCCAGGCTAGCCATAGTGTTGCAACGCGGTCAAACTTTCTTGTCTCGAAATTTTCACAGAGTGTGTAAATGGGAGAGTGAGTGATCGAAAATGTGATATTTGGGAGAATTATGTGATTCAAATTATGAAGTGAGATAAAAAAAAAGCTCGCGATTGCGACGATTGTGGGCCGACTCGGCCATCAACCTCGGCCCAACGCACAGCTCTGAACAATACGATTTTTTCTATTCACAGAATTCACCATGTTTCAAAGTGAAGATTGAATATCAGTCAGAAACTCAGAGACTTATTTGTTGTTCACAAGTGACTCACACAAAACTTACTTCTTTTCGGACTTTCGATTTTTTGTCCATACTAGACATGTTGATATTCTCATAAAGCCTTACAAGTGGTTGGTTTCATTTTTTTCTTGTTTTTTTTTATTCGAAACCTTTTCTGATATTCAATTTTCATAATGAGCAAAGCTTCCAAAAATTATGTCTTCTTTTTTTATTCCTGAACTTTGATGCTAGCCATTTCTTGATGAAGTCAGAGAAAAAGAAGTATTTTTGTGTTTTAATGGATTTTTTTGCGAAAGATTATCTAATTCTATATTAAAAAAAGTGAATTCAGAGAATTTAAGGTTCTGAGAGCAATGGCAGAACTACAAGGAAACATGTGGAAGATGAACGACGAGAAGAAAAAAAGACTTTACCGTCAGCGCCTACGACGAACTTTTTGGAGACATTTTGAAGAATGATGTTCGAAGTCTCATTTTTCTCATTAATCTATATTTTTCAGGTTCTCAGTTTTCGACTGGAAGAACTTCGCGAATATAGTACAAACCTCTCGGATCTAATCGATCAGATTCTACCTCACATTGGCAAAGTAGCCAACGTCCGAGTCGCCAAAAGGGATCATTCAGATCTTGGTGAGGGAAAAAGCAATAAGCACCTTCAAATTCAATTAAATTTAGGTATGACGCCGCTGTTTGTGCACGGAGATCTCTACACGCCAAACCTTCTCTGGAAACTTAATGAAAATGGGAAACCAGAATTGGACAAAATTATAGATTGGCAGGTCGTAAAAATCTCCTTTTTTTCATTTCAATGTCTTTTTTCAGCTTTGCCACTTCGGAAGCCCTGCAGAAGATATCTGTCGACTTGTAATAAGCTCAATGAGACCGAATGAAAGACACGAGTCCATCGATGAAATACTGCTCGATTATTACTTGCATCTCACGTCTCTCATCGACACCCCTCTTTTCGACTTCATGCAGGTTTTAATTTGGCTGAGTGAGGCAAAGATTCATTTCTCTTCTCCAGCTGAAAACTTCCTACGAACACTTTTTTGGGGTCGCCGGCCTCGCTTTTGTCGGGACCATTGTTGAAGTCTCTGGAGCGGCAATGAGCAATTTCCCGAAGGATGAAATCGGCCCGCGAAAGGAAATTATTGTCGACAAAGTGGAAGCCGTTCTCAGCGATGTTCTTAAGAACATCACTTTCTGAAGACCCAACTTATTTTCGTGTACTTTTGAACATATCATCTCTCCAATAAATTTTTCTTCTTGATAATATTTTATTACAACATAACCGTGTCTGCAAGTTGATTCAAGGATGCCCTCTGAGCGTGAAATAAAGAGAAAAAAAAACAATTCATCACTCTGCAAATTCTCTTATTCACGGAACCTTAAGAGTTTTCGTTAGAAATCCATTTCTCAACAGGAGAAGCTTTGAACTTTGAGAGAAAGGCTTCGTATAGCTAAGCCACAAAACACTTTTTTTTGTTTAACCAAACCAAGTAGACAATAATTTTGACATTATTGAATGGGTTTATTTAAATAAATCCGAAATTAGATCCCAGTTGGGGTGTGAAAATGTTCAAGACGTTTCGAAAAAGCGTGAAGAATGCGAGTTCAGACATATAAATGACCTTCTTTTTGTCTCAAGATAGTTTTGAATGAAACATGAAACATTGTAACAGGAACCGCGATGATCTGATTATGGGTAAAATGTTGGGTTCTGGGAAACCCAGAAGTTTAAATTTGAACATATAACCCGGTCTGAAGCTTCACATTTTGATATTTGATTTTGAGTTTCTCTTCTCATAAACTTAAACCAAACTCTTTAAAAAACGAAGTCCATAGAGAACTAGAACAAAACTACAAAAGCCATATGTCCAGTGGAACCAGTTCCAACCAACTCAGAAGTTCCGACCTTTCCACGATATCTTTTCTTGAAGTTTTGATGAAGAAGAGAACTAATTGCTACGATTCTCCGGTGTTCTCTGATGAAAATCAAGATGAAGGACGTTCATCTGACGCCGGAGGCTGTCGTCAGACGTTGGAAAAGCGAGAAGGGCGGGCCGAACCCACTTGCAGCGACTTTCGCAGGCTGAGCAGCGTCGTTGTCATTGGAGCGCACTCTCCGCCGCGGCTGTTGCAATACTTTTTCTCTTCGTTGCCTCCGGCCTTTTATTTTAATATAACGACGGCCAAGTTTCGTATGCGGTCGGATGCTGCGCAAACTGCGCCGCTACAGCGCTAGCACGGCCTTTCACGCCAAAAGAGGAAAAGTTTGTGCTTTTTGCGGCCTCCCTGATCGCCTTGTTTATTTTTTTATCTGCACATTACGGAGGAAGTCGGCGAGGTTTGGACTTTATTCGATCAGAAGTTTTTTATATATGGAAGTTTGTGCACGAAAATTAGTTAGGTTTTGTTTGAAAATGAGTTACTCACGAAAGTCGAAAATCAAAAAGCTTTTTGAATTTCGAGTAAATTTTCTGCTATTTTGATTGCATATAATTTGAAATGATTTTTAATTATTAACTTTTGAGCAAGATTCAAATCAATTTTTATGACAATTTCTCGTGTTTCCATCAAAGAAAAAAATAATTTTTAAATTTATCATTTTAGATAGTTATTTCAATACTTTTCGATTTTCATAATTTTTTTTTACTTTCTCATTCTAAGTTTCTAGGATGAACAGGAGCGGTTCCTTCAAGTCGACGATTCGGAGCCTTTTTTGCCTGTATGTCACATTTTTCCTAAGTCATAATTCAAGCCTTTTCAGATTATCGGGAAAGACTTTGTAGCCGCTGTTTTGGTCGTTTGTGCGACGCGACCAGAAGCTCTACGCAATCACCTGACTCAGCTCCTTGCGTTAGTCACTCTGAAAATAGTACTCTAAGTTCGTTACCTAAATGAGTTTAGAAAACGGCCTTCTGCGTCGCAATTCCCCGTGGTGATCAGCCAAGATGGAGAAACTCATTCAGTTCACCAAGTGGCCAGCAAATTCATCAGTTCCTTCAAAAACGTTACTTTTATGAGGGTCGGTTCCTTTTTGAGTAATTACCCTAATTGTTCTTTGCAGCATAAACAAGAAAAAATATTGAAAGCAAAAAAACGGAACAACTATGCGGCTATTGCAAAGCACTACAAGTGGGCTCTGGATAGGATGTTCAAGAAATTTGGATTTAATTATGTTATAATTACCGAAGGTTCGTGAATTCTGATTAAAGTGATTGATCATTTGTTGTTGAAGAGACTGTGAGGTACGAACAAGGTCGAAAAATGTCGCAAATCTACCTTTTAAGATCATTAAAAGATGATTTTGCTTTGAAAGCTCTATGAGCTTGTGCAATTGTTTCATTTTAGAACAATCCTTTCAAATTGATTCAAACTTATTCTCTGTTGTTTTTCAATCTACTACTTTCCTATTTTCAGACGATCTTGACATTGGAAACGATTTCTTCTCATACTTTGAATGGGCAAAGCGGGTTCTTCAGACAGATCCAACTTTATGGTCAGTTGTTTTATGAATCTGTGTTGTATGATCTTGAAGAAACACCAATTTTACTCTAAGTTTTCGGAATTAAGGTGCGCTTCGGCTTGGAACGACAACGGGTTGCCAAAATTGATCGATGAAAATCAAGGAGATCGGATTTGGAGGACTGATTTTTTTCCTGGCCTTGGTATTTTTTTTGAATTTAATTGTGATCAAAAAAAACTAATCTTCCCTTAAAACCCAAATTAAAAAAAAACATAGTGCACTGAAGTGGATTTCAGTTTTTTGAAACAGGAACTGTTCAGAAAGCATCAAGAATTTTCTCAGGCTGGATGCTTTCCGCCGAAACTTGGAATGAACTAAGTGACAAATGGCCTGGTCAGTATTGGGACGACTGGATGAGACAGCAAGATATCCGCAAAAATCGGTCCTGCATACGACCGGAGATTTGCCGAACCGCTCACAATATGAGATTAGCAGGAAAAGGATCCAGCGGGTTTCCTATCATAAGTGAACCAAAAAATGATTTTTTTTTTCTTAGTGGTATGTTCAAAAGCTACTTGTCATCGATTTCGGCTGCCCACACTTCAACCGAATTCTCTTTGATACCAGTCCAAAAGATGGTTGCTGACCAATACAATAAAAACTTCGTTCAGTTGATACAGGTACTCGAAGTTGGCTACAATTTAAAAAAATGAAAATTGGTGACTCAATTTGGATTATAGTCAAATCACCGTTACATTTTTTCCTGATCAGCAAAACAGGAAAGAAATTTGGAGACTCAGAAGCCCGGTAATTTTTTAAGCGCTCACGCTTGATGGAGTATGAAATTGGTCAAATATATGAGTTTCAAAAAAAAAGTTACAACCTTCTCTGTCGTCCCAAATGATTTTCGTAAACTGCGCAATGATATAAATTTTTGAACGTTACTGAGAATGATTTGTTTCTTTACAGTTATGAATAGGTAAATGAAAAAAAACTTTCTTGACGTTTTGATTATTTTTTATCTCATTTTTCAGAATGCGAAATTGGTCGACATTGAGAAAATAGCAACCTATAGCTGGGAGAAATCGTACGAATACAGGTTATTTTCTGTTTTTCCAGAACTTCCTCAAAATATTTTGTTTATCAGAGTTCCATTCAATTCCGTCAGAGAGTGGCACAAGCTGGCAACACATTTCGGCTTGATGCCCGACATCCGGGTTAGTTTTTGGCTTCAATTTTGGGTGGGATTGGTGTGAAGATGCTTTTCTCATCCAGAGACGAGACATGCAAGTGTTCGCAAAAACATGAATTTATGAGAGAACGCTGACGCGAAAAACCTATTAGCGATGCATAGAGTAGCGATACTACAGTTTCTCAATCCGATGCGTTCGTGTTTTGGCGTGGCGCCGGAAGTTTGGATTATTTCCGATGGGTGGTGTTTGTTGGAGTAGAAAATCTATGCTGATCAAAATATGTAGGAGGCAAAAAAATTAACAGTGAGTTTTCGGGATGAGAAATGAGAACACATCGGTTTTGAGAAAAAGTAAAAATACAATGGAAAATGCAAATATTTAAAGCTTGAATGATTTTTTTTTTTCTCATCCGAAGTACCTTTTTAGTTTTGCTTGTCTTGATAGTGAGTAAAGGTCAAATATTTTGACATTGATGGAAATTTTCAAAATATCTAAAAGGTTAGACAAAAAAAAAAGAATCAAACATTCAGCGAAATTTTTTGGGATTCTCCATTTTGATGCAATTGATTCTGCCTCTTCTAATTTTGAGAAAATGGTGTTTAGTGAAAACATTGAACTGTTAGATTACTTTAAAAAAATTCCGAAAAAAAGCTTTAGGCGTTTTTCTCAAAAAAATTACGAACGAAAAAGCAGAGAAAAAAAGGAAAAAAATGTGTTTGAAGACGAATCTCGGCGCGTTCCTCTTATTTTTATTGCACGTCGGGAATTTTGATGATCGACGATGTCATAAAATTGAATATGGCTGTCCGGTCAAAAATAGGAGATTTTTGAGAATTTAAACTGTTTTTTATTGAAAACAAACCTACGCGATAGCAGGAAATTAAACTCTCAAACGTTTTTTAAAACTGATGATTGGCAGAGAATTTTGTTTTTTTATTCTTTGTTCTCTGAGATTTTCTGTTCCCATCGTTTCCTAAGGTGACCCAGTTTGATGACGGATTGGACAATGTCTGAAAGAACCAAAGTACAAAAAAAGTCTGATGAAATTTCGAGTTTTGTGTTCTGAACTAGAAAGAATTGAGAGAATTTAGTCTTATTCAACCATTTTCGGATCAAAAAAATGTATTCTCTGAAATAACCGGGTTTATCATATGAAAGTTTTTTTATAGCATAAATCAAATTTTTCGTTCGTTTTTTTAATTAAAAGGATGGAAAAAAACAGAGTTTTTTTCGGGTAATAAAATTAAGGTAGAAATTTCAAAATGTATTATTAATTCATTAATTTATCCCACTTATAAATTCTCGAAGATTTTTTTCACCTTGAAATTTCTCACGGAGAAGCTCGAAAAGACAAAGAAAAGGCACCGAAACCAATGATTTTCCAGGGAGGAATGCAACGCACAAGTTATCACGGCGTCGTTTCTTTGATGCATAACGGATGTCGGATCTACATAGTTCCTTTTCAAATTTCTGAAAACGCTACTCTTTTCGACGAGTTCCACTACGACCCCAACTGGGATAAGAAATTCCGGTTTTTGGAGTTCGAAAAAGCTTTCTGCAAGCCTGGAAAGTAAGTTAAACTGTACATTCCTAGTTTGATCCAGAAATTTAAGATTCACTGGTACCTGTGACCCGAAAAATCCTGAGTTGATCGCCTGGTTCAAGAAGAAAAGCTGGCAGAAAAGGCTCGCCGAATGGGGAGACATGATAGTGAACTAGCTTCTAGGAATTTTTTCCCTTTGTCGATCTCAGTTGTAGCTAGTTTTTTTTTGAAGCTGGGTCCTAAAAGAAACATATATTGTCTAGAAATCTCTATTTTCTTCTGGTGCTCTACGGGAACTTTCCATTTCCATCGTGATAATTAGCCGCCATTCTTGTCATATTTTTTTCCATTACTTCGTGCAAAGTTTCATAATGAATCACCTCTGTCATTTCTTTTATACCAAAACTGTCATTTATCCTAACCAAAAGTTGTGTCAGATAAAGAATGTTTACTAGAAGAGTTATGATTCACGGAAAGCGTAACGGTCAACCAAGCAAACACGAATAGTTGAAGACGTTATTTGCCCGCTGTAGCGTCCATCTCAGCTTAGTTTCCTATAGAATGCGGCTAGTTTTGTTATTTTCGTTGCAAACTTCCACAGTTCTGGCCTATGTTAACTGTTTTCTCACAACTCCTAATGGAGAAACAGCTACGACTCAGTGTTCTTCCGGATTCTGTAAAAAGGTACACCGGCGGCTCTGGAAAGGTAAAAGCTCGAATTTTCAAACTGCAAGGAAATATAAAAAAATTTGTAATTAATTCAAAAAAATTTCAGACCCTTCTGGAAAGTTCTTCTTGAATCAATTTAATCATTAGGCTCAAGATTCGGAGCTTTTACGGATAACCTTCTCGGTTTTTTTTTCTGTCTGTAGTTGGTATGTCTGTCCTAATTTACAAAAATGGAGATTTCCATGAGGCTAAAACTCCAGTGGAAACTTTGATGCGTTCATCTCAGAAAAAAAAGAATCTAGCAGTGCGGGTTTTCCTTTGTAAACTTCCGAGAGTTTGCGAAGTCTGGAATAAAAAATCTTCCTTGATGGAAGCTGAAAACAGGGATCAAAATTCTTCAAATAGATAGCTCCAGTGACCAAACTACGTTGAAGGTCATTTTTTTCCAATTTTAATGAAGCTGTGAACAATATTTTTCAGTAGCCAAACCTTCATGTAGGAAACTTGCAAATTTCGAATAATCTGGTTTTTCAGACTCAACTTTCTTGCGATGATACTGGAGACTGTACCAGAACATTTGCTTTGAAGATGCCACTGCAGCAAATCCAGGTCTTCCTTCTTCTAATTATTTCGAAAACTTTTTGGTTCCAGATCGAGGCCTGTCTGTCCGATATTTCCACTCGTCGGACTTGTTGTTGCAACTACGACTTTTGCAATGCCAGCTTTGAATTTTCAATCCTCATACCATTCATTGCTATAATAATTTATATGACCACGAATTAGGCACTTGTTCTTGGGGATATTCTTTGCAATTTAATTATGACGTCGTTGATGTGTACATTCCTTGTCTCGGGCAAATGAACGATTAACAGAACTATACAGAAAACACCCGGAATCACAAACAATACTATTAAAATGATAGGTCCTGAAAATAAGAATATTAGTGGAAGCCGTTGGGAACATTGATACCTATTGCAGTATAGAGTGGAAAAGACACAAAACTGACGACCAGTGCAATTGTATGATTTATGGCTAAAACCACACTTTGAGCTAGCGCTCGGCAACTCAGAGGCATCAATTCTGAAGTGATGAACCAGGCGATTGGCCCCAAAGCCACGCTAAAAAATTACTGGTATTATTTTTTTATTTTCCCATTGCAACCTGTACGATGCTCCGTGTAAGATCAATGAAGCTATACATCCATAGGTCAAAAACGCGAATTTATCTTGAAGCATGGCACAAAGGGAGAAGCTCAGAAGAGCGCTCATATTGACGATGGAACAGCCGACAAGAAGCCATTTTCTGGGAAGCCTTTCAACCAAAAACATTCCAACGAGTGTTGATATGGAACTGAAAAATAGTTGAAAGTTTTTTCATTCAAAGTCATTGTCTTTGAAAGACCTCACGAAGAGCATTGCCGTTGAGACGAATTCCGCGAGTTCATAAGAGCTACCCGCACGAGTAAGAAAGTCCGTGGAATAGTATACTATCGGCCAGACTGAGGTTGTTATTTGCATGGTACAAACACCTAAAAAAAAATCAAAGTTGGAACGAAAAAAAGTTACAATCAACCTAGTAAAAATCCTTTCCTAAGATGAGGTGTTTGGAAAATTGTCAACAAAGAAGTTCCCTTCTCATCGTTTTGAGATTCCTTTTTGATCTCCTCGATTGTCTTCTGCGCGGTGATTTCGTCTGAATTTTTTTGTTCAAAAAACGTTTTTTAATAGAGTGCATTAACTCCTGAAAATCTTAAAAACGGAATGGCGCCACTTTTTTTTGAAAGGCTTTTTGTCAACAGATTGCCGTGAAAAAGTTTTCAATATCAAATTTTGTATCGGTACTTTGATAGGGCTCCCTTTAATTTAATTTTGAAGTCGAACTTGTGAGGTTTTCACAATTGGGAATTCTTCATACAAAGTTCAAAAAAAATTATTATATATTAAGATTCAGTCAAACTATGAGCTAAAAGTCAATCACCATTTTTGATATCACCGTTACTTTTTCTGCTTTTTTTTTATCAAAACGAACTTTCATCCCAGTCATTTGACCTAGCAATGCTCTGAGAACTACTGTATTTTGTTCTTTGTCCTATTGGCCGCATAAACATCAGCCGGAACTATAATCAACGCCGATAACAAACCAGGCCGCTGATAAAATCGAAGAGATTTGATGGCGGCGCCATCATCTCTTTTCCGCAACAAAAGATATCTCGGAGACTCGTGAAGATGCAAAGAAAGAAGCACAGACAAAAGAGTAGGAATACAAGATAACCTGAAAGATTTTCAGATGTTCTGAGGTGGAGTTGGAAGAGTTCTCACCCGACAAGCATGACCAAGTTGGAGCCAAGAACACCTTGCATCCCACAGATCGCTCCGATCAAGTTGGTTATAACAAAGGCCATCTCGGCGTTGAATGAAACAATTCCTTTCAAGTTCGATGGAGCACTTTCCTTAAAATAAACTTTTTTCTCATTTTCTACACATCTTTCCATAACAGCAACTTTCTTGCTCCTAACTTTTGACTTCCATAAATTCGACTCACTTGGAACAATAGAATGAGACTGTTCATTGAAATAGCCGCTGAGAAAGACATAATTAATCTTGACAAAGCGAACATCCAGGAAACATAAAAGGCGATAGAAACTGTGGCGACCACGACAGAAACCAAATTCCCCATATTTCCCAGGATTAGAGTCGCTGAAAGTTTTCTTTTTCATTTTTCGTTATTTCTTTTTGAAACCAAAAAGTACGGGGCACTCTTATCAATCTGTCACAAAGTGTTTCCATACATGGTGTGGGTCAGACACCGGAATCAAAATCATTCAATTTCAAATTTTGGGACCACGTGGAAATGATAAGGTTTTTTCTTGTAGAAGGATGTTTTTTTGATAAGGAGCATTCTAAAAGTTTTGATCTGACTGCAACGGAAAACTGAATAACAATTACGTATTCGGATATTGCTATAAAAAAATAATAATGATAAACTTATTTTTTTCTATAAAAAAAGCTGACATATTTTTTTCCCACCGAAGGAGCGATGCTAGATATCAGAAGAGCTTTCAAACTTCGATTTTATAAATAATAGTTCGTAGCTACGAAAGAATAAAATTCTAAATCTTGAAATCAGACGACAGAAATCTGTGATGCTGAGTTTTTTTTTTCTTAAATCATCTTCTTTTCTCCGCTACCAATCGACAAAACAAAGTAAAAATTAAGAAACAAGTAAGAATAAACTGACGTTTCCTTCCAATCCGATCAGCAATAATTCCTGTGCACAAGCTTCCGATGGCGAAGCCGACGAAGTAAATGTTCAGAGTGGCCGACCAGATCCACTCGTATTCCGTATTGCTCAGTTCACCCGGCGGATTGTGCGAAGCGTTGAGATATTCGCGGAAACTTGTGATTGCAGTGTTTGGGTAAGCATTTGTGTAGCCCATCTGCAAAACTCAACGTTCTTCATTCATTCCTATCTGATCAGTGAAATTTGTTAGTAGCATCCTATTGAAAAAGTACATGAAAAAGAAGGTTTTTTTTGAATTATCAGAACTAGGTTCGTAAAAATATCTAAGTTTCCAAGTCAAGCCGAAAACCTCGTTTTATCGAACTTACACCATTTTATAAGAATGGATAACTGTTGAGAAATTTTTCACTCAACTTTACGTTTCCCTTCATTTATTCTCCAGTTTTAACTTTTTTTTTTCCTTGAGCTATTCAAATTTCAATTTTACTTAGTCTCTTGCAAATTTTCGTAAAATGTTAGCCATAGAGCAAATTTTCCATCAAGTCTATTTCACTTCTAACATTGTTGGCAATAGAGCGCACGTTCTGTTTTTTTTTGTTTTCTATAAAAAGCGGTGTTTTTTTTTTGTCAGAACAGTGCTGCTTGTTTCTTGAGAGTAAATTTAATTCCTAAGTTTGGTTTTTTCCTGATTCCCTGAAGTTCACCAGAACCAATGCTAATTGGTCTCGTTTGGGTCTAACAATCAAAGCGTTCTCCTCTGATAATGTCTGAAATGATAAAAAAGTTCAGTTGTCTGAAGTAAACTTGTCTGTTTGCTTCAGAAATCAAGATTGAAGCTAATGAGAGTTGGCAACCACGTGAAAAAAAAATGGCCGCTGAGAGCAAGAGTTCAAATGTCCAGAAAATCTCCGATTGTTTACTCGGAGCACATGGAAGACAATTCAGCCCCGTTTCTTATGAAATATCACAAAATAGTTTGTAAAAAAAAAGAGAAAAAATTATAAAGTTAGTTTTTTAATGTATTTTTTCTGAAGTTTTTTTTGAAAGCTGTGCTATAATTGTTAGTGTTTTGTGGAGTATCACAAACTTAAATCCCCTTGTTTCTTTCTCTTCGAACTTCATTTGCTCTCAAACTCAAAAAAAAAACCTGAAAGACTGAGCTCAAGGCCAATAGAGCAGTGAGCAGCAGCAGCCGCCATTTCGCGTCCATCGATAATTGCCTGGGTCGCCAAGACTCTGAGAAACTCTTTTTTTTCTCCAAAAATCGTTTTTCTCGGTTCTGTGCAGCGCAGATAACAAAGGTGCAATAACAATTGGTGCGAAATCAACGGGCAGAAAATCAAAGAATCACTGAAAAGTTGGCAAAGAAATAGTTGATGCAATGCGAGAGAGAAAATGAGAGCATTAAAATGGAAATTCGAGCACTTTAAGCTTGAACCTTTTGAGCTGGCGCGCAAATATCGGGAGTTGGGTAATTTAAAGCTGATTTTGATAGTATTAATTTATTTAGAGATTTCACATTTTGGAAGTGTGGAGAACTAAACATTGGAAGTTATGAAATAATGATTCGTTGATTTAAAGCTATAAAAAATTATACTTGAAAAAAACGAGTTTCCACTTCTCAGAAGCTGTTCGCAAAAACTTTCTAGAGGGGGATCATACAGCTAGACGTAAAATTGAACTCATTTTACACTTGAAAAACCGGTTTCAAACCCCGATTGATTAGAAAATTTTTTTTCATGGTTGTCTACCTTTTTAGGTCTTATTTTTGTATCGAAGTACATAATCAAAAGTTTTCTGTAGAATTGTGTTCTTCAATGACTTCTAAAGAAAATTAAACGAAAATTTGTGTTTCGAGATCTTGGTTATAACCTTATTTTGAAATAGTCTGAATACTTTTTTCAATAACCAAATAGAGTCGAAAATGGGAACGTGAACTTTCAAAAAAGTACAAAAATCAACAGCTGTTTGAGAGCCAAATCTTATCACTGTCCAACTTCATTCAAAAAGTAGGTTGGAAGAGAGAAACCAAACAGTCGTCTTAAAACCGTAATTAATCCGATTTGCAAACATTGTCGTCTATTGGAACTGGTCTCGTGAGAAATGGTCGTGAATCAAAGAATCAAAAGAAAAAAGAAAGGTTGAAAAGTGATCTCAACGAACCTTGAAGTTAGAAGGAAGACAACTAAAGCTCACAGTTTTGAACCGAAAAAGTTGGAAAACAGGAATAAAGTAGGAGGAGCCTCGTCCTGCAACGGTGTCAGGTCATCTTTCGATCTCGAAGGGCAGAATTTTGGGTAAGACAAAAGGAAAGGCAATGAATGGACAAGGTAGGACAAAAGAAGGTACGCTTTTGTATGGAAAGAACTTGCACAATCACAACTTTCAATCAAGGAGGAATGCGTTCTCATTCCCACCCAATCGCGATGATAGTTTGCTGGGACTTTGCGTTAAAGATTTGTGATCATGAGCTCATAAAGTGTCACTTTCTTTCTTAAAAAACTTTTTTGTTCTACAGAAAACAGTTTTTTTCTTGGTAATGAAAAATTTTTAAATCTCAAAAGTCCAAAAACTCCGATCTCGAGTTTCTTTCTTTGCCGGAGACAAAGTTATAATCTCAGTTTGAAGTTTTTTATGTTCCACAAAAAGCGACATTGACTGGCACTTTCACAGCATTGTTTTCGAAATATTGGAAACCAGTCCATCAACTTTTCAAAACTCGGCTTTGCAGCCACATTTTTGCCGAGATGGTTGTAAAATACATAAACTTTTTCAGTCCATAAATGTTTCCATCAATAAGACAACGTAGAATAGTTATTTTTTTAATTGTGTAAAAAAATGATGAAAGTTGAAAAAAACCTTCTTCCAAAAAGTTTTGTCCTCATAACATGAAACACCTCGAAATTTGAAAATCTGATGAAATGGCGGGAAATATTATGGTGGTTTATTTAAAAAAATAACCTTTTTTTATTTTTTTCTTTCAATCAGAGATTAAATTCTCATACCTCGAAAACAGAGGAATTGAATCAAAAAAACTAATCATTTTTTTGATTGGAAAAATTTTCAGTCAACACATGAAGAAAGTTTTTTTCCTAAGATTGTTTCTCGGAAAAAAATTTTGATTAGTTACGATGGTCTGAAGTCGAGAGCGAAGTCTCAACTCAGTTTCGGGGCATTTTAAAAAAATTTTGAAAGTTTGAAATAAAAATAAGTAGGAGTTCCGACAAATAAGGTCTGAGTTTTTAAAAAGTTGAGAGTCCAGCTTGTGTACGACCTACAGTAAATACCATTGAAAAAAAAACTTTAACCAAAGCCGTTATGACAGAAAACCGGAACTGGAATGAGTGAAGCGGGAAAAATTCTTCTGAAAGATTGAAAAATAAAGGAAAATTATTATTTAATTCAAACTGGTTCAATTAATCAGATCTACTATTGACAAAAAAATTGAAACTCCTAAAAAATTTAAATTTTAAGGGGGAGGGACTCTATTCTCATGCTGAAAAAAGAAAGTTACGAAATTCTCAGCCGGGTTTATATTATCGCAAAATTAGCTCATACCCTTTGTAATGATGTTTTCTTTTCCACCCTCCGACGGATATTTTGAATTCCGCAGAATCTCTTCGAAAACGGAATTAACGACGTCTCAAACTCATTTTGGAAGGATAAGTTTTTCTCCTGTGAGTTTTTGATGATATTCGCGGATGAGGGCCTTAGAATTACATCAGAACATTTTTCAAAAAACAATAAAGGAATTAGGCCATTTCTGCATATTGAAAAGAGCCAAGAGTTTCGAAAAGCGTTTATTATCGAGTCGAAAATGGGAAAAAAGCAGGAAACACAATTGGTGTCTAGAACTCGCAATCGTCGTAGACGGCGAAGACTCCGACCTTGTCGATGAGCTCGACGCTACGAGGCAGCGACTCGTCGGCGAAGACGGCGAACCGCATCGTCTGAAACTCTCGAGTGGGCGGATGGGGCCGCCGACGCCGCGCCAAAAACCGACGCGTCGCCACCGCCCTCGCCACGAAACATTATACCAATCCGATTGTTCGGCGTATTACTTGACCTCATGTTGTTTTTGTCGGCTTTACATGTACTTAGGTCCTTGGGTTTCTTTGTTCTTTGTGCCGAATGCACTTGTTTTGGTTGATAGGAGCACAGACGACTTTTTTGCGATCAGTCCGGAACTAATCTTCCTTGTTTATCAATGCTGGATTGAAGTAATAGCTGAAGTTGAACGTATGACCGAACTTTTTTGCTAGAAACTTGGAGTCTAGATAAAATATGCCTTCTTATTTTTTTCCGAAAAAAATTTTTAAAAAAATTGCCAAAGAGCATCAAAATATTCTACTACTTCTCAATAAGATTTCAAAGGACTGTTTTTGTTCTAAGCCTTTTTTCTCAATGTTGCTTACTATTGATGAATTATGAGATCAAACAAAAAAATTAAGGATTATACAAACCTTGATATCACTGCAAGTTGCATTCGAAACGTCCCAGTCTTCATTGGGCTGCAAAATGAAAAAAATAAACCGGGATATCAAAAATAATTCGAGAAAAATAGGGGAAACTTGATAATATAATCTATTACAGCTTGATTGGAGTATAGTCGAATCAAATAGTTTTAAGATTGAGGGAAAAAATTTCGTGGTGTTCAAGAATGTTTTGGAAACGGTAATCCACTTTTTAAACGCTTCAAAAATCGCGATTTTCTCTGGAAAAAACTTTTTCAGTAAACAATCAGGCTTAATTAAGATGTTTCCAAAACTTTTCTCCTTTTTTTTCACTCACTGAAAACTGGATTAACAATGATTTTTATGGAACTCAGGCAGATCTGTGAACTTTCCAAGTTCAAAGCGGCAACGATCAAATTTCACGATCTGTTTGGACACTTCCAACAGCTTTGTTATCAGCGCGGCCTTCATTACAAATACGGATGATTTTTATCGATGAAACTCACTGGCTGCGCGTAGATCGAGTCGAGCAAGCCGACCTGCACCCACACGTCTTCCTCGTTGAGAGCACATTCGAGAGGAGCTCCAATATCGTCCTGAACTTTGTTTCATACATCAAGAAAATAAAAGTCTTCTGGAGTTTTTTTGAGAACTAGTCTGCTCAAAAAAAGTACTACTAAACTACACTCATGAAGGCGTCGAATTATTTGAGCTGAAAGAGATTCTGAAAAGACAGAACTGCATCTCTGAACTGCCTTTCTACCTAACCTCTTTGGTCGCCATAGATATTTTTTTTTGGAATCTCTGCAAAAGTGTTCTAAAATATGAATTGAATTATAACTAAATGTTCGAAACATGGGAAAGCAAAACATTGGCTCTCAACATTCGAAGCCTCAGGCATACCCAACACGCGGTGCCAGCGTCGCTCACTTCCGCGAACATCAATGTCTCAGAATCTTCTTTCAGTTTCAACTCAACCGACATCGCCTTGCTGCTTTCCACCGAGTCGATGGCTAAAAAGAACGTTCCCATTTCTTTTTTTTTTGAATCGTTTTTATTGGCAATACAAAGTTCTTTCTGTTCATTCTTAGCTCTTTTAAATGCCTCACGCAAAAGACAAGAAGATGGACCATCTAGATAGCTGTTAGCAAAAAGCTCACAGGTGCTTTTAAGAGACGATCTTTGAGAGGTCGGAAGAGGAAGAAACTGTTTTTGAAGTGAAAAAAGTTCATGGAAAAAAACCTTCGTGATTTTTTTCTTGGAAATACTAGCTCAAAATAGTTCACCTTGGTCCAATCGTTTTTAAGAAAACAAAGTTCCAGGCTTTTTAGTTCATATTTTTCACAAACTAAACGCACGATCATCTTCAGTTTTGAATCCTACAAGACGGCAATGTTTGTAGACAAGATCCAAAGGATCAACATGGTTCCAAGGTGTTTTCAGAAGCGTCGGCTTGATGTTCAGTCGAGCGACGCGAGGAGGAGCTGGAGCAGGCTCGCAAACCTGAAATTATTGTTCATCTGATCAAAAAATTCCTCCGAGCCCAACCTTGGTCTGGATTTTGTGAATCTTTATGACGGCAACCTCGCCTTCAGCGTGAACTGACAACATGGCTCTTTTCAATGTTTTCTTTGTCTTGGGAAGAGCGATAATTAAAACTCCGTCGTAGGTCCTGGAAGAAAAATTATGAATTTTTATATCGCTGTGTTTTAAACGTTTCTGGAAGATTCGGGAAACATTTGATGCTGGTGAGGACGGCGGATGGCGAAATCAGCGTTCCAGTGCACGCAGTCGCGTTGTCCGTGTTCCTTTCTCGCAGAAGAATCTGAAGTCATGGCTGGATAAGAAAACCATCGCAATTAGTTTGATAAAGTCTGAAAAAAGCAGAAGATGGAAGGAATCGACAAATTCATTGGTTCTAAAATAAAATTGAAACTCCCTGACTTTATATTAAAAAACCCTTTTTTTGAGAAAGGAAATTCTAGAGTTTTTTATTTTTCGCTTAGATGAGAATGAGCTTTTTTAACTTCATTCTAGCAACTATTCCAATACTTCATGAAGCTGTTGGTTACTTGAGGACAACGGGAACTTTCGAGCATTCTGGGAAACCTTGACGAGATAGCCGTGACGATTCCAGTCGATGTCGTCGCCGTTGTGGACGCCCTGGACGCCGAGGAGAAGAGCCATGCAAGCGAAGACGACGGCGAACATTGCAGCGAATGAAGAGGAAAACCTTTCAGGCCTTGGCGAAACTCTCGATGTAATGTTTTTGTAGCTATTTCGATATGTCGGAGGCGTTTCATAAGAATCGTTTCTTTCCTCCCACCTTTGTTAATGGATTTTCATCGAAACACTGCGATGAAATTTTTTTATTTTCTCCATTCTAAAGTAGTGCAAGTGCGTGGGTAGTTGTGCGACAATTACGAAATATCTCTTCGAATCACTGGAAAAATGAAAAGCCAACAACAATAAATAAATATGCAATGACCGGATGGGAGGGGAAACTATGCTGAGAAAGAAACCAGAGTAGTACTGCTTTGAGCTATTAACTTATCAATTCAACAAAAAAAGAGGAACAAAGAGCCTGAGTCTAGTATATTTGTGTGAGTAAGGTGAAAAAAAAAACAACAAGAAAAAAAAATTCAAAAAAAAAATACAAGAAGGTGTTGGAGAAGCAGGAAAAAAAAAACAAAAACAAGGAAAAAAAAGTTAAACAGGTTCAGACAGATCGGATCGAATCGTCGACGCTTACTCACAAAATCCAACATTCCGTCAGATTTTTTTCTGGAAGAAAGCAGCAAATTTTTGATATTAAAAAAAACTTACTTCGTAAACTTGAGATCTTCTGTAAGAACGTCTACCGTGAATCTCCCTGCTTTTCGGCCGTTTTTGCATTTTGTCGCGTCGCTTGGAGCTAATCGGTCTGCCGACCGTCTTTTCTTGTCTATTTTCACGGCTGTACACGGCTCTCCTTGGGTCATTTTGGGGCTGTTTTGGTTCACAAAATGTCAGAAAATAAAAGCGTCACACTTACAAACTTCAAAACCGCTGTTCGAGGGGGGACTTCCACTTCGAGAACTCGATATGGAATCGGCTTTTCTTCTCCAAGAACAGGAAAAAGAGCGTCAAATTCTGTTTTTGAAATATCTTTCATCCTTGGATCCGTCGCATCTACTATTGAGCGTCCATGTCGGTGACGGCGAGGGTCGGCATCGAACCCCTATTTTTAGTCACAGATTGATTTCTTAGAACAAAAAAAAAACTCACATACTCTTCGACTGGTTGGCGGAAAGGAACCCGCACAACATAAAGTCTATAAGGGTGCTAAAACGAAAAACCATGTAAATAATTTGATACTCTCTCACTTCTTTGTTTTCGATGGGTTTCGACATTTTAGAAAGATGGCCCTTTGTATTTTTCGTCTGAGAGAGCTAAAAATACGGTGATGATCGATCAGTTTCTGAAACTATACAAGAAAAATATAAATTTGTAGTATTTTTGAATTGAAGGAAAAAGTCAACAAAAAAATGAGATATAAGAAAAAGCAACAAAAAAAGAAAGGGCAATCAAGAATCTAACTGGATCGGCAATCGTTTGCCCTCGGTTCGGTATTCTCTGGCATAGGCGCATGTAGTCGTTATTTGACCCGATCTTGATCTTTCGGTAGGCAAGTCCGTTTGCTCAAAGTTTTTTTGGTAAGTCCGTCTTTTGTTTGATCATCATGAAAAACATCTTCAAAATTGACAAAGTTTTTTTAATATGTTACAAACATATTTTTCTTTTTTCAACGCGTTTTTCGAAACTTTTTATTTGGAATAACTCATTTTTATTTATTCCAAAACTTTTTGGAATGTTTCTAAACACTATTTGGATAGCTTGCATATTGAAAAATCTATTTTCATCACTCTTCTTATTCACTTTCTGATCTTGCAACCAAATCTAGTTTTTTTGAAAAATTTATATTTACTTAATTTTTAGATTTGGAGCACAAATTTCCTTTTTTTCGGTGTTAAGAATTTCATAAATATAATATACTGTTTATTCTGGGAGATGATGATTCTAGCGATTTTTGCTTGAAGCGAACTTCGTGTTGAGCTCGGAGCTTTTAGTAGCTTGAAAAATTGATCTGTAAGTGAAAATTTCAATGGAAATCTCTCAGAAGTTTTGACGAGGCTTCACGATTGGCCGCAAAGTCGAATCGATAATTAACCGATAGATAAATGGCACCATCGAACCCACCTCGCTCTTCCATTCTGCATCTTTTCAAAGCAGGAGTCGCTCCGGTTGACATCATTAAACGGCTCGGAGTCCCAAGTAGAACCGTCTATGACTCGATTTTTTGTTTCACAAAGCACGTTCTTGAATAGATGTGGGAGAGGAAGAAAAGCAAAAGTCGTCCTTCCGGATCGGATCAAAGCTGTGAAAGAAATCCATTTCGGAGCATCATCAAGATGGTGAAAGATATGGAAATTCGTCGAAGCTCGATGGAAAGGATCGTCAAAGACAACTTGAAGCTCACCTGTTATCGTGTAAGAAAAGCAGCCATTCTCTCGGAAGCTACAACCAAGAAACGGCTCGAAAGATCAAGAAAGCTCCTTCAGCGCACGTGCACTGGTGAACTCTTGGTTACAGTGTTCTCTGACGAGAAGCTGTTCACGGTACAGGCCGAATTCAACCCTTAAGATCATCAAGTACTTGCTAAGACGTCTGACGAAGCTTTTGGTAACGGAAGGACCATTCATCAAGCCTCTCACCCCGCTAGTGTGATCGTTTTCGGAGCAGTGTTTGCTGATGGCAAATCACCATCGCTATTTGTCGGTCAAGAAGTCAAAATCAACAAGGAAGTCTAAATTTCGGAGATTTTGGAAGACACTTCTTCCCTGGACATTTGTCTGCGTTCATCCCGTAGCACTAACGGCCGTCGTGTTCACCAGACCTCAATCCTTTGGACTACTCCCTCTGGGGTTTTGCAGAATAAGGTCAACGTTAAAAACCCTCAAGTATTGAGGCCCTGAGGAAGACCCTGGTCAAAGAAAGGGACGCTTTATCGCCAGATTACCTGCGTGCAACCATCGACGCCTACCCTAGACGTCTTCGTGCTGTCATCGGAAAGAGAGGAGGTCCGGTGGAACACGATTAGCTCATAATTGTTGTTATAGTCTGTGTGCCACGACTTGAAATTTCATGGAACGACATTCCGCTGTACCGCTGCGCGCTTTTGCGAACCTTGGTCGCGCTATTGATTTTTTTTTCTTTTATCAAGGTACTGTACTTTCATGTGCTTCCACAGCAATAACAATCAATTGAAAGCTTGACCTATATTCGAAAGACGCTTCGCGAACGCACGCAGCGGAACAACGGAATGTCGTTCCGTGAAATATCAAGTCGTGGCACACAGACTATATGATCTTGAATAAACTTTTTGTTGATTTCCATGGTTTTCTGACTTTTACTTTTTTATATATAGCACTTATAGCTTGTGCGGGTAATTTTGGGCCACACTGTAGAGCAGAAATCCGTTCGATTTTTGCGAGTTCGGTGAGTAATTCCTGATCGGCTTTATTGTTTTCAGCGTATCTTTTTTCATGTTCTATTCCCAAATGTCTCAGCTCTCATTATACTTTTCATTTATGTACTTCAAACTTTAGTTGTGCTTTTTTGTGGAGCTGAACATTAGAACTTAAAACTTCAACATTTTATGTGATCGATCGGAACTTTTTCTTTGCAGGCAGAGATATAACACAATTTATGTATACAAATTCATTTCATAGGCTGTAACCATAAAAAGTGAATTTCAATCGAAACAATAAATAGACCTCGAATTTCAATCATACAAATAATTGGGTGAACTGATCAAAAAGCACAATATAAATAAATAGGAAACAATCAAAGGTTTCTAAAGTTCTTCGTGATTTTTGCTGGCAGTATCCGAGCCATAGATGACGCTCTTCACTTCCTCGTCGTACTCCTTCCATTCAGGAATGATCCTCACAGCAGAATCCAGTTTTGGTTCTTTTGTCAAGGGGTTGTTGCACTGAAAACCGAAATATAAGTTGAAAATAATACTTATTATTTTACCAAGTCGATAGTCTTTGCGCTTCTCTTGCTGGAGTCGTCGCACCAAGTTTCACACCAGAGCCATTCCTGCGGCAAAGACTTGATCTTGACTTGATGGATCATGTTGTTCGGCAGATCCTAAAAAGGAATTTTTCTCAAGATCTGCAATAATGAAAAAAACCTGATCCAAGTTGGAAAGACTGTTAGGATCGCTGGAGAGTCCTTGGTATTGACCTCGGAGACGGTCCCCGGCGGCGATTTGACGGAATTTTTGTAGGTCAATGACGTAGAGAGCACTTAATCATTTTTTTTTAGAATAGTTTAGTTTGTGTACCTAATGTGGTAGCGTCTTCCTGCCAGATGGTTAGCCCAGTAGCCTTGTTTCCAGAACCGGAAGCCGTCCATTTCTTTGCGGCTGTCACAGAAAGGCACGTAACTAAATTATAATTTGTTTCCAGATAGAAAAACATTATTGCGAACCCATAAGGAGCTCCGCCAAGATCAAACTTCATGAGCTCCATGAGGTCAGATCGGACGACTTGATCAGCATCGACAAAGATAATTTTGGAGACGTCAAGCGGGAATAGCACATCGAGGAAGAGAATCTTTGATTTGATACTGTTGTTGGTTTCATGTTTGGAAGTCGAAAACCTTGTATCCCCACATGATACGATGCTTCTCCTTTTGATTATGCAGCCAACGTGGCCATTTGTACTCGACCAACGCGTATTCGAAGCCATAGTGCTCAGCCATCAGAGGAAGACTTTCCTGCAAAATTATCGATGAGAACTTTATAAGAATATATTCTCTGCAAATTACCTTAAACTGAGGAGAGAGGTAATTCTTCAGAAGCCAGAACTTCACAGGGCTTTTCGTGTTTTTCATCACAGACAAGATCATGATTCGCATGAAGCGCTCGTACAAATGTCCAGAGGCCAAAGAGAAGACGTTGATCTTCTCGTTTTTTTCACGATCCGCCACAAAGCTGAAAAGATACTTCATCCCTTATCTCTATTAAAATCGAACCTGCTCAAGCTGGACCAAATGCCGTCTTCTCCGTCATCAGACAGGACGTTTCGATCTTCCATACCAGGAAGTTTTGACACTCTGACGCGGATCGACTTTCCAGAGAAAGAATCTGAAGAAAGGTTTACAAGAAGACTGTTTTCTTTTTCAACCTATAACAACACGGACAATCTGGTCTTTCGTTGGCTCAGTTCCGACATGACTAGATATCTGATAAATTTCTTTAGAACGTCCATCTCGCAGTTGAAGCTGCCAAGCACCAGGAGTTGCCTCAAAATGCAAAATAAATAATTATTTCTGCAATTTCGATATCACTTTTAGTTGGAAGTAGCCCAAGTTGGCCATAACGATTGTATCGAATTGACTTGGGTTGCTCGGCGTTCCGAGAACGAATTGCAAGCCCCGTGGCGGCTGGCCGGAGACTTCGTCAAAACATTGTCCTTCCAGTAGAAGATGTTCAAGTGAAAATACAGCCACGACGTCGGATTCCACCTGAGACTCAAAACTATCCGAAGGCTCTCTTTTTTGCCTACTTGTTCTAGTTTGATGTTGTCCAGATCGTACTTTGCGAAAACAGCTTCTACCATCCAGGAATCCGGAGCGTGCAGAGACATCGTCAAAAGTTGCTTTTTCGGAAGGCCTTCGAATCTAAAATTGAACTCGTTATTTTTCTCAACCTTTATTTTCTAACCGAACTACGTTGGGAGACATTTCTCCTTTTTGGTCAAACTGGACTTCTGCGGGAGCCACGTATCGGTAGAATCTGTAATTTCATAATTATTGATCAGTTTACATCGGCCTCAGTACCGTTTGATAGGAAGTTCGCTAAGTTTGCCTTTCGGGTTCATCACAACCTTGATGTCGCTGTTGGTGATTTTGCGGATAACTTCAAGAATTGGAGCCAATTTCTGAGCAGAAGGCGTCAATGGATCAACTACCGCTACCACATCCATTGCGGCTCGATCTTTGTCAACAGAATTCAAAGTAACGACGCTAAAAGGTGATATGAAACTTTTTTGAGAACAGTTTAGATACCTGTTCTTGTCGTTCTTGAGAACAACCCAAGTTCTCTTTTTGGCATTGGCATATTTCCCAACAAGAGTGAAACTTGAAAGAACAAGATCCGAAGATTTGCCGTTCTCTTTTTCCACTTCCCACTTGTCGATGTGCTTGGCCAAAGTCTGAGAAAATAGAAACAATTATTTTTTTTCTGGGAAAGGGCATACCTCTGAGCCACGAGAAATCAAAAGCTTTTCCAAAAGCTTGAAGTCAGAATCGTCCATTCCTTCTCCGCTTTCAAGAGGACCAATGATCATGCCATTCGCAATGACAGCTCTTTGTCCAATTTCCAGCCCCACGACCTCGGTCAAGTATCTAAGAATATACGGGTTACTTCAAAATAGTTTTTGAACAACTTTGATTCCATCTGAATGCGATCACAAGTGAAAAGCTTTTTCTCCTTTAAGAAGCGCTCAATGTTCATTCCTCCAACGGCAATTTCTTCGAATTTCAATTTGCCGCTGATGAAATCTCTTGCGAATTCTTCCTGCAAGAAATGGATTTATGTATGAAAAGATGATCTAAGCCACCTTGACAAGTTTGGAGACCAGAGCTTTGGCCTGAGAGGTGGGCAAGAGACGGAAAGCGGCCTGAACATAAGAGGAGATGCTGTTTCCTTCGCAAGTCTTCTTCTCATCAGCTGGGTTCATCAGAAGACCGATCTGAATTCCCAAAAATTTTTTTCAGATTATTATAATTTTATTTTTTTACTCGGATTTTCGAGCTCGACTTCAAAGACTGCAGAGAATTGTAAACGAGCTCTCTTCCTTCCTTATTTTCCAAATCCGCGGCAATCCAAAGAGTTATTGGCTGTATAACAACTTTTTATAATAATTCTCAATATCATAAAAAATACCGTGGTAATGTCACTTTCTGTTGATTTCTGCACGTACTTCATTTTGTCCATCACGCAACTTCCTTTATCTTCAGCCGTGAGAGCGTTAAACTGAGTTAAAGTTTTTGCTTCGCATTCTAAAATTCCAGTTCAAGAAAGCTTTTTTTTTTTGGAAGACTCTAACGTTTTCCGCTGAAAAGGTCGACGTATCGCTTTTCACTAGGAGCGTTCAGAATTCTGTCGTTGATTTTTGGCATGACGTCCTTTTGATCCAAAAGCCAGTTGGCGACGTTTCCACGATCTTGCAGGCGACCTGAAATCAAAATTACACATCATTTGCCCTTTCGAATACTTCAAACCTTCCATAACAGCTTTTTGAATTTTCGGCGTTATTTTCATGACCTCGGTCATCACAGCTTCTTCAATGGAATCACCTTTGATCTGAAATCAAACATTTTTCAGTTCCTGTGGCTTTGTTTCTGACCCCAGCGTCTTCGAGAGGATAACCGTTCAGAAGGACTTTTGGCGCTTTGTTCAGCCCAGATCGTTTTAAGAATTGAGCTCCCGCCTGAATTTTTTATTTCAAAAACTTATTGAATTACACTAACCGATCGTCCGTTGTCGTAGTCAGATTTCGGTCCACAGACGTCTTCAAAGCTCAAGTCTGAGTTGCGCTTTGTGAAATACTTTTTGACATCTTCCACTGTGAACGTAGTGTCACGGAAGATGTCGAGGAACTGCAAAGAGGAAGAAATAATTCTCTTCAAAAAATAAAGTATACCTCATTGACAATCTTGAGAGCTTCTTCGTTGGAAGAATCAATCGAGAAGTAGTTGAAGATGTTGAGCAAAGCCACTCCAGCATCGTCCAACCCGCTCACTTCCTTATCTGCGTTAACAGCGAATACGATACCGATTCTGAATTTTTGAATGGTTTGAAGAACTTTTCAAAAACTTTTTCACCTCAAAGGAACTTCATGACGGAAGAAAGAATGAGCAATTTTCATCAAATTGCGGCTTTCTTTTTCGGTTGGATCAACAACGAAGACCAAAGTGAAGAGATTCCGAGCGATCGGACGAATCATTCCGGGGTAGTAAGGCTGGAGCATCAGTCGGACGCTGTTTCCCCATTGCTTGTATCTTTTGTCAGTGTCCAGGTTGTTGATGAACTGAAACAATGAAAACAGATGCTACCCATCACGGCAAGAAGATTTCTCACGAATGGGTAGGCATCTCTGTAGTCGACAGCGTAAGTTATTTTCTCGTCTGACATATCCAATCCAACAAGCACGGACAAATACTCTCTCTGAGACATTTTCGTTCTGTTTCGGGATAGTCAAGAAAAAATTACGTTTACGCCTAGGTTGTAGAAGCCGGTAGCTAGTTTGTCTTCCTGTTTCAAAGTTTCGACAAGTTGGAACAAATCAAGACTGTCCACGTCGAAGTTGATTCCATTCAGAAATAGTGCGCATTCACCGGCGTCAACTCCTAAAATGGTGATTCCAACGAGAAGAGAATGGGTCACAAACCAATTTCTTGAAGGCTGTTCTGGTTAGCTTCAACTTCTTTTCTCATTTTATTGTTGACAGCTACTCGAGACAGAGATCTGAACAAATGAAGTGAAGATTTTTTCTAATTAAGGTTCACCTAGCATGTAGAGGGAAATTCTGTGATAACTGCGTGAGCATGGCGAGAGCGTTGTCCGAGTCTTCGTTGAGGATTTTCTGAGCTGCCTGGTAGCTGAGGTCCTGCACTTGCCAGTTCTTCAGAGGAGCCAACTCGTCCACTTCCTTCAGGTGCATTCGGAAAGAATCCAAAGACTCGGCGACGTCACTGTGCAACTTCCTGAAAGGCACAAAGAGTTTTGAAAACAATCGTATATTTTGAGACTTTAAGAGCTTGAAGTTGAATCCGTGCAGGTTTTCCTCCTCCGGCTCCTCCTCTTGCTTTTTGTTGCTGTCGTCTTCTGCCTTGTACTCGGTGTTCTTGATGGCGAGTTCCACTCCATAACCAGACAGCGATACTTGGTTGGCAGACAATCTCTGAATGGAAAATAAAATTGTTTCTTGCAGAGAAACTAACTCTGGAGAAAGGTCGATGAACAAGCTTGATTTTATTGGCCTTAGCCAAAGAAGTTGCTGCGGCAAAAAGCTTAGCGAAGTCTGTATTTCCGATTTCTCCGTAAACGACAACTGTGACTGGTGATGTCTTTCCAAGCGGATAAACGTGGTCAGCAGACAAAATTGTCTCCGGACCTCTGAAGAAAACTTAAAAGGTTATCAGACGGATAATAAATACTTTAGGTCGTCTTTCTTGAAGACTTCGTTCAATTCATCGACAGTACATCCAGTGAGCTCGTGGGCTACGAAAAATGCTCTGCATTTTATTTCGCCATATTCAGATCCGATCTATTCAGAAGATCTCATTCAGAAGAGTCAATATTTTTATAATACCTGTTGGAAAAGCTGTACGGTTGGAGAATATTGACGGAGACCGAGAGAAAATTTGAGCAAATCGATGGTCGAAGGATTCAATAGTTTGGCACTTTGCTTGATAATGAACTCGTATTTTTTCTCTTCGGTTACTGTAATAAATTAAAATAATAAGTCTTAAGAGCCAAATTCTAACGGCTTTCCAAATCGATGCTGCTGCTGGCTTTGGTCACTGTGTCTACAAACTTCCAGTACAAGGCATCACTCTCTTTGGCAAAAAATCACTGAAAAACTTTCTTTTTAAAAAACGCTATTACTTTCTTTCAGAACCTTGCTTCAGATAAAAGAGAAGTGGCGTTCCATTTAGCGTTCAAAGATGCAAAAACTGCTTTTGGCTGGGATTGTCCGTAAGCAAAACCAACTGCCAAAGTTATTAGTGATAACTTTTTGATGATCAGCATACCCTGAAAAAAACAATACATTTTTTTTTGGAAACAATTAAAAAAAAGAGAAAAAACGGAAAGAGCCGAAAAATCAATAGCAATAATAAGACGTCGTTTATTGGCAAGAAGGTGTTTTATGTGGGAAATTTTTCGATCATACCCTCTTTTCAGCTCTCGTTTGTGAAGATCATGAAAAAAAGATTTTCAACGAAAGTTTTTTTCCAAGAATCAAGATTTTGTTAAATTAACAAACAAGACCATATTCATAAAATTTGAGCTCCGCTGAAAATGAAGTATTCAAGTTTTACCAATTTTTTTAATAGCCCTAAAACCTGATTTTTTTAAAAAAATACAGAAATTCAGTTTTATTCGAATTGACAGAAAAATTTAACTATCATAGAACAAAGAATGCCATCAAAAAAATAACCACTTAAAAAAACATTTTTTTATCATTTTTTTCAAACTCTAGAGTATTTTCGATCAAAAATTTAAGGACACTAATCTAATCAGTTAAAAAAAGCCAAAAAAATAAGAGGAAACTTAAACATCGTGAATTTTGATAGTGCATTTTTCAAAGCAACAAAAAAATATTAAAAATACTGTTTTTTTTCCTTTTGGCGGTTTCTAATGATACCTAACAATTTGACAAACAAAACGATCAAAAAAATTGTAATAACACGTGATATTGACTGGATATAACGACAAGCAAAGTACGACTAGTCCAGGACAACTGCCGATTCGAATGCCGACGTGGTTTTATCGCTCTCTCGCGCCACGGCGAATTGCGCAGCCTGCATTTTTTCTTCGCCCCATTGTTGCATTTTTCTTTTTTATGCCCTTTTTATCCGTTTTGATCAGTTCTTTTACGGGAATTTCAATGATTGGTTGCAGGGTGTTAGCCAAAAGGCCTTCATCCTCAAATCAAAATGGAGGAAAGACCGGCAGATAAAACAAGTAGGATAATTCATATTTGATTTGGATTAAAAAGCTATCTATTGAAAGAAAGGATGGTTCAAAGTGGATCAACATTTTATAAAAAATAAAATTCATAGAATAGTACACAGATACTTCGATACTTTCAATTCCTCTTGAGGTTTTTCTTGGCAAAAAAAATCTTTCCAAATTTAAGATAAATGAAATGCAATGTAGAATGATATAAAGTTGAAGATCTTTACAGGAAACCCAAAAACTGGAGTTTTTTTGTGCGGCTGGGGAGCTGGATGTATAGAAACTTGTATTTTGTACCCGACAAATAAAATTATCTTCCGTCAACAACTTCATGGAACAACAGCCAGAAATGCTACACGACAGGTTTTGCTTTTTTTCAATTTTTTCAAAGAAATCCTCAATGAAAACAGATGTTTCGTAACTTGATACTCCAGTTAACTTCAAAAAAGTCTATCTAAAGCGGAAGTTGGTTTAAATTCGAATTCTTCTCGTTTAAATGAGCTTTAAGTTTTATTTTATTTTTTGGAAGAAGAATGGATTTTTCGAAACTCGATAGTCAAGTTTTATCTTCAAAAAGTTTGATTAAAACGGTGTTTTTCTTTTTATTTTAGTTTTTGATCAATTCCACGTCTCCAAAATTTTCTAAAAAAATCACTCTGTACAGCCGAAAAATTCGAGGTACAATCTGAATATAACAATCTGATTTGCAAATTTTGGAATTTTTTTGCCATTTTATTTTTTTCAATCAGCCGATTCAGATCAAAAAGCGAAGGAGTGGCCTTTTTGTACAGAGGTCTTTTACCGCCTTTGATAATGAGAACGACTACTCGAGCCCTGATGTTTGGACTTTACGAACAGTTTCAGGTATTTTATGCTTTTTTTATAGTTTTGAGACAGCACGGATTGTTACAGAAGACCTTACACTGTCCTCACACTGGAACTTTCACTTTTTGTCATGCTCAAGCTGCAATGTGTGGTGCGTAGAAGGAACATTTTCTCGAAAAAAAAATTTTATCGAAAAAAATCATAATCCGTTAGTTTCCATTGAAAAAAATTGAACCATGTTAACAAAAATTAGTTTTTCGTGTACATGTGTTTTTTTCCAGACGAGATGAGTATACACTCAAACGGAGTTTTTTTCTGCACCAGCCCTGTGGTTTTCTGATATCTTAGTTCAATAATTATTTAAACTTTTTAGACAATAAGGAAAAAAATATAAATGAAATCTTTTATTTTATGTATTCTCAAATTTTTAACTAATTGGTACGTCCGCTTTTGACATTGAAAGATAGTATTCTACCGATCCGAATCAATAACTATTAATCATCTTCAATAATATTTATAAATGTTTCAGCCGGGTTTGTCGAAGCGTCGATGTGTCCGCTTGAACGTGTCCAAGTACTTCTCCAAACTACAGCCCACCACGAAAAGTTCCGAAACAGTGCCGAAGTCGTCAAGCAGCTGAGAGTAAACTTTTCGATTTTCAATTTAATCTTATGAATATCTTTGAAGTCACATGGTGTTCACGAGTTTTACCGTGGTCTTTCTGTGATTCTTGTCCGGAACGGCCTTTCAAACTTGCTGTTTTTCGGATTCAGAGAGCCGTTGAATCGGAAGGTTTCTCATTTTGAATGATTTTATGACTCAATGATTTTGTTCAGCTTGTGGAGGTGACTCATCGAAACGATATTTCCAATCGTTTCACTGGAATCGTTTGCGATTTTGTTTGTGGATCTCTTCTGGGCGCCTCAATTTCAACTTTGTTTTACCCTGCTGCTGTGGTCAAAAATCATATGCAGTCCAAGGTGATTTCTTTTTGATCAATGATTATTGGGAAAAAAAGAAATTGAAAAAAATAATAACAAAAAAATAAAAGAGAGAAAGTTTTCAACTGTTAAGACTCATTTACAAATGGAATGCAATTTCAAAAAAACAGGGAGAATCGTAAAATCCAGGAAAAATTGTGAATTATTTTTTTAAATTGTAAAAATAAGCGCTCATTTGACTATTACCATTTCAAAAAAGCTATGATTTCATGATGAGAAAAAGAATGGTATATTTAACACCAACTTCGAAACTGCTTATCAGTATACTACCGAATATCTCTCCATCGGCTACTGGAATTAGGTAAGTTTTCTGTTTCTGAGGTGAAAATGAAAAAAAGGGTTGAGGCTGAATGAAGTTGTGGAGAATGCACTTTAGTTTCTTTTTTTCAAATTTTCATAAAGTTGACAAAAACCACGCGACATGCCAAGTTACATTAACGGTGCGCATTTCAGATCGGCGGACCGTTCGAGAATCCATTCCGAGTGCTGAAATACCTGCTGGTGGGACGCGATCGGTCGGCTCTTGCCATTTACTCGGGAGTTTACCTCAACTTCACAAGGTCGATGGTCGCCTGGGGTATCACCAACACTATTTACGAAATGTTGCACCGCTTCGCTTCTCGCTATGCTTGATTTCAAAGTATATGGTTTTTTTGCGCAAAAAATCGACACAAAATCGTTTTCGAGGTTTTCAGCGTTTTCTCTGAACCCAATGGTTCTACGAAAGTTATTTTCAGCTCATCTAAGCCCTCGAAAAAAACATGTTCTGAATAAATGTAATTAAAAATGTTCTCAAAAAAACTACAGTTTGAGTTTAAAGGAGATTCTCCAAACTGTCTAAGCTTACCTTATAACGCATAGTTTCCCAGATTTTCTTTTTTGTCAGAGAATGTTTAAAATATTTCTCACAGAGCCTGCAAAATTTTGGAAACATCTTTGCGCAAAAATTCTATGTTCAATATATCACTTTCCGGTTTCTACACTCAAATTCTGGGTTTCCAATTGCATTCACGATATCGACCCCTTTTTGCGTTTTTTTGTGTTATATTTTTTTCTCTTGAAGCTCAATTTTTTTAATCCAATATCTCCGTGAAATCAGAGTGATTTCTTACTTTTTTTTGTGATAGACATTTTTTTAAATGTTCTAATCTTAAAAAAAGAGTTCTGTTTATAGTTCATCATCTTCGAACGAAAGTTTTTCTCGGAAGCTTAATGCTTTCACTGTTCCGCCTTACTGACTTTTTTTATTCTTTTTTTGTCCTGTCCGTCCTCACTGAAAAAGACGAAAAACTCTTATTTTGACGTGTCCTTTCCGGGTTGTACTTAAAATCAAATCACCCATTCTCTGGTCAATTTTATAGTGCCATACATTTTATTTCGAATTCGGTTAGAGAGAGAGTAGCTTTTCAAGATCTTTATATTTTCTGGACGAATAAACGAGCTTTCATTTGTTTTTTGTTTTTTATTCAAACTTTTAATGAATGCTTTTTGCTCTTTCTCTGTTCTTTCTCAAGAAATAGTTTTGCACTTTCGCGTCTTGCATGAACTTTTTGAAAAAAAGCTTTACAAACGTTCAGCAAGTTTTCTGTATTTCCTTTCAGTTTCAATCAATTTTTTAATCCTGACACTTTTTTTTCGCATGACATACAGCACAATCGCAAATTTTTCTCAAAGAAAAAGTTTCGAAAGAGTGTAATTTATGTTTGTAAATCAAATTTTTATTTATTGATGGCTTTGATGGCCCAAAATGCATTTACTGCAAAAGCCTTTTTTTGTAAAAGCTGTCTAAACTTCCGAATCTTAAATCAAAAAAGGCTATCCCAAAAACGAATTTTCGTTTTTTAGTTTTTCTCTTGAACCTAATTTTTCACAGAGCCATTGAAGTTTTTTTTTTCAGCCGTACAAATTATCTGTAAAAAACAACCAGTAGTGTTTTCAGTATCGCCTTTATCAAGGGTGGCAAACAAGATTTGAGTGCATTCGCTCCGTCTGAAGCTTTTTGAACGTTTGAGCGCTCATTATTTTTTCTTCCAAAATTTGCCACAGATCATTAAGTTCAGTTTTCAATCAGTATCATGAAGATCTTTTAATATCCTTTGTTCTTAGAGTTTTCTATGAGTCTTTTGCTCAGAAAAGTTTTTCCTGTCGCGGACTAAAAAAGTCAAATGGCTCAAAACACGGCTAAACGGATTTTTATGATTAATGACGGCTTATTTTATCTATAAAGTTTAGTGTGAACTTTAAAAAAATGATCAGATTCTGCAAGAGGCAAAGCATTGATTAATCTTAAAGTTTTTAAAAAATTTTCAACTTCATAATAATATTAAGCTCTTTAATTTCATTCCAGTTCCAGTTCCTGACCAGGTGTCTTTTGATTTACTCAAAATTCCAGACAGAAGCAAACAATTTTAGCTGTTCATCCTTGTTCGGGAAGGTGTTTTTTGTAGCTTTGATACCGAAAAAACTTGCAGACGGCTCAAAACACAGCTAATCAGGCGCAGGGGCCGAAAGGTGTGCAAAATGTATCAAGCGGGCTTGGGGTTTCCGGCCAGCCGACGGTCTTTTTGCGGCGCGGCCGGCGAGCCTGCGCCAACCGGCGCTTCACCAAACACTATCATGCTCGTGCAATTATTCGCTAGAGGCCCCCGTCGATTCGGTTCATATTGCAGCCCAGCAGGTTCACGTAATTCTCAGGCCCAGTCTCGCCACTAGTTCACCAGCTTCTGTTATCGGACTCTGACATCAGCTTCCCTCCATTCTTTCGACGCGCTCAAACTTGTATTCATTCATGACCATATTTCGGGTTGTTTGTCTAGCTTCTCGTCCATTATCTTTGTTCTTCTCGCACAATGCTTGTCCAGCCGCCGCCTGCTTGTCCTCGAATCCCTCAAGTTTCTAATTGCCTCAACTTTGATCCGAAAATTCACGTCTTGGCTTTCAAAGAGGTCAACAAATGATTACCACTCGAAAAGTTTGTTGCTTGTATTTTGTGTCTTTTTCAATTGTCCTGTTAGCTTCTAGTGATATCACTTCTACCAAGTTAGTTCAGCTGGTTTGAAGCTTTCTAAGATAAAAAATCACTAAAATTGTCGCCTTTTTGTCACGTTTTGTCACCTTTTGAGTTTCCTTAACCAAATTGTAAATATTTCTTACTTTTCCTAAGCTTTCTAAGCTTCAAGAAGGACCTTTCAATTTTTAAGGATTATTTTTTTAGTGGAGATAGAGATTTTCATAGAATTTCATTTTTGGAATGATTTCATTCAAATATGGAAAAATTATCGAAACCCCTAGAAAATGGATAATTTTTCAAATAGAATTTCCCATGAGACGAAGATTTATTTTTTTAAATGTACCTTTGATGTAGCTGTTTTTTTCTAGTTTTTTTAAATTTATAATTATTCTGAATTATGATTACCTACTTTCTCAAATTTTCGACGAAACATCTCAGAGCTCCGCTGTGAACAAAAATTATTTTTCGTATTTTTTGCTCATCAATTTTTCATTAGCCTGAAACTCGACACCCTTGTACAGCTAGCAGAGGCACTTTTCCCAATCTCGGAGTTTTTTTAGGGTTTTTGGCTGTGGAAAAAAGGTGACACGTTATCAGAAAAAATTGTTCATGCCATTTAATTTCCAGAGAAGCTTGCCCAAGTTTAATCAAGAAGCTTTCAGATCTCTTTCGAAAAAAAATCCTCGCATGAGAAAGCATGAAACTTTTCGAAACGATGTTGATGTGAAACAGCATGAAGTTCCCAGACCTCAATTAAATTTCCACAAAAAGATTTCGGCCCCCAATTGATTCGAAAGTTTGTTAAGCTAATCTGAAAGTTATCTGAAGCCGGTGTAACATCATGTAAATAGAGAAGAAGATAAGCGAAGATGATACGATATGTATGAATGCTGGAAAAATATATTGACGCCTTCACACCGAGCGCCGACTTTCACTCTCAGCGTCTCATCTCATATCAGTCGCCGATTCGCTACAATTTTTTCCGTCTTGTTCATTTTGCACAAGCCTCGCATCTCTCTACTTCCTTCGAAAATTCCCAAGTAATAACGAATTTTCAGAACGATCCGAATCTCCTTGCGGGCCAACGCCGCCAACTACTGAATGTGATGGTGACGGTTAGTTTTTTTTTCTGACTGAAAATTGGACTCACTATAGATTTGACCCGTTTTGTTCCCTTGTTCAGTTCAATTGATGATTTTAAATGGAGTTTCTTTTTGAAATCATGTCAAGTCTTTTTTGCAAACTTCAAGTAATCTAATTATCTCCGCACTTTTTTGAAGTCGTCCCCTCGACAATTTCCGTTTTTATCAAGTGGTTCATGCTCATATCCTGTTGAACTGACTTTTCTGCACGCGATCCTGCAAGACTGTTTGTCTACAAGTTCAAGTACCTCTTTGTCTTTGTTGACGGACTGTTCTTCAGAGGAGGAGAAAGTTCAAAAAACAACCGTTTCTCACAATTATTTTCTTAATGAGAGAAGTGTTGATATTTTTCAGTACAAGAGTGTTGCGATGATTTCAAAGAAAACATTCTCGAACATCGAAAAACTTGGGCACACAAAAAATCTTTTTAAGTGTTAGAAACAGTTGGAAAGTGAAGTGACCGATTTTCCTCGAATTTCTGGATTTCTTGTCCCAAGCCTTTTTTAACATCTTACTTGTCACAACCGAGATGTGAGATGAAAAAGTTAGTTTTTTTAATGAAATAGGATATTAAAACGTTTTTTTGTGAATAATGCTTTTAACAAAGCTCAATTTTTTTCAGAACAGCGTCACAAGAACAAAAATAAAGTGAAAAAATAAGAATGAAAGTTTTTTTGGCATTTTCATTATTTTCGGATTTTTTCCCAAATTATATAGAAATTTTCGATGCTTAACCAAAGAGTCTTTTAAGGTTAATTTAAGTTTTGCAGTATTTCCGCACCTTATAACACCTCAGAGAATATTTTAAACAAACTTTTTTTCTCAAGTATCAATTAAAGTCTTCAAGAAGACGCTTCAGGTGATCATTCATTTAAAACAAAGTTTGACTGTAATTTGCTCTTTTTTTTTCGAAATTTCTTCCAAATTTTGGAGTTCAAACCAAACGACATTTCATTTCTTTCTATGTTCTTTGAAGTGTTCAAAAGCTGACAAGAGGGGCGATGTCGGAAAATTGAAGGGTTTTTCGAAAAGCTAACAAGCCCAAGGGGCCGAATCCCACGAAATTTAATCAATGACTGAATGAGCTGAACAAACAAAGAAGGGCTGTGGCAGGTGAGAACCACACAAAAGTTAGCGGCAGTCAAAACTTGCCTGTAGGCACATGTCAAGTGGATCCATCAAGTGTTAATCTCATGTTCATTTTGTCAGTTTGTTTCTTGTGCCGCCTTGCCGGATCCTTAAAGTCTCGGCATCCTCTTTGGATCCTTCGCTTTCACCTCATCGCATCAGTTCGCTTTCCGGACGTGTTTTGTTCAGTCTCCAGGATTCTCTTGAACGTCTTCTAGTGCTATTCAGACGGATTCTTCATCTGACTTGAACTCGCCGCCGTTTTCCTTTTCGTTTTTGGGCGTCCGGTCTGTATTCAAAGAGAGCCTAAGGCGCGTTCGTCTGACGCATGCGTCTTCTCTTTTCTTCCGAGGTTCCGACTTTCTGGCCTTGCTTCTTCTTTTGTTTCTCTCGATTCATTAACATTTGTTCGAAGGTCCTTTTTATGATTTTCGTTCTTTCACAAAAGGATTTTTTAATAATTGTCTCCTCGGAAAATAACTTTTCTTTCCATTTTAAAAAAATTTATAAATATTCAAAGTTGTGATATTTAGAAGAGGAGGCCCTCGCAGTCCAAATTCAGTTTTTTTGTAGCTTCCCTAGACAACAGAAAAAAATGCAGTATATCGGAAAAATAATCTTGAATTTCAGAATCTGAAAAATGTAGTATACACCTTCGTTTAAAAAAAAATATGCGCCTGACTTTTTATATCAAATATCCCTTTTCTTCCAAAATGAAAAAAATTTCCGGGAAACATGAAAAACGACAGAAAAAGTCAAAAAGAAACTTCGAAAGAAAAAAAAAGTCAAAAAAACCGAAATATTTGGGAAATTGTGCAACAAGCAAATTCCGAGAACAAAAGGTGGTCTAAAGTTTCACTCTTCGGTGTTTTTTTTTCTTTTTGTTTCTGAGAATTTATAGAGCAAGAAAAGCGTTTTTATGTTATTATTAAAATCGGAAAGAGCTTCTTTAGCACAAAAAAATTGAATAAAACTATCGGGACTGGGCGCAAAAAAATATGAAATGAAAAACAGAAGAATTTATTTTCAAGCGTCACAGGCTACCGAGAGAGAATTTTTCGAAAGAAGCTCAAAAACTATTTTTGGTTTGATTTTTCAGCTGAACATCTGCTATCAAATATTTAATTAGGATCAGCAGAATAAGCTTCTCTTACGTAAAAATCTGAGAAGATCTGTTTTTGAGCCTTTTCTGCATATTTTGAGAAGGCTCTCCTTTTGTTTGCTACTGAATATCATGTTTTATAGTACTAACACTTTAGAGAACTTACCGTAGTTGGGATTTCTGAGATGTACATCGTTCGTGTTTTAGAATAGCACAAACTCGAAAATTTCTCAAAAGGCTCACATCGAAACCGATTCAACATATCTTCACGGTCGTACCGAGATCACCGCGTTTCTCCTCGACTGACTCGAAGAAAACTGCGAATCCTGAAAGCTCGAACTTGAGCTCCGAAGGGCTTCTGTTCTTCTGTTCCTTATGAATTGAACGTTGACTGCTCGTAAGTGGCCTTCCAAGTAGCCGGCTTCCCATTTCTTGGCCAAATTATTGCAAATGGGTGGAAAACACGCGTCGCCATTCGATTCTGGATTGCGCTCTGCCCATTATTCCACTTATGCCCTTCCTCATGCGATTTGTGGCTTTTCTTAGTTGAGACGTCCATGTATTCTTCACACCTTTGGTTCCCTTTTATTTCCGGTGACGACTTTTTATCCATTTTTTTCAGAACATTTCTATTCGGGACTACGATCCGGTGACCGTGGCCGCATCGTCTTACTTCAACTTACCGTTTCAAGTCATGCACACCAGATCGGTTTGTTGGATTTATCACAGTCATTTGTTGAAATTTTCATGGTAATTTGAATCAAATAAATGAAACTTTCTTTCTAATGATTTTTTTGAGTAGAAAGATAGAATAATTCCATCGAAAGAAAAATATTATAAAAAATTTATTGCTATCTTTGAGAGACTTATGACAAAAAAATAAGATTGATTTGTCGTTTTGCCTTTTTTTCGAAAAATGCTCAAGCAAACGGTGAATAAACTGGGAACAGTTTTTTTCTTTAGTTCTATAAATTTCGTTCAAACATTTTTTTCAATGAGCTTTTTCATTCTAAACTTGAAAAGTTTTTATTAAAAAATCATTTACTTTGATGACCGTTTTCCAATGATTGAGAAATCTGGATTGTTCATCACGTTATGTTGGATTTAAAACCTTACAAAATCTCAGCTGAAGTTTCAAAAGGAAATTCGACTTCAATTTTCTACCAAAACTTCAGAAAATTCACAAAACTCTTAGTGCAGAAAATAAATCTTCGAGCGATGTTTTCCCGAACAAATTACACGTTTGAAACACTCCCAAAGCCAAGCCGACGAGTTTAAATGAATAGGAAAAGAAAAAGTTATCGGGAGATTAATCTTCGAACTAGACCAAAAGAGTGCGGAAACGGTCAACAAGTTGTAAATGGCGGCCGAAGTCTCAAATTCTCAAGGCTATTCGCCACTTTCTGCCATCTGGACAGCACTTGGCGCGTGAGCCGCGCTCTTGTGTGCTTTACTAAAAATGAAGCAAACAAAAGAGCGAAATTTGAGAGTCAATTAGGCGTTTTGGCCCCGTTTCATTTCGTCGTTGCCGAGTTTCCCAGCACTTTTTATACTCTCGGAAACCATGTGCGATACTCTTTTTTTCTGTTTTTGCTGTTCTTTCTATTCGGAAAAACGGGGAGAGTATTGGATCTTTTTTCCAATTGCATTCATTTTCCATCGAGATTTTTTCTTTTAGTCCTTGTTTTTTTCATAAAAAGTGAAATGCTTTTTTTATTTCTCATGGTTTTTATGGCGGTAATTTACCATTTTTCTTCTATTGACTTTTTTTCTGAGTCCGAGAAATTCTTCGGTTGAGAAGTGATGTTTGATAAACAGATACTATCGACAAATTGAATTAAAGAGATCACTGAGTGAGTAATAGCCGCACCGTATTAAAAAAATGCGGTCTAACTATCACCTTATTTCATAAACAAAAATGAAGATTGCTCTTTAATCACACAATACTCAAGATTTTCATCAATTTACTTAACTTTTTTGACTTATAAGGCCAGCGCAATGAGTCTTCTTATACTTCTGTAAATGTTTCGCCTCGGCAAAATATCAAATTTGATACTTGTTTTTGTTGAGCGTTGTTTTCAATCAAGATAATTCTTCATCAGGTCTCCGCCAAAAGTTCAATCGAGTTTGACTGATTAGTACCTCAGAGCAGCCTATCCCACATCGATAAGCTAATTTCCGACTTTTGCCTGCCCCCGGAAATAAGTAGCCCTAAAGTTTCTACGCACGCTAAAAATCATGCTCACAACAGTTCCAGGTTGTTTCAAAGTGCACTTTTAGCCAGCTGTTTATATATTAAACCATTTTAAATATCTGTTTTGCCTGTAGAAAAGTTTTTGGATTTTTTTTTTTTTGAAACTACGCGATCATAAAAAAACTATCCCCAGCTATGTAGTTATGAAAATTTTACAGCACGTTTCATACATCCGACGGCGGCGGTCGCTGATCGAAGCTGTGAATAATTCGATTCAAGACGTGAGTCTGTTCTCCTTTTTATTTCATTTTCAATTACTTTCAATTCGATTGAGGGGAAAATTCTAAAAAAGCTAGATTAATACAACCTAACCTATGAGAATGAAACAGGGGCCAGGACGTTATGTTTGAGAATTTTTATTGATTTATCCAGGTCTTTTTTAATGAACAACGGTTAAAAAACTATTTTTTGCTCATTCCATTATCTTCTTCTTCGGTTTGCAATTAGTCGGACTACCTCGTTTTGACGGAACCACTTGCCTTGCCAATTGTTCCCGCTTTTAGGCCATTTACTACGACACGTTAACGTCAATGGAAAAAGCAAACATGGGCGTTTATGAATTGGTCAAGGAATAGAAAATGGGCAAAGTTGAGAGTCAAAAGATTGAAATAGTTGATAGTTTCTGCGTTTTCGAATGGAAAAAAAGCTCAGAAATTGGTCAAACAGAGAGGCGTTTCTGACAATTTTTATCAGTTATTTATGTTCTTCGTACAAAAAAATCATTCTCAGATGACTGATTCAAGAAAAATTGAATAACAAAATTGATTCTTATTGTGTTTGAAGGGATGAGTCTGTTGTATAAACTTTCAAAGGTTTTAAAACTTTCAGAAAAATCTTAACTAATCGTGAAGCTAAGACTTCTTTTTAAATCTCTTTCATTCAATCTAGACTCAGTTCAAAGTTATAAAAACTATGATGACCCGAGTATTTTACATAGGGAAAAACTTAGAACCGGAAGGAAAATGTGAAACTTTCAATGAATTATTGATGAGGAATTAATTCTTGAACGAAAATAGTGATAAGCTGCTATAAAATATTTTTTGGGAACCTCTCACAATTGTAAGTTAATTTTCACAGCTTTCACTTTCATAAAAGCTTGAATAAAGCCTCTTCAAGTTTCAGCATCGTGCAAAATTTTTATCTTTTTTATTCCAAAATCAACTCAAAAGCTGTTTTTTCCAAAAAGAGAAAACAAATAGACAACGCCTAAATTAAACGTCAGTTTGGCTACTCCAACAGCGCTCTCGGGACTTTATTGGATGGCAAAAACTCGACGAAAAACACCCGATAAGTGTAACGGTTCTACCTCAATGTCAACGAGAATAGATTGCACAAATAGACTCGCCAGTTAAACACAACACGTGCGATCCGCATGTACATACAATGACAACAATGCAAACAGCCAGATCGTATCCTCGTCGAGATTTCGATTGATTTCGCCACGAAACAGTCGCCCAGAGCTTCATCTTCCTCATAGTCACTATCCGACTTGCAGGACCTCTTCCTGCCCTTTCCGGACATTTCCGATACATCAGTCGAAGACTTCAGCCTGGCCGACACAACGGTTGGTTTTCTTTTCTTTCTCACTTTTGGATGACTTCAAAACTAATACTGAGGTTCAAATTCGCGAATTGAGCTTTCAAAAAGCTTACTTTTAATTGTAAATTGCTCCTGTATTTTTTTTTAAATGTTCGAACTCGAAAATTTTCCAGAGCTTTGGTAATTAGCGACTTTTCTAGGATTACTGGATTATCGCAACACTTTTTATAAGTTGTCTTTTTCAGAAATTTGCGAATATTCTTTTTACCAAACTATGGGAATAATCAAGAAAAAAATTCTCATTGATCCTTTTCAAATTCGACCTTAAGTTTTTTTATCCTCAGAATCGATTTGATCTTACCAATTTTTTTCTCATAACTCAAGTTATCAGCGAGAAAAAGAACATTTCTTTTTCAATTTTTTTAAGGTTTTAATTTTTGGAAGCTTTCACTGAGACAAACTGCTAAACTTCTTCTTTCTTGGAGTAATCCACTTTTTGTTATTTTTTTCGCAAAAAAACTAATTTCAAAAAAATCAAAAATTCTTTAACAAAAACTTTCATTCATCCCACTTTTTTTGATGCCTTGATCTTCCATTTGTCGAGGACTTGTCTTACTTGTAAAAAGTATGTCTTTGGTTTCCCGAGCACACTTGATCGACCATTGCTAAATTAAGTGGAAACGCAGTTCTCACTTCTTTCTTCTCTACTGAGAAACATCTGTTGCTACTCTCGAACTTTCATGACTTTACAGAAACTGGATTCTAAAACTTTCCAAGCTTTTTCATGGAGTCTCACTTTTAAACTTATCTTTCTTTTCAACAACCCGATTACGTTTTTTTTTCAAGCTCTTGAAACAAAGGTTACTGTAATTCCACTTCAAAGCTATCGAATTTCCATAATTTCCAGGCAAAAATTACCTTCAGATTCGATTATTCTAATCCTAGTAGACGTGCCTTGTACCATTCATCGCATCTCTAAATTATTTACGAATGCCTTCTGCCGCGTTTATTCGAACGAGTACGTTAGTAGTCCACTTTTTTGAGCCCTACTACTATTGCTTTAAATTTTCAATTGCGCTCAGCTTTGATTTTGAAAACATTTTTCCAAAAAATTTTCCTTATTCCCAGACAAGTCTGAAGAATTTTATCATTTATTCTCAAAACGTTATCAAAAAAAGGTTTGCTTTCATTTTCGTTTTCAAATGTAACCATCAATTGTTTTTATGCAAAAAGTTTCAATTTGTGTGAATAGACCTTCCATTTTCATAGCTAAGTTTCCTGCAGCTTTTGCCTTAAAGTTTTTGAAGAGGGTCAAAACAGGCTACAAAAAGGTTCTTATTTTTTTTCGCGCAAGAAACGTTCAAATTTATGGTGTGTCTACATAAACACTGCCTTTTTTTGCGCGTTGACTTTTTCTGCAAAAAATAACAGATGAGTTTCCGTTGGTTCCCACCTTGAGAGAAGAAACAAATAAGCAACGCCTTTTGAAAAGCGTAAGCTCTCGGCCAAGCCGCAAAACAGAGACGTGGCTTGTGGCTCAAATGCGCAAAGCTTGGGTGTTAATGCGCGCCGACGGACGTATTTCGGGAGGCAGAAGCTGAGAAGAGCGACGGATGAGCCGAAGGGACACCCGTGTCGACTCCTTGTCTCAGACGGTGTTGACCATCCGTCTTCTGCCTTGTTTGCCGGCCGCATCTTTCCATCGGCTCCCAATCTTGTATTGTTCACCTGAAACCTATTGTATTCGGTTCATTGAGTGCAACGGGCTGTTCTCTTTGGTCCAATTTTTGATGGGTTTGAGTTCAGACTTGCTCCCAACCGTTTTGTCAAACTTTTCTTTTCGTTTTTTTTTTTCTGAAGCTTACCTATGCTCCAGCTTCTACAAGCTGCAGACTTTTCCGATTATTTTTGAACCTCGTTTCTAGATTAAAATGGCGTCAGACGGCATTTTTCATCTGTATTTTGCTGAAATCAGTGTGTTTCGCGTTAACTATACAAAGTTAATCAAAAATTTTTTCATAAAGTTTCGATTAAATGAAAGGAAGTCAATCAAAAAAACATTTTCCCTGATAACTTATTTTTTCATAAAACTCAGTTTGCGCATTGAACGTTTTCCCAGCCGCACTTTGACATATTTCTATTTCACAGTTTTCAATGAAGAGTTTTTCGGAAAGCGGGGAACTGATTTGAAAATTTTTCACAGTTCCCATAAATTCATGAATTCTCATGAATTTTTTTTATGTTGATTGTGTTTTCTGTAACAGATTTTGTTTTATACATTGCTTTTTTTCTTTTTTTCCTGCGCAGCTATTTTTTTATATTTAGAAATTCTTATCTCGAGAAATCCTTTTTAAACCCGAAAAATTTCTCCCGAACGAGTCTTACACGCAGAACATGAAATTAAAGCTATCTCATTTTATGAACCCTTTTTTTCAAAAAAAAAAAGGAAATTTTTTTTATGTTTGCGTCCTCATGTTACGTCAGAGTTTTGTTCCATATATTCAAAATCAAGATCATTCTTCCTTGCTTTTAAAATTTATTTTCACATACCTGTCACGTTTATTTTTAGATGTCCCTTGGCAATGGTCACGACACGGAAAGAATCTTCTCTATCAAACAAATTTTGAGCAAGGTGAGGGTTTTTTTTTGAAGTTCAATTTGTTTGAGAAGAAAAGTTGAGAAAATGTTTGGAGAGGCGATTTGAAAAAAAACAACAGAAAATGTAAAACGTGATCCATCGGACGGAGATCTTTGAAAAAATCGAGACTCGGAGCCAACGGCGGGTGTCAATAACTTCGGGAATTTGAATGCAAAGTCGGCAGAAAAAGAAAAATCGGCAGAAGACCAACAGAATTTTTCCTTTAGTGGAGTAATCGCGCTGATTTTTTTCAAAACTGTGAATACCAAAATTGGAACATCAAGGTACAAATGGCGAAGGCAGTCTAAAAATATATTTTAATATTATTTTGATCACAAGTACGATTTGCATCTTCTTGTATTCATTTTTTTCATCAATTAGGTGTTTTTAATAACTAATGATTGGATGAACTTGATCGCGAAAAATTGACAAAAACGGGGAAAAGGCAGAAAGAGAGATTTTTTGAATTTTCGATAACGATTTGTGTCTGAAAGTTTCATAAAAGGTCTGGTGTAGCTGGGAAAAACGTACATATTTGAAGCGAAAAATTTTTGAAGGTCAGTCAAACAGATTTTAAAAAAATAAAAAAGTGTACACGGTTTTTTTGGCGTAAATTATTAAGAATTGTAACTTCACTTAGTTTCTTCTCGCAAAGATTCTAAAACTGATAGCTGACGATCAGAAAGAGTTTGACGCCCCTCGAAGTCATAACTAAGAATTATAAGATTTAAACAAAGATTTACAGTCCCATTAGGTCAGGAGGCCATTCGAAAATCGAAAAAGGCCGTCAAATCGAGATGACCATCTCCGGAGCGGCGCTTTTTGCGCGGTCAAACGACCGAAGGCGAGAAACACTGTAGGCCGAGCGGAATTGAATAGAAAAGTTGGGCCATGTGTGTACATGTGTGTGTGCTTGTAGCTGCCCCCGGCACAAGTTTCCGGCCAGTTTCCAGCGGCTCACCTCACCTCTCACTTTGTTCTTCTTGCCCTGACATTGCGCATTAGCAGCCGACGCCAGAAGTCGGACCTCCCCAAAAAAGCCTCGTGTTGTGTTCGCCTCGGTTTGTAGTGGCGCCGCGCAATTTAATCGGCTTAACCCACAAGGAGCTTCTTTTTTGAGGCACTCTCTCCACCGCTCCTCCCCAGACTGCTAGCCAAAGTTGAGGCCGACCACGATTCTGGTTCTGGTTGCTAGAGCCGAGAGTTTTTTTTTTCTGCTGGCTTTTTGATTTGCTATTCGGCGGTCGGCCCATTCGTCTGATTCTATGACACTAATCATTCCTATACGATTAGCGGTAAGCATTTGAACAAATTTTTGATTTCTTTTCCAATTTTTTCTGTCGCTTGGGTCTGGATTTTTTATTTTTTCTATTTTTAAGTATAAGTATCTCTTCAGTTCGTCTGTGTTTTGTTATAATATGTTCATTTCTCCCAAAACCTGTTTACATTCAAAACTTTTTTTATATCATAAACGAAGTCTCTGAAAAAAAAGAATTTCATGAAACAAATCGAGTTTCAAGAACCTATATTGTTCATTTTTCTGTGGTGTTATGGTATAGAAACTGAGTAGATTACTTGGTTTTTATACTTTTCAAATCCCTGTCCTTTGCACTACCAAAACACAGAAAATGGAAATCGCCCTTTGAGAGAAGCACTGAAAAATTGCGATGTTTTTCGGTTCATGTTATCTCAAAGTCCGGTTTTGTTTGGGATTACTATACCAATGTGACTGAAATTTTGGATTTGTTAATTTATTACCATTAACATCGCTGTTATATGTTCATTTCCTCTGATTACAAAGAACGACGCACACAACAACCCTTGAAAAAAGGTCGAAATTCCTCATCAAAAGAAACATTTTTCATTTCAAGAGATCAAACATAAAATCCCCTTGCAGATAAAAAAGTCATGATTTTCTCTTCTCATATTCATCAATCTTTATTAAATTGCAGAACGAAGAGTTACTGGAACGCGGGCGGATGTCGATGCGCGTGCCGCGGATCAACGTCCGTTACAGCGGCGACGAAGAAGTTTACGAGGCTTGGCAGCCCGATTTATCCCCTTTCATGCGATTATTTCCAGGGTCCGCCACGCATCTTCCGTTCCAAGACCCAAAAACGGTCGCAAAGCCATCCACACAATTGCACCGCCTCGCACACTTCGGACGAAGATTGCGGTGAGCCGGAAGAAATCTGAGCTGGTCGAAGGAGCAAAGATTCAGAATCGGACACTTGTACACACAATTGCTGCGACGAATTCGACCGCATCAATTTCAAAAGGTCCTGCAGGTGCTCCCTTCACAGCACCTGCAGCTCTTTCGCCTCGAGGAGCATCAGTACCAGCAGTACTTCTTGTGAAAACGGGGTGAGTTGACTTCTGGAATTGGAGAGAACTTTTTGAAGAACAAGAAAAGTGAGCTTTCAAAAAAAAAAGCGATAATTTCTAATAATCAATTTATTGTACCTATTTAAATACTTTTTATGTTATTCTCCTCTTTTGAAATTTTTTTGCCCCTTCATTTCGTGGGCTTATTTTTTTATTCTTTTTTTGACCACAAAAAGAAAAAAAGAGCGCAAACAAGCTAAAAAGATTCAGGTTAAGGATTCTGAGCATGAAATCTCATAATATTCGCCTCATCTAGGCTTTCTCGTTCAATTTGGTTTTTTTCTTCTTAATTTAATTTGTTCGAAATATTAATTTTTTTGATTCAAAAATAACATTGATATTCTGAAACTTAGGCCTCAAAAACCTTTCCCTCTTTTTTTCTCAAAAAGTCTTCTATTTTTTTTGAAAAAAACGATAATGTTTGTTAAATATGCAAAATGACCATCCGAAAGGACTTATCGGCTCAATTTGTTGTTTAAACTTTTGAATTTACATTTTCCACGTTTTATTGAAATGTACTAGTCGCACTGTTTGTTCACGGATAACAGAAACCTGTCACGGGAGAACTTGTCGTACAACAATTTTTTTGATTGTTTGTTCTCTCAAGACTTTCTCTCGAGATATGATTGTGCAACACGCGAAGATATCGAAAGAGAAGAAAAACGTGAACGTGGTCTGGTATCAAACTAGAGAAAAAGGAAGAAATGAAAAAAATTGAATTTTTCGGTATGGACGTTTTTTTGAAAAAAATGAAATGTTAGTCAGCCGTCAAATTTCCAAGCAAAATTGAAAAAAATTTTTGAAAAAAATTCATAATATCTTTTGAAACTGTGAGGAAATAAAGCAACTTTTTGCCGAAAAAGTTGACAACTTTTGTTTTTTTCTTTATATATTCTTGCCATTTTTTTTTCCATGACTTCATAGTTTGATTTTTTTTTTTGGTTGTTTTTTTAGATCTAATTTGTGAAATATTTTATCTTTCTATCCTCTTTGCTATTAGTTTTTGGTTTTCTGCATTCGAGACCTGCCTTTTAGAATGTTTTAGATGATATCTTTCTTTGCGACTATGATTTTTTTTTGAAATTCGGCCAAAAATTCTTCGTACAAAAAAAAACCATCAAGGTCTGCCAAAATAAACCGTTTTGAGCCCTCATGTCTTGGTTATTGGGAAAAAAACGAGCATTAACCAACTTTAATTGAGTAATCGAGAAGTCATTCGGTCACTTACCAATGAAATTCTGCAAAAAGGAAATAATCGTTATGTTCCTACTTGACTTAATGGCGATGCTGAGTACACTCCGATTTTCAGAACGTGCTGGCGGAAGCCATTTGGGACCACGTGGCCGTGTTAGCCGATGAGTTGCCTTTTGCGGCAGGAGAACTGATAAACGTTCTTGACTGTACATCTCAATCTTCGCTGTGGTACGGGTCCTGCCGCGACAACCAAGGCTGGTTCCCCGCCAGTCATGTGAAGGTGCCGATTATTGAGTGTCCAAGTGGAATAACACACGATTTTTGAAGGTTTTGTGCAATTCCAACGGACACAAACCCAACACCGAGAACGACTTTCACAGTTTTCCACCAGCCATGCGCAGATACAGGGCGAATGTGGTCGAGGAACTGTTGCACACGGAGAGAGAATACGTCAGATTGTTAGAAGATATCGTGCATGTGAGTTGTAGAAGCCCCATCGCGAAAATATTCTGTTTGGAGGGGTCGCTTGAAGAATTTCGATTCTGTTCTATTTGTTGGAATGATATCCCAAAATAGTAAAAATTCGATAGCGGTTGACTAAAAAAGACATCAACATATTTTTGATAACATACGCATGTGTCAAGCTTCCTTGACTCCGAAATTCCTTCATTTCTATTGATTCAAGTTTTCTGAAAGGAAAAGCTAGAAAATTTGAATGAATCTCCGGTGAATATCAGATCTGCCTCTCGAAATCTCAACAGAAAGAAATTCACATTTGAGAAGGCTCATAATATGATTTCAAAATCAAAGGACGTTACTATTCAATTTTCTGATCTTTTGGGAGACAACGTATAATTTTAGGTTGTCCAAATTTGAAAAGGAAATTTTTTTTGAATTTATAACTGAGTTTGATTGAAAATCGAGTGATAATCAAATGAATAATTTTAACGCGTCTGTTTTTTAATAAACCCAGTTTGTTTTTCCAAACCTTTTGAAAACGATTTTTGAACGCTCATCTTGAAACCAAAACAAACATGATTAAGAGCGAAAAAAGCGTGGGCAGTTTTTGGTCGGGCGCAAAGAGCGACAGATACTCCAAAATGACGTTTTTTCACATGTGGGAGTGCGAAAAATGAGAAGAACGCTTTGCAAACAAAACCGGCGTCATAACAGCTTCTTAAAAGATAATGATGTCACCTTCCAAGTTTGATAATGTGACGTCATGAAAATACTTTATCTTAACCTTGGAGAAACAGATTTACAGTTAGAACAACAAAAATTGGCAAGCTTTAATCAAGTGTGAAGATTTTGTTTTTTTTTCATCAACAGAAAATTAAAGAGATGATTTAAATTTTATTAAAAAGTAAAACAAGACAAGAAACGGGAAATCAGGGATAATTAGTCGTTTAAAGTTTTTTTCCCCTATTTTTGCAAAGCTTAGATGAAAGTTCCAACAAAATTATTCAGGGCTTCCTGGAACAGACCAAGCGACGGACGGAGATGTTCAGCTCGACCCTTATCAAAAACGTCTTTGGAAACATCCAATCAATCTACACAACTCAATGCAAACTTCTGCGAGACCTCGAAATGGCCTTGGACCAGCAAAAGCCTGAAAACTCTTGCATCGGACCGGCTTTCCTGCGAAACGTATGATCCGATAAGTATTCTAATCCAAGAAGTTTCCATTCAGAAGCACGCTTTTGCGATTTATTCGGATTACTGCAACAATCGGCCGTTGTCCGTCAGCGAGTTGTCACAACTGTCAAGGCACACGATTTACAGACAGTTCTTTGAGGTGGAACAAGTCTTCGGGAGAAAGTTTTCAAGGTTTTTCAGGCCTGCCGACTTCTCCGTGGGATGCCAAACTTGTCACTTGAAGCGTTTTTGCTGACGCCAGTTCAACGTATATGTCGCTACCCGTTACATTTATCCGAGTTGTTGAAGGTGAATAAGACTTTCACAAGAGCGAAAATGACTTCAAAAAAGACACTTGAGATCTGCGCAGGAAATTAAAATTTGCCTGATTGATTCGAACTATTACTCTGCGGTCACGTTTAAAATGAATGATAAAAGCCTTGAAATGATAAAAAGATGAATCTCGAGATTATAGCAGTGAAACATTTTAATGGCGTTGCAAAAAAAGAAACGATTTTTTGATTTTAATACTTTCAATTTCACACATTTTCTTCCGACCGAACTATTCAGAGATTGAAGAGCAATACACAAAGCTCAGGTTAAGAAGAAAGTTCTAAGTACTTTCTTTTGTTTTTTTTCTGCAAACTTTGACTTTTCGGCTCAAAGCGCGAATCAAGATCTCTTAATACTTTTCGACTTTTTTAAGCATACTTATTTATTTTCAGGCCACTCCAATGACTCACGACGATTACTCAACCTTGCAAGCGGCCGAAAAAGCAATGAGAAGCGTCGCATCTCAGATAAACGATCGCAAGCGGAAGATCGAAGCTCTCCAAGAAATGATCAAGTGGCAGAGAAAAGTTCTGCATTGGAAGGTTTGAGTGTAGTTTGCGCTTTTTTCACCCACATTCACACAAATCACGTCAACAATCGGTGATCGGCGGTCAGCACGCACTAAACGAGAGTCTTATCCATCCTACAGTAAGAGAAGAAAAAGGGGGAGGGAAAAGCTCGAGGTGGTGGTGCGTTTAAAAAATCGAGTGTTTGCGTTGTAAGCGATTGTGCGGCCAGTCTCCCGGCTAACTGTATTCGATTCGATGTTGCACTCGCCAAAGTTCTCCTCCTTGTTCGACTTGGCCTGGGAATATCGGAAGCTGAAGCAGTTCCGCAAGCAGCAGCAGCAGCATATCAAGCTTCTGGGCGAAGCTCGCTGCAGTAGTCAGACCGACCTCGTTCAGGTCTCTTTGGCTTTTTTCGAAAGTTCGCCGTTTTCTAATGCTTTTTTTTGGCTCCACGATCATCTAAAATTGGAAAATAACTCTCAATTTGTCCACTTCTTTGGATATTATGAACAAATGGACTCTTCAAGTGTAGTTTTTCATGTTGTTGAAATAAAGTTAAGAAGAAAAATACGATGGTAGTCTCAAAACTATCATCATATCTCTTTATTTGACGATTATTTCCATTTTTCAACTGTAATCTAGTCTCCTCTCACGGATCGAAGATCTATAGCACTCAAGCCGTTCTCGCCTCGCGTTCGATGGTCTTTCATACCCTTTTCACAACTTTAGGCGTCTTATGAAGTTTTTGAGAATAATTTTTTCACTTTCCATTTTTGGGGGTCATCAGGGTAATCGAATTTTTTTCAAAATCTAAAAAATGGTTTTCGCTTTTTTTTTTCTGAATCTCAAAAGTATAATAATTTTTTCGCCTAAACGGAAATTTGTTTTTCAGGGTCCGGATCTCGTAGATAACAACAGTTCACTTCTTCGTTCTGGCCAGCTCTACTGTAGATGTGTTGTAGATTCCCAACCTCAGTGGTCAAAAGTAAACATTTCCCATTGTTTTATGGGTTAAAACTCGAAGTTCAGGACGTTGTCTTGTTCCTTTTCGATCAAGCTATCGTAATCTGTAAGAAAGACGTTCTGAAGAAGAACGGATTTGTCTTCAAAGAGAGGATGTCTCTTACAACCGCCAGTATTCAAGATACACCTGACGGAAAAGGTAATTTACTTCATATTTGAATACCTTGTGTTTATTTATGAGAAATTTCTTACGGTTTATAAATCAATAGTTCAGTATCAGGAAAAATAATTGATTTCACAGTAAATTCAGTCCAAAATTATCACTCTTAAGTAATTTCTATCTAACTTTTATTTTAAAAACAGTTTCCAAGCGTCTGAACAAAGTACAAACGCTTCCATGCACTCCCACTTGACTCTTTTCTCTGTATTACTCTGGACCAATGGTCTGCAAACATGTTCTGTGAACGCACTCAATAAATAAAAAGAGCAATCGTCAACCTAAATTTAGACCAATCCTTCGGCGTTAACGTCAAAAACGCGTTCAAAGTCGTCAACGGCAGCAGACAATATCTCTTCACATGTCCAGACAAAAAAGCCAAGGTAAGTAGTAGGAGAAAGGCACTTGAGGAAAAGCTGCAAACTCCTGATTTTTGCGAGAACGCCAACAACAAAATGTTATAAGATGATTCTTTTCAGTCAACATGGCTCTCGGCTTTTTCCATGCGACAGTCCATGAGTTTCGCTGCAAGCGCCGAGGAGAAAAGACTTGCGATCGCAACTCTCAACGCCTCACATTTCATTTGAGAGTAATCCACGATTTTCCACGAGTTGAAATGCCATGAAGCCGCGTAAAACGCTTCTAAAAAACGCCTCTGCGTTCCGTCTGTCGGTAAAAAAGTTTAACTTTGACTCCAAGTTCGCGGTCCACGACCTATAGAATACCGTCCTGCGAAAGTAGTTTTTGATCGGGTGCTGTGAATAGTCTAAAACCCTAAAAAATTAAGTTGACTCGATAGAACTTGTTTTGTTTCACAATAATAACGCGTCACAGCTCGTGGAAAAGAGAAAGTAAGAAGCTCCAGTTTTCTTTTGTAATTTTGGACAAATGGGTATTAGAATGACAGTTTCCTTTTTATTGAATATTATGACGGTTTTCATGGACCAATCCCATTGTACGTACTTTTTTGGAGGTAATTTTTATTCCATTTTTTCCTTGGTTTCTTTTTTTAAAACCAATTCAGTTGTAATCATTATTTTTGGAAATCATTTCCATGGGTTTACCTAATGTTCGCTCATTTTTATAACTTTCCAAGCCTTCAAATGTTTTCTTTCATGTTTTTTTTTTTGCTTGGCACATTTTCTCTATTTCGCGTAGCGTGCCATAATTGTCTCTTTGAAGTTTCCGTACAAAAGTTCTGCCTGAATTTTTCTTTAAAATTGAGATTGTCTGAATCTCGTGCTATTTTATATTTGTTCCATTGTAAATTCTTGAAGAGTAATAATAATTTTTATGTACTCGGGATTGAATGAAAGGCAGAAACATGACAATAATGCGGAATTTCAGAAAATGAAAGATCGGAACATCCAAACGGTTGTGGCACAGTTAACAACAAAGAAAAATGCACTGAAAAGGATATCAGTCCAGGAGAAGAACCGTTGCCAAATGATTTGAATTTTTTCGGATGATTCCTGAAAATTCGAGGTTTATTTTAACTTTGGAGACAATCTCGCAAGATAGAGTATGAATGATAAGACTTTCAGACCGGTCTAAAACTTTAAACTTTGGTAAAACTTTTTTTTCTTACCGTCTTTCACAAGTAAAATGAGGCAACCCAAAAAAGGCTTGAACGTTATTCTACTTAAGACAGTATATGCCAAAAGAACTTCACAAATTTTTTTAATTTTTCTTTCTTACATTTATTTTTTTGCTATTCATGTGGAGACCATCAAAAAACTTGAATTTCGGTCAGCGGTGGAAAAAAAACAAAAACTAGACTCATTTTTTATAAAGTCTGTGAGCCACGACTTGAAATTTCACGGACCGACATTCCGCTGTTTCGCTGCGTGCGTTCGCGAAGCGTCTTTCGAATCTAGGTCATGCTTTGAATTGGTTGTTATTGCTGTGGGAGCACATGAAAGTAGAGTACCTTAATAAAAGAAAAAAACTTGAAAGCGCGACCAAGGTTCGCAAAGGCGCGCAGCGGAATGTCGTTCCGTGAAATTTCAAATTATGGCACGCAAACTATACTCCATTTTTTAAAGGAATTTTTCCATTTTTTTTTTCTGAAAGGAGCTCTTCACAAAACTTCCGAAATCATCTCTCACCTGATCATCGAGGTATTTGCGTATTTCTTCCATACAAAACTTCAATTCTTGTACCAACTCGTGTGACTTGACGTTCATATCCTCGTCAAACTGTAAATCGACTCTGACTAATTCTTTTTCTTATTTTTGAACCTCTTCTCCAAAATCGTTTTCATTGAAAAATTTGTAGAGCCACCTGGGCGGAGTCGCCTCCAAATAGACCATCCTTTCGTGAGCGAAAATAATCACCACAGAGACCAGTACTGCTATGACTGATATCACGAATTCAATAAGTACGTAGAGACCTGAAAATGAAACTAATTTAAATGAATATGTTCTGCGATCGACCTAAAAGAGGAATTCCTTCGCTGCTTCGGGGCATTTGACCAGTTACCATGTCCAAAATGACAGCCATAGTGAGCATTGTTGTCAATCCAAGGGACACCTTAAGTGAGAGATAAAGAAATCAATCTGAATGGAGATGATCACATGTTCTTCTCGATCTCCATGGACGCCATGTGGCGTGAATAATCCGACATTAGAAACTGTGACTATGAGGAATGTGGGTAGGAGAATTACGACAATGTAATAGAGAGGCTTTCTTCGAAGCTCCTGAATTGAATATATAATCATAAAAAGTTTGTAACAAATTACAGATTTTCTTTTAATTTTAAGAACTCCGTCGCTCAATTCTCAGGATTTCACTCAGAACTTGAACAAGATTCTTAAAAAAATAGCTAAAATTATCAGAAGTTACAGCGTTAATTCTTGTAAATGATAAACTTTTCTAATGCTCTTTTTGACGAAATATGAAATAAAAGCTTTTTTTGCTCCCAAAATGTCTATTTCAAGCCGATTTTTCAAAGCAACGAACCAATTTATAGAAGATCTCCTCGTACTCGTTGAACCCGCCCAAAGTATTTTCATATTTCGTGACAATTTTTTCCGCCTTGAACGATATGATGTCCCATTCGGAGTTCTTCTGCAATCCAACAGATCTATGATTTTTCCGGCATATGAATCTTTGGTTGCAATTACTCATTGAGTGGAAAATACGGTTTCTAAAAAATTCAAGGCAAATATAATTGAGTCGGATGACCAATCATTTGAAGATCAAATGGGGAAAAAAATATCAGTATACTTTTGTTCTTTTTTGAGTCAGTGAAAGTAATTTCTCATAAAAAGTATTTTTTTCTGTAATTATGTAAACTGAATTTTAGTTGTTTTCAAATTTTTTTCAAAAAAAGCGTGCTAAAATTCAAAAAAACAAAACATCCAAAAAACACTTTTTTTCGGCACAGACATTCATATTTGATTGAAACTAATTTATTTTTACAAACGGTCAATTTATATGCAGTCACTCTATCTAAGCTCACCCCTTGTTTTGGCACGAACGTATCCAGAACGTTAAAACTGATTTCGTGGGCTTGATAGGACCAAGATCCAAACTGCAAAGAGCACAGCTGAACGTCGAAAGGAAACGAAAGAACCGACATCGGACAAGTCAAATCTACGAGCTGAAAATCATCAAAATAAAGATCAAGGTGTTTATAGTCTGACCTTGTTGAAATCGACCTCGACTCTTCCGTCGTTGCTCACTCTCGCATTGTGATTCGTAAGTGGTTCCGTCATTTCTACGCTGGAAGATAAAAAAAATTGGTAGAGATCGTGAAATTCCTCGAAACTGTTAGAATATGAATAAAAAAGATTCAGACTTATTGTTTTTTTACAGCGGCCTTTTTGAACTCACGTGTTGAAAATATAACCGTCCGGAATCCAAATTTGCGAAATAGGAATGTTAATTTTTTTGATTCCACCCCAGTCCACTGGATCCCATGTCAAATAGTCGTCTTGCCAACTCTGAAAATATCTAATATTTTTCAAGAAGCTTTTGTTCAACTACACCTGTGGAAACCATAATAAAATTTTTATTTGTTCGTTTTGCTCGTTCTGAAAATGATGAAAGTTACATCAAATTATTGAAAAACTAATTCTTACCACTTCGACGAGGTTATAAATCTGTGGCTGAACGGTCACGTTAAGAACTTTCGAAAAGTTCTTAACAGGCCGGGTGTACTGATAATAATCAGCCAGGAGGTGTTTGGCCAGTCCTCGCTCACTGATATCCGGCTCTTCTTCGTAAACTTCTTCCTGTTCTTCCGGCTCTTTGAGCGCTTCTTCTTGCTCTTGTTCTGAAACTTTCTGCTCATGAAATTGGTAAAATTTTCAGTGAAATCTATGGAGGAAACATGTATAAGAATATTTTTTTCAAATAGTCGTTGGAAAGATCAAAAAAACCAAGTTTCTATAAATTTTCAATAAATTTTCTCAGAATCAAAAAAATAGGTAGAATTAATTATTTCTATGAAATTGAGTTACTGGGTTTGAGCGAATTAATGATGAAAAAGTTCAGCGAAGTGTGGCTTATTTTTTTGAGCTTTGAACTATTTAGAAAAAAATTATGCAAACAAGTGGAATATTCCCTGATTTTTCATAACTATTATAAATATGGACTCACGGAACGAATGTTGTGAAACAAGCAACAAGGCAAGAAAGATCAACTTCAAAGAGCTACCGTCCGTCATTCCGAAATCGAACCATGTAATTGTTACCTGGAATTGATCTTGAACAATGGAAACGTTGTGCGGGTAAAAACAAAACACACATTCAACATGAATAAAGTTTAAAAAAGTTGATGGGATTGACAAACACTTGCGAATAGATTGGATGCGCCGCAACAAGTTGAGTAAACGGAAGACACTCGAGACGGTCGGTTGCAAGTTGGAAGCTCTCAGGCCGCCTTGTCGCCAGAATCTCTTTCGAAACTGTGCCAAGACTCTCCAGAACCCGCGGTTTTTCTAAGATTGCGGCTATCAGGTGAAGAGAACCTTTGAAAACAATCTTTTGAGTTAAAACATTGAAAAATGAGTTGACTCGCCATTGATTTCGATATTTTTAAAATTTTTCGGACGTTTTTCGGAACTATCTCGGATTTTTTTTTGAACTGTTCGAGAAGCCTCACAAAAATCAGTTTTATTTTGAAACAGAAGGAATTTGGTTGAGTAGAAGATAGAAGATGTTCCGAAGATACGAAAAGGAAAACTGGCAAAAATTAGTTGAAATATCAAGATTCCGATCTAGAACATTTTGAATAAGTTTCGAAGCTTCGAACTATTTCAAAACTCGAACGAACGGACAAAAAAGCTCTTCAGAACTCGTGTCTCTGTAAAGATTAACTGAGTCACGCGAAGAAAAAAATAATATTATGATTGATATCTCAAGATTCGAGTTTTGACTGCATGAAAGGTTAAAAAGCAAAAAAATTTTTAAATCTTTCATATACAGTTAGAGAGTTTGGATTTACTTGAGAAAGATATACTATCTTCAGAATTAAAAAGCTGCTTTGTATATTTTTGTAACGAACTCCATATTTTCCAGATACTGTGATCGATCGGAAAATAATTTCCCGTAAAACTTTTTGAAGATGATTATATCGAAGAAAAAGAGAAAAAAAAAATCATCGAATAGTTACAAAAAGATAATCAAAAAGATGATAATAAGAAAGGGAGCTTAACGAAGATAGAACTGAATGCAGTTTTGAAATCCCTGCTCACAACCTCCCATACTAATAATAACTAGCCCTCGCATATTGTTTAAAGATGTTTTTCATAAAATCGGAAACACATGGCTCAATCTTTGAAGGCGTGGAGTTTGAAAGGTTGAAAAAATCGAACTACCGCCTGAAAAAATGTTCAAAATTGTCTATAAACTTTTAAAATATCGTTACGAATGAGAAAGTCACTAATTTTTTGTCGTTCAACTGGTAAATGCTGATTTTGTACAAAAAACAGTACAGGTACAGAGCAAAGGCGCATAGAAAGAGTTTTTTCACGTTTTATGGCTAAACTTTGTGCATGTTCTCACGGTTCGGAAACTTCTACCTGAAGTGTTTGTCATCACTTCAGGTGATCACAAAAAATTTGATCGAATCGGTTAACTATGCTATGGTCATTTCATCAGCCAGCTTTGCGATGAGATATTTATTTTTTGAAAACACTGATTAGAAAAAAAGATTACGAGGAGTAGACTAGGAAAAAACGCAGAGGAAAAAAGCGAGTATTTGCTTTGATCTAAAAAACGATGGGTGGGAATCGGACCGGCACTCAGACTCCGTAGTAGATCGTGTGAACTTCTTGGTCTGTGTGTTTTCATCGCCAACTTTCAGAATTCATTTTTATTCAATCAGGAGAAAAACTGAGTCATATAATTGTAGAATACGAGATCTATGAGCGATGGAAGAACAAAAAAAACGATTTTGGGAGTTATTTTGAGACGAGTTGCCGCTGGCCGAGCGGATCCTCGATCCACGGATAATTCTTCGGGCAACTGCCACACACACGGAAACTGTGAGCAAGTTGACCGCGCGACCTCGCCGAATAGCTGCATATTGATGGCGTCTGCAAATAGTGCCCATTTTTCATTTCTGTTGAGTTGGATCACATTTTGAAAGGCTCGTAAAAAAAGCAGTCTCATTTTAAGAAGTAACTCACTGAAAATTTCTGAAAAATATTCAGGAAAAAGTATTTTCAGAAACTTTAAAAACAGTAATTTCATGTACTTAAGGGGGCATGACATGAACTTCATCTCCAGTTGGGGATCCATAATGATTTTGAAACTACAAGTTTTTTTTTCTCCAATCCTACCTCACAAGGTTGAATATGGTCATTCATCATGAAATTGCACTGCCACGGCCTAAATCGATTGATGGAAGAAATATCCATTGGCGACTTCATCCAAGCAATCATTTGAGAGCCGGTGACCGCGTAAACGTCGGTTTTATTGAGAGTCTAGAATTTTTTCTCGTTTTTATTACATTGTTGAAAAAAAAACCTCCATCAACCATTCTTCCAAAGCCAAAACTGCGCCATTGTCAGGCAAATAAGTTAAAAACTCAGTGTCCAATGAAAGCACAAACGGCGCTCGATTGGTTTTGTAATTTCTCAAGAAGTTTCTGTTCAACATCTGCTTCACTGATTGTCGAGTGTCGTATGGCTAAAAATAAAGAATTTTATCAGGAAAAATAAATTTTCTTCACCTTCAAAGCTTTGCTTGCCGTAGTGTACCAAATGCCGTCATTTGCCTGAATAAGCTGCACAGGAACCTCCCAAAGACCTCTGTAGGGCTTTTTAGGACAATCTTGCTGACCGCAGTCCCAAGCAAGTTTGTGGTCTCAAGAAAAATCATAAAAAAACAAACTGAATATAGCTCACCTAATGTTTGTGGCCAAAAAGGTCCTTCTTTCACTGGCATCGAGTTATCGTACAAGAATTCATTCTCGGCCATCATTTCGAACTGAGACTCTCCTAGAAAATTGTTCTTGTTTTCTATGATGTAACGATAAAACGCTCAAAAGTGATTTTTCAAGTGGTGCCAAATTAGTTATGAAGAAGAAAATTAAATTCAAAAAGAGCTTTTTAAATAGTTGCAATGCTCATTGATCCTCTCTGAACTCGTTTTTTTTTTCAAATATTCTTTTTTCAAAGTCACCTCCGATGATAAAATAAGGCGCTCGAATGCCCTTTATCGAGTGTTTGTCAATGTAGCTGAACTCGTGAAGAGAGTCCCTCATTCCTCCCATTTCATGACGCCATCGTTCCTTTGTTTTGTTTGTCAAAACTTCATGACTGAAACAAATTTTTTAATTCGCTTAGATTTTTTTTTTTGAAGCGACAGCTGATTTCAATATAAAAACATTGAAAGATGAGAGAGAAAGGATGTGAGGGCTCGGAACTAACGTGATGGAGTTGACGGCGATCTCATTTCCGCGACTATGAAGCCATTGGGTTTGGTCGTAGTTATTCCATTGATGCGAGACGAAAAACGTTGCTTTTAGTCCACATCCGTTTTGATTTCGGATCTGACAATATCCGAAATTTTTGAATTGCATTATTTTTTGGATGCATACCTTCCCACTGAACAGTGATTTGTAGATGTTAATGATCCTATCAGTTACCGGATCATCAAAAGTAAGAACGATCATCTGAGGGGTCGATTTCCGTTCCAAGCCTCCGGGGATCGCCGTTCCAAGTCTGGCGAATTCTCTTTGTTTTGTTTACTGCTGCTTTTTTCATTCTCACTGGGAACAGAAGCAGTTCGGAAGTTGACAGGAATTGTCAGTAGGACAAGGCGTCAGTTGAACCTTTTCTTTGGGTTCAGTTGCCTTCGGTGTGTAAACTTCTACAAAACAATAGCATTTGAACGTGGTGAGAATATCTTTGGGTTCTAGCAGTTTTCAATGTTACCGGGAGTTATCGATCATTTTATTAGTAACAGATATACAAAAAAGGTATTAGAATGTAGTGAAGGATGAAAAAGAAAAATTAAAATTGGATTATTCAAAACTTGAACTAAAAAAGGAAAAAAAAGTTGATTTGAAGGTTAAATTACACGATTTTATGTGAAAAAGCATCTTTATTCACATTAGATCACTAGTAGAGAAAAAATCATTTTTTGAAGAATTTTTGAAATTGCTTCATTTCGATGCAATTTTTTTCAGTTCTCTCGTTATGACATTTTTAAAGGTTTTTCAAAGCACACCAATCGAAAATTAGTCAACATCAGAATAGAACAGGTGAATTATGAGAAATATTGACACATAAGACATTTGCGAAAGACAGTACACTCGTAAACATGGCAAAGTTAGTGGGGAACGTGCTGATGTTAACGTTCAGTGAGGACAGAACGGTATTGGCAGACTCCGTTCTCATTCTGAATCATTGTGAAGGGACATTGACAGACGCCGTCTTTGGAGCACACCCGAGGAGCGTCGCAGTCGCGGTAAGAAGAGCACGGTTTTCTCATTTCTGGAACATCTCTTTTTCTTAGTTTTTCAAGGTTTCAATGTTGTCGGGTTTTAATTTTTATCCTCCGTCGATTATCTTCAAATTGCAAAGTTTCTTCAAAAATTAGAAATAACCGATGTTTCGTAATTCGTGTAATCTTGATGTTTTCGGTTGAAAAACAAATGTGATTTTTTCCAGTTAATCTTGTCGACGAAAAAATATCATTTTGCAAAAGTGAAACAGTAGAAAAACGTCTAGTGCGATGATCCAATTTATAAATTCTTCGCATTACAAGAAAAATTCACAAGAAATCAGAGGCTTTTTTTTTTAATTCTTGAACTAAATATGGTGTCATCTGATTCTAAGGATCGTCCACTAACGTTGATTTTTTGATCAACTTCTAAATTGTCATTCAGTTTCACTCACCATTCCTAGGAACACACGTGTCGTTCTGCTCAGAATATCCTGAAGGACAGGTACAAACTGAACTTTGGCAGACCGAGTTTTTGACTGAAGAACAATCAGACCACGAAGTACATCTCGTTCCAATCTCTGAAGATTTTCCAGAAATTTTTCTCGCAGTCTGAATTCTCACTTTTCATTGTGTAAGCTTGAGCCATTGGATAGGCTTGAGTTGTAGCTGACATCAAAAAAGGCGAACAAGTGGAGTCGCCTCTGTTCAAATAGCCTTTCGCACAGATGCAATGGCCGTTTGTGCAGAAAGAACCTCCAAGACAGGAGTTTCCAGTACTTGGACAAGCAGCTCCAGGAAAAGCTGAATTTATGTTGTTACCATACAATTGATTATTTTCACCTGATTCGAACTGAACGGTAGACGGAGAAGCACAGTGGCCGGTAGAGTTCATCTTCGAGTTCTGAGGGCAAACACAGAATCCGTTGAGACATTCCGAAGATCTTCCGCAGAACTTGGTCGCACAGTGAGAGCCCGGCAAAGCCTGAAGAGATTCATAGGTTGGATAAACTTCGGAAAGATACCTCCATTTCACATTTCCCGTCAATCAGATGTTCATTCACTCTACATGAGCAATATCCATTGGAGCAGGCAATTCCAGTGGGACAGTCGATATCAGAAGAACAACCTTTTTTGGGATAAGATCTCTGAGAAAGTGGCATCGACGTCAGAACGCAGGACGAGCGATCGTAACTAAAATTTTTGATAACTGCTGGAAAAAGTTTTTTGCTTCAAATTAAAGTTCTTGGACTAGTTGAAATTAACAGTATTCCTGAAAAAAGGTGAGTCAAGTCTTCAAATTTTCAAAAAAATTAAAAAGCTTTTTCACCTATCAAAAGAAATATATTCCAAAGCCTCCAAAACCTTCACGCCTTAGTTTTCAAATGTAATCTATTTTTTTGTAGGGTTTTGTTTGGTTCAATTTCCAGCAGTATCGGAAATTCACCTCGGAGCGTAGCCAATGTCGCAATTGCAAGTTCCAACAATACAAGAAGATCCGCCCGTACAAGTTATGCTCACGTCACAACTGTCTCCAGGTCGAGCCGTTTTGAAATTATTCGGTGGATTCTGCTGAAAAAATGCCTTGTGGGTTTAATTTACACTTCTATTTCACTCCAGGAGGTTCGTAAGCCATTGGTGTGCAGATATTGTTGAAAACGTAGCTTCCTAAAGGACAGGTACAGATCGATTGAACACAAACAGATCCTCCTGAGCAGCGCTGAAGACAAGGCTGAAACTCGCAGCGAGGATCACATCTGGAGCCAGGAACTACTGAAAAATGAGAAGACTATAAACGTTTCGATAAAAACTACTCACAAGTGAACAGTGGAGATTGAGTTGTTGGAAAGAATGGGATAAAGGTGAAGCGGATCTGAGTTGGAGTACAGAAAGAACCACTGGCTACAAGACCAAAATCGCACTTGCAGAAGTTGTCGACACAGGATGCACCACCTGAAAAAATAATTTTCAAAAAAAAAAAATAGAGTGTTCACCTCGACAAATAGTTCCGGGCTGTTGGCAGCTCTGTCCAGGATAGGCGTCACCAGAATAAGACACACAGGAAGTTCCACTCAGAACTAAATTTGTAGGACAGACGCATTGATTGCTGACGCATAAAGCCTATAATGATTCTCATAATGATGGAAAAAAAAACTTGAGAAATCAAACCGAGTTACGACACAACATTGCTCCAGGCCGCAGATCACAAGGTTGACCTGGATTTCCGTTAACTTAAACCATTTCACATGAAGAGTTTTATAGAAAAGCTTACAAGATCCTGGGTTAAGTTGTGGATTTTGACAGGATTGATCATTGCAGACACAGGATCCTTGCTGGCAGCTGTAGTTTGGTTGACAAGAAGGGGAACATTGGCTGGAAGAAGAGATGCAGCCATCGTTTGCCATCATGTAGCCCTTCAAAGCGAATATTAAAATAGAAGTATTGTTTTATACTCTATTCGCTACGGCTCGAAATAAGTTAATCAGAAATGAGGCATGGCATTTTCTTGAAGTTCAAAGACAGAAGAATCAACTTTTGCAACAACTTATTAGAGGTCTTCAGATTTTTTCTGTGTCATCAGTTTTTTTGTCACTCACCGGGGCACACTGGCACTGATCCTGGACGCAGACTTGGTTCTGCTGACATGGAGAAGGACAACCGCAGTTATTTGATGAGCATGGCGAAATTAGCGTTGCTGTCGCTAGAATCGTCACGCATTGGCCGTTCATGGCAGCCTGTTTTCAAAAAAGTTCATTATACTCGGTCAATAACCTTACTTGGCCTTCAGGACATTTGCAAACTCCATTCAGACAAATTGAATTCCCAGTGCAAGTCGTGATTCCTTCCTCGCACATTGTTCCAGGATCAGACTGAGAATCGATAGACACACAAATATCGTTTCTAAAATGATGGGGCATTGTATTATAACTAAAATTTGATTCTTACTTCACTTGTTCCCCTCCAGGACAGACGCAAAGATTATTAGCGCAAACCGAGTTGCCAGTGCATAGAATTTGACCGTCAGAACATTGACCGCCAGGAGAAGCTGAACAGTTTGCAAAATATTTATTCAGTGTCATGAAGCTTATGTTTCGAACCATATTGGAAGTTTCCAGGTAATGGGTTCACACAAAAGCCGCCACTGTTTTGAGTTCCGGCCGGACAGGTGCAAATACCTTGAATACAGAACGAGCCGCCAGTGCAAACGTTGGGATTGTTGAAACAACTCGTTCCAGGAGACTCTGAAAAAAAGATATGTTTTTTGTATAGAATTCTGGACAAAGAAATTCGAACCAAGTTGCCTGGACTTTTTTTTCTTTTCGAAAAAGCGACTAAATTTTTGACATTTTCGAAGTTTTTTTTTTTTCAAACCCAGTGATTATTGGGATAAGTGTAACCCACTTGCAATAGACGGATACGAAGCCACCTTTGGCTGAGCAGCAACTACCGCAACACATTTTCCAAATGAATTTTTGGTTCCAATTGGACATTGACACACTCCATTTGTACAAGATGAGCCACCACCGCACTTTAATCGAGAATTGCAGAACTGTCCGATTTTCACTTGAAAGTTCATATTTTTGAGGTGAAGTGCAAATGATACTCTTACCAGTTATCATGGCGCAAACTCCATTTTTCGGCATATATGAAGACGGACAAGTGCAGACATAGTTCAGGCAAGAAGAGCCGCCGTCACAAAAAGTTCCAGAGAAACATTTGGCTCCAGGTGGAGCTATGGATGCCGCGACTGAACTTAATTATGATGAACGCAATTTGAAAATAACAACCTGAAGATCGATTGATGCAGGTGAAAGAAGCTTGGAGGTATCCAACCCGACATTGGCACAAGTTTTGCTTACAGACGGCTTGGCTCATACAGTCCTTATCCAAATTGCAGTACTCGCCGAGACCAGAGATTTTTGTTGTGGCGGCAATTGAGCTTTCCACGGCGTTCATACTTTTCAGAAACTCGATGTCATTTGCTGACGACACCTTGCGCTTACTCCTCGTGTTCCCTACAAGTTTCGAAGCCATGCTGTTAGTATTCATGCTTTTTTTAGTTTTTTTGTAATTATAACATTGAAAACTGCTTTTTTGGTTTTTGCCTATCTACCTCTGACTGGCGGTACACATTTATTATCGTTGAGGTAGAGGTTAGGTTTGCAGACACACATTCCTTCGATGCAGCTCGATTCTCCTCGGCATTGCTCGCCTTCTGCGCACGAAGTTCCAGGCTCCGCTGTAAATTTCATGATCTTCAGTGATTACTGTTTCCAGACACAAAAAAGAAGGTCAAATTTATTTGATTTTTTTAGACTTTTTGAGGTAAAATTCCGCTATTTTCCCATACTGAAATAAAAAAACAGTTTTAACAGCAGTTTTTTTATAGATGTCCTAAATTGTGAAAAAAATCTTCATTCTATAGATGATTATTAAACTTTCTCGATTTATTTTTTTCACTTTTCACTTCAGAAAAAAAGATTTCAGTTCATACCCCTGAAATTCTCCATTTTTCATAAATTTCATTTATAGAGCTTTTTCTTTTCCAAAAAGCTGGAGTTTTACTTCTGGCTTTTTTTGCAGATTTTGTAGGTTTTCAAATAGATTTTTTTCTTTTTTTGTTTGGTAAAAATTTTTCTAAACTTATTTTTTTGAATATGAACAAAAAAACTGACCATAATTGATAGGGATGCAGAAACCAAATCGACTGAGAGCCAGTCCTTGCTGACAATGACATTCTCCCTTGACACAGTCGGCCCCAGATGGACATTGATTGGAGGCCACACACCTTCTGGCTGAAAAAAATCAGTTTTGAAAAGAAATAAAATGGGTATTTTGTTTTACCATCGATGGGACTAACACACTTGTCACGTAACAACTCAAGACCTTCAGGACACATACAAAAGCCGCCAACACAAATCGAACAGTTTGTACAGAACGTGCTGTCATCACATGCATAACCCGGTTTGGCAACTGAAAAAAAAACCGAAAAATGCCGAAAGCCAAATAAATTAGTACTTTTGAACCAAAAAGGTGCCAAAGTCGACACCGAGGACGTTTTTGGAGCTTCTGAAGTTGAGCTTGAAATGGTACTAGTAGAAGGAATTTCTGTCGTCGTAGTCGTGGTTGAATCAAGAATTTTCGCTCTTCGAGGTGTCAAAGTAACCATTTCGGCTTCAATCGCTCGGATCCCATCAACTTAATTTTTCTGTTGAGCACAAAAAATGGGACAGCAAAAGTCACTTTTTTCTAGTCGTTCACATCTTCCTCGGAACAGAGTAAACTCATTAGTGCAGAAACATATTCCATACAAACATTCGCTGTTTCCACTGCAAATTTCACCACGCGAGCAAGATGATAATGGCGGAACTGAACCAACTCAAAAATTACAAAAGAAGAAAGAATGGAAGTTTCACCTATTTTTTGAGAAATCACAGGTGTGCAAACTCCTTTAATCAGAGCGAATCCAGTAGGACAGATGCAAAGTTTGTCGATACAATGAGAGCCTCGCTGGCAGATTCGGTTCTCTCCACAGGCAGATCCGGGAAGAACCAGTAGAATTGTTGGAGCTTTCGAAGTTGTCGTGGGCTTCGGAGTCGTCGTCGTGGTCGTAGTAGTTGTAGTAGTGGTAGTAACAGGAGGAACAGCTTTGGGCATGGGTTTCGGCGTTGTTTCTGGAGGAGACTCGATCCTTCTGATGCACTGAGTTGAGCCGAAGATTCGGAATCCTTGTTTGCACATGCACATCTCCTGGTTACACTCGGAGTTAACCACCTTGCAGTCCTCATCTCTACTGCATTCATGTCCCAACAATCCAGCTGAAAATCACACGAAACTGAAAGAAAGCAAAAAAGTAATTTTCAAACGTTTTTTGCGAGACGCAGAAGCAACGTAACAAGAGTTATTCCTCATTTGCATCCCAGCGGGACAAACACAGATATTTCTACGACAGAAAGCCCCATGCCCACAGTCGGAACTCCGCACACATTTCAGAGGACTCGGAAGACGTTGAGATTCTGTCGAGGTGGCCGGAGTCGTTGTGAAAGCTGAAGCGGCCGGGATGTAACAAAAAAACACAGCAAACTTTGAAATCAGAAAAGAAAAAAATTTCAATTTATGGAAAAAAATAGATGTTTAGAGGAACTTCGAATTTTTTTCCCATCGGATCAATTAGTGATAACTAGAGTTCGAAAGTAAGTTGGGACGTCAAAAGAAAAATGTTCTCTACCCAGTTTCGGTCACATTTTTTTATTGGCTTCATTGAAAAATTTTTTTTCTTTTCAAACATAAGTTTTTTTGAAACTCAGGAATAAGGAAGGAATTAAGAAAACTAACTTGTCGAGGAAGAAGTCTGACTGAGAGCTTCTGGAGGTCGTCTTTTGACACAGCTTCCGTTCATTTGTTCCTGACCGGGCGGACATTCACAAACTGAAGCCGAGCCGCAAACTGAGCCACCCGTGCAAATTTCGTTCATCGCACAAGATTCGCCCACGCCGACTGGAAAAACTTGATTGAAAAGTCATTTTTCAAATGCTTTCTAATAATTAAATAATCAACTATCATCTCAACTTTTTCTCACTAAGTTTTTCAAGGAAAACAAGATTAATACAAGCGAAACGGAGCATTTTTTAGAGATGAAACTATTATTTTCAATTCTTAAGCTCCTTAATTCGGTTATGCAGAAAATTTTTTTTACAGACCTGAAGGCACAGCTTTGCAGACGCCATTCATTGGAACTTTGCCAGAAGGACAGGTACAGATTCCCCGTCGACATTCAGACTCTCCATCGCATTCATCTGTTCGAAGGCAGACTCCACCAGCCATAACTGTAACATCAAAAAGTGTTTTATTCCCGCTTGATTATCATGGCTGGACCTGAACAAAAGAAAACCCCGATAAAAAAAATAAAAGAAACAAAAAATCAAAGGGTTAAGCTTTCTACCTGAAACACCTGAAAGCTTTCTTTATTTGAGAGAAGCCGATTACGATTGGCTCTGTAAACTTACCCATTCGATTTTTAACACACTGGTTATGGATCCTCGTATGATGAGGCTTGCACTGACACACGCCTTTCATACAGATTGACTGTCCAGTGCAAACGTCTTCCGATGAACAAACGTAGCCAGGAAGAACTGTAATAAAAACCAAAATTTTTAGTGCAAATGAATAACATTCATCCAGTTTCCTCATTCGTGGCCCACTGGGTAGGTTTTTTTAATTGGGAAGAAATCCTCAAAAAAATTTTTTTGCCTTGGTCAGTATTATTTAGAAATCCAAGACTTTAACTTAATCCTCAAGAGTTTTTTTCTTCAAAAATTATGAGTAAGAAAAAAATTGAATTAGACCAATTTATTGTTATTCTCACTACGGAAAAAAGTAACCTCAATTTATCATAATTGAATGAAATCGACTTTTCCGTCTATATTCATGCAGGCTCACCTGTCCTTTTAGCCGAACAAACACCATTCCTGATGGAAGATCCTGGAGCACATTGACACCTTTGGTCGACGCATGTCGAGTTGCCCATACACTCGTCGAAAACGTCGCAAGAAGATCCGGCGTCGATCTTTCTTTTGTAGACGCAGACGTTGCCGCGGTTTATCATGTCGCCGACGCAGGTGCAAACGCCGTTTCGACACACGGAAGAGCCGGTACAGACGTCAGAACCTGTGCATTCCTGGCCCGGATTCACTGAAAAAAGTTGCCCTGGGAAAGCTTCTTGGGAAACTGACCGGTTCTCTGTTGGACGCATTTTCTGTTCTGTGGCCTCATGTTGTACGGACATTCACAACGACCCCGTGCACAGTAAGATCCGCCGCCACAACGAGTCACAGCGGCTGAGCAGCGTTCTCCGGGAGAGACCAATTGAACTTCCATGCATTCCTGAAGTCACCATTTTGAAAACCAGATTTCTGACTGAACTGATAAAATATTGCAAATTAAGGTTTTTTTCCTGAAATGGTTTGTATGGAAAAAAATCATCGAACTGTCCTGAGGAAAACTGATTTTTTTAATAAAAAAATAAAATATTCATTACAAATATCTCCTTTATATCTTTTTTTTTTTTTGAAATAATAAAGCATCGCTGATGATTTTTTCAAGTGATGTCCTCAATTTGAAATGTTCGGTATTGAAAAAAAAAAACGTACGCCTCCAATATTCTGTTGCCCTCTTTCACAAGTGCATTTTTTTGAAGAAGAGTCGCAATGAGATCCTCCGGTGCATTTTTCTCCATTTCTACAGCTTTCTCCACTTTTAACTGGAATAAAGAAAATGTATATTATTTCGATAATCAATTCAACTCGCCTGAAATCCTTTCGTGACAGACTTTGTTAACTTCAATCTTATCCGCGTCACAAGCACATCTTCCATCGATACAAACCGAGCCACCAATGCAAATCTCGTTGTTGGAACATGGGAATCCGGGATGTGATCGTAGCCTTTCGACGCAAACGTTTCCAATGACCTGAAATTGGAAATCATTAAGAAAGTTGACTCGAAATGCCAAAAATAAAACCATTTGAGATGGACTGACGCATTCGCAAATTTGAGTGATTTCATTACAGTAGCTGCTTCCAGTGCAGTCCTCGCCTTGTGAACAAGATTCTCCGGGATTTCCTGAACCCAACTATTTTCCTCGAAAAAAGACTATTCTTACCAGTAACGTGATTGACGCAGTAATTGTCATTGGGCGTTTTTCCAAGAGGACAGACGCAGATTCCAGCCACACAGATAGAGCCGCCCCCACATCTGACGCCAACTCGGACGCAGGATCCGCCGATGGAAACTAATAGGGCAACAAAATAGAAAGAGAAATACAACTCAAAAACCGCAAACGAGGCATGCAAAATGTTTTAATGTTATTAACCATTTGAGACTGAGTTAGTAGAAGAAAAGGTGAGTTTCATTTGGACATGCTCTTTTTGTGGAGGGCCGGTCAGACAATCTCCTCCTTCGGTTTCTCCATGTTTACACTGGCACCTGAATTTAATAATTTTGAATTACCCGAAAGGATTGGAAAGGTTACCTGCTCAAAATGCATGACTTTTCTTCAGGACAACTACTGTCATCTCTACACTCTGGTTTTCTATGAGTTCTCTCTCGAAAATGGTCAGAAGGAACGCAAATCTTTCCGATTGCAACATGATCAGCTAAATTCGAATTTTCAAAAGTTTTTTCCTCTGAAGGAATTTACCTGGACAAACGCACTTCATCGAGGGAATGTCGCAGTGGGCGCCGTTCAGACATTCGTACTGAGACGAGCAAGACCCCAAAGAATTTGATGTGTGATGACAGATTCCTTGGTAAGACATGGATCCGGCAGGACAGATGCAAATCCCATCAGAGCAAAACGAGCCACCGTTGCAGGCATTTCCTAATATTTTCCTTTGAAAAAAGTTCTCTGATAACCGAACTACCGAGAGAGCAGGAAGAGCCAGGAGGGACGGAAGAGAAGCTTTTGCAGACGCCGTCTAGACCGTGTGTTCCAACTGGACAGAGACAGACTTCGTCTTTGCAGACGCTACCGCCGCCGCAGGTCTCGCCGTTGCTACAACTGCTTCCAGGTGGAGAGCCTTCTCCAGAACCGGCAGCTCGACATTCTCCGTCGACGATGGATAGGCCAGTTGGACATTGACATTGGCCATCGATGCAGACAGCGAGTCCTGAAGTTTCGATTTCAAAGTACAAAAAGCACAGATTTCTGCTTTCATTATTCTTCTTGAAAATTTCTAGTCCAAAACTTCGATAAAATTCTGAGATCCATTGCATTCCAAAATTTGAGACAGTACTTTAAAAATCCAGAAATTTCAATTTCAACGGATTAATAAACTTTTTTTTCATCTTTTGAATGAAAAATTGCAAGTTCCACTTTCAAGAAGATTCACCAGCCAACATTGAGATTTTTTTCCGTCTCCTAGCTCGTTTATTCTTGAATTATTATGGGCTGATAAAATTAAAAAATGCGTCTCTAATCGAAAACTCTTAATTTCTCATAATTTGCACACTTCTGAACCATCAAATTTTGTTGTGCGCCAAACACCATTCTATAGAAAAATAAAGCTCAAACTATTCTCAATATTCAATTTTTTTCACTTTTTACACAGGTTTGAAGCTCAAGAATACCTTGACATCTAGTGCTCGACCCGCAAGAAGCTCCTGGGCGCGCGGCTCGCAAAGCAAGACATTCATCTCGGACGGCATGCGTTCCAAAAGGACATTCACAGACTTTGTTGATACAAGTCGACTGTCCAAGACAGCGTTCATGACCCGTTGGGCAGGCGCCACCAGGTGAAACTGAACTCAAATTTTATTTTCTTCAGAAAAAAACTGATGAACCTGAAGGAGGATGTTGGCAGATTCCATCGATCAAAGCTTCATGGGCACTGCACAGACAGACGTTGTTGATACAAGTACTGCCGCCAGAACAAGAGACGAGGGGATTGCAAGGGCTGTTAGGCGGAACTGCACAAGAGTTAGGAAGGTTAGTCAGGGGAGGATATGTTATTTATAGGTACAAAAGGTTCGATAGAAAAGAGCCTACCTGATTGCGGAGCTACGCATTGTCCATTGACGACTTGACGACCAGCAGGACATGTGCAGTTTCCATTTGCGCAATAAGAACCACCACCGCATTTCTCTCCATTTTTGCAGGAACTCAAAGGTGCCGCTTCCACTGGAATTCGATTATTTTTCAGCAAGTTGACTTTAAAAAAAGTTTTCTCTTCTTAAAAAATCAGTGCGCGGCTGAACAAATATGCTTGTGTGACCCATTGATAAGTATTTTTTTTCTGAATTTAGAATAGGAAACTTTGTTTTTTTATTTGATCAGAAAGGTCAGAGAAGTGAAAAAAACTAATGAGAAATGCTTTTGTGAAGGATAACCTTTCAAATAGTTAAATTGTATTCATTCAATGAATAACTTGAATCAAAAAAATATTTATTTCTTTATTCTCATAAGCTTGAAAAATAATTATTTTTTTGATTCTTTCCTTTTTAAACTCCTTCAAAAATTTCATCAAAAATGTTCGCTCCGTCAGGTTTTATGGCTTTTTGACAAGTAATCAGATGTCGGGTTTTTTCTCTAGATGAATAAATAAATTTCGTACAGACCTTGAACACATTCACTGCCACGAGCGACCATTCCAACGGAACATTGACAAACGCCGTTGTGACAACTGCTGCTGCCAGTACATTGGGCGTTGACCGTACAAGGACCGCTGGGGACTGACTGCGGCAGACAGTCGCCTTCGAACTCCACGTACGTTGGTCGGCAAGCTAAAAAACTTTTTTCCTCATTTATGAAATGAATAAACCTTCAGCGTTCAGAGTTTCTCAACTTCAAGGGGTGAGGTTGCAAAAAATTGTGATTTCAAAAATGTACCTTCAACACAAACTCCACGATTGTTGAGTCGCAAGCCGGGCGGACAAGCTTGAGAACATTTCGTTCCGGAGAACTTCAAGCCGTTGGGGCAACGACAGACGTTTTTGTCGCAGATCATTCCAGGGAAAATCGCGTGACATTGTGAAGTATAAGTGCACTGACCACCAGGTTGGACGGCTGAAAAAAACTGAAGCTTACAAAAAAATAAATAAAAAAATAAACTAATTCAAAGATGATATTCGAGAAAAATCTTTGTAATTAGAAATTGAAATTTTTGTAATTCGAAGCTTTCTTTTTTTGTTATAAATGTTTTTTTATTTTTTTAATATCAAATTTCGAAAAAAAGCAACGTTTGAAATGCTTCCTCATTTTTTTCTTATCTTTTGTATTGATTTTTCATTTTTGCTGTTATTTGTTTTATTAGCAGAGATAATATCCTTTTTTTCACGAGAATTCCCTTCAAACGTCCTTCAAAATCTTACTCGGCAAGCACTGTCCAGTGACTCCCGAATAAGTCTCTCCACTCGAACAATTCCTTCCACAGGTTCCATCAATCGCAACTGGAAGATTTGGCGGGCAAGTGCAAGTTTGCATGAAACACGTCGCTTCAGGGTATGCTCCGGTACATTGTAAATTGTGAGAACATCCCTTGGCCCCAGGAGCCAAAACTGAAAATATTTCTGCATTTGTCTGCAAGAAAGACAAGTGAAGAACCTTCACGACATTCTCCGAGTTCGCTGATCCAAATATAGCCTCTTTGGGTGCATTCATTGTTGGCAAACGTGCAGCCACTGCCACTTTGCCGCATTCCATACACGCACTCACACCTGTTAATTGTTTGATGTTCGCTTTTTTGGATTTTTTTTTGTCCCTCAAATCACTTATTCAATAAAAATCTGGGCTGTTCAAGAAATTTTCGTTTTTATACGTTATCCAGTTATTTTTGCCACAAACACAGTTTGATTTATAGAGATCCATTGTTTTATGTGTCCCTTAAACTTTCAAAGATCACTTTCCCACAAAAATTTCGTACCGTAATCTCAGGCAATAAGCTCCTGGTTCTGCAGAAGCACACTGTTGGGAGTACTGGCAGGGCTCTCCCGGATGTTGAGCTGTAACGTACGTTTCTATAATTGTCAGCTTTTTTGACTTGGTCAGCTTACCAGTCATACACGCTCCGGCCTCGGTGACGTATGTTTGACCAGGCGGACACGATCCAGCAGGCTGCAGGGCTGAAAATTCCAGCGCTCCATCTAATCTGACTATTTCTGGATCTTTCAAGTACCATTTCCGCTTGAAATACACGTCGATCCGGCATTCAGAGCTCCTTGAACACATTTGCAGACACCGTCACAGAAGGACAAAGGATAGCCGGAGCATTCAGAATCCATGGAGCAGACTTCATCTGGAGGAATATGTCACTGTTAGAGAAAAAGTCTAGGAATAGATGTGCAAAAACTTTCTTTTTTTTCGTGACTTACCTGGAGCTGTCCCAATCGTCGAGCTCTTTTGAGCTGGAACTCTTCGGAAGAAATTCTTAATGCGCTCAGTGTCGAAAAACGGCCGGAGATGCTTGTCGTCCGAAACGATGACATTGGCTAGGACCGAAGCTGTAATGGTGGGAGTATAAAAACTTTAAAAAATGTTTGTTTGAAAATTATTCAGTTTTCTGAACTATGTTGTTTTCAGAAGACCAGTCTTTAAAAATCTGTCAAATGAGAGCTTTTGAGCTTTAACCAGAGCAAAAAAATAGTTTAGTAAGCGCGAATTAACGTGATCAAAAAAGCTGAAATAGCTCCTTTTTAACTGAAGATGATTCCAGGACATGTTGGTCAAAAAGCAAGTTCCAAATAATTAAATAATGTTAATAAATCAGGCTCATCGCTTACAATGTTTGCGCGGCTAATTAGTCACAAAATTGAATCAGTTAGTTTGGCTTTTTTTCAAATACAACAAGAATCACTGGATTTTATCTATTTCTCAATTTCGAAAATCACCAAAACCAACCTAAGAAGAAAAAATACAACAGCCGAGGCAGACGCATGGCTCAAGTAATGAAACAACCACCTGGGCTTAAGGATGAGTCAGACGCTTTGACGAGCGTCCGACTTGACATCCCAGCAGTCGCGTGTGTCAGAAAAAGAGAAAGAAGCAAAGCAAGAAGAAACGGACCCATGACACAAGTTTGCTGGTGCACGTGCATGCCGTGAGGACAGACGCAGGTCCTGGAGACGTCGCATTCGGCTCCGGGAAAGCCTTTGTTGCATTGTCGAGTGTCTTCGCAGCCGAATTGGCCAGGGTAGATTGCTGCAAACAGGTTGATAAAAGTGAAAATAAAATCTAGACTAGGTTAGTTGATGAATATTTGAATGAACTGTTCTTCTCTTTTAAAAAGCCAAATTTTCAGAATATATTAGAGTTCACAAAATCGGTCACAAGCTAAAAAAAAATAGGTTATCTGAAGAGCCATAACGGTCTACTTCAGAAAAAAGGGTGAAATATTTGATTGCGGTCTGTTTCACAATAAGATTCCTTTTAAAGGGCGTTGTAAGGAATTTTTCTATTTTTCTATGTGCAGAATTTTTTGACTGAACCATCGAGAAGAAAATAAGCCCGAAACTTGAAAAACCTTTGAAACTTGATAATCTATTTCTGGGCTATCTTTTCTAAAAAAAATATCTTACTAAAAGTCCATTGGCTTTTCATTAACCATTTCTAACTGCTGATCAAAGAAATAGCCTCTCAATATCCTCACAGCGCCCCATCAAAACTCTTCAGCGACTCTCAAAAAGCTCTCGAGAATATTTTGGCCAAGTTAGTGATGAGCAAATGCTGAGGGTCTGCCCTTGACCATAAAAGAGGATCAACAGTAGCCGGAGATAAGAAGCGCCGAGATATTTGTCCAAGACGTGCCACACGGCTTCTGCCAAACACGTTGCTTTTCTAGGCGCAAGTACCCGCTCGCAGCTTTGTTTAACGAATCCCAACCTTCTTTAGATGGTTTCTTGGTCAGGGACTATTTTATTAGAAAGGAAAATGATAATTTGTCGGAAATCTTTAAAAGTTTAGCAAGTCATTTTTTGACGGAAAATGAAGATCCTGAGAGGGCCTGCAGAATTTTCAAATTTCTTTGAACAAGGACACCTCTAAATTGAAAAAAAGACAATTGTTCTTAAAAATAAGCTATTTCAAGAATTTCAGCTTATTTTTCTTCGAAACTGAAAGTTCGCGCAAGTTGAGACTTTGTAATCTTTATTTTGTACATTAAGTCATTCTCCGCGCTTTCTTTACTTTGTTTTAAGGACCTAATGATTTTAGCTGATGTGGTGATTTGTTTCAAGTTGAATAACATCTATCAGAAAAACTTCTACCTTGAAGTTCAAAGAAATTTTGTTTCTTGAAGCTGTTTTATGAAAATCATAAAGAAACATTCAGAGAAAGTAGATCAAAAGCATGAAAAGAAACTAAAAATAATAGAAAGAAAAAAGTCCTACTTTTTCAATTTCGATTTTCGAGTATTACGCGGAGAGCTGGAACAGTTTTTGGAGATTTACCTGGTTTGCACTGGTTTCCGAGGTCGACATGGGTGCTCAAACACATGCAAATTGCAAAAGAAGAACAAAATTCTCCTTGTCCTCGACATTCTGATCCGCCACGGCATGGACGTCCTAGTGTTGTGCCTAAAATGATTTATTCAATCTTTTGTTTGGAAAAAAAACACGGCTTTTTGTAGTGAAAAAAAACCAATTATTATTAATCATTGAATTGAATTAGTAAGCAAAGACTTCGAAAATTTTCAGACATTTTCACGAAGAAAAAAAATGATGAACTTAAAGAGGTAGACCTGCAATGACTAACAGAGAAAAAAGAAAAAATGCAACACAAAAAAAAATAACCAACTTTCATCTGTTACACAGCTTCCATTAACAAATCGGTAGAAGTTCGCGCACATACAGACACCTTCGATACATTGCGAGTTCGGTAGAACACAAGAGTCTGGACTATCGAAGGAACACGCGTTTCCGATCGTTCCAGCTTCTGCGTTGGCTTCTCGGGAAAATATACCTGAAAGATGTTCATTTTCAACTTCAAACCTTAAATTTGAACTTTATCAAGCAATGGCTAAAGACAATTTTATTGGTGTATTCATTCTTCTAGCTCTTGGAAAGAGCTAGAAGCCTAGGATGATCAGGTCTACTATTTTCTTAAGTTTGCAGTAAATGAAGTATTCTTATGCTATACTGTATTTCAAAACTTTTTCAGAACTTACCATAAAAGAGTAAAAGGAAGGGCACTCGGACGGCGGTCATTTCGTCGGCAATGCGGTAGCGCGCAGGGTTAGCCAAATAGCAGAAACCGCCTCTTCTTGGTTCTGTTTGGACACCTAAAACAACACTGCGAGGCATCACACGCGGCACGTTTTATTGAGACTATCTGATACGTTCCCGAAGCTATTTTTGGTCAAAAATGGAAAAAAAAATGGACAGAAGAGCTATTATTGTTTTTATGGTCGTAGCTTATTTGTTTTGAAGCTGTTCGATAGGTTTCGAAATCAAGAATGGAGATATATGAAACTGTCCATCAAAAATGTGCAGCTCGACAACAAGAGATGAAAAAGCTTCTAAGTGTTAATAATGATTGAAAAATGGTTCAAAAGGGGATGGAAAAGAGAATAGTTCACATTTGGTAACAAAAAAATTTTTTTAAAAAAATGTTAAAAAAAACTTTATTGTTATTAAAAAAATGTTCTATTTTTGCTTTGGCTGTTTTTTTGAATGAATATAAACAAATAATTATTATATTCGGACGTACTGCGAATGAAAGTGTGTGACACTCCTCAAAAAATTTTCACGCAATTTTCTGAAAATTTATCCACTTTGAAATAACTCATGGAAATTTTGAGAGAGAGTTTATTAAATAGCATCTTTCGGAATTCTTGTGAATTTTTACTCACAAAAATACGTCCGGTTATTCTTCGAAAGTAGCTTTTCTGGATTTCAACTCAAAAAAGATGAGGTGTAATCTCAACAATTTTGTAATCTTCTTTGACATTCGTCTTGTGCTTTGTGCTGTTTGTCTCCTCCTTACTGAAACCTTGTTCAAAATGACAAAAAGTGCTTAGAACACCTTAACTTCGTGTTGATTGTCGTTTTTGCTTCTTTTTCCAGCGTCTTCCCCTTGTTTTCTACCGGTGTAATACCGCCAGAGCACCACTTGGCTTTCTCTAGAGATTGACTTTCTTTCCTGAACGTTTCCGGGGGACTACACTTGCTGCGCAAATTTATTAGGCGGTGTGCCTCGAGGCGAACGATGTGACCCTCGCCGAGGTAAAAAATTGCCGCTTACTTGAGGGCAGCTGTTCGTTCCGGTATCACCTGCGCTCACACTTTGACATCCTGCAAGAAGTGACTTTTTCAACTTGTCAGTTTGCTGCTCATCATTCTTCTTCCCTAGTTTCAAATATCAACACCTTTTAGTGTCTTGCGAGCATTTCTGGTCATACTAAAGAAAATTCTGAAGATGATATCGAGCCTTATGTAAAAATTGAATTATGCATTGTGACTTGATATTTTTTCGGTTCAAAGTTCATTCAAGTAACATCCAAAGTCTACTTTCACATGTGATCGAATCGTAAAACCGGTGTCCTTACTTTGTCAATGTTTCGATGAATTTATCCATTCAAATGTTTCTGAGGTCGCATTGATTATTATTTTTTGGTAAGAGGTTATTTTCAAATCAGAAACCTAATTTTTCTATTTGGTTAGTGAAAAATTGTACTTAAAAAAAGAGCTCTCAACTAAAGTTCTTGCTTTGAACATCGGAAATTAATTCTTACAATTTTTCAAATTGTGGCGAGCGTCCGAAAAACGTTTTTCTCATTGTTGATCTCTCTGATTTTTATCAAAAAGTACAGCAGAAAACAAATAAGTGCTGAAAGAAGAAAACTGGGTTTTGTGATGAATTGCATGAGACAGCTGAGCGCTTCCATGCAATCAGACCTCGATAATGACGTTAAATCAAGAGCTGCCTTCTCAGCTTCTCCTTCATTTTTAGCGGATCTCTTCAAAGAGATTTATGTTCTTAGCAAACTTTTTTCGCTGATTGGATCGTCAAAGTCAACTGATTTCTCACAAAATTAAAGAAGACGAAATACAATTTTTGCTTTTTCCTGTCCTTCCGAAAAATTGTGCGCAGAAGACAGAAACTACAAATTTCTTAAATTTTTTATCTTGTGAACATCTTCTTTGTTCTTCTTTTTACAAAGTTTTTTGCCAATGGTACAATTTTTCCCTACAATATCGTTATTTTTTCGGTATGATCAGTTAAGGTTAACTGTAACTACACTATTTTTTTTCAAACTGGATCAAGATGAATAGTTTGTTACCAAAGCAGTAATATTTCGATCTAGACCAATTTTGAAACTTTGAAATTTTTTTGGTAGCTCTTATTTTTTTGAATCTGGTTAGAAATCTTTGAATTATTTAAAAAAACCTGAAGTCGTTAAGTTCATTGTTATTTTTTTTAATTATATCAGTGAGCTAGCACATTAAAACGAAATGTTTTGAGACGCTTTTTTTCTTTAATTTTGACCAAGACTTTCTTCATTGAGACATTTCCTGACACTCATTAGTATTTCAATTAGTTGTTAGTGAATGACAAAGCTTTTCTCCTGTTTCATAGCTTTTTTTCTTGTTTTCACATTATTCACTGATAGTTTCTCGTCAATTTCCTATAAGAACCTTGGTCAACCACGCACTTTGGCGTAATTAACTTGATTAAGTCTGGCTCACGCCGTTTTTGAGCAATTATACTCGTCAACTAGCGCGAGGAAACTCTCGAGCAAGGTGCGGGTATAAATTACACGAGAGGTGGGTCCATTGTGTTTGTGGATCGGCGGTCGGTCAGCTGTTGTTCTTCTTCCCCATTCCTCACCTCCACATTTTTATGCTCCTCCAGATTCTCGAACAATTTGTTGATCTCTTTACCTTGTTTCACTGTGTCTTTCTGGTCGTTTTTGCTAGATTTCGAAGCTATTTCTGAAAAAAATAATCATTCAGAAAGTCAAATTTTTAAGGAAAAATATTTTAAAGTGGTTTTTTTCTCAGCAACTGAACAAGGATCGGCATTTTCGTCTCAATCCGCATTTCTCTAAGTCTAAGTTTGGTGAAGCTCTAAAAAAATTCGAAAAAAATCCCTACTTTTTTTGGAAGATCTGTACGTTTTTTTGTGAGTTTTTTTCTTTTCCTAGATATTTGATTCGGAGCCGTTTTTTTCTCGAAAAATTCTTTCAGCGACTTTTTTTCTCAGATTTTTTTGAAGATGAGTTGACTAACTAAGATAGCTTTAAAAAAATTGTTTCTACGACTTTTTTTCAATTTTTTTCTATATTCAGAGGGTTGCAGCAAAACAACCAATCTATTTTTCTTTTTTTATAGACTTTTCCGATTGAGCGAAATCTGAGTTTTTTTGAACTAAGTTCAAAAATAGTTCTTTCTTAAATTAACTTCTCAGATAGAATTTCCAAAATCGACCAAAAGTTTGACACAAAATAATCTCAAATCTTTCAAGCTTGTACCAATGAAAGTACTAGTAACTTCGTACTTTTTCTTCAGTTTCCGAAAATCTCTAATCCGCCCAAAGTTGTTCCTGAGAGGACTTCTCCTCCGAGTTGTTGAAACTCGCTCCCAGATGAAGTGTAAATCGCGGCTCTCTCAGCGATTCGAAAGTTGTTTTACCCAAATGTCCCGTCGGTGTGCCGCAATTCGTCTTTCGTCGGTCAGCTGTTGTTCTTCTTCCAGCACCTCCCGTACACTTTTTGTTTTAATACGCGCCAGGGCATTTTTCCAAGTCCGATTTTAAACTTCACGCAGAGCCCAAAAAATTTTGCACACACCCATCCAATATTTCATTGGGCCGAGATTTGCGATCCGCGCAACTGTCGCACTTTGTCGCCGCCTTTGAATTTTCCCGCTTTACGGTGTCTCTCTGTCTCCGTTGTTTTTGTCTCTCATTATCCGCTGAGTTGCTTTGTTATCACTTGGGGTTGCTGTCTGATTAAGAACAAAAAAGGTAACTAAAGAAATGATCTGTCTAGGATCTGTTTTCTGAGAAATTTCAATCTTCAACCGTTTTTTTCAACAAAGTTGAGCATTACTGAACTTTTTTCTGAGTATTTTATTGTGAACAAAAATTTTTTTTCTCAAATTTTTTTCAACTTTTTGAAAAAGAAAGTTCTTTTCTTAGAATCTGAGTTTTTTTAGTCAAAAGGACAAATTTGGAATTTTTTTGAAAAAAATCAATTGGTAGAAAAAAATTAGGTATGAAATCTTATTCAAAAAAACTTTTTTTCGACAAATTTTTAAACTAGCTACTAATATAATTAAGCAGCTGGCGAACTTGTAAATTTCAAAAAAATTAGCCCGCACATTTTATATTTCAGGCAAAAAAAGCCTCACGGTTCTTCAAATTCTCGTTCACAGATAAATGCTCGAAAAAAATGAATTAGCATAAGTAAAGAGTTAAAAAGCACAAAAAAAGGTTTATGAAAGTAATCAATTGTTGACCTAGGTCTTTTGGGATACGGTAGTGGTAAAAAAATGTAATTTTCGACGCTTGACTCCAGAAGACATTTTTTTAAACCATACTCATGAATTTTTCACAAAAAAAGAACAAAAAAAGAACAACAGGACTCGGTAAGCGACGGGCATTCCTAAACGATTCTGGAACTTCTTCACTCTGCACCGCTTGAAACCTCTTCGAGTGCTCGGCAAAGGTGAAAACAAAACCCACGAAAGCGATTAGACGAGTTCGATGGGAAGACGCATTCAAGTGTTGTTTGGGAGGAGCGAAAACCGCAGTTCTCGTGGAGAAGAACGGAGACTCTCTGGGGGTTCAGAAAGGAGCCTTGTGGACAGCACGTTAGTTATGCCTCAATTGTTGCTGCTCACTGAGATTCTCAACACAAGGAGTTCTCTCTACACTTTTTTGACCATTCTGCTTGAGCTCTACTTCCGGTCGTTGACGTCATTTTTCAATTTGCTTCTTTTCTTGACGCCGTTCTAATCTCATTTGGAAATCTTTCCGCTTTTTGAGTTCAACTGATGGAATAATTTAACTTCTTTTGGAATTCACTTTTTTTTTTGTCACGTACTTAGAAATGTTCTCACTAATTGACCAAACCTTTCAAGATGATGGAAATTGATAGATTTGAAGTTTTAGAATTTGAGTAATTCTCATTCAAGGAAGAGCTTTTTCAACTAATTAGTTCATTATTCTCACATCAGGCCACCTCCCTTCTTAACTTTCTACTAGAAGTCAAACTCACCATATGCTCAGATTGTCGTTTTTATCGATTCTCAAGTTATATTCTTTTTTGAAAAAAGCTGGTTTAGGATATTCTATTGATTAGTTGCGGAGGCTCATCATTTCAACTTTGACAAATTTTCATATTTTTTTCGGAATTTGTTCGTTATTTTTTTTAACTCTAATGAAAACGTCTTCAAACCTTATAAGACAGGTTCTGTCTTTGAAAGTACAAATCATCCTAATTTTCTATCATTTCTGTAATTGGCTTGTGCATTCACCACCTGCTGCTTCTTTCTTATAACGGAGATGTGTACTGGTCCGTAATTCCCGTTGTACTAATTTTCTCTCATTAGGAACAATTTCTCGTTAATATTCTCCTGTTGTCTTGCTTTAAGCCCATGGAAACGCTTTGAAAGCATAGCTCAAAGTTTCTTTGAGGACAATTTTTGACATACATCATGTCAATCTCGGCAGTCGGCCTCGAAAGTAAATAACATTTTTTGTGAAAGCCAAGTCGCCGATTATGGGTGGCTCGGCCAGTCGTTTTCCTTTGTCTAATAAATGTCAGAACATTTTTAAAAGTATCCATAGAAATGTCAAGAAAAATTCTCGAAAAATTCTGATGTTGGGAAAAACTTTCGGAGTGAAAGGACCACAGAAGTTTCATAAATTTGGAATTTTTTTCTAAAAAAACTTCTTCAAAAATATAAAGAAGGACTAGTTTAAAAATACCAATTCTGAGCGAAGTTCCTGTTTTTAGACGTTTCAAGGTAATACCTTTCAAATTTTCATTCATTCTAAAGATAAGTTTTTTTATTGAGAATCATATCACTGATAATAACTGTTCGACAAATTATAAAAAAATATTTTTTTATTATATTACTTATAATAAAAAAATTAGAAAAACATTTAAATGATATTTTTTTCTGAAATTTGGCTGCTTTTTGAAAAAAATGTTTAAGAATTTCCTGTGTATTTATTTTTTTAACGAAGTTTCATTAAACAAAGCTGTTGAAATGAGAATATTATTTATAGTCTAAAAAAACGGTTCTGATAAGTTTAACTTTGTAGAAAAAAATAAAAATCAAGTTTACAGGCTCAAGGCTGTGATCGAAAATTGGACAACGGATTTTCGAAATAAGGCATAGTGAAATCTCAAGCCATTTTTATTTTTACAAAAATGGGCCTGCCAAGATATTTTGGTCTTTAATGTAGCAAGTTGGGGAGCAGGTCAAACGGCTAAACCATTTGCCCGCGAAAATTGTTTATGGTGTTTGGATTCATTCGAAGACGGTTCTCCACTTTTTCTTTCACTCTTTTTTTCCTTGCTTTTTTTTCCTAACTGAACGAAACAAAAACTTTCAGCCCAGTAATTTATTCTAGAAGTCGACGGGAAAAGTTTTAGTTTCTGGAAATCACTATGATCTCTTGCAAAAATATTGACGACGCTTTTTAAACTTTTTGAGCTTCGGATCGAATATTTTTTGCTGTTTAATTTGAAAAATGAGATAATTCGTTTGAAGTGTATTCTCATGAATGTTAATGCCGAAAAACGATGCCCTTTTTAACTGATTTTTTTTTAAAATTGTGTGAAACAACTTGAAATTCTTTTTTCAGTCAGCTGTTAGGAGCATTTCAAGCTCTGAAGTCTTTGAACTGACAGCATAGCTTATCTATTTTGCAGTTACTTCGATGTTTTCTTAGAACGATGATCCGATTTTCGTTTCTCGAGGGTCATCCAAGCCAAGTTTGGTGTTAATTGGTGTTGGAGGGTGTTGAAGATGATGGATCGGAAATCGGAACAAAAATGAGCAATTAGATGAGGAGCGGAACGTCTAGAGCCCGGGTCGTGTGTATATAGCCAGTGCGTGGAGTTGCGTGGTCCTTCGGGTCGGCATGCGACGGCTTGTTATGACACGCCATAGTGCTGACCTCTCACCACGGCGTCCACCGTCCGGAGCTCATTCCCTTTCCTTATTTGTCCCTTTTTATCATTCGTCAAAAATTTCCGGATGGCCAAAGAGTCCTAACGCGTTTTTGAATAGCCTTCAGAATCTTCAACTTATATATTACCAGATTCCTCTTCTTTTTTTCTATACTTTTCTTGAGAGAGAAAGCAACCAGAGTCTACAAAAATATCTCATCTTTTTTTGTTCCTAACCTCTCATCGTCTTTTTGAAGATCTACTTTTTCCCCACAAATTTTTTTGTTCAAAAAAATTTTTTTCAAATTTTATTAGAACATGAAAAAGATTTGCATTTTCAAACACGAAAATGAAATGTTTCGACCAATCCATTCTTCTGAACTTTTTTTCGAAAACTTACTTCTGACTCATCTTTGTTTTAATTTGTTACATAGCCTTTTTTTCCGGCAATAATTTTCCGGCAAAAATTTTTTTTCCAATTGATAATCAAGGGCGGGAATTTTTTTCACTTTTTCAAAGCAATTTCTGAATTTTTCTTATCTAGATCGTCATTTACGCTTTGACTTCATTATTCAAAGGATTTTTGGGTCGAGAAACAGATTTTCTGATAACTCATTGATCGATCTGAAAGTTCGTGAGACTTCAATGAAACATTTCTGTTAATTTTCAAAACCTTCTCGTATGACGTTTCTTCCAGCTAATATTTCATTTTGAGCCAGAAATTTGTTTCTTCGCACATTTGAGCAAATACTTGTTTCTTTGAAACGAGATTTTTGCTTCGTTCTCGTTTTCGAAATCTTTTTTTTCGAGAATCTTCGTTTTGTATGAAATCTCAATGATGGACTTTTTTCAGCGAAAGCTTTCAGAATTTTTAGAAAAGATTACTGTGAAAGATTTAATGCTCTGCTGTCACGCGAATCCTTTTCAACCCACTCTACAATTAAAAACCTTTTTTGAGATAGGTTTCGGTCTCAAAAAGCAGGCTTCCGGTGGCTGGGCCTTCAGTCAATCGATGGCGACCTTTTATCAGCGCCGTCCACTCATCGCAACCTTTTTCGCAACCTTCTTTTCTCAACTTATTGAGCTCCACATGACATAAACCCCCAACGCGTCACCAAGTTGTCGGTCCTTTGTAATGTTTTGGTTTGGCTCCCGCCTGGCCTCCCAAGCTCTCGTTTTTGACCGATCGACTTGTCTTCTTCTGTCGTTTCTTATCCTTCCATTATGTCGTCCATCGCTTTTCCGATCATCGAAGGCGTGTCTCAAAGTTGTTTTGCAGGGCTATGGGCAGTGCAGGATCTTCTGCACACCATTCCTCTTCCGACCTTATGGAACACCACCATCAGTATCCAGACATGAATATGATCTTTAAGGGAATTCCGAAAATGATCCAGGTTGGTCTGAAATGACGTTCACAATAACCGAATTTTGATTTATTTTTTTCTTTTCCGTCGAATCAAGTGAGTCAACCAATATATTTTTAGCAATTTTTTCAAAGTTTCGATCAAAAAAGTTCAAGCTTCATCAACTCTCTAATTATTTTCTAGTTAGGTCGTAGTCAAGTTGAAATTTTGACAGTGGGCAATAATTTTGTAGACCAAGGAATGTTTTTGATGGTAAAATTCTGTATTCACACAGTTGTTTATAATTTTTTCGATTTTCGAAAATTAATAAACTTGAAAAAAAAATGTTTCATAAGCCTCGACCTCAACAGACTCAGTTTCCATTTCTCCTTCAAACTTCAAAAACGTCTTATTTTCACATATTTTCAACAAGCCTAACTTATTTGAAAAATGCGTTCGCTATATCTTTTATGTTCCTCTGGGATTCAAAACGATTAAGACCACTTTTCATTTTTCGTTCGGCCGAAATCCATTTACATCAACATCCTTGCGGAAAACACAGGATCGTATATGTTGTTGCGTATGCGCGGAATTGCTTAGGGGTTATTCTTCCGGCATTTACATACGCCTGAGATCTCAGGCTTTCATTCGCCGAGTTCATTCAGTCATTTGCAATAAGTGCATACGAGTTAATGTGGCTTTGGAAAGAAATAGTGAAGAAAATCCGGAAGGAAAAGTAGAATTGTTTTCATAAGTGGTTATGGCAGTTCTATCAAAGAAATTACCCCCCAATGCGTTAGAAAAGTATAAAACTAAAAATAAAAAACTAAATGTAGAGTTCAAGGCAACTGAGAACAGCTTATTAAATAAATTAATCGACAGGTTCAAAGAATGTTCTCGCCAAAACGGAAACTTACGCGAGCAAAATTTTTCTAATTTAATAATTTTTAAAAATATTCTCAAATAGATGAACTGAAGTATAATTGAAATGGCTTGGATGAAAATTGTTATCCTAAATGATGAATCAAGGAATGAATAAACAGGTGGCGGACGACATGCACCGTATGACGGATTACATAATGGATCTACGCAACATGACTATCGGACTCGTTGCCATATCAGCTGTCGGACTCATAGGCTTTTTGATCCTCAAAGCTGTGCACGGACGGAACAACAAAACCCGTAGAAGGCGATCTCTTGCTAGACAGGTAACCTAAAAAGAAAAAAATCAAGTGGACTGAAAAAAAAATTTCCAAACAGATTTTTAATAATTTTTATAATATCGTGTTATAATTTTGTACAATATCAAAAAGCGTGAAATTTTTTTCTCCCTTCGATTAACGTCACTTTTTAGGAGCTCAGATTTTTCCTTTTCATCTGAAGAACTAATCTCTACCTCACTTTCTCTTCGTGAATTTTAGATGTCGTTAACAAAATCCGAAAGTTATTTATTCCTGCTAATTTCACTTTAATTATGTTCTGGCCTTTTTTACACATTAATCAGTTTTCCCGGCACACTAACACAACTAAACTGAACCTCCTTAAGGCCGAAGAAGGTTATCCGCACAATCGTTACTACTATCAATCGCAGTACTCCGCGCCGGAACCTTGGGACCGTCCAAAGTCTAACTATAGGTACATTCCCAAGTTTTTATAATTTTCAAGCTTTTTTCGAACATTTTTAGTTTCAGCAATCACACGGTAGACGAGAAACGAGTGAATGAAACCCGAGGAAGTCCAGAAAACAAAGGAAACGGCAGTCTTCCTTACAAGGTATCGCTCTGACCGGAACCGATCCATTTGTCTCAACGGCTGTCGCTAGGGCATCCAGATAGATCTCGCCTCTAAATATTTATAATTCTGGGGTGTACTAATTGCGGACCACATGTACATGCAGATGTGCGTTCGCTTGTTGATTTCTTTTAGAGAAAAAAGCTTGACTTTCGTTGACAAAATTTGCCGCGCTTTTTTTGCCCTGGGGACCGTTTAAAGATCATTCTCTGCATGTTCTAGAAGGTGCCTTGGGGCATTGACCATTTGTCTTCAAGTTTTGCGTTGCCGAAAAATGCCTGTCGTTCGTCCAAGATTTCCTTGGGGTGTTGAAATGTGAATCCTCGCCAAACTTTGCCGTAAATTTTCGAGGAGAAATGAATTCTGAAAATAAAACTTCAAAAAACCTACCGAAATCTTGATTTCTCCAAAATTTTAGCGTAGAAAGCCAGTTTCAATAATGCTTGAAAGTTTTTTTAATTGTCTTATTTATGATTAGATTGAAATTGAAAAAAACTGTTGGATAAATAAAAATCAGAGGATAATACTTTTTATCTATGGAATTATTTGAAAGCCCAATCATCGATTCAAGACTTTGAAGCAATCAAAAAAATACTTTTTTTATTTGACATCGTTATTTTGCAGCCATTCTCGAACGATTCGTCAGAACTATCGCCAGAAATCGAGAAGAAGAGCTCCGTGGTCGAATCTCCATTCCGCGCAATGTCGCACAAAGTCTGAACTCGCCACATTTCTTTCACCTTGTTTATACATATAAGATTTGTTTGTTTGGTGCCCATGCACGTGTCTGCATCAAATACAAAAAAGTGTCGTTCTTTTCAGTATTGCTATTTTTTCAAGAAGTATAAGAAGAACCACAAATTGCACGGAAATGTTTGGTTTCAGCGCACGTTGGAACCCGTCAAGTTGGTTGTCGGCGACCTTCCTTACGTCGATTCGTGAAAGTTCCCACTTTTCAGCACCTTTTCTGTTCTGCATGGTTCTATCTTTTCTGAGTTTCTCGATTCAATTCTTTCCCCCGTTTGCTTCAAATTTTTCGCTTTAATTTGAGGGCAGGATATTGTTCTGTTGTCATCCCTTTTCTTCTGTTTGACGCTCGGTTAGATATTAATTTTGCTCGTTTCTTCCTATTCATCCATTATTCAAGCAATAAGAAAACGAGACAAGATCCTCGTTGCATGTGCCTTCCAAAATGCTCAACTGCTCCCGATTTCCTCCTATGCATGTACATTTTGAGTATTTTTTTCTTTCTGATTATCTTGATATCATTGAATAATAAGAATTTTTTTCACGTTGTACTTGATTTTGATAGTTTCATGCAAAACCCAATAAACGACTGATTATTTTTTATTTATTTATATTTGATTTGTATCTGGTGTGCAGAAGCAGAGGTTTGAGCTGACGGAAGTGATAGAAATAAAACCAGGAAAAATAAAAAAGTTTGTCTCGATGTTGAAAAAACAAAAGTTAAATTTCTTTAAAACAAATTTCAATAGTAAATCCTTATAGTGACGTCACCGGAATAGAAAAAATCGATGAAAAAAAACATTTCTTCAGGAATCAGAAAAAAATGGTAACATGATTTTACGGAAAAAAAATAAACCTCTTCCGCTAGCTCAAGAAAAATAAAGCAAGAATGAATAACCGCAATCAGGGCAAATGACTGTGAATTAACTGAGAGTTGATTTTGGCCATTTTCGAGTTACTGCAGGTAGCGATGCATCAAGTTGTTGATCATGAGAGGGTTCACCGAGGCAATCGGCTGCACGAGGTCCATGTAAAGGTCCATTCTAGGCGCTCCGAGCTGGAAATCGAGAACGAGTTGGATTCGTCAAATCAAATGTTTTGTCGTTTTTGAAAACGTTACTGAGGCATAAATTGGATCTCACCCAAATTTTTGAGAGAGTGATCCTAATTGGAAAGAAAACCTGTTAACATAAACTGAAAAAAAAATCAATTATTGCTTTTCATTCTAAAATTTCCAAAAAAAATTGTTAAGAAAGATCTCAATAAAGCCAAACAGGAAAAAAATGTTTCCTTTGAGAAAGAGAAAACAAAATCAGAGATTCCTTAGCAAAACCGGTTTTTTTAGTTTAATTTTTTTCGGAATAACTGAGCTTCAAAAATGTTTACCGGCATTCCATCTATGCCCAAAAGAGCCGTAGAAGGAGGCAACGAAATTTCGAGAGCTCGGCTGACCGGTGCGTAATCGATTTCAGAAGGAATCAGGCCTGGAGTAATACTTGTCTGACCTTCTGCCGAGCCTGAAGACGCACTTAATTATAAAAAGACTATAGAAAATATCAATTTCATCTTGTGAAGAGAATATACATATAAATTGAAATCCATTTTTTTTTAGAGTGAAATAAGTACATGGAAGAATGTTGAATAGCTTCAAAGAGATTTTCCCCTTGGATCTTCTGAGCGTTTAGGAAACAATCCAACCTGAAGTAGTTGAATAAGCACCGTCAGGGTTTTGATCAGACTCTCCGATGCCGTCAATATAAGCTGAAGCTCAATATTACACACAAAGTTCGAGCAAATTAGATTACTGTAAGTAGGGCTCTGTCCAGCGATGCTTCCACTAGGAGAGTTGCTCTCGCTGTCGGTCTTGCTGACGCCGTTCCACCGTCTTCCAGCGTCTTTTTTCAGTCGCTTTTCTTTAGCTCTTCGGTTTTGAAACCAAACCTGAAGAGTATGTTGAAACGATGAAATATAACTTTTTTGAATCGGGAAGATGGTAATTTTACAATTTTCTTGACTTTTGGAGATTTGGAGAAAATTGACCTGGACAACACGCATATCGAGGCCGGTCTCAGCTGCAAGTTGTTCTCTCACGTGACGAGCTGGCTTGCTGCTCGCTTGATATGCCTGGAAACGTTTTTGATGTCACTTAAATTTTGAAATGAAAATGAAGAGCTCGAGAAAATGAAAATTGAAAGCTAGGCAACACTGAAATTCTTCTCATGTATCAGTCCCTACAACAAGTCTTTGTTTTCGATGTCGAAAAAACAAGAGTTTTTTTCGAAAAAGTTATTCCAACAACGTCCTGTATGCTTTCCAAATTTCAAGAAATCATCTGATAAGTTTTTCAGAGAGTTAATGCGCATGGTCCTCCCAATATTTAACTTTATTTTCACAGAATATTGATGACGAACTTGTTTCAAAGTCTCCAAGCTTTTGGCTGAAATAGTTGTCCTGGGCCTTTTATTCCCGTTGTCAGCTTCGGCGTCTGAAACTAAAATAGCTTTGCAAGGTTTTTGGATGAAGAGCCAAAAACTCACGTTTTTCTTTGGCCAGTTCATAGTCAGCTTTGCAGACAAGCCTCGCTTCATTGGCAATCAGGTAAAATTCGTCCCCAGTTTCCAGCTGCCTTTTACAGACAACGCATTGGAAACATTCTACATGATAAACGTGCCCTGAAAGTTGTCCGTGTGACTTTTTTGTTTTTTTTTTCCCGGAATTTTCCGAATTTTCGGAGAGATGAAAAAGACAACCCAGAAGCCATACATAACTTTTTTCGAAATTTAAGCTGCCAGAAAACATTTTTTTTTTCAGACCTTAAACGAATGCTTTAACTTTTTTTTCCATAAAAACGCAATAATATTCTAATATTTTCAACGTTTCGACTTCAAAAAGTTTTCCTTGAATACCTGAAGCTTTTCGAACGACATGATCTGGCACAATTCCTTCTCCACAGTTGGCGCACTTGGTACCGTATTTTCTGCAATTTCAGAAATATGTTATGACTCAATGGATATACGAATGATTTATTCCTGCCGTAAGCGAAACTGATTCTAATCAGAAAAAGAGAGAGTTTAAATTAAAGTTTCGGTTGATTCGCAATAAATTATTCCAAGCTCACGAGACAGGGGCAGCTAATAAAGTTTTTATGATTCTACTTGTAATACCTGGATGATGAGGGAAGGGAAATGAGTTTTTGAGTTATTGTGATTAGTTTTTTTTCAACAATCTTTAGACGATATGTTTTTATATTTAGTTGGGTTCATATCCTTTTGGTAGATTAGGGTGGAACAGAAACAAGAACAAACTTGAAAAAGTGAGGTTTGCAGAAAAGACGGTCGTCTCGATAGAAACACGTACTATCGAGTTGTTCGTTGCAGGTGAAACATCGAACACATTCAGTATGGTAACTTCTGCAACTTTTTCTCTCTTCATTGGTCATAATAACTTTTTTTAATTATATGATTCCAGACTTACATCGCTAACAAAGAAAAAAACGGAGGAAAGCTTGGAAGTCATATCACTCCATACAAGAAGATTACTTTACCATATCGAGGCTGTTTGTGGACGAAAAAGAGTCGGTAGCTTGTCAATAAGAGCTTTATGGCTTTGATATCAAGTTTCTCTAGATTTAATCAACAACATGACTGCTTCAAAAAATTCATTCGAACAAATAAAGCGTTCGCTCAAATATCGCAACTTTTTTTCACATTATTCCTTTATGATACTACCAAGTGCCCGATTTTTTTGTTACGAGTTTCACGAAAAAAGCAAAAATGAGCACATTGAACGTCCAGGAATGTTGTTAGTTTTTTTTCCCTTCCACAAAGAAAGTAAATCAAGTTCAAAATTGAATAGTTTGAAGTTGTTTTACTGGACCTGTCTACAAAAAGTCTATCTTTGATTGATATTAGAAGCACTAGGGAATCAATGTCATTATATTTTGTGTTTTTGTTATTCGGTTCAAATTCTTAGTTTTCTTTAATCACAAGATCGTATATTTTTTCGAAAAGTCGTTCAACTGTATATTGACCAATTAACTTTTCGAACGAAAGAAATATTATTTTCAAACCGACCTGTCGAGGATGCGGCTGACGAAACGGTCCCGAATCGGATGCTCGCAGGCGCGGCAGTGCGAATCTTCTTGGTCCAGGCATCCTGTGCTCATGCATTACGTTTTGTGAATTATTCACTTCTTTTATTCGCCCTTTCACTTTTGCCCCCGCGGCAACTTTTTTCGTCTTACTATGCTTTTTGAGATAGCAGAGGCGTGAAAATGATTTTGCAGGAGAAATACAGCAGATTTAGTCTCTGAGAAGTAGCTAAAACGGCTAAAGTTAGGTTATCGGAGAGGATCCCACGTCATGGAATCAAAGAGCTAGTGATAAACTTCCGGTTCACTGATTGTAACAGTGATGATGTGGGAAATAGGTTTCAGGGATTCAGTGCATAGAAATATGATGTCATGGTGAATTTTTTTCGGACAAAGGAAATTGTGTAAAAACTTCATGGAATCTATAGTAAGGGGTAGAACAATAGACACCCTATTCCAACCAAATTTAGTAGTTTATTCAGTAGAAATGGATGACAAGGCTTATGAAAAACGGTCAGAACATTTTTGGGACTGTGTGTACAAAAATGCAAAACTGCGGTAATTAAAGAAGAATTGATGTCTTTTTTGATGAAAAGTTTTTTTTAAATGCTGAGCTCGGAGGGAACTTTTCAAAGATGATGTATCTTCATCCAAATCGGATTTCATGAAAAAAGTTTAGTCAATTGAAACTCTTCTGATACAAATTATTTTAAAAACCGTCCTCAAAGTCCAGCAAAAAAAGCAGTATTCAAACTTTTATCAGAATCTCAGCATCTTGAATTTCACCGTGACTTTTTTTCTTTTTTTCAAAAATATCAAGAAATGTCTTAATATATCTTCTTAAAAAGCTTTGCAACTTGATTTAATTTTTCTTAAACCTAATTTTCACGAGTTCAAAACCCACTTATCTAGCCCTAAAATTTCGACAACTGCAAAACCATTGGGAAATCCTTATTAAACTCAGAAATCTCACCCGGAAAAGGGACAAGGGCACAGTCGAAAGCTGGCGGCGAAAAACACATGCGTTCAGAAGAGCAGCGGCAACATGTGAACCCCGGGAAAAGCCGCAAATGGATGACATTCAATCGTGAAGTAAACAGACAGGTGTGGGCAGGTTAACACCTCCGTTCAACCAGCTACATCCAACCGCCACCCGGAGTCATTTGGCTTCTCGCATTTACATAAAAACAAACAAGGCTTTTGTCTCGCCTTTTTTGTCGAGTTTTGTTATGGCTCTCTAACTTTTCCGAGGGAAGGCTCTGATTTTCCAAACGAAAACTGAAAAAATATCAAGAAAATAATTTAAATTTCAAAACACCTTTTGGGTTTATTTTTGCTGGAAGTCAGAGTTAGTCCGTAGGATTACAATAACCGTTCATTTGTTTCGTATGATTCTTCCAGAGGTTCTCTCGTCAAAAAAAGTCAAAACCCCCTGCTAAGATTGAAGTTTTTTTATCTACCACTTGAAACTTTATTGATCTTCCACAAAACAGGAAGTTTTCCGATTTTTTTATGTCCCAGAGTTTATGAAAAAGAAAAAGGATAGTAGATAACTGGTTTTCTGATACAAGTGTATCTATTTTTTTGATCATCATTTAACTGTTCGAAATTCAGATCGAAATATGATAGTGAAAAAAAAAATATTGAGGCAGAAAATCGGAAAAATTTTCTATGTAGATGCAATCTTGAGCTTTCAAAGAACTTCACTTGTGTTGAAAAAGTTATGATCCCTTAAGAGATTATTCCGATCACATTTTTCTAACCTTGAAAAGATTTGCGTTATAGGAGCTTCGGACTGGGAAAATTGTAGGGCAGATGAATTGATGAAAAGTTTGAAAACAAACTATTTTTAAACGCCTACTCAAAAGTTGTGAATCTGAGCAAATTTTCCAAATGTAGTGTTGGTGATTCATCAGAAACTAAAAGACTAAAATTTTTGAAATAACTAAATTTTTTTCAAATAATTTTTTTGAACACAACGATTTCGCTGGAATAAATTGCCAAAAAAATTTAAAAGTTTACTTCTATCAAAAAAATGGATATTTTTTTCCTCGTTCAATTCATGTTTCCCGATCTTGCTCAAAAGGAAATTTTTGAGATATTTTAGTTTGTCTGAATCATTTATTTTTCTGCCAAAAAAAGAAAAATCCGTTTTGAACTTTGGTAGAAGGCGTGTTGATAATCTGGGAACATTGAGACAGCCTTCATGCTTTTTATCTTTTTATACAAAGATCGGATTTTTTTCTTGATTTGGCCAATTTTGTTGGAGTTCCACGTTTTTTTCATCATATCAACAGTCAATGAAATTCAAAAAAATTTCACAATAAGTTAAATTAAAAAAACGGTTCAAGTGTTCTTTTTTTTGTTTAAAAAACGCCTCATTAAAAGCGATTTCGGGCATCTAGAGCCGTTTTCAAGTTGAATGCCGAATTCTAAACTTGCTCGAAACTTTTGAGGCAACCCAAAGTGATTCAACAGTTGACCCATTCACGTGAAGTTATTTTTGATGTTATGATAAATACTAGCCTCGGAGAGGTCCACAAAGTGCCAAAAGCCGTTCATCCCCGTGGATAAGCGCCACATTTTGGCTTCTCTCGTCCCTTACACCCACAGTCCGAAGAAGCCGTTCCTCATGTAAGGCTGCCTATTTCTAAGTTTTTCCGAAATATTTCACGAATTTCTGGAAGTTGTGAAACTTGTTGGCAACAGATTTAAAGTGGGCTGAGAATGAGAAAGTGGTAGAAAACTTAAAGGAGAAATATTAAAATGATTTGAATGTACAGAAGAGAAGTTTAGAGTGAAAGGTTGAAAGTTCGCAGAAAGTTCTTAGCAATACAGAATTTTTCAAGAAAATTTATGAAAAAATACCTTCTCTCGAAGACCTGGCGGCGATGGAGGATTCTTCGCGTCTGGAATGCTCCTCCACGCTCCCTTCGAGCATGTCGTAGTGAAAGAGACACTCCAGTTTGATCGTCTTTTTATTCTTCCCTTTCCTAGAAACTATTGAAACCAATGAAACTAAAAGATGATCGCGAAACGTAAAAAGGGTGCATTAAATAACAGACTTTATATGATGCTCTGACAAGGAAAAAAAACATCACCGATCCATTTTTTCCCATTTTTCTGTGTGTATGAATTCAAAAAAAATTCTGTTCTCAAAAGTATCTGTGGGTTTTGATGGCATTTAGAAAAGCTTCCAAATTTCAATAACGCTTGAAGTGGAGATTGAGTATCGTAAAGTTTTGAAAGGCATCTGAAATGAATATCAGGGTTATGACTGCCGAGCGCTTCTGCATAAAAGAGGAAACATTAGAATTTTTACAGAATTGAAACAGATTGTTCAAAAATGATGTTTGGCGATGCCGATTCGCGTAAGTATCGTACGGTAGGAAACGTAAGAGAGCTTCAATCTTTCAGAATTAGATTTGATCAAACTCAGAAGCATATCATCCTGCCGTTCATGATTGGAATGCAGGTTGCATCTATAAAAAGAGGTTATTCCGATTTTCGAAGTTTGTCTTTCTCATTCCATAATGCGCATTAAAAAAGCTTAGCCGAATCTGTCTCATAAAATGATTAAAAAGCTTCTCAATGCTTGAATGAAGAGATGTTCGGCTGATTCCAGCTTACAATTTAATTTGAGAAAGATGAAGACTAACTAATATCATAATAGTGGCGAACTATAACAAACACGTGAAGAGGTGGTGAAAAAGTGGTGGAAGGCTCGGCGAGCTGGAAAAGGGAGTATGAGCCGGATGGCGCGCGACGCAGAAGTACTGGCGCCGTTTTCGACCACGCCCACTTCTCCGCCAATGGCCGGCCGACGTCTTCGAAGAATTCTTCTACCGTAGATCTTTTCGGTTGAAAGCTGGACAATGATCCAAAGAGAATGGATAGTACAAAAAATGTTTTGCGATTTTTTGGGCTTTTCATGTACTCTCTTTTTTTGGTTGGGATGCATCCTTTCTTTCAAATGAGCGCATTTTTCGGCTTCGTTTTCAATCTCGACAATGGATAAGCGGGCGTGGCGACACTCGATTTCAATCTCTGCCGGCTGCATTTTCGAATAGACAGGGTTAAAGCTGAATGGCACCACCCTCCGTGAGTTCACCTTCGGCCATTCCTTCTCTTCGACGACTGATTAGCTTACGAGAGCACCTGCCGGCAGATTGGTTATGGGAGTTGTTATGGAGTCGGCAAAACAACGTAGAAATTGTAAATAGCATTATTTGATCCGAAATTTTGTGGACAGGCGTCTGTCCAAAAGAATGGAGCTAATTTTTTGAAATGGTTTTTGGTGTGTGAATCGGAAAAAGCTCATGGAAATCACTACAACTTGGATATTCAGGTTTTATAAAGTAATTAGTACATTTCTAATGACAGCCTTAATTTCAAACGAATCGATAGAAACTGAAATCTTCACAAATCCTCGAAAGAGAACAAAAACAATTTTAGTTCAAAGGAAAATAATGATAATTAGCCGATGCAATAAACGCCAAAAATTCAAGTCGATGGAATTCTCTCATGAGATGCTTCTCGACGTGATAAACTGAAGAAGTGAATACTAGAACTTGCACTTGAAACTCGTAACCGCATTTCTCGTTTAAACACGGTTACACGTTATTTTGGAACCGTAGATCAGGAAAATCATAATAATGGAAAGTGCATTTTCGTCATGATATAACAGGAAAAGCTGCGGAAATTGAAGCTGAAATATATTTAGAAGTGAGTCAAATGAAGAACTTCATCAATATAAAAAAAGTAATCGGGGTTTTTTATATCGCTATGAGTTTTCTGATTTATCGTAAAAACTTTCTCGTTTTTAGTGTTATGATATATATCACAAAGAAACAGGAAAATAACTCTCAAAAATCTCAGAAAACAAGAAAAAGTCGTTTGTCAAAAAACTCTTTAAGTTTACAAGAACAAATCTGAAAATTCCCGATTGGAAAGTTTACTGATATCCATTCCGTACCAGCGAAAGAACAAAATCATAGTAAACAAACAAAAAAAACAGGAACTGGAAGGTGTCATTTTTATCATAATGGACAGGATGAGCTGCCAAGGAATCACAGCTGTAGCGCGGTAATTGTTGCACGCATGTCCATTATCTTCATTCCTTCCATCTTGCTGACCACCAATTAGGTAATAGCTGGCTGCCAACAAGACGTCTTCCACTCCCAATATGGCGCAGTTTCAGCTGACTTGCTCATAAAATGGAGACAAATCGCGAGAGCAGCTGTCAGTCCATCGCTACATCCAGATAACCGTCTTCCGCCCACCTTTTACCATTTTGCGCAATTCTTCACGTCACGCAGCTATTTTTGTACTGGGAGTATCTTTTCATGTCTTCTTCTGTGAATTTTATTTCAATTCATGAGATGATTTGCAGCCAAAGGTTTCATGAAAAGGCTTCCCCCATTTTGAAACAAAAAAGTTTCATTCATCCATTGGGAATCCAAAATAGTTTTATCAATGGGATTTTTTCTTCGATATTCTTCGGGAAATTGAAACGTTTAGGGGCTCTTCCAAATAAAGCAATGACGTCATTTTTTTCTTCTTTAAAAAGTTTTTTTATATTTTTTTGTAGATATCAGGTCCTTAAAAAAACATTTATCATTTGAATTTTTTCCAATGTTTGCAGTTTTGTTTTTTTGATTTTAACAATTTGCGTATATTTTTTTCAAGTATGTCTAAGTGCTCTGTGAAAAAGGACAATGGTTAAAAAAAAAAGTTTTTGCTTATTTTCGACGCTGGGATAAAGATGCGTTAGAACTTGTTTGAAACTTTGAAACTTTCTTTTTACATGGTTTGATCGAAAAGCTAGGGTATTTTTTCAACTTTTTAGGGAAGACGAAACAAATTTTAAATTTCAGTCGAGCTCCCTTTTTATACTTGAATAAATTGTCTCAGCTTCTGATTCTTTCGATCCCCATTTGGAAAAATTTAACAGAATACGGTAAGAACACTCGAAAACACCGTCACACAGTACCGCGGACGTCGCCTTCGAAAGCTTTGAAATATTAACACGACGCCGAGAATTAATAAGCAGTGCGGCAAAACAGCCGCGTGAATAATAAAGAACTGTGCTGCAGGCTGACACATTGCATGCGTCTTGAGATGAATTGTTCATCGATGGGTAAAACTCGTTTCAATTGAACTTTATTGAACAAGCAATATAATCAGAAGGTGATCAGCAAAGATCTTTCGCATCGAGCAGCTTAAAGGAAATTTTCGTACTTTTATATATATGAATAAACAGGATGTTATTTGCAAGCAATCGATGATTTTGTGTACAATCTTCTCTTCTCTATAAAATGTAAGACTCATTATCAAAAGGAGAATATTTTTCTCATTTTGCCGATTAAATGAGATGATTTTTAAGGTTTTCAGAACAGTAGCGACTTCATATACCGATGTGAGTGTTCTCAAATGAACAAATTTATACGTATTCTTGGAATGTGTTTGCCCCCTTTTTGAAAGGATTAGCTCAAAACGAAATAAAAAAAATTTCTTTTGAAACTTTTCAAGTATCTATGGGATATATTCTTTTTGAAATGGACTTTTTCGAGTCTACTGATCCAAATGGTAAAAAACTTTTTTCTACTCTTTTCACCGCTAGCTTATGGCAAAAAGTACTAAAAATAGTTCCAAATCTCTTACTGCTCGATTTTTTTGCGGATAGAGTTGAACTCTCCATTAAAAGCTGTCCCAAGCTAATGATGAAAAAAAAAACTGCATGATTTTTTACAATTTTTCTCACCGCTTCTCTGATCATTTCAATAAGCTGGTAATTTTGAAGATTCGTCCATTTATCCTAGAAACTGGAAACCCAAACAACAACACTTTTACGGGTTTAAACCTCCGCAGAAAGAAACAAGACAACATCCGACAGGATTAATATTGCTCGCCAAAAAACAACACGTTGTCTTCGGACATCCGCCCTCTTTCAACCGGTGCAGGCCTATGGGTTTCGAATTGCGACATCACTTGGACGAGAATGAGACAGCGCCAGCCGGCCCAACGCCCATAAATGTCGCTAATTACCGCTTCCCAGGAGCTTTTCGCGCATTACAGTAGAAATGCCTGCCTCCATTACCGTAGTAGGCAGCTGCGGTTTTATGCTCCTGCGTGTTTTATGACACGTAGCTCGACTCGTAAACTTGTGTCGTTGGCTTGTCGTCCATTGATCCCAGGCTCCTTTTCAAGAAATGCTTCTGCACAAAGGTCAACCATGACCAGAACCGTAGGAAAAAAGTTTTAAAATTCAGCCTTTTCAGTATCTCAAGTTTTATTCAACACAAAGAAAAAAAATGTTTAGCGAGGCATAGAGAATTGAAAATTTTTCATTGCTAACAATCCGTTGGAAAGTTCCCAAAAACTAGATTTTTTGATGTGAAAATTTTGGGAAACTTACAATACAATACAATACAATATTGATTGGTTGTTTTAGTCTATTGGTATCGACTAGGCGGTGAAAAAATTGCTCTTTTGAGCGGCACTAACACCGCCTTTGGCGAAAAAGAAGTCAAAACGTGTAGTCGATTGAATTGAAAGCATGGTCTTAGGGTCCTTCGCCTCGTTCTTTCACAAGTTGATCCCTCAATTTCGCTTGTACGGGCACGGCGGTGATGGTGGGGCTCGGGCACGGACTCCGTGTACACTCTAGGGGTAGCCTCGGCCGACTGAGAGAGCTACCACTTCAAGTGAAGAAAATACACGGAATGTTAAAAAAAAAAAATGCAAACTTCAATATTTTGAAATGAAACATAAAAGATGAAGAATTAGCAATCGACTTTTTAGGACACAAGATTATGAGACCAAATCCAAAAAAGGTCGAATGAAACCTCAAATTTGAATGAAATGAATCGGAAAAATGTTTTTATGGGTTATCTTTGAAAAAGAACCATTCTTCCATCAACTTTTTCAAAAATAACTTTACAAATGGAAATGACCTTTTTATTTTCAACAAATATTTTATTATGAGAATTAGTGTTGAAAAATGTGAACATCAACAAATATAAACAACAAGCAATAATCGTTTATTCTTTATGACACGGATACTTTTCAAGAAGCTATTTTCCGTAGCCGCCTCCAGAATAAGACGAAGGTTTCTGAGCTGGTTCATCGTTGGTGTCGAGCTCCGTGACAGAAGGAGCAACGATCTCTTGAACGCCACAAGACGATGGACAGTGACCACCGGGCTCTCCAGCATCTCCAGGAGGACCGAATGGACCTGGAGGTCCAGGCTCTCCACGCGGTCCTGGTGGTCCAGGCGGTCCCATCTCTCCAATAGGGCCCGGAGGTCCGCTGTTTTGAGAAGGCAGACCGTTGGCGCCTGGCGGTCCTTTTGGTCCTCGCGGTCCGGGCGGGCCTGGAGGTCCCTTGATTCCAGTTCCGCCGATCGAGTCGTCTCCAGGTGGTCCTTTGATACCCGGCTCTCCTGGCTCTCCCGGTTCGCCTTGAAGTCCGGCGTCTCCAACTCTCCCAGGCTTTCCAGGACGTCCAGGAAGGCCGGGATGTCCAGTTTCTCCCGGAACACCAGGTCTTCCGGTTTCTCCTTGAGGTCCTCGGTTTCCCGGAGGTCCAGCTGGACAGATGACACATGGGAACGCTGGTTCAGGATCTAGAGGAACGTCAAGGCCGTCGAGACCAGGTTTTCCTAGAAAATCACTTTTGAGTTCATGTTATCTTCAAACGTTAAAAAGTTGATTTCAAAAAATGTGCTTGATTGTGAGCTCTGAGCGCACTGGAGTTGGAAAATTTAAATTCATTATATTTCGCTTTGAGAGCAGCACGAAAAACAATCTATTGACTGGGATTTACTGATTTCATACTCTTTTACAAAAAAAGACACTACAGAAATAGTTTTCAGGGGATCATTTTCGAAGTTCAGCAACCAAATACCTGGTCTACCCGGAGATCCATCAATTCCAGGCTCTCCAGCAACGCCAGGAGGTCCTGCTGGTCCAGGAGGACAATGAAGTTGAACGCAAGAAGTGCACTGTTGATTCTCCCCTGCAGCGTCGTACCCACCGTATCCGCCGGATTGACGTCGGATTCTTCCGTTTCCTTTCACCAACATGATGTCTTGCCAGACACCTCGAGCAGTGAACTGAAAAATAAATGGAATAAAAAACACTAACAGCGACGAATACCTTGAAAGAAGCCATGCGCGAGTGAAGCCGAGAGTTCGCTTCTTCGAGCTGAATGTGCAGAACTGGAATCACCACCGCGACACAAAGAACGCACGAAACACTGAGGATGCTGGAGATCCAGCTGGCCCTCATGTCAAACTTTCCTCCACCTTTGTCCATCTGAATGACAAAAAGTTAATGCTTTGATTTCACACATTTTACGAAAAAGAGATTCTTAATAATTGAGGAAAGTTCGGACGAGAATGTTTAGTCAGGATTAGATATCAAAAGTTAAAAGTTGAAAAAAAAATCCCGAAAGTAGTAGAACTATTCTGATCGAAACTCTCCAAAAACATGTTAAAAAACTACCCGTTTCTCGTTTTTGTGCTTTTCTAAACCCTGAAAAATTTGGGAGAAGCTGTTGTCGTAATCAATTTCTATTCTATTGTCACATTTTTTTCACTCATCTTCTTGTTGAGATTTTTGGAACTGATCTATTACAAAAATTAACAGAATTTTATTCAGAGAAACTCGAAAAAGACTTTTACTGTACCAGTTCTCATGACTTTTCAGCTCTATTTGCATTGTTTAAGTTTTCGAAAATGTTTTTTTTCACAAAATGAAGTAGTGCAACGGAAGAAGAAGGGTGATAAAGAATGATACAAAGACACAAAATGACAGATATTGGATGAGGAGTAGAGGAGGGAACTGGATAACCTAAATGCGCGCAAAAAGAAAAGTGGGTTATCGCAAATCATTTGGGTCACCCGGTTGCCCTTTTCCTTCATTTCGATCATTCTTTACGGGCGATTGACAAGAAAGTTGAAGAAATGGAGGAAAAAAATTAAGAAAAAAAGTAAGTTTTTTTGCTCGAAGTAAGGAATATTTTTTTGGTTTTTTTGGAATACGTGATTCTTTTCACGCAGTTTTGGAAATTTCTTAAATTATATTCTGGGACAAAGCTAATTGCGAAATGGTTTCTTTACAGTCAAGATTTTTACCATGAAAAAAACCAGAATCGTTCTTTTTTTAATTTAGAAAGAAAAGAGGATATGAAACTTCATGAGGTGAAAGGATAACTTTAAGCCTTAAAGGTTGGATTTAAAAAGACCTTTCTTTTTTTTTTTGATTGCGCTGTCCTTATTATACCCGTGTATTTTTCCAAACAATGACAAAACCAAATACATGGTCCCAGAAAGATTTCGAAAGATGTGAACTTAATCTAACGAGTTTTTCTTCTCTAACTTTATTCCATCATTTTCCATCGGATGAGACTTTGGCTGGATGTCACATTTTCTTCACTCTCTTTACTTGTCCTATCCTGTGCTTCGAAATTAAGTTTCCCGAAAAGTTTATAGATTCCCAATTCCAACACAGAACAGAAACACACGTTTCTTCCCAATCGATGGCCAAAAAAAGAAAAGAAAAAAACTGCTCGTTATACATTCAATTAGAACTTTGGCGCAAACGTGCTGCGTCTCTTCGAAGATAATTGGAAAAGGAATCGCCAAGTGACGTCATGGATGGAAACGGACAAGAAAAGTTATTGATTTGATGAGGAAGTGCTCGGTTGACTGAGTTCGAAGGGACACATCTCGAGTTGAACCGAGGAGCGATGGCCGTTCTGAAACAATGAATGAGTGGGTGCGGCGAAGCGATCAGAATGACCTTCCTTTTCTGGGTTTCTTTATGAAGAAATTGTTTATAGTTTGTAATAAGGAGCAACCAATGACCAATTTGGCTTGTTTTTGGTTTGGTGATTGAAAAAAAGGTTATGAAAAGCTACCGTAGTTAATAAAAAAACAAGCTTTCTTTCAAAGTACGTGGTTCATTCAGCGTAAGTTTGGAAAAAGCTGAAAAAAAGTGTCAAAAAAAGAACTTCAGACTTATAATTCAATGATATTTTCGAAGTCACTGTAAAAAAATTTTTGTCCTGATTCTCCTAAAGCTGTTTGATTTCCAGCGTCTCTATCGAAGGTTTACTCGTGTTTTCTGAATATTCTTGCATGTTTCTTCAAAATAAAATAAAAAGAATGAGTGATCCTTTTTTCTCCATATTTCTTAATATGTCTTACTTTTTCCTCCAAAAAAAAGATTCAAAACTATGATAACTAATAAACTATTCGAAAAATTTCTTTCCAAACTGACATTCGTAACACTGCACTGTTTTTTGAGCTTATTGCTGAGTTTGCTCCCCTCAGGAATTTCGATTTCAAGTGTGGAAGGCTCATCAAGGTCGACGGAGTCCTGAATTATATTGTTTTCGTTCAGTTTATTTCTCCTCGGATTTCACCCCATGAAGGAGTTTGGAAGCGTTGTGAAGAACTGTGGATTGTTTTGATAAAACGTGGGTCGCTGAACGATTTTCATCAAAGCCGGCTCGAAGCTGAAATTTCACACTTCACAATTTCTTCCAGTTTTTCAACTTTTTAGATGAACTTTTCTCAGTTTTCATTGTAGGAAAATCTTGCCTGATCGATAAGACAGGCGGTGAAGATGACCCAAGCTTGTCCAGCTCCAGGAAGATCTCTGACGGCTTCTTGTCCCAAAACAACATCGATCATCGTCTCTCCAAACTTTTCCCAGTATGCCCCGGTTAAGCCGTATGGCCTCAGAACGGCATGAGCTCGGCCTACACAGATAGAAGGATAATTAAATCAGCATTTCAATTTTTCTACCGCTAGCTTCAAACAGAGAATCAATACAGGAACTGTATTCATATTTTAACAACTCAAGAAAGCTTCGATTTTGATCTAAAACCGACCGATAAGCCTTGGATCTTGAGGAGTCCCGGTGTCTGTCCGCTTTGATTTATCAACGTCCAAGTTTTTTATCACGACTTCCAACATCCGGACCGTCACCTGAAAATATTTTCTGTGTTATGTAAAGTTTTACGTCGAAACCCTCGAATGATCGCGGATAGTTGATGTTGAATTTTTTGACATTGCACACAAGAACATCCGCGTTGTGAACATGTCTCTGATGTTTGGAAGCTGGCGGACAAGTTTGTCAAAGACCTGTAATATCTTTTCGCTCGAAAAAAGCATTTTCCAGAACACGAAATTGAAAAAAAACTGTGAAACTTTGCATCATGATTAGATGGATATAAAAATTGAAAATCAACAAACTAAAAAATCTCAATTTGATGAAAATGATTTGAAGCAACCTCTGAAAAAACTCTCAAGTGGAATGAAAACTTTCCGAACCCAACAAAATTCAGATTTTCAGAATGATTATTATTTTCTTATTCAACGTTTTAATCTACAAAGAAAACGAACGTTATATATTGTTTTTTATGATGTCATTTCTTTCAAATGGGCTCTATAACGTCATCGTCGATATCACTTTTTTTCTTCGAAGTATTCGGTTGAACCTTTAAGTTTTGGTGATTAAAATTACGATTACCACCAATTTTTACTAAACTCGATTTTCTTTTCCTTCAATACATTTTTTTTATTCTTCCAAGATCAAGAGTTTCACTAAAAACTGGCAAAGAAAATATTCAAAACTAGCCTCCTCGAACACATTCTCCACACGTTTGCCCCCATTTCTCGTCTGAAGACGATGCCACGTGAAACGCAAGGCGCGTCTTTGTAACTTGTTCAGTTTGCCTTCGTAGTTGTAGTGCTTGAGTGTCGAACTAGACGCTGAAAAAACAATAAAGATGTATATCGATCGACGGCTTTGGACCTTGTTCCATATCACAGATGCTTGGCATACTGCTGCTGCGTCGGACCTGCGACCTGTTCTCTGAGTCGATCGCCGAGTCGACAGATCCGCATAACTCGGTCTTCCTTCTGACTGTTCCGCGTCTGATGGAAAACGGATGAGTATGGGAAAAGGTCGATAGATTTTGATTGAGGTTTTCGAATCGTATTGAAATGACTCAACGGTTTCAGTCTTACTACGCGAAATCAAGTTCATGCTTAATATAATGAAGCAAACATTCTTATCAAACGATTATCCGAAATCTTCTTTTCATGCATTTTTCCAACCTTTTTGGGCTATCGAACATTCATAAATTCAGCCAACTCAAAAATAATAATGAATTTTTTTTCAAACGATGCTCTGTGAATTCCTAATAATTCCAGAAAGAAATGGTAGCAGGATTCGAATAAAATTGCAGGAATTTTATTTTTCTCCAAATTTGTAAAAACTTGAAAATTGATAAAAAAAAACTTTTGAAAAAAATTTGTTCATGTTTTCTTGTTTCTGTACCATTTTCATTGAAAGGAAATCTATCACTTATCACAACTACCTCGATCTCAACCTGGTTCTCGAAACGTCTGGAGAGCCATTTTTGCCATCATCAAGCGCCGAACCTTTGGAGTGTCGAGCCACAAGCCTTCGAGATACCTTTAAGTTTGAAATATCGGGGGATGTTTTCAAAAATTGTATTCCTTCGCAATAAGTTTAACTGCAAATCGTAATTTTTTGAAAAAATTTCGGAAATCTTGAATAAGTAAGAAAGAAACCAAGTCACCTGCGAAATGGAGTTGGCTGCATCGAGAGCCGCAGCAGCTTCATCCCGTTCTTGTTGTTCAAGCTCGTGAAGCAGACGTCGACCGCGAACTATTTTCGATATCAGGAACATCTGAAGCTTCCAATAACACTCGTCTGAATATTTTTGCACATTGGAAAATGAGATTTGGTCGGGATGATTCCAAGCAGAAAAATGAGAGCAAAAGAAAATTGGAAGGGGAGGAAAGGCTCAAAACACAAAAAAAACGCCTTGCGTGACGGGACCTCCAAATTCCTTCGTCTATTTTTACAAGTGTAATAAAAAAACACCACCGATTCCGAAAAAAAAAAACATAAATATATTTTTACCAAGGAGATTCACATTCCAACCACCGAGCCAAAACCACAAGAAATCGCTGTTTTTATGGGAAGACGTCAAAAAGGCAATTTCCGGTTGAAATTAATGCGTTGAAAGTTTTCGCACTTACTGAAAAGGATTTCACAAACACTTTTCTGCCGAATTTCAGAGTTTTACACATGAAATCAGACTATGTAAACCAAATATCAGAGAAAAATAAACAAAAATAAGACTTAAGTTCAAAGCGTTTGGAATTTTTGACACTGCTGCGAAACTATCAAGTTTCAGCACGTGTTTGCAAAAATTTCAATTTTTTGGGATTTGATCTTCTGAAAAATATGATTTTCCTAGCGTATGAGGTCTCAGTTGAAAGTAGAAACTATTTGAGAAATTGCAACAAAGTTTATTTCTTCAAAAAAAAATGTATTCTGATCAAGAAATTCTCAGAAAAAATAAATCGAGAAAACAAGGAAGCTGTAAGAATAAGAAGGGCGAGAAAAATAATTTTTAGTAATCTACCGTTAGCCGAAATTTCAATTCTTCAATTATTGTGAAGATTTCATTAAACATAAGAAATCAAAACTTTCCCTAAATTTTTAGATTATTTTATTCCAGAAACAATTATTCCGTTGGTTTTTATTGTTGGTTTGATAAAAGTAGGTTTTTAACTTTCTTCTAGGAATAAGTGCACATTTTCTGAGCAACTTTGTGAATAGTCTGGAAACCTCTAGAAACCTCAAAAGTCAAGTTTATAAAAATCCTGTTCATAGCACGTTTCAGTTTCCGAAAACGAGATAACTCTCAAAATCTAGCGCCGATTATGGAGACGGATCGATGTTTCTAAAGGAAGTCGAAGTGCAGGGCGGCGACGTCGTGGCGTCCCGATCCATCGACGTCCACATTCTAATTGAAGCCATTAGCAAAAACGAAAAGCCAAGGAGCAGGCAGGACGAATCGAGAAATGAGCCCCGTCGTCGACCAGGTGGATGTTTTCTCGTGGATTTGGCACCTTTGTTTTGCACGACGCCCAGCGTTTATCTCCTTATCCGGCGCTTGAGCCGCCAAATCTTGATGAGTGGTGGTTTCATGATGAAAGTGGACCTTTCCCAATTTTCGATGAACAAATCTCTATTCCCTTGTATAGCGCATCAGAGTACAAAGATATGCAATCGTTTTTTCTATGAAAAAAATTTTAAAATTCTCTATAGAGCAATCTAGCAAGATTCAAACTTTTCAAAAATAAACGGCTGTTGTCGAAATTTTCTGTTTTCGCAGTTCTTGACGCAAACTGGTGGTTTTATAGCTAAGATTAGGAATTCACCCTTTTAGTTGCACGAATAAAAATAACTGTGAAAAAATTTTAGCAGGTTCTGTTTTGGCAGCTTTTATCCTGCAATCTAAGAGGTTTTGAATTAAATTTAGAAAAAAGCCAAAGACCTCATTTTCGACTTTTTTTTAAAAATTGTAGAACAGTACCTGTAGTAAGAGATCATACCTAACATTCAAAAAGTCTTGAAAAAAAGATTCTAAAAAAATAGAGATTTCTTACATCAAAACAACGTGTTGATAAAGATTTTTAGAAACTTTTTAAAAGTTGAAGAACGGAACGAGACGAAGTTGAAAGGAAAACGAACAAGGAATATCATATTTATTCATTAATAAATTTTACTCCAGCAATTTTCTCTCTACAGCTAATTCTTGAAACCGCCAGACACCGGAAGTGCAGGAAGATACACCTTCTTCTGAGACTTATACGCCCTAAACCGCGACTTATCGCTTAGTATTTTGAAGCAAAAGAGAGAGAAAAGGAAATTTATAAGTTTTCATAGACTTTTATTTCGAGTGTCGAAAATTCTAAAAAAAAATGAACTCAAGAAAAATGATAAAAAAAAAAGAAAAGGAAATCTATAAATAAGGTTGTTTTCACGTTAAGAACAATCATAATTTATCATTTCCGGTGTGTACGGAGGCCGCCTGAGCACTTAATAAAATATTAGATTGTTTTCCTGACTACCTGTCCGCTCATTCAATTGACAAACGATACCTGACAAATAATCAAAGTACAAAACAAGAAAAAAAAGTTAAACCTTCACCTTGACAAAAAAAAGTTGAACGAAAAGATGCAGAGCAATAAAAAATGAACAAATGTCGGATCTTCAAAAGGGGAATTTTGTTCCAATTCCCCAAAAAATACATAAAAGAGGTCGTAATTTTGGGTCACGAAAATTGATACGTTCTTCTGAAGAGTTCCATTCATTCTCTTAACGTCTTGGTTTTCTTTGAAAAAACATGCAAATGAACTAAGGAATTTGGGAGGTCCGGTTGAAAAAATTTCAGCTTTGAAATTCGATGCTTTACTTTGAAACCGCTACTCTTCCTTTGTATACTTTGTGAAGTCAAACCTGATCTTTGAACTGAAAGAGTTTGATATATTCTGTAGTGTAGTATTTTGAAAGAGAAAAATTCTACAGATTTGAGAAAATAATAATAATGTTCTGTGGAAAAGAATGAAAAAAAAAGCAGAAACAGAGAAATGATTTTTTGTACGTATTCACGCCTAAAACTTATTCGATAACTCTTTATTACAAAAAAATTTTCACAATCAATTGAACGTCATATTCAGACATGATCTTCAAAATAACGCCTATTCAAAAGTTGATAGACAAATATCTGAAAAAATTGACGAATTTGTTGAGAGGCTCCGGGCTCAATTTTCAGTTATTCATGAAAATTTTCACGCTGAATAGGTAATCATTTTCTCCCCTCCATAACCATCCTATTGCATGTTTCACAAAAGAAACCTACGCTTTTTTTTTTGCTGAAAAGAGCTAGTACCAGACTGAGATAAATGAGTGCAAGTTTCAACTCGATCAAACTCGACAAAAACGGCAAAAGCATGAGAAAAAGTCAGCACATTCATTTTTCCAATAAACTTCATGGAATTTGAATTATTCACAGCAAAAAAAAAACTTCCGAGGCACAATCGCTATTGTCTTTATTTGGCTTCCCACTGCACCGGGTTGAAGAATAATAGTGAGAGAAGTCAGAAATTATGAAAGTGGAGAAAACGAAAAGCCACTTCATTATTGTGACACTTCAAAATGTCAAGAGGCAGGTGTTTTTTGGCGATCCTGTTTGAAGAAAATTGATTTCTCTGTGAACTTTGCTTGTTTGTTAAACGAAAATAAAATTCGGTTTCATGCTGACTAGAATAACAGTTCCAAGGATTCATTTCAGATGAGAATTTTTCTGGAGTATAATAACTTTGAAAAAAATTTCATTTCTGGCAATGCTTCAAAAAAAGCTACATAGATTAATACCTGAGATACATTTCAGGAGCTTGCGGAATCTTTTAGATAAAAAAATCTCATAAAAAAATCATACAAGGTGTATTTGTTTTTTTGGTAAATTTCTTTTGACCTGGTAGATCAATTTTTTGAAAAAAATAAATACCCTGAAAAAGTTTCGAATGAAACTAAACAGCTTTTTGAAACATTACAACAACAGCTAAAAAAACCTTCATGACAGAAAAAAATAGGTTGAAATTACGAAAATCAGAAGCTTTTTGTCTCCAAAATGACCTCAAAGAACCGGTAATCATGAGAATAACTTTTTCTTTTCTGTTAGTCAGAAGAGGATCAGGCAAAACGAAAAAAAACATGAATTTGAAACACACGAGAACGTATAAGAAAAAAAAAATAGAAAAGTAAGAATTGAGCTGAAAAATGAATTTTTGTAGCTGAGAAAAGACAGCCGTGTTTTAAGGCAATTGGCTCAAACTACCGTAAGAAACAAAACAGGATAAAATATGCAAATGAGAATTGAGGCGTCCGGCCGGCATATCTTTGTGTCTGAGCCATTTACGGCTTGTTTCTGTCTTGTAACGCCCCTTGCGCGAGCAATTGATGAAGTTCGGTGGTGCGTGCTCGTTGCCTTCTTGCCACTCCATTGTCCGACTCTTTCCATCGCATTGGCTCCCACCAATTAATGGCTTCCGATAATGCCATTTTTAACAAGCAAACTTTAGATAAGCAACTCGTCTGAGCCGGAAGTTTCGGTATCTTCTGAAGTTTTTCTCTCAGGAACTTCCGCGAATCTCTGGAAGCCCCGCGGGTAGAAATCACATTAGGGTAATGAAGCGGCTCTGACAATGAACGCGAGTCCTCCGAAATGGAGGCGCTTTATTTCTATTGTTGATGGATCCATTTTTATGAACTTTTCTTGTCGTTCTTAAAACTAATTCTGGAATAAAAGATCGGTAGGCAAAATACGCAGTAGACGAACTCAATTTGGAAATTATTTTTCTCTTTTTTCATACGGAACTTCAATCAAAAGGATTTTTGTGAGACATCTATTTTTTCTAAGCAGTCGAAGAAATGAAACTAATTTAATTTTCATCAAAATTTTTTCAAAATTATTTAAAAAAAAACTTTGAACCGGAAAAGAACATCATTTTAATTATTCAGCATCAAAAAAACTTCAGAAACTGTCTGAAAATCGCTCTAAAAGTTTTCTAATGACCTTCAGGCACCTCCAAATAATTTTTTTTCGTTCAAACGAAAAATTCTTCTTCCTAGTGCAACGCGACCAGATTTTGCCGGTTTCGCCAAATTGAAGAAAAAAGCTTTTTGCGAAGGGCGGACAAGAAAAATCAGCTTTTGGCAGACAATCCTTGGGTAATTATGCTGCGGTAAGTCCAGAACACAAATGACGCTAGAAAGGGAGTTTTTTCGACTGTCCATCTGCTGCAACGGACTGATTCCGGTGGAAGCGAATTGGGGAATGAAATGTAAGAAGTGCAAAGAAAATATCTGGGCAATCTCCGATTTTTTGGAGAAAATTTTGAGGTACACAGACTGAGAAAGAATCAATTTTGTTATTACTGTTTTTTTCAGCCTGGCAATGGATTTAATTATATGTTTGAATGAAAAACTTAAAAAAATGAGTTGAAAGCCAAAAAGTTATCATTATAAGAAAAAAATTATAAGCAACGATCACTTTGTGAAAAAGATCAAGTTGAAAAAGACTGGTTTTCCAAGATTTATTTCTAAAAATCACGCTCTGATTTATTGAAACTTTTGATACCTACATGCTCACGAATTTTGAAACGGGAGATTCAAGATAGTTTTTTTAAGCAGGAACACTTGAACTCGGATCTTTTTAATTTTATATCAGAATGAATTTAAATTAACCAGTTTTCTCTCTCAAAGGCCTAAAATAATCAAAAAAAGAGCCTGCACTAAGCCTCAAAATGATGTTCTATCAAATTTTAAACTTTTCTCATTTTTCAGCTCCAGGTTCTCGGCTCAGTTAAGCTTCAAGATCATATCAGATCGAAAACCATTTAAAAACTAAAACAGAACAAAAGTCGTTTTCGGTCGCTATCTCAACTTCGTTTTTTGCTTCATCCCTAGTTCGAACTGAGACATGAAAAAAACCATGTGTGCTTGTTTTTGTTCGAGGCAAAAGCCACAAAATGCTGCGAAGGCCCAAACGCCCGATAGCGCAATTATATCGCACATGCCGGTTCTTCAAGTAGGCAGAAAGCAGCGGTGGACGCGATGTCGACACCAGATTTCGGCCTACTTGTATTTCGCCACTGTTATTAGAATCCTTCATAAGATAATAATGCGAGCTTGACGAAGAGGCCATTTTGCCAAGGCGAGTTGAGAAAAAGTTGGAAGCTGCGACGATATCAAAAAAGTAACAGGTTTGTGATCAGAAACATCCCTGATTTTCTGGATCAGGAAAGATTAGAGACTTTCTTTAGATCAAGATTTAATTAAAAATAAATGTTTCAAAAATAAAAAATGAAAACATAAAATTACAAACTAAGGATTTGCTGTCAGGAAACTTTAAGAAAATTCGAACCTTTCTTAAATTTTATCAGAATAACAATAATTGACTTTCATGGAATCTTTCTCCCTTCTTAACTTCAGAAAAAAAAACTGCGACAGAATAAAAAAAGTCTTCCGAACAGAGTGAAGAAATAATTTTCTAAGGTTGTTTTGGTTTTTAGAAAGCTGCTATTTCACTTTTCGAAATTATAGGGTTATTTCTGAAAAATGACGTGAATGATGAAGCTGATAATAACCTGAAAGTGATCGAAGTTTCTCCAGCTCTCAATAATTGTAGCTGTGAGAATGAGAGCCAAACGAAGAATCTCGTTTTATAGTTTGCTTTTTTTGACCTCCGTACAATCTCTAAAAAAACAACAGAAGCTTCTAGGAAAAAATTGTTCCGTTTTCTAATGCAAAGAAAACGAGAAAATGCAGAAAAGACGTAGATTTGGGTTAGAAATGAATGCGTTTTTTTTCAGATAGAAACAAATGCAAAAAGTGATGAGTTTATCGTATTTATTGAAAAAAACTTTATGAAAAAAATAAATATTTTTAGTCGATGGCGATTAGGAACCTTCTGCATTCCGTTTCCATACTTTTTTTGATTTCAGGTTGTTCTCAGCTTATTATTCAGGTTCTTTCAACATTCCGTGAAGAATATTTTTCATAAAATTTTTTAAAGCGCCCAGGTTATTTCTTAGATCCAAATCAAATAAGTTAGAAGCTAAAAAAACTTCGAGAATTTTTCAAAGAAGGTCATGACTTATTTTAAGATAGTCATCCTGGATCATTGACATGGTTTGTTTGAACCAAAAACTGTCAAAGTTCGTGAGATACGATGATTATTTTCCAATCAGATTGTACGAAAATGTCTATTATTTTTTCATCACAGCTTTTTATGAAGTTTAATAAAGTAAAAAGAAAAAAAGAAGAGCAACCTGAAATAAATCTCAGAAAGAAGTTTTGCCTCGCAAATTTGCTTGCAGAGCTACTTTTCTGAGCTATTTTTCACTTGTTTCAAGTTTTTGTCCAATTACGATATTTTCAAAGAAACTGATTTTAGCCACCCCAAAGCTTGCAGGAAGTCTCACAGTCTGCACCGAAAACATTAATTTTATGGTGATAGCCCGCCAAAAGCTGATCAAACTACACTACCGTAACCCTCCATGATAGAGATTCAAACTAATGCTTTTGCGGCGATTTTCTGCGGTACTGTGGCGACAAGTGAAGGTGCGAACACAAGACTTTGTGTGGGGGCGGCGTTGAAATGAGGAATGCGCCGAGGAGCGAAGTATAAAAGACGAGTTTGCGAATATTTCGCCTCGATCCCTCATCCTTCCAGTCATTATGACCCAAGACGACGACGTCAAGCTACTGCAGGACCATGCCGACTCACTTAGAAGGTCAGTTCAACTCATTTTACACTTTCTCTTTGATTTGTTTGTAGGTCGGTTTCTTTCATTTCTGTTTTTGTTGAGAATTTTTTATTGTTTTCATCAGGTTCTTTTTTCATAACTTTTCTATAATTTTCATGAAGCCTTTCAACGGGAACTCAGCATTTTCTCTACAACTTTGAAAGCTTTTTACAATATTATTCTATCCTTCACATATTTTTTAGAAATATTGGATATGAACTTTCCAGAAAAAAAAATCAAAACGTACGATTTTCGGGATGTTTTTTTTCTCTCTTTTTCACTCATCCACATAATTCTTGATTCAGTTTGAAAAAGTTTTTCTCAATTATTGTCTTATTGTTATATTTTTTTCATACTTTTTTTCAGAATAGCCTTTTTTTCGGCGTCGCAATTTCTACAGTCGCCACCATTTTTTGTGTTGTCTCTGTACCAATTCTCTACAATTACATGCAACACATGCAGTCTTCAATGCAGGCCGAGGTTTTCTGAACATTTTCACAGCTTCTAGGGAAAACAAAATGAAATCATTTTAGGTCGACTTCTGCAAAATGCGGTCCGGAAACATCTGGCGCGAAGTGACACGGACTCAGGTGCATTTTCTCTTTCACCTTTTTTTTCGACACTTTGTAATTAGTCTGAGGAATTGCGCTTTTGCGACAATACAGATCGGAGGTCCAGGGGCCGTGCGACTGGCCGTCATTAACGCGTTTTCGACGCGCACATCTTGTTCTGCGCCGCTTTTTTTGTAAGCTAAAGTAATGCAACAATGCTCAGATTCGTGTTCCATCAGAAATCGTTTCAATGGGAGTGGCGAACGCAAATTATGTCTTTTACAGAGCGCGGAGAACAGAAAAATTGAGCTGAACGAGTTCAAGGAAGATCGAACTATAAATATTTTTTCATCCTAAGTACAGACTTTTCAGTTTTCAAAAGTTTTTTTCACGAAACGACTCATACTACAAGTTTGAATGAGCTTTTCTGATTTTTATGTTTCGTCCAGTGGATAAAAGTTTCCAGGATGTTCCTAGTTTTGCATGATTTGAAACAACAAAAAAATAAAAAAACTCATAGCTTTTTATATTTTCTAAAAAAACCCATTTTTTTCAATATGCTGAAAGAATTTTTTTCAACCTTGAGACGCTGTAAAAAAAGAAAAACTCTTTATCCTCGATAAAAGTTTAGATTCAAAAAAACTTTCTCATCATGTCTAAAAAAATGAAATTTGAAAGTTTCTAAACAATCGCTTCGGAAATTTTTGAATTTGCTAGTTTTGAAGTTTTCTAAGGCTGAGCTTTCTTCTTTCTTTCTTTGAAAACTCTCTCGGTTAAACAACTTGATAAAAAACGAATGAATTCAATTTTGTGACCTCCCTTATTTTTCAGGTTCTGGCGCAAGTGTCCGGCGGCGTAGTTCGTTCTAAACGACAAGCTGGTTATTCTGCTGGAAGCTATCCCACTGCTGCCGTAGAAAGTTGGATTTTTTAGTCTTCTCGGAAATTCATCTGTTTAGATGGTCCTGCCGAAACTGCGCCATCCGGTGGTTGCTGTGGATGTGGAGTTTCTCCACAAGGACCTCCAGGAGCCCCCGGCAGAGACGGGGACGATGGAATCGATGGAGAGCCTGGGGCGCCTGGAAAAGATGGTCCTGATGGACCTGAAGCTACACCTGCTCCACAACACGAATGGTGCTTTTTTCATGATTTCATAAATTAACCCGTGTCTTTTAGGTGCTTCGATTGTCCTCCTGGAGAACCTGGAGCAGCTGGACCGGCCGGTCCTAAAGGAACGCCAGGACAAGCTGGTGCACCTGGAAAAGACGCCGACGGTGGCTCTCGCGGAGCGCCTGGACCTCCAGGACCACCTGGACCACCTGGAGCTCCGGGAAACCCAGGAAAAGCGGGAGCACAAGGCAAACCAGGAGTTCTTCAAGAAGTCCCGGGCCCTGTTGGTCCACCAGGACCGCCAGGACCGGCAGGATTGCCAGGAGCTCCTGGAAACACTGGACCGAACGGAAGCCCAGGAAAAGACGGATCGCCAGGAGACGCAGGAGATAATGGAACGCCAGGAGGGCCTGGAAAAGACGGAACACAGGGACCTCCTGGTCCGGATGGATCTAGAGGACCTAGTGGCGGCTGCGAGCATTGCCCACCTCCCAGAACTGCTCCTGGATACTAATCTCCTCTTTGTTATCCTAATGTATATTCTTTTTGGCATCTCTAATTATTTATATTGTATGATAAAAGCTGTGACACGCATTGTTTTCGCCCAAATCGTTGCACACAACACATGACACGGCGTGAGAGAATTTGCATAATCTTTTGTCGATGCCATGGAGAAAAGGTTCATTCTCTTTTCGATACTCAACAATTATTTCCTATGCTTCTTCAACAAAACGAAGGCAAACCGAAACGATGGGGCTGTTTGGTTCTGGTCGCCTTTACCGTAAATTTTACAATTTGGTTGGAAATTCATTAAAATTCACTAACTTTGTATGCAGTTTCTCATTGAAAATAAAGGTTTTCAGATGACAGCGATAAGTATTGGGATCGTTATTGTAATCCGAACTTTGCTCGATACGGAGGATGATATTAATCAGCCAATTATTCAAGGTGTGTGAAATACTAATTCGAAAAATCAACCACTGTTTTGAAAAAATGTTGTTTTTGAGAGTGGTTTTAGTAGAAATCGATATTCGAATTTTCACTGACAAGGAAAGTCTTTTCATTTTGTGGCTGGGAAGTTTCGAAATTCATCAGAGGAATTTATTGAAGAATCAACCTGCTCAAATTCTTTTTTTTTATAGAAAACACACTTAAAAGTCAGAGAAAAATCACAAAGCCTATTAAAATAGACTATTTCGGACATTTTGAGGCCTTTGCCTTTTTTCTCGATAACTAGGAAGTTTTGGAATTTGAAATTTGGAGAATCTCCTTTGATACATCAAGAAGTGTTGACCATCTTTCAGGAACTTTCCCAACCACAAATTGAGATAACATCTCTTGTGAATCAAGAAGTGTAAATAAAACAGAAATCTTATTTTTCCTCTTCAAGGGAAACTAAGAGAACACATGAACGAATTTCTTGGTGTATTTTCCATGTCTTTCTTTTTCTTTTGCTACTGCTGCTTCTGCTGCGGAGGTCTCTGTTGCAAGTTGGTTTCTTTTATTATTTCAAATAAGTCGAGATCTTATTTCAGGTGGTTGTTTTGGGACGTTCCTCAGACTTGGCGTCCGTTTTTCGGCAGAGTTGCTTCCTATTGTATGTACAAAACTTGGTGCGGAAAGCAATGTTTTGATCCGCGTGAGTTTTGAAGGCACTGATCATAGGGGACTTGCATCAAAACTTGTGAATTTGAAAATTTCAAACATGAAACTTCGACGCTTGAAAAAATCCAAGAACAAAAAAAGTTGAATAAATTAAGTATTTCAGAAGAAGACACGGAAGATATAGTTATCGTGACAAGAAAAGAATCGAGGAGAGATTTTCATCCCGAAGAGCCGCTCACGCCTCTTGAAACACATCAGGTCTCATTTGGAACTTCTAACTAATTGATAATCCAAGAAAAGTGAGCTGAACTAATCGATGAGATTCATGATTACTGTTACCTTACTGAAAAAACATAGAAATGTGTCTTTTGTTCTTCATCATTGTCAATTTGGAGTTTGCTTAATCAGATCAAAATTGGGACATTTTTCATTTACCTCCAGTTTGAAACAGAAATCTTGTGGAATACGTTTAATTAAAAGCTTTAGTTTTGGATCTTGTTTAGTAAATGACTTCAAAAAGAAAGAGTTGTTCAAATTACACCTTTGAAAAACGTTTCAGCTTCTGATGTCCTGTTTTATGTAAAAATCGAGAAATTCTTCAACGGCTTGTTTTAGGAACTTTATTGATTGAGAAAACTGAACTGTTTCCAAAGTTCAAAAAAACAGCTTTCAGGAACTGGCAATGAGTGCCCTGCCACACTTCATATTTCCTCGTGAAGCAACGCGACCAAGGTCAATGAGTATCGATGTGGGAATTATGTAACCCATCTTTAAGTTCTTTTGGCTCTGGAACAAATAAAAATGTCTTTCATGTTTATGCAATCATATGAATAAAATTCACACTTTGGGTGCATTTCTTCAGTTGGACGATGATTTGTCAGAGAAAAGATGGCACTTCAAATCGCGACCAATCGCAGCTACATGCGTGGTGAGCGTGCGCGAGACAAATAAATAAAGAGAGGAACAATGCAATTGAGATCAGCTGGAAGAGGGGTCGGTGGTGGTTTTCATACTTTAGAGTTCCTGGTGTTATTTCTTGCCTCCAAGGAACTGCGAAAGAAACGATGAGGGCTCTTGACTTGCTGGCCGGGCGTTGCTTCTCATCAACGCGTTTACGATTCCTGAAAAGCCATGAAAGTCTATGGTATTCTCACGAGTTGCAGATAAAGGGATCGACTGGAAAATCTCAGAATTTATGACGATATTCAATAATATGTTTGATTCAGTCTTCATTACGTCATTTATTAACGGAAGATTATAAATTCCCTGTTTCTGAGGTCATCATAAAATATATCACACAACTACCTCATTCGATTTCAAAAAGTACAGGTAATAAAAATTTCATGATCTGAAAGATTTTTTTGTGACAAAAAGAAAAAAACTAAAATGAAATCATTATAAAAAAAGTGACGTATTTATTCGATCAAAAAACTTTTATATACATTCTGCCATGCATGCTTGAGGGAAAAAAACACGAAAAAAATTTGAAAACTCACTTTTCACAAAACTCGCACCCGGCAATTAAGGCATTGATTAGATTTTTTTGAATAAGTTTTGAAATTTTTTTTGGTTCGCATCAAAAATTTTTTTAAATAGACATTATAGAACGTCATGGGTTTTACGATTGAAATTATTACTCTAACTTATCTCCTTTTATGACTTTTCAACATAACGATTGCCGTAATGTTTGTCAAAATAAACTTTGCGAAAAAAAAAACAAGCAAAACTGATTCTCACCATCAATATCTTCCGGTCCACCGCTGTAAGCTTTCCTAGGATTAAAAAGAGCCTGAAGAGGCGGTTGAGCCGTTGTTGTAGTTCTCGGCGCTACTCCTGGAAAATATCGGATTAGGGCTTCAAAAGAAATAAAATCTCACCGAAAAGCTCCATGAAGTTCAAATTACCCAAACCGGACGAAGATCTTGCCGATTGCTGAGTTTGAGGCACTGAAACGGTTTTTTTTTTCATTTGATATAAAGAAGATGACGCATACCAAACATGTTAATAATTTTCTGGACTGGTGGAGCTTCTGTGGTTGTGGTGGTTGTAGTTGGCATCAATCCTGGAGAAATAGGGAATAATTTAAATCTGGTGCTCGAGGTAATTACCGAAGAAGTTGCCGAAAATGTTTCCGACGCCTCCTTCTGATGGCTTTTGAATGTTAGCGTTTCCTCCGCCGAATGATCCGTCTGAAAATGATCTTCCAACGGCACAAAGAAAATTCCGAGATTATGTTCCTTTTTATTCTATTAACTTCTTTTTGTCAAAACACAAAAAACTTTTTAAACGCTGTTTTAAAACGGCTAATATCCTTCAACTATCATAAAGAAAAAAAAGATTCAAGGTTAGTTGGAGTATAAAGGAAGAGTCAGAAGGATCCGGTCTCTATACTCAAGCCACAATCACTTGGTTAAAAAAAACAAACAATATATAGTCGTTTTTTTCAACGCAGTTTCAATTGTACTTTTCCTAGTTTTTTTATTTGCCCTCCTAAAAAAAACACTCATAAAATAAATAAGGAAATGATGCGAAAACTTCTCATAGTTTGTCTTTTTACCCCCAAAGAGATTGAGGAGACTGTTCGAACGAGCTCGAGGTCGTGGAGTTGGCGGCGGAGGCAGAGCGTCGATATCCGCTGTCGGCTGCGACGAACCTTAATTCTACAGGTTTCTTTCGGATTGCAACCTCGATTTGTGAGATTTCCGGCACTTCAAAATGTAGCTGATTTTGAGCTTTTCTTTTTCTGTACATGTGTTCGTTTCAATCGAAAAACCTTTGTAGCTCAAAAAAGTTGAACAAAACAAGTTGTGCTTTTTGAAGTTCAGAAAGACGTTCCAATTGTCTTGTAAGACTAGATGTAACCTAAAAACTTCTCGCCAAAGTAGGCGCCTAATTTGCAGGGATAAGTGGCGGCTAATCTGCTAAGAAGAAACAAAAAGGTCCGCGGACTAATGGGCCTCGAAGTAATTGTACCCAAGAACGTGTTGAGCAAAGACTGGAATCCACTCGGTGGAGGCGCAGTCGTCGTCGTTGTGGTCGTCGTCGTGGGGGCCACGCCGCCGGTCAGCATTCCTAGAAGTTCATTCGGATTGTTTTGACTACACAAGGCGTTTCAATTTCAATGAAAAAATTGAAGTTATGATGGATTCCATGTTCGATAAAAAAATAAAAAAATAAAAAAATTTGAATATATTCCATATTGGATCTTCTAAAGAGAAGTTATCTCTCCTTCATTTTTTTCAACAATATACATGAAAAAAATTGTTCATTGGAGCGACTAAATCGCATCAAAAAGCTAGCAGATTTTAAAAAAATCAGTTCATAATGTTGAAAAAAATGGAGAAAAATAATCATAGCCGTAGGAGCTCTGAAGGATGAACAGCATGCGATGCACTTTTTTAGAAAAGAAAAACAGAAAAAGAAGGATTTTCATGCCTTAATCTCCATTATCTGAGAAAAATCTTCAAAATTTTTAACTGAACTTTTGGAAATTTTTTCTAATTTCTCTTGTTGGCTTCAATTTTTTTTGAAGCGACTGATGAACTTCAAAATCAACCTAATCCAGTGGAAAAAAAGCTTCACGAAATGATTTCATAGAAGCCTTTGAACAGCTGGATTAAAAATTTAAATTCCTTGTTTTTTTCTATTTTAGTGTTAGATTCATTTTGCAGAATGGAGTTTTTTTCAGTCTGAAATGTATACTTTGGACTTGGCATCAAGTTTTTCAAGAAAGCAAAGAGATAATAATTTAAAAAGTAATTTAGCTTAACCTTTTTTTCCACGGCTAAGCGCTTAGTTTTTTTGCACATCAAGTATTTTTTTCTCGCCGTGCAATACGTCAAACGTTTATTTTTCTGCTAAAAAAATGATTCTTCATCAGCTTTATCCATTTACTTGATAATTTTTTTATCGTCCTTTTTTTGCAGATTACTCCAAAAAGCTCATTTGTGAAATGACTATAAATAACTAAGCAATCAAATAAATTTACCATAAAAGATTAGTTGAATAAAAAAAGCTGAGAATTCATGATCTTGACGCGTTTTTTTAAAAAACTTCTTTCTTTCTTTCCTTATTTTCCCTTATCACGAACCTCCATATTCGGAGAATAAGCGAGCCATCGACGCGAATCTGTCCGAAGACGATTGGCCGCTGGTCACACTATTGTCTTCATTGAAGGAACGAACGCCTGAACATGTTTTCTTTGCAGCTAATCAATCAATTATCGCGTGAAAGCATAATTGTTTGCATAACTGAACATTCCAATCAGAGAAGATCAATTGAATGAAGAAGTTAGAAACCCCAGATTCTGGAAAACTGCTGAAAGAGATACAAGCAACATTTTCGATACTTTTTGAGGCGTTTGAGCTCAGTTTTTTTTTTTCAAAAAGAGATCGTTTGAAAGTATTGTGAATTTGTTAATGCTAATAGAGGGAGAACTAAAACGTTTGGAAAACATTGAAGTTTTTTTGAAAAATAAAAACGAAACAGTTTTTGAACTTTTTTTTTCATCGGTTCGGGTCACCGAAAGTATTCTACTGTTTTTATTCTGATGGAACATTAACGAGCTAGCTTCGGAAATATTTCTAATAGTCAAAAATTTTTTTGCTCATGTTTTGGTAACAAATTTTTTTCTTCCGAGACGAGGTAAATATAATAAATAATATATTAGTGAATACAAAAAATTAAGTTCTCACTCAAAAAAAGGGATGATTTGAAGAATTGATTTCTATCAAAAAAATTATAAAACAGCAAAAAAAGACTCATTCATTTTTTTAAGCAGAGTGATAACTAACATGGCAACAGAGTAGCTCTTAAAACTAACGAAGCAAAATACGGTAAGAACTCTTTCGATATGTTTCATCTGATTCAAAATTTGAATATCTGACGATTTCGAAACGGGAAATAACAAATTCGGAAAATTAATCAAAAAAACCTTGAAACCGAGGTCTTAGCTCTCCATCATAACCGCCACCATTTCCAGCGCCATTTTGACCCATTATGTTCCCGCTGATCTCCATGATTTTGGTAGCGATCCCGTACACTGTAAATTTGAAGCATTGGAATGACGATGACGCATAGATTGCGTTAACGATGGAAGGATTTTACAGCACTCACAAAATAATAAATCTGGCGAACAAGTTTTGGAAAAAGGTTTGACGTCGCATTTAGGGTTTCTGGACATTTCAAAGGATTCAAAACGAATTTGTTTCCAAGTGGATTACAGTAGCAGAATCGTATGGTTTCTCGAAGAAATCTGTTTCGACCATTGAAAAAAATCGAGAACGAAAATGCGCTTCTGAGGTCGGATGCCTTCTTGTTGAAAATTTCACCAACACTGTTCAAAGACGAAAGGTAAATTTTGAAAATTATAAAAAAATAGAACTCTTCCAAGTGAATTCGAGAATTAAGAACGTACTCTGCCCTCATAACTGATGAAAAATCTTTGAAAGAGTCAATTTAGTATTTTTTTTTTTCGAAACTCAAGCTTAAATGTTTTTTGTAGTACCGGATGAAATTTCCAAACCTCAAAGAGCTAGATATTTTTTGCAAGAAAAAAAAACTTTCTAAAAGAGAATTCAATCGAGAAATTTGAAAAATCTCAAAAATAAGAAGTTTTTATTCTTGGTTTGGCTACTGGAAATCATAAGAAAGAACTCACGTTGTCGGAAACTCTCAGCATTTTCAGAAGCTTCCGAAGGACGTTGAGCAAAAGCTACCGGTAACAAAATTAATGACCACCACAACATCCTGAAAATCGTATCTGAGAAGAAAAAAGGCAAATGAAACGCAGAAGATCATTAACGGCAAAATAAAAATAAAAGGTGAAAGCGCGCCGAAGAAGGCCTGGACTCGATAGGAGACTCCGGTTCGACCCACGACGTCTTCTGAAGCGGCCGAACGATCCGCGCTGCCATCGCCCGCCTTCTGACAACTCGTTACGTCATCGGCCTCATCTTCGAGACCTTCCGCATCTTGTCGCACTTTACGGAGAACCTGATGTCCGCCGAAACTTGAAGCCGCTTCTCGAGGAGGCAAATCAACGCATTTGGAAAGATGGCATGCCGATCTGACAGCAATCGGTCAAGCGCGTACGTTTTCCAGATTCTCAGTGATTGCGTAAGGTTTCTTCGCCTGGGATACCCATATAAGGATATCATCGGGCCGAAAATGGGATTCCTTAAAAGCCAGATCTCAGTACAGCTGATACTTTATGAATTTCTATTCGAAACTGCAAAGAGCGTTCTGTTCAAAGATCAGGAACTTCCCAATCAAAAAGCAAGATGGATATAAAGTTCAAATTTTCGAGATTAGGCACAATAAAAAATGAGAAATCCAAAGAAAACAGGAAGTGATTAAAAATGAAAGTTTGGATTGCTTTCAGTTACAGTTTTCGAATGTCTCAGTTTTTTTTAGTCAGTTCATGTCTAAAAACGTAATGATTAACATTTTTATAACCATGAGTTGTTGGATCCTTCAGAAGAGTGCGCATTTAATTTGAAAAAAATTAACCTTTTTTGTGTGATCCGGAATGTCAAATTAGAGCTTCAGTTCGGAAAAAAGTGATGAATCCAACATTCATTACCTTCATTTTAAACAGTTCGCAAGGATGTCGAGGCCCTAATATCAAGGGTTTTGGAACTCAGAAAATCAAAACTTCTTGGCGAACTCAGTCGTTAAAAGTAATCACGAGTAATAAATATTCTCGTCAATGATTACCCTACAGGAAGAAGGAACATGAACTTTGATTTTTAAATGGGGGAAAAAAGAAAAGATCAAGCATTCCGAGGCGTAAATGAACCATCGAAGATCGTGGTGTTTCCTGATCTGGCGATTGCATAAGTCTTTGTGCGCATATTCCAACGACGCTTTTTCTCACGCCAGAGAAGCCAGGATGGGCAAACAAGAAACGCAACAACTTCTTTGCATTTGTCGGCTTTCAGGTAAATTTTTCGAAAGCAAAGTTTATCAAATAAAAAAAGATGATGTTTTTAAGGGGCTATGAAATTCGAAAATTCTTCCCGAGGTTTCTAAATGTACGAAAGCCTAACATGAATGGTACCACGGACTGCTCCTGAATTTTTTTTCGAGAATTCCTAAACTGATTTAAACAATTTTACAATGTTATAGAACTGATAGAAATTTTGGAGAATTCCAATATAATCAGTTTAAAAGGAGTTTAGAGAAGAATTCAGAATTCAAAAAAAACGGAGGATAAATTGAGAATAAAAAAAAAGAAATAAGCAAATGAATCTTAGAGATTTATTTTACGAAAAATTAAATTGATCTGAGAAAAACGTAATTATGAATGAGTCCATCTTCAATTGAAGAAAAATTAGATTTTTGAAATTCTCTAGTATTTTTCTACCAAAAACTGTCTTTTTAATAGTTAAAGAAATTGTCTACTTTCATAAACTGAAATTTGTTGGAAACTCGAAGCTTCTAATTACCTGAAAAGACACCAAAACACCTGACCGATCATTCAAGGACAAGAAAGCGAGAAAAATTAAACTCGGAAAAAAAAAGATTTGCGATGGGAGATGTGGAACGTGAAACGCTGGTGGATAGAGATGGATTATGCAAAGCTATCCAGTTCTTCTGCAGCCGTCTCGACGTCTCCACGTCATGTACGGTCTCTGTACCTCATTTACTACTTTCTCTTTTTTTGCAACCGCTCTATCTTCTCTTACCGGATGTCCGCTATTTTACCTTTTTGAATTTTGAAACTTGCATCTTATCGTACATCTCAATTGCAAAATTTGATTCACAAATTGAAATCAAAGTTTATCTTTTAATACGTTTTCAGATGGATCAAAACTTACCCAGTTGAGAAGCCAACATCAATGTCTCGAATTTCGAAGTTTTTCTTCAGTTTTGAATGTTGAAAATATTCAGATGAAACTGTTTTTAACTTCTCAGCCAGAACCGAGGAGAAAAAATAATAACAATAGCTAACAAAAGCCGTCGATAGAAAAATAGCCTTTATCACTTTGATTTTTTGGACTTTACCTTTCATTCGATTCATCTGAATTTTTCAAAGAGTGCTGATTATTCTGACCTTTCTCCTATAATCTTCAAAAAACTGTACCCATATCCTTCTCTTCAAATTATCCACTTCATTTTTTTTTACAGAAGCATTTATTTATCGGAGTTTAACGAATAAATTGGAAGTGTACCACTGAATAAAACAGATCAGCAAAAGCAAGTTTCGCTCTTACGCTGGAGATTCGAGGCGAACTCGTTCGAAAATTCAACAGTTCTCAAAAACAAAAAATGGCAAAAGACACAATACTCATAATCGCACCTGTGAGGGCAAGTGAATGAGACCGGTGAAAAAACCAAAAGAGATGAATCGGAAATATTGCTAAAAAGAAGATATTGGTGCAGAGTAACAAAGACAGTTCATAGGTATCGGTATAGTTACGGTGAATGACGTAGAAAAATTTATATTTCAAAAAAATAGAAGAAAACGACTGCGCTTTCCCGTAAAAATTCCGAAAAGAAAAAATGAAAGTTACCGAACTGCATCACTCATCGGTCAAAAAAAAAATCATCGAATTAAGCATTGTAGGTGGGGGTGATTTTCTCTCTACGTTTGTGGCAATCGGCGGAGTTCAGGCTGTGCAGCTCCTCGTCAGTCGCAGTCTCTGTTGCAGTCGTGGCGGCAACCCGGCGCAGGTCGGGAGCGGAGAACAGCAAACGGCACGTCACGCGAGTCATTCCGTCTGAAATGTCGATGGTTGGCTGATTTTTTAAGCTGATTTGGCAAGTTTAAAAAGGGCGGACCTTTTTGTGAATCGATATTTTTTAGAAACATTGAAAATATTGTCTGAACAAATTTTCTGGCTCTGACGATTGAGAAATATGAATATCTTTTGCAAAAATATAACACACCATTGAGGCGGATCAAAAAGTTGGGCGTATTCGTCGGCTTCACGAAAACGTAGTAGATGGCCAGTCCAACAGCGACAAAAATGATTCCAATGATAGTGTTCTGTAAGATATCTTATCATCTTGCGTTTTTTTATTTCTCAGAAGCTCACCTTGGTGTCTTCGACGAAAGGAACAACGATGAGAGCAGCAGTGAACAGCCAGAAAACGATGGAGAAGATGATCGGAACTTCGATTGCTCCTGAAAGTTTGTTGAAAAAACAACTCTGATAATCTTGGTAAACCTGCAGCCACTGGCAGTTTCTTGTAACGAATCCAAAATAGAGCCGCAATCGAAATAAGCCTCTGACCGAACATGATGAACGTGACGTAGTTGATCAGATCATTGGTGTTGACGAACGAGACAAGGACCATGCAAACAAGCTGAAAACCTTTTTGCACAGATTTCTTTTTAGAAACGATGAACCGCTTTGTTGAGAATTTTTTAGATAGACCAAACTATTTCTTTAAAAATCAATCAGGGTTCAAGTCTTTAAAGGCTTTTTTTTAACTTCTTGTGCTAATTTGATTTTGAGGTTATTGTAATTGAAATTAGAGAATCCTGATGATAAAGTTCAAAGTTTTCGTTCGAAAAACCAAAAAGTGCTGTGATTTTGCAGAAAATTAAGGCCCCAATTCAAATTTCTTCTCTCACTAAAGTGTTAAAGAAGACTAAAATCAAAATGAGAACCTATTGAACTTCTGTTAGGTATTCAAAAATTCTTTGAATCATTGCAAGGGGTTTTGTTGTGAGAATAAAACTAACTTCTTCAGAGTGGACTTTGAAGAAAAAATAAACTTCGTAGAAAGCTTTAGTTTGCTCCTTCCTTCTCAGCAATATTTTCTGATGAGCCTAGAAACCTGGAAAAGGAGAGCAGCTCGGGGACTGTTCGATCCAGTGTTGATGCAGCTCAGGAATCGTGGGAGATGGCCTTCACGAGCCGCTGCGTGAGTAAACCTGAGAAAAGAAAGCATGAGCTATGAAGCTGGTAGTGCATTCCCTCGAAGCGCAGAAAATGTTGCTGTTGAGAGTGCCGATGAGCAAGACCGCCGTCATGAATGGAATCGCGTAGGAAAAGCTGCCAAGCGTAGCCTGAGCGAACTCCTGAATTTCAACGGCGGCCTGCAGTTTTCCTCCTTCGAACTCACCACTGCCACAGCCGAACTGTTCGAAATTTGTTGAGGAGTCATGACGACACAGTACGAAACGTTCATTGCGAGATAGATAAGAGTCACCAAAGCAATGCCACCAAGAAGAGCAATGGGCATCGTTCTCAAAAATCTCATTTCTACACCCAAACAGTTTGGATTAAAAACCTTCTCGGTTTGTAAATTTCAGGTGTGCCGTAGTTCAAAATGTCCCAGCCGGAGAAGCTCCAAGAAGCGCCGTAGAAAGCTAAGGCTATACTTCCTGGATTCCAGTTGCTCCCTGCCATGATATTCTCAAAGTTGTGGGTCCAGCCTAAATCCCTCGTCCAGTAAGTTTTTCTACAATTGGCTGAACCTTTCACGATTAGGTAATAGAATCCTGTAAAAATTATCACAGCCAGAGCCAGAAGTTTCGCAGCTGTGACGAAGATCTGAAAATGGTTTTTTTATGTCTTCGCAAAAAGGCTATTTGATCTCAAGCTTCGGGAAACGGACAGGCGAAGAATCACAGAGAAAAGTATGTTCAGATATGATCCCCTGATTGTCAACTTTTCTCCAAAAAAAATAATAATTTTCAGTTTTCACTCTTTTTCCCCCCAATGGTAAATTTCTATTTTCTGTTTGTTCTACGGCAAACAGAAAGTGTAGTGCGCAGAAGTTCGAATGTTTTATTGACAGGAAGGAGGGAATTTTTATCAAGGTTCGAACTTATCACGGACTTTTGGAGGAGACATCCTTTTTTTTATGACGACGTCATCAAATTTTTATCGCACCAGACAAAAATTTTCTAGTCACCTGGAATTTCGAAGCGTATTTGTCGATGGCGTAGAAGTTGAGAACAGTCAAGAGAACTGGAAAAATCATTTTCAATGATTTTTCAAAGGATCTTTCACTCACGGATAAGAGCAAAACCGAGACCACGCTCGACTAACTCTTGCCACTGTGGATCGATCGGAACGACAGGCGCCAGTCCAGCCACTGTAGGTATACGAAAAAGATGAAAACGTTTTATCGAAAATACCAATGTATTGGCCAAAAGTGTGTGCCTGAATTGCTGCAGAGGCCGGGTAACTCATCAGGACACCGACCCACATGAATGAAAACGCAAGTGATTCCCATCCTACGTAGACCTGTAAACCAGGAATTTCCGATATAAATGAACATCCGTATAAATATGAAAAAAATTCAAATCAAATAAAGTTTTCACTTATAATGATTCTTTTCATTTCGAAGCTTCCTCCTTAAACACGGCCTTGGGCTTCACCTACAACACCTGCAATTCTTTGAGCTCGTCAAAAAGCAAATAAATGTGTCGCGGAATTTAACGATGTTCCACGTGTGGCCTCTATTGTTCCGTGGTTCTCAAGAATCGTTTTATTTTATGAGAAAATCGACTTATTCCTACATGCGCAAATCGTAGTTTTTTTCCTCGGCACAAAATCACCAAAAAAAAAGCTGTGAACTGCTGTTTGTGACCCATGCGGGGCTCGTTCCATGGTAGAATTTTTATGCATTATTTTTGGATACTTTGTGCCGATGAAACATTGCAATTCCGATTGCCGTAGGAAGGAATAAGTCGACGAAGCTTTCACATGAAACAAATTTATTCTTGGGACACATGAAACAACAAGAACAAAACGTAGATTATCGAGAAACTTCACGACAGAATGGACTACGCGCAGAAGAACGAGGCGAAGAATTTTAAGACCATGCTTACAATCAATTACTTTTCTGAGCTTCTAACTCGCCGAATTCGGTCGTTCGTTACAGCTTTCAATGTTTTTGTTCACCGTCCAGCCAATTACATCTATGAATAAAACTTATAAATGAATAATTGATCAAAAAATTAAATTTCTCAATTGTTAAAGAAAAAGAAAAAAATAAAAAAATATGAAAAAAATATCGATCAAGTTGAAAAACTTTTTTTACGATCTAGTAAACGTATTAATTTTTCTCAAAAATCAAATTTCTCGACTTGAAATTAGGAGAGATGAAAACTTATGTTTAGCAGATGTTTTGACAGGAATTTAGTTGACATGGCATGTGTCATTAAACATCAAGAATTGTAATTTGGAATATTTTAGTGTCATTTTTGTATTGAAATATATAGGAAAAATTATCAGAAGACTGTAAAGTTCGTATCCAGTCACTAAGTCTCATAAGATCCCAGAGAATCGCTGGATTCAATATCGGATTAATAATGAGTTGTTATACTCTTTCCCCCTTTTCCATTTATGGCTTTCATTTTTTTTTTTTACTAAAATTCATACTCTTCTTTGGTCTTAATATTCCTTTGACCTTCATTTTGTAGTCCAGCATTATATATGCACTTTTCTATATTTCTTATCTTCTATCTAAGATAGAATGCTGCGCTTCATGTGATAAGACCTACATGTGGCATCTGGCGCTGTCAACTGCTACTATTTCTGAATCTCAACGTTTTCATTCAGGACCTCGCTAAGACTCTTTCTAAATGAACTTAGAATTTGAATGAAATTTATTTTCTTCCAGTGATCAAACTTTGATCTCGATGAAGATGTTATTCCAGTGGAGTACGATATTTCAAGCCAAAAGAAATCCTATTTGAAGGAAAAAAAACATCATTCACCGGGAACAAATTTATCTTGACTGAAACCAGCGAAGCAAAAAGGTTTTTCAGCAACTTTCAAAAAAACTTACAGCATAAGCAAAGTCGCATCCCGGCTCCAAAATCGAAGTTCCGAGCTCGATGTAGCAAATTCCACCTGAATTTCGGGATTTAATACAAAAAAGTAACAAAGAAGTCTCACCAATAATAGAGATCAAACCGCATCCGGCCCAGACCAACAAAGCAAGTCCGATGGACGACGTGTAAGCGAAAATCGGACCAGGTGTGATGAAAATTCCTGCTCCAACGATGTTGGCTGAATTTTAAGATCAATTTTTATATCGTCTTATTCAGAAAAACAAGAAATTTGATCCGAATAACATACCAAAAACGTAGCAAGTGCAGGCGACAAGGCCCATCTGATGGCGTGAGGGCGGCGAACTCTCACTCATCTTGGCTTAGCGTATTACCTGCAATAGAAAAAAGTTCAATCAGAACTGCATGTAATAATGAAAAGACACAAAAAAAAGTTGGAACTTTCGAAAAGAAAAAAAAAGTTTTCGTGCTCTTTCAAATCAGAAAATCAAGCATTCAACTCAATCTCTCAAGAAAAATATAAACAGTTTCATAAAATTGTGTTTTCTCTGGCCCACCAAGCCCTAAAAAACTTGCGTGTCTTTATCTTATCATTCATGTTTTTTTTTGGGAATCTGACAGCGTCGGGTAACTTCTTTGAGAAAACTTCTTGTGAAACGAAGAGCCAGTGCAACGTTTCCATTCCTTCAGAATGAGAAGGAGGAGGTTTGAATCCGGAAAAATGATGCAACACCGGTGGGAATGTGATGCAATCGTGGGGCTCCGTGTGTTTATTCTCAAATTTTCGGAAAAAGTCATATTTCTTTCAAAAATAGCGGTTAATTTAGAATTTTTTCTATTAACTAATACTATCATTCAGGTTAAAAGGCGCAAAGCAGCATCTCCGCACTTTCATGTTTTTGCACGGGGATAAATTTCAGAGTTTGCTCCGCTCTTTCAACACCTAAAAATATAGATGGAAAAATCAGGAACACGTAAAACTCAGAGGAAATATATGCTGAAAACAACGCTCTGAGAACCGAATTTCAATTCAACAAAAACAGAAGGACATTCGAGTTGAAGTTCGAAAAGGTCTTTTCTCAAAAAATGGCAGCGAAAAAGTTCAATATCTATAAACTGTCAATTTTCATACCTTTTATGACTTTTTAACAGTCTTCTTTCTGTGATAATTACCAACAATGATCGTTCATTTCCTACAAACAAAGTAGAATCACAGGACCCTTTTATATGGGACTTGGAATCTGGGAAGCTGACGAAATAGAGGAAATGTGGAAGAAAACAGATAAAAAAAACAAAGCCCGCGTTGATATTTGCAAAAGGAGGAATTAGAGGGAAAAAGACAATCCAAAAAAACAATGACGGTTATTGGCAGCGAGAATAATCGAAAATCACAATACCAATTAATTGGTGAGTTACAGCCCAAACTGTCAGATTTTGCGCTTATCAAAAAATCGCAACACTCTGCCCCCCGAAAAGCGATAAAAATTCTAGAAAAGTGCAAAATCAAGACAATCGGATTATAACACTAATGCTAGAGTGAAAAATTTGAGTGGTGTGAAATTCGAGGTTTCCCGTCTTGTGCTAGTTTTAAAGCTTCATGAAGTAACAACAATCAAATAAAGTTTCTATGGGTTTGCAGATACTCCGACCCTTTTCTGTTTGTTGTTTCATGTTTCGACCGAATCTAACAAACAGCTCAGAGAATTTTATTATTATTTATATCATAGTCTGACTGAAAATCTCTGATAGAAAACGAAAAGGAACTGCGGCGAGAGCGAAACGAACACCTTAGGGCGACTTTTTCAAATACTAAAACTAACGCAAAAGTTTCGCGGACCCCATCTCATCAATTTGTTGCAAAAAAAAGAATTGATATACATTCTTCCGACATTTTTACATCGAAGCGTGATAAAACGACAGCTGGCTGAGCGCCCTACATCAACTTCCCACAGGCCTGTGGAAAAAAATGGAGTTTTTTATTGTCTCGCCTTTTGAGAGAAAAATCGGAGCGCTGTCGAGAGAACGTCTGAAAAAGGGCTGTTTCACGACAAAATTTTCAAAAACGATCACTTTCTTTCAAAAACTTAGTGTTTATCTCTTTTTTTCTAAATTCATTCAGGCGCACTATCAAAAAAAGTTAGTTTATAAAGTTTTAAAAATAGAAAAAAAGCTTTGTTGCCATTAAAAAAAAAATGGAAAACAAACTTCTCGATGCACAATAAAATAATTAAAGATAACCGTGTCAATTTTTGTGTAGAACTGTCCATGATGAAAAATTTATATCAAGTGTTATTTATTGTCAGAAGAAAACATAACTTTTAGCACGGTTACTTAATAACACAACTGTTTTTGGAAGAAAACTAAACAAGAAGGCTTATAAAAATGGAACTGGTTCGATTTGAAATAACTCAAACCGAAATGAAAAAAAAGAGTGAGGGTGGACACAGCTGCACGTGGCACGTGCTGGATCGCGAATGGTCGGCACAAAGCTTTTTTTCCCACCTCTTTGTCGGTTTCCGTAGAAGACCAACGCTTTTTTTCTTGCAACGAAAGAAGATTTCGAATGTTTGCAGCTGTGCGTAAACAGATGCCACGAACTAAAAGATCCGAAAAGGGTCAGGGGGCGTTTTTTTGGATCGAATCGGTCGTTTAATTACAATTAAAGAAAAGTAAAAAATGAGTTATTGCAAGACAGCTGTTTCACGCTTTCATGAACATTATTTAGTACAACAGAGATGCATCAAGTAAATTTTCAAAAGTTGTCAAGGCAGAAAATAAAATAACTAGTCTGCATGGAAGTGATAGAAACCCCTCTAGGTGACTGGCTATCCGTAAGAAAAAAATATGAAATATTCTTTCTTACGGATAGCCAGTCACCTAGTTTCAAAAATAGGCTTGAAAAATTATTTATTATTTTGATGTTGCTTTTTTTCGAAAAACTGAAAAAAATGGATATTAAAAAAACACAGAACTCTTTTTTTCTTTGTGGGAAAAAAACTCAGAGAGGATCAACTGAAGGCCATAAACTGCCTGGAGATATATAGTCTGTTGAGATTTTGAATATGAAGAAGCTAACTCGGCTAACATGGCCACGATTTCATTTACGTCGTTTCTTTTATCGCGCGTGACGACGACCCTTCAATAGAACTGCATTTTCTACTTCTATTTGCCCCTGTTAGCTCAAGAAATAAGTTGAAAATGAAGCGCTATAAAAGAGTCATCATTGAGCAAGAGATTTGATCGACGCGGAAAGGTACTGTACCAGCGGGGGTGGGGTTAGCTGCATGATATTCAAAACTCTAAGAACTTTTTATCGGCGAACTTTCTACGCGTTTTTTGCGTTTCTTACGGATGAGAGCCTTGCGTGCCCGCAGATTGCCAACTTTCTCACAATATCCCTGTTTTCCGCATCGTAAACATGCACTCAATGTACACTCCGATTCAAACGATCACAAAACAAAGAGGTTTCGAAAACTTTCGAAAACTCAAAATTACAAGTCGCGCCAGCAAAGAACTTCCAAAAACATTGTCAAAAAGCTTCTGACCATCTATTTCGAATCTTCGGAAAAAAAATAAAAGTGATGGACTAGAACATTGAAGTATTCAAGAAACAAATTAAGAATTTTGCCAGGACTCTTTTTCGATGGCTCGAGCCAGCCGTGAATCAGCTAAATCAATGATATCCAAAATAGAAAGAAAACTAAACGGACGTTTCCGTTACAGTCTTTTTTCCACGCCGCGCCACATCAGAAGTTTAACGAGAGCCACAATTTCTGACAGGGAAGGTTATTTCGCTCTGCGCTTGGTAGTTTTGTAGAAAAAGGGTCAAAAAGTTCCATGCACAAGGTAAAAATACTGTAAGACTCAATCTTGTTTTTGAGAAAGATTGCTTAAATATCGAAGAAACCATTGTAAGAAGGAATGTAAGCCGTTCTAAGGCTAACAGGATCGCAGTAGTTCCATAGAAGTTTTTCCCTGAACAGGCTCTACACAATCTTGACAATGTTTATGGGCCTTTTCAGTTCCAAGAACTATAGTCCATTCACGGCTAACTTGGAACATATGAAAGGCGGTTTAACTTTCATAAACGTTTCATGGAAGTTTATACATGTTTTCGACGACTTGTGGTATGAAACTATCCAACAGGGCACTCTAGACTTTTTCTTCCTAGTTTTCCCATTTTTCGTATCCCAACCTATTTTTCTACTCCTGTCAAAAAGTCAAATAAATCATTTAACGGAATGCGAAAAAAGTTGATTTAGTTTTGATTTGACTTTTCCAGGAACTCTAGATGATTATCTTCAGAGAAAACAATATGAAAGCCAAACCATATTTTAGTAGAAATATGAAGACAGTTCAGAGTAGAAATTAATTATTATTAACAAAGAATATTTTGAAAAAAAAACCAAGTAGAACAGAACAACAGACAAACAACAGTATCAAAGAAAAACCGTCAAAAAAATTGTAGAAGAAAGAAATCTAAAAGAAAAAAAGCTTACATTATTTCAAATTACTTTCTAGGAATTTTTCTCATCCGAAAACTCAAATTTTTTTATGGTTCAGCCGATGAACTTCAGACTATCTCGAAGAATCCTTGTTCTCGCGTCATTTTTTTCCAAATTTTGTTTTAATTTTGAGAAGAGAAAACAGAAAAACGATATCGTCAGAAAAAAATTCATTATAGCCGATTCACGGCTAGCTTTTAACGCAACAACCAGGCTTTGTTCCATTTTTTTGTGTCAGGATCCATTTTTCGATGGCTCAAGCTAACCATGAATCAGCCACAATTCTGAAGCTACAGTTCTAGTTTTCCTCAGAGAAAATTGAAGCAAAACGTTTTCTGATTGTTCTCAAAAAAAAATCATTAACTTTTTCAGGAGTTTTTAGAAACTGACAGTGAAGTTTTGAGACGTCGCAGTTGATGGAGCTGAAGTAGAGGCTTCGAATTAGGGGAAGGCTTGAAGTTTTTGAGCCAGAATATCGAGTGTGATTCTTCACAGAAACGAGATAAAAAGTCCACCTAAATAAAAAAATTAATACTGAGAAGGAAAAATTCATGTGTAAATTTTCACCTTTTCTGACGATTTATGTATATATTGAAAAAGTACAACAGAATATGCAGTGCAAATCGAAGTCACTTTCGGAAGCTCACAAGATACCAGAAAAAAGGCGTTTCTAACCAGATAACCGTGGCGTCCAGCTTAAAAATTTTCAAATAGTGAAAAATCTTTTGATTGTGAAATTTACTTTTTTTGTTGTTACAACGTGGCTGAGTTTTTCATCAATGATAGAAATATCCGTGCTGCCAGATTGTTTCAAAGTTGTTGAGCCTTCAAAAACTTGTAAGAATCACTCCCGTTCAAAAGGTTCCCTGATGAATCAATTAGATTTTTGCTTTGAAAAAAGAAATATCACCTCTTTGGGTTCACAAAAAATCCGTTACATGATTTGAATCGGATAGAATCACGTGTAGAAAAAGAAGACACGATTCATTTGTCAGCTTTCCCCTCGGAAGTGTAGAAACTTCTCACAAAGAGTTTAACCTGATATAGGAAAAATTTTGAATCAACCAATTCATTTCCTTACCTGATAGATTTTCCTTGCAGAAAACCAGACATAAATCTTGTATTGATCTATTCAACCCTTAACCCAGCGAAGAAAGTCTTCCGTTCCAACAGAACTGAGAACGGGTTCGAAAATCTGGAAATCCTTTTTCAGTTAATGAAAATCGCGATGCTGACAAACCCGACTGATTCGAAAAAAGAGAAAAATAAAAAAATTTTTGAGAAATATCATTTTATATGCAATAAAAAGAACCATTGCAACCTAATTATTGGTTTTAAAATTTTTTCTTCAATTTAAAAGCGACTTTCGTATGAAAGGTGGAAAAAATCTTTAAATATTCCGAGCGTTTGAAACACGCGCAAAAATGATATAAAATATCCAATCACCGAAATAAAAAAACAAAAAAAGAGTTTTACGTCAAACGGAGTGGGTGAAACGTCAAAAAAACATCAGAAAAGCAGGTGATTTTTCTTGTCGTTCACTCCAGCGTATAGGTAAAACATGGTTGACGATTCAAATCGTTACTGGACTGATCCTAGACAAAATTTAGTAAAAAAAAAACCCTCAAACTATATTAAGAACCTCGGCGTCGAAAAGCAAAGTGCGTGAAAGTGTTTGCACTATAAACATGCCTCCGGAGCGCCGTTTTCCAAATACAGTACTGTCGGTAAACATTTTTTTTCATCGTACAAATTTTAAATATTTGTATTCAACTTTTATTAAGAGGTTAACAAATCGAAAAAGGATCATTTAAACACCAACAACCAAAAATGATCACTTCAACGATAACGAGTTCAAAACAATCCTATCAACGGGAACAAAACTGAGATCACTCGCAATAAATGGATCGATCAGAAATTTTTTGAAGAGAGAAACCAAGAACATCATACCGACAAGGGTAGTCATAACAGTTTCTGGTTGGAGCTTCTTGAAAGTTGCTCAGAAAATTTTTTGATGTACAAGATTTTTTTGAATCTTTGAAAATCTCGAAAAGCACCATAAAGATACTATAATTTTTTTTCCTCAAAATTTGAGAAGGAGCACAAGTAGAGACTCTAAAGGTCTTCATCGAATACATAAAAAAATTTCCGGCCTTTTTTCGAAGAATTTTCTTTTAAAAAAAGAAGGGTCTTACTTGGGATGGATATCAGACAAATAGAAACAATACAAAAATGCCTTTAACTGAAACATCGTGATGGTTAGAAGATGCGAAAGGAAGAAAGAAAAAAGAAAGTCAGTCGGATACTCCTTGCGCCCGACTCAAAGCGACTTGAGCGTCGCGGTATGCTTCAACAACATAAAAGCATCGCAACTAGCGTCACCAAAAAATTCTCCTTTTTTGCGGTCATAGCGCTTTAAAACAATCGAAAGCGATCAAGAAACAGTCAATTGATTCAAAGAAAAAAATATTGAAATATATATATAATTTTTGATTTTTTTTCCTATAATTTTTAAATTTTTGTATTTTTTTGAGATTTTTTTGATTTGAGGAGATAGAAATTAACATGGTTCAAAAAAATTACATTGGAGCGAAAAATACAAAAAAAGAAAGAAGAAAAAAAGTTTAGTTATAGTCCGTTCGCCGCGACTTGACAGTTTTCACGTCTCTGCGTCTCTCTGCTCTCTCACCGGCGAGGTCAGAGAAACATTGAAACGGCACGTAATCACGAGAGAGACGTCGAGAGTTGAGGAGGGCCCAAAGAAGGCCTGCCTTTTCGAGTCGCGAAAAACAGACTATAAATGACAATACGAACAATTTGCCATGGAAACTTGTGTTTCGATTTATAATGAAAAGGAATTAAGAAATAGGTAGTTTCATATGCACGCTGAATTGATTACAAACTGGTCAGAACTTGTGTACTTTTTTTGAAGTTGCAATTTGACAATTTTTTTGTTTGAAATATTTAAGAATTGTAGAACGAAATTTTGAATTGGTCAAACTATCGCCTATTATATTCGACTTAGAGTCGTTCTCAAACCTTAAAATAATTTTTATTGGCACCCCAAAAGTATTCTATCCAATTTGCAAAATATTCCAGAGTGCACATAAAAATATCTTTCTTGTCAGCTTCTGAAAAAAAGAAAGAGAAAGATCTATAAGCTATCATTTGAACACCGAAGTTCATTGAAAAATTGGAAAAACATAGTCCGTCCACCATAACTTGACAATTTTTGAGAGTCTGAGTCTCCCTGTTCTCTCAGCAGCCCGATCAGAGAAATATAGAAAGTAGACGTCAAAATGAGAGCGTTGCTGAGAGACGAGGAGAGCACAGAGAAGTCAAGCTCTTTCAAATCGCCAAAAACGGACTATATAATATGATTGAAAAATGGAATGTTTGAAGTATAATGTCACGAAAAAACAGTCAAAAACATAAAGTGGTAAGAAAAATAAAAGACGAAAAGGATTTGAACTTGATGAGGTCAGATAGGATGAAAACAGAAAGCGAGATGTTTATGAGGTATAAAATTACAATGATTTTAGACAAAATTTTAAAAAAGTTTGAAGTGGTTTATAGCTGTAACGAAGCAATTTGAGAGCCCTAGAGATCCAAAAGATAGGCCGAGATGATTATCTGGAACTTTCATGATCAACGCAGGTTTATTATATTTTTTGAAGCTTATTTTTTGTGTATGATCAAACCCGATTTTCTTAATAATAAGCCGTATAGAAAAACATTGAAAGTTCAAATTATTTCAAAGTTTCTTTCAAAAAAATACAGCGTTTGGCCTTTTTTTCTTCTGTCTAAAAAGAGCAAGTTTTTTTCATACCAAACTTTTCGTGGTTCTCAAAGAAAAAAATTACCACAAACTTCGTTTCAAATGAAGATGACGTCCGCTTCCCTGGGCGTAGTATAGGTAAAGCGGGCTGAAACACAAAGTATAAAACTATTTTACTGTACATTGATCTCAATCTGAAACACGTTCGGTGCACGAGGGGCCAGCTCAACACCAAGAAGCTGCGTAGAAAAAAAAAGATACGGCTGTGCCCGACCAGAAACGACTCGCGCGTTAGAACTGTATTCTATCTTTGGCAAGATTCTTTTTTATATTCTATCTTTGGCAAGATTCAACTATAAAAATAAAACTCGTAAAGCAGTACAACTGCAAGTAGTTGAGTCATTCAACATGTTCGTATATTTGATTACAAAATTTGAAATTAGTGTGATAAGTTTTGAAAAAAATGCTAGAAAAAGCTTCTTTTTCTTTTTTTCAGCTGCTACTGGCTGTCTTTATTCTGTTTTTCAGTTCTGCTTTCAATTTCACAGCCCTGATTAAAGTTGTACTTTTTGAATTTTTTTTCTTACTTTTTTTGAATAAGTTGACAAATTGCTTTTTGAGAAAAAAGTAACTTTGGAGCTGGAAGGGGGAGGGGGAGGTTATTTCAGTTGAGTTTATAACGTCAAAATCAACGAGATTATAAGGAAAAATATATTTGATGATAATAAAACGCCTTTCGGAAAATGTTTTGACGTACGAATTTTTCCAAATTACAGGAAAGCTCAATTATGACGTATTCAGACAATGACTAGACGTTTTCACTGTTTTGTCAGCGTGTGAAATTTGAAAACAAAGTTTATGAATGCGGAAATCGTTCCGGTTTTTAACACTCAAAGTTGAAATTTGTGAATGAATTTTTCAAATTTGCTGTGAAAATACTGTGCTTTTTCTGTCTGTCTTTGAGGATAACAGCAAATTTTTTGCATTCTCCACGAAGTTATTTAGACCAAACTACGTTAGCTCTAGTGTGGCAGAGCTTATCCGAAACGTTTTTTTTAAAAAAAAAAGGTTTTCGGCTTCTTGAGGATATTAACTGCCAAAAATTTCTCAAAACGCGATCGTTTCAAAAGTCATCGTAGCGTTCGAAAAAAAAAGAAAGATTCTCCTCGATTGACTAGAAAAAAAAACTATATAAATCTGGCTTATCTGAAAATTGAACAGAATCAAATCACCATGAAAAGCATGCTTTTTATCGAAATAAATGCAAAAAAAGTCAAAAAATTCGTGGTAATAATTTCATCATTTGAAAAAAATTTTTTTCCAAAAATAATTATTAAATGGAAACTTTCTAAGAATAATTCATTGAGTGTTTAAAAAAACTGAAATTTACGTCTTCTAAAAACGCCGTAAAAAGCTCTTAAAAAGACGAATGAGGTTGATACAAAATAAAAATTTGTGTCGGAAATCATATTAAAAAAATCCGAAAAAGAAAAATTTTGATCATATAATTCAAATCATTTTGGGAAAACAGGGAAACCAGCTCCAAGTCAACTTTCACACAAAATCAAAATAAAAATCAAAAAAAAATGCAAGTAAGTACAACTTAATTCAGGACTCTCGAAAAAAGCAAAACTGGAAAAACAGACCTGACGTACTGTAATTGGGATAAGTGCATAAATCTGCAGGGCTTGTTTTTTTGTACGAAGGTTCGCAGTCTTTCAACTAAAAAAGACATATATTTTTTTCGTACTCTAAAAATCTTGGGATTTTTTTGATATACCTTCAGTTAGAAGCTCTGGATGTACTCCTTCAGTTCTGTCGACGGGAGGGAGTGCTGAAAAACGAAAAGGAAATGATAACATTTTTCTAGAATTGATCTCTTTCAACAATCACGATTTATGTGAGAAAAAAATTTAATATAAGGTTCTTACATAATTCATGAAAATATTACCAACTGAGCCTCCTGGTTTGCTTTCTTGCGGCCCTTCAGGCTGAGGAGTGGGGAGATTGACTTTCTTCACTCGATTTCTTCGCCGCTCGGGAGGCACTTTGGAAACACTTTTGGCTGGAAAAAAAATTGACTTATTGACGAATTGAAAAACAATAGTTTAAAAAAAACTCCAAAAGAAGACACAATACAAATTGGACTAAATTAAAAACAAATTTATAACGATTTCGCAGATATAAGAGCCGAATGATACGAAAAGTTCTGACCTTTTGGGCGCGGCATAGGGAGTTGAATGATGGGCTGCGGATTCGGCTGTTTCCTCGGGCGTCTCGGTTTTGGTTTGTTCACATTATCGGCTAAAACATTTTCCCGAATTGAAATCAGAATTCGAGGACACGTACAGTAAGAAAAAGCAAAGTTGAAGCTCTCAAGGGCGGCTCTGGCCGAATTGCTGAGATTTTCGGCGTCCAACAAAGGAAAGGCTTCTTCTTGAGTGTTGATATCGGCTGAAAGAGAAAAAATCATCTCTCAAAAAAAAAATATAACTAACGCAAAGAGGATTGAGAAGGAGTGCTGATCGGATCGTTGATCATATTTGGAACCGATAAAGTCTGTTGCGCTAAAAAATATGGAAAAATGATTTTTAGTTGGAAAAAAATCCTTGAAAAATATCGATTTAAAATGATTAATTAAAACTGTCGAAATCTTTCCACTGGAAAAAAAACTGTGGGTCTAAACTTTTGTGGTTGGTAATCCCGATAAAGAGCGCTTATAAAAAATTGTTTCATGTGACTTTTCGAAAATAATCAGAACATGGCAATATTCTCTCTTCGAAATCTCGGATTGAAAGATCAGAGTCTCCTAAGTTTTTTTTTGACATTCCTCAGATTGTCTTTTTTTTTTTGCATCGCATGGCGCTCAATACATGGTTATTCTCTGTTTCGAGCACTCTTCTTCAAGATTAGATACCACAATAGCTTAAATCATGAACAGTAACCTAGTTAGAACATTTCAACAGTTAGTCCCTACAGTGGCGTAGCTTTTCGCTAGCCAAACTTTTTGGTACGAACAAAGAAAAAGAGGGAGTTTCGATAACACATCGTGAACTTCAACGGAAGGCTCTTGTTGAATATAGTTTGAATCGAATTGAGGTAGAAAATTCATACTTCGAATGATGTTGTATAGAGTACTGTGCTCCAGACTTTCCTGCATAAGAAACAATGAAAACACGAAAAATTGTGAAAATTTACCTCTCGATCTTCATCAATCTGTGGCAATTTTGAAGGCTTTGTAGCTGAAAAATTGAATTATAATGAAGCAAATGAATAGTTTCGAACCTGCGACGGTCACAAACTGCAGACCAGAAGCTTTCGAAATATCATTTGGCTTAGATCTTCTGTTGGCTGGGTTCATTTTTCCTCGGTTTAAATAAGAACTGGAAAAAAAAATTTTGAAAGCTGACGCGAAATTTGAAGCAGCAAATGATTCATTTTGCTACCTGTCGCAATACGAAACTTTACATTACTCACGTTACGTTACTCAAAAATGAACAGTTTTGCAAAATCAGACATTTGATATAGTCAATTTATGACGACTTGAAAGGCGAAGGAGGCAGAGATGTAAGCGGGACGCGTAGCGTGTGCGTTCGCGGTTCTTGGCACGAGTACAATTCACCCGCCAGCGACTATTCGGAAAGCTTTTTTATCGCTTTTTTTTTAAATTCTTAATTGATTTTTTCACGTAAGCATTGAAAAATGATAAAATAAATACAAAAAAAAGCCGTGGCCGAGCTTTTCAAATAGTCCGTGTCGCCTGATTGAAATCGTGCCAAGAGCTGCGTACGTGCTCGCTACGCTTCCCCCCTCTTCTCGCCTCCCTTGCCTTTCAAGTCGGGATGGATTGACTATATCTTGATCACATCTTCAAGTTTTTTGTAGACGTATCGGGTTAATGTTCCCTGACAATAAAGTCAAAAGGTTTGTGTGCTTTTTTACATGTTCGATTTTTTTTTCAACCTTGCTCGGCTTGAGCTGAAGCGCTTTTTACTCTTCTGTTATCAACAATCGTCTTAGAGTACCTTTTTCACTGAAACCTCGTGACTTCACGTTACTATGACAACAGATTGGGACGCTTCAGAGCTGACTCTTGAGCCTTTTTTCCTACTCTGAAAAACTTCGGGTTTCCATAGCAACAGACTCAGCAGTTGCTAGGCTTTCCAATTTCATTTTGTCATCCTCAATTCGGTTCCTAAAATATATCAGTTTGGTAGTCCCCTTTCTATTCAAAATTTTTCTTCAAAATTTCTGTAAGGTGCACAAGTTTTCCTAAGAGTTGCAGCTGACTGAAATCAAAAGAATGGTTTTTGATGACCTTGTATAAATTTTTCGTTTGGTTGAATTTTGAAAAAATTAAACTGAGAAGAAATAACAAAAGTTATCGTTAATTGCATCTTATAATTCAAAAGGTTTCTCATATCACACAGTTTCATCAAGTAGAATTTTCTTTTGCACTTCAACAACAAAAACCGAAGAAACCCTTTGAGAAGATTAAGAAGATCATTTTAAAATTTTTGAGAGAGTCCGGTAAAATAAATAAAAGGAAAAAAAAAGCAGAAGCTATGATTTAACTTTTGAAACGACTGAAATCCTCGTGAACTTATCTTTTTGTGTTTCCATAACAACGATAAGGCTCCGACGACTCTGGAATCTCTCATTTAACCTAGTCATCATTTTTGTTGATTAGCTACAATCCGGTGAAGCGAAATCATGAGCTTCTCTCTCGGTCTCTCTTATCAAAATCCATCTATAATCTTCTTTTCTCTACTTCTGCTGTTATCAGTTTAGGTTGTCATGGCGACGGATTAGGAATCTTCGATGCCATGCAATCTCTTTTTTGTTGCTTAGTCACCCTCTTTTAGTAATAATATCACTGAGAGGTCTAGAAGAATACCTTTTTGTCTATACTTTCATTCAAAATTTTTCTGCAAAAAGAAATAAAGAGAGATCTAAAAATTTCCATCGGAGTTCATCCGTAAGCTTGAAAAAAAGTTATCTAAATTGAAAACACCCAATCAAATGATGTTCTCTCTCTCCTTAAAAAGCTGACTGGATCGAATTTAATATTTGTTGTTCCCTACTGGCAAAAATCCTTTTAAATAAATGAAAAAGATAAGAGACTCATAAGAAGTTTTCACTTGAACCATCTTCTTTCTAAGAAGCCTTGCAAGTAGAAAAAGGAAAGAGAGAAAGGGAGCAAGAAGAGGCATGGAAAAAATTGAAAACAACTGAAATCCTCGTAAACTTATCGTTTTGTGTTTCCATAACAACGGTTTAGACGGCTTTGACGACTCTAGAATCTCTCTTTTAGCCTTGTCATCACTTTTGTTGATTAAACACGATTCGGTCAAGCGGAAAAGTGTTATCGAAAACTCATCAGATTGCCTGTTTTCCTATCTTTGCTGCTATCAGTTGATGTTACCATGACAACGGATTATGACGCATCGACGCTCTGAGATCTCTCGTATTCCCTTACTCATCCTTTTTTGGGTGAATAGCAAGGATTTGGCCCAGCGCTTCTCAGACCATGATGATCAAGGCTCTGTTCTATTTTTGTTTGAAAAGAAGGCTATGAATACAAAATTTCTTTGAATGGAAAAAATGAAGTCAAGTTTTCAGATCTCATGGTCGGCTGTGATTTGAAAAATTCTAAAAAATTTAAAGAAACACTAATGAATAACTTCTCACGGTATAATTTGACACAGGAACATCAAGTACTGGTATAGACAAGTTTGCCCGACTTGGTTTGCTTTTAATCGTTTAACTAAACCTTTCCAAAATCATTAAATAAAAATACATCGAAAATCTGTCAAAAATAAAGAAAAAACGTGGATCGTGTATGAATTCGCACTCCCCGCCAGAAAGCCGCATCGCGTACGCAAAGCTTCACGCTTGCCAATCTACCTATCATGCTTCCATGTAAGGAAGGACTGACTATAGACGGAGTACTTTCAAACAACAACTTCAAAAGAATTAAGGAAAAGGAGATAACAAAATGAAGAGGAAAAGGACTACGCAAAGAAGGAAAAATCTTTTGAAGAACTGAAATCCTCGCAAACTCATCGTTTTGTGTTTCCATAACAACGGACTGTGATACTCTGGAATCTCATTTTTCAACCTATTTCTCATTTTTTAATTAACAACTCGTTCAAGCGGAATCGTTGTTTCCCCTCTTGGTGGAAAGAATCCATGAGAAGCTTATCTACTCTAAATGTCATCAGCTTCTGTTTCCATAACAACAGAATGTGCCGCTGATTTTTCTTTTTCAATTATAAGAATGCCTCAAGAATATAATTTTCATAAGACAATGAAAAAAACATCTGAGTTTTGATTGGAACAAAGCTAAAACTGAAAAAAACAGTTCAAAGTTCCAGTTTTGTAAAGAAATTTTTTTGCTGAAAAATCAGGAACGAAAAACAGAGAAGACGATCGAGAAGCCGGAAGTGAAGTCACGCTGCTCAAACCAGTCGATGGATAACAATCTTCTGAAATATGAATTTAAAAAAAAACATAAATGTCGAATAAAATAATTTTTTGCTGTGCATTGAAAAAAACTCTGGCACAGACGTGGCTTCCTGAAAACATTATCATTAACATCTGATAGCTAAGAATTCCAAAACAGGGTAGAAAACACGATATGGTTTTTCTCGGAGAGAACGAAAGATTCAAGTAAATCAAGTGATGATTCGAACAACACGACCTTCAAAAAAATTCTTTTTTTATAATAACTTACATTCAAACTTCTGAGATAGTGAAAAAGTTGAAACTTCAATCAACAAACCAAAAATTTGAAGGGCTGAACAAAAAAATGTATAAATTTTAAATTTCAAGTTTTGGACGATTTAAAAAGGAGTATGTTTGCTTTCGATTCAGGGTCATCATGAGGTCACTGGTGAATTTGGAAAAGACCCGTGTTCCGGAATGAAAAAGCGCCTTTCAATGAAAGAATTTTTAAATTCGGAAAAAAGGCTCAAAAATATAAAAAAAACATGGAAACGACAAAAAAGAAGAAAACAAAAAAGTTTGGAAATCATCAGAATTAGTTGTTGAAACAGGAAAAAAACGAACAAAAGAAAGAAAAAATTGCATCTCAAAAAAAATTTAACATGATTTAATAGACAACGAGAAATTGCAAAAATAAGCGAGTGTGCAATCAACAAGTTAAGTTGAATGTTTTTTGCTGAGAACATCTCGGTTGTAACCCCTAAAAAACAGGAAAATCATCTGCCGAGTTCAGAGAGTTATTAAGAAAACGCCCGTCAAAAGCTTGTAAGAAGAATGTGTTTCGATTTCGATTCTTTTCTGAAGTTTTGGTTGAATATTTTTTTTGTGCTCTTTTATCAAATCTCTGATTTCAGTCCCAAATTCCGAAAGAAAAGGTTTGTCTAAATTTAAATACAAGCTTGTTCTGTAAGCTGATTCGGAGTTTTCTCGAGAGCCTTTTTTGATAGTTGTGTCGGATTTGCTTGAGAACCTTTTCTGTCTCGATCGAAAAGTGCATAGTGTAAATAAAAGATATCCGCTAGCTATGACCTTTATCTGATAATATCTTTCCGGGATCATTTTGTAAGTTAATCAGCATGGCTTGAAAAAGCTCATCACACTCAATCACTTATCGTCGTGAGAAAGGAAAAAGGTGCTTTTTATTACTGGTTCTACGGAATCCACGAATAAACACAATTTTTGGAGTAAATATAATATAGAAATTTGTTTTCTTTTTTTGTACTTTAATGATGAGTTTTGTGTTATATGATTTTTTTGCGTTTGTATTCTGAGTGCTCGACATCAAGAAACCACAAACAATTCCTGTCCGACACGTCACCTGCTCTCGGCTCCAAAACAATTTCAGTCGTGAAGCTTTCTCACCGCTGTTGATTACACTCATTCGTTCTTTACATCAGTTTGACCATTGATTCCCTCAAAATATCTGTTTTTCTTCGTTGAGCTCGGTAATTTTCTCAAACCAAATCAAAGCCGTTTCAGATCCACAATGCTTCGATGCACTATTATATTATTGAGCTTCCTTCAGCTGTCGTCCAGTTTGACATGTTATAATGTGAGCTTGTCAAAAATATTAATTAATTTTCCATTTTCATTCAAATTTTTATTTATCATATGTTTTTCAGGGAATGAAAACGTTGTCAATGCAGCAGGTCGGCGAAACAACGGAAGAATGTCCTCCTTCGGCGTACTGCTACAACATGACGGCTTCCGCCTATGTTCTGGTCAACTTTGTCAAAGCTGGCTGCTCAACTTGGCGGTGTATGGTGGGTGCGGAGTTCAATCGAAAGAGTGAAATAAAGTCCTGAAGAGCAATTTCAAACTTCAAAAAAATATTTCAATACATAACCACGATTTTTCGATTTATTTATTTTTTTAGCAATCTCATTAGAACCTTTTTGCAAAAATCTGATTCCTAGTATCTTCGTTCAAAAACGTTGCAAAAGTCCGACTGAAATCCATGCAATTTTTAAGCGCAACAAAAAAAACGATAAAACGATCTTTTTTGTAAGCACCTACTTGTCAAATCTTCACTTTCACAATAGAAAAGAATTATAGCTTGCCGCAAACACCTGCATTCATACAACTTTCCAACTGATCCCAGTCAGTCTGTGCTGTTGTAGTCATGACCGCTGCAACGTCGGCGGTAATCCTGTATTTTCTGACAAGTAAGTTGGATCAATATGTTCAATTTGCAAAAAGAGAGTGGGCAAGGTGAAAAACGACAGATGTGCCTCTAACTTCTGTGATAGGTAATCTCAAGTATGGGTCTTCAAAAAAAAAAAGTGATGTGACAAGCGCCATTGGGTATGGCTAAGATTCTATTATGAATAGCAGCAGGAATTTTTTTCCCGAAAAACTCAAAAAAAAAGACAGTTTTCAACTTTTTTCTTCACGTCGTCGCGTGCCATTTCTTAGTATCCAATGACCTTGAGCAGATGATTTCTTTTTTCAATGTATGCTCAAACTTTGTATTACCTACCACAAAAGTTAGGAGCGGAATTAAGATTTTCGGCTCAAAAACTTCCTTCGTTTGTACATAGTTCTAATAAAATAAAATAAAAATACTTTCAGCCCGCGTCAAATCACCGATGGCCGCAGCGATTCCAATAAGTGAGTTCATTTCTCCCAAAAAATTTATGGATGCATATGAAAAATTATAGTAACGGCGGAAACGCCGGAGGCAGCTGGGGCGACGCTGGAGGAAATGCCAACAACAATGGCTGGGGCAATAATGAGTAAGACAATCAACTTATCGAACTGTCGAATTCTCGATGTTCAGGGATACCCAGAAGAAGGACAAATACGGCAGCGACTACGCGATCAACGACTTGTGAGTGGAAGTTTTTTTTGCCTTTTAGTCTTTCTTATTGTTAAATAACTGAATTGGTTATTTACCTCAAACAGAAAAAAACATTATATCGCTTTTGGGAAGCAAGTTTTCCAGATTTCGATTTAACCCAATTTTTTCAGCAATCCAAAAACGAAAGCCAGCTCTAAAGCGCCGAAATTCTCACAAAAAGACGTTGAGAAGACGTTCCGTGACTTCAGCATTGACAACAAGGCAGACGGTATTTTTTCAAGATTTTTGAGAAAGTTCAGAAAGAGTAGACCAGCCAATGATAGATTTTTATGCTTAACTTGGTTTTTGGCAGAGAAACAAAAAACAACTTTTAGTGAGGAAGTAAAAAGATAAACCTGACATGTGATATTTGTTTGACGAGAAATGTCCCTATTTGTTGGCACACTAAAATTTTCTCTATCTTGGACCTTCTGTAATTATGACTTCAAAAAAATGAATGAAGTTTTTTGAATGGGATCTTTTTTCAGAAATCGAGCTAGAAGGCGAGTTCAAAAAAATCGACGCCACCTATGCACCAGGTTATGGGTCATCGAAGATCTCCGGAAAGTCGTCTTCGTCTTCTTCTTCTTCTTCTTTCCCGTCTTCCTCGTCTTCCGGAACCCTGACCATGAGCAAGGAAATGAAACAAAGGCCTCTCAACTCTGGAGACTCGAAATCTTCCGGCAAAGAAATTGAAATTTGAAGCATTTTTTTGTAGAATATCAATGGAGAAAATAAATAAAGTGTTTGCTTTCTTGTATTTACCGCAATTATGTGACTATAGGAGTGCTCCCTATAATTTTTTGAAATCAAAAAAATAAGTCTGCTCATAGGATTTTCGTTTCGAAAAAAAAACGTGAGCTTTTCCTCAAAAAGAAATTTCAGAAAATCAGAAGATGGCTTTTTTAGGCTTTTTTTCACGAAATAAGTCTATTCATAAACTGAGCCAAAACTGGAAGGTTGTTAGCAATGTGAACATCTGCTTGGTGCGTTCTCTCTATTTCGCGGAGACGCAGAGAAATCTCTGAACAACGCGAGAGTCTGCTCTTTAGAAAGAGACGTGTGAGAATTGAGCAAGTGCTCCACGACTAACAAGCAAGTGGAGCATGATTCTCGCGCTTCTCTTTTTTTTTTGATGTTATTTCAAACCAGTTAGTGGTCTTATATAAATTGGAAAAACAAGAAAACTCAAAAGTTTTTAATTTGCTCATATATTATTCAAGAAACTATCCTATTTCCTTTTCAAGTTATTGCCACTATTTTCTACTCTCAAATCTTAAATAATTTTAATTTTTCTGTAATACTTCTATTGACTATTAAAATTTTTCAGATCTTCTCTTTGAACAAGAGAATGTGATTTGACGCGAAGAAAACTCGATGGCTCGAATAGGAATTTCAAGCGACGAGGCATTCAGGCGACTTTTCGCCGAAGCAAGAGCTACAATACATGACTGGTATCATCTCAATGTCGTCAAGTATGTCGTGGTTGTGTACCTGAGATTGAATATTAGAAAATTTTAAATTGTCCTCTGCAGAAAATACCATAGAATTTCCCGGCCTAACACCATTGAAAATAGAATAACAAAAATTTATGAAGAATTTTAGAAAGCTGCTTGAATAGCATGACTTCAGGCTTCTGACGTTATCTTCAATCTTTTTCAAAAAAATTAGGCAAAAAAATAAAAAAATATTCTGTAGCCACATAACGCAAAGCGCAAGTCGAATTGGGTCGGGTGCACGAAAAAGACGGGCCTTCTTTTTGCACGCTTAAAAATTGTATTTGTTTTTCTATATATTTTTTTGAATGGCAGTTCAATTTACGATTTATTTTCAGTAAGCTGAAAGAACCGGTCCCTCACTCTGCAAACCATTTTTCGCGCCACTTCTGCACACGAATATTAATCTACGCTCGGGTGACCTTACTTCTACTAATAATCGGATCTGTCGACATGTCAGTTTTTTGTTTTCTAATTGAAGTTGATATCTTTAAACATAAAACGAAATCTAGAGAAGTTGAGTTCATGCGATCTATTCCAATAAACTTTTTAGTGATAATGAGATGCAGTTCACCTTGATGGTCATCAACATAACCTTGTTCGCCTTCTCAATTCTCGTCCAGTTTTGGCAAAGAAAATGCCGTGAGGCTCAATTGGACTACCGTTTTCGGAAAGCATTGAAACTATTGGACTCGCTAGAGAAAGTGACCTTTTTTCTCAAATTTTTCTCAGTGGCTTATATTCAGAACTTTCCTTCCATATACACCTACCAATCTACGGTTGAACCTGCTACTGAAGAAACTATAACTTGTCAGACGACTTTTCGTGATGGGAGAGTTGTAGAAGTTCCGAGGGTTCTTCTAGCTCAGGGCGATATCATCCTACTTAGGCCTGGACAGGTTGAAAACTTTTATTCAATTCGCTCTCATTTATGAACAAAAAAAGCCACGCTCTGAAGTTTTTTCTGCTATTTTTCTGGATCGAAAAATCAGAGAGCTTTTTCAAGTATGGATTTACCCTTTTTTTGGGTGTATTCATAAAGATTCTACAGGTAGCACCCTGTGATTGTGAGACGTTCGAAGGCGTGGCGTTGAGCGCCGGTGAAAAATTAAACCAAAAACGAATGTTAGAAGAACGACCTGTAGGAGCTGTCATACCCTTGGAGTCTGTTCAGGTACATAAAGATAACTTGAAAATGCAGTTCCCCTACTTTCCCATGGAAAACTTCTGTACTCCAAAATTTTCTTCACAGGCTCGAGTAACCACATTCCCAGTGAAACAGCTTCTCGACACGGTGCTGACGATGGACGACAAGCCGCTGCAATTCGATTATCAACTCCATCACGTTGTTCACCACGTTTTTGAGCGAATCTTGGTACCATTTGTTGGTTTTCTGGCCATTTTCGGTTCTGTTCTACGGTTTCTCTACAGCGATGATGAATCTTATTTTGGAACAAGGTTTGAATCGAATAAAAATTTTTAGTTCAAATTTATAATTTCTAGATTCATCTTTGCTGTACCTGGTTTAGCGGTACTCCCTCTTTTGGTCCTACCGTTGCCAGTTATTCTTCACATTGTAAAAAGAGCCAACAATAAGAAAATTTTGAAGGAAATGCGTTTGGAAGGTACCTTGAGTATTATTGACTTACAAAACCGCGGGAAAATACAAAAATTGTTCATTATTTTAAGAATTTTTACTCACATAAATGAGAAGCAGGAGTATTAAAGTTTTTTTTTTTCAAAAACCGCTTTTAACGCTCAAAAAGTATTCTAAAGACTCTCAAGCGGTCAATTCTATTTCAGATAGAGAAATATCACAAAAAGACTTGGCCTCAATTCTGGCGGCCGTGACAGGAACTTGTATCACTGATAAAAAAGGAGTTTTGTCGACAATTCATCCTCTTATTGAGAAAGTCATTTTCGTGGCAAAACCAGAAGGTTTTTATCTCTTTCATGGTCTGAAAATCATATTTTTATTTGAGAATCTCCGGAGAATGTTCAAGAAACTGGAAATGAAGACTTGCACATCGAAGTTTTGAACATGAGCGCTGAGCAACGTGAAGATGTTTTTTCTGGATGGTCGCTGGGTTTTGAGGACCAACATTGGTTGGTCTTCAGACTCCTTGTTCTTTTCTCTCGTTACGAAAAGCATCTTATATGAAATCGGGATTAGAGATTTTAGGCTCCGTTATCTGCCGAACCTGATGCCTCTGGCTCACAATATTCTGCTCAACTCATGCTCCCAAACCGAAAACTTCACCAAATTCTTGGATCATCTCACCGTCGTGGCGCAGAGCGTCCCAAGGACCATCGCGACTGCAAATCGCCGCTGCATGTGTCAGTTTCCCCGTATTGTCGGGTGAGTTACACCTATCTTCATGATATGTATTTCTAATCAAGGTTTTCTGAAAACTGCTTGGATCAGTTCGCATCACCTCCAACAGCTGTGGTAGGACTGTACAAACGGAAACCAGGAGAAGCGCCATTGCCTGGGTAATTTGATTTTTACAAGTTTTGTGCAAAAATAAATGGCTTTTCTCAGCAAAGAAGTTAAGGTTTCTGAGATAATTTACCTGTAAATGGTCTCTCAACTTGAAATTTCCAGTTTTTCGAATTTTTTTAAGTGTCAAATAAACTTTTCTTCACAAAATCATCGCGGAAAAAAGTTTAAGCAATCACTTTTAACGAAAATTATCCAGACTTTTGAAGATTTTAAGCAAAATATCAGAAAATTTGAAACTCCTCGAAAAGATTTCTGTAAAACTTGAAAGTTTTCAATGCAAGTTTTATAATCCACAAATGTTCAGGCTCACAAAACATCGAACTCCCATTGAGATGGCTTTTTGTACGGTTCACAGCGATGTGAGAAGTCTTCACTCTCATTTATCTTGCCACGGGACCGCAAATCTTGTTCTCGATGTAAGTAGATCTTGGTTTTATCGAAAGATGTTTTACCCAAAAAGATATTGCAGGCTTGTACCCACGCGTGGGACGGCAAGACGGTTGTTCCCCTCAACAAACGTCTTGTTGCCTCGATTCGTGACTATTATCAACGACACTCTATGACTGGGTCAGTTCACAATCAAAGCTTACGATTTATTATCATTTTTTTCAGGCACTGCTTGGCAGTATCTTACCGGCCTGTGTTTTCTTCTTTGGATGAAAGTTTGCAAGGAAAATATCTTGAAGTTCCGCTCAATCGGGAAGAAGCTCGAACCAGTTCAGCGATACCAAGAAGTCAAAGTTTTGGTAAGCTTTCTAAAATGAACTTCGAAAATAAAAAATTTCCAAGATAAGCTTGAGCAAGTTTTTTGATGTTGATTGCAACGGTATCATTGTATTGCTATTTCAAGATTTGATATCACCAGCGAAATTTCTAATGAATTTCACAACTGCATAAAAGTTTTGTTGGCTAGTCATTAATTTATTAATTTTCAGACACACTTCGAAGAGAAGGTATCGTGGAGAATGAACTTCTGAAAACTTCTGATCAAGTTATCGACCACTACTTCACCGGTCATATCTTTTGCGGCCTTATCGTCCTGCAATATGAGGTGATTTCTTGAAATACAAAGTTCCGAACAAAACTGCAATTCCAAAAAGCTAATCTTATCTCACAAAAATTGATTTCAGGCCCTTCCTTTATCCGTTCAGTTGATCGAGAAGCTAGACGCAATTTGTGTGCGGCCTGTGTATTTTTCAAAAGAGAACGAACTGCGCAGCCGGGTTTTCGCTGAAAAATTAGGTTTGCATATGAACTTTAGATTTAACGGTCAGCCTATAAAAAGTTTCAGGAATTGAAGCCGGTTGGAATTGTCATATTTCTTTGGCCGATGAAGAGGCACCGACAAAAAGAGAAGAAATTGGTGAGAATTTTCCACTTTTTTTGAAAAATGGTTATGATTTTTTCAGCCACTGAGCAGTTCATCGACCAACGTCCACAACGTACAAAGTTTTGGAAACGTCTGGCGATGTTAGTGAATTCACTTTTTTCTGTTTTATTGAATTGTTGGTTTTTTGGTTTCATCATTCTTACATAGTTGTGATAGATATATTAGATCACACAACAAAATCTTCAAAGCTCAATCAATATCTCAAATCATATTTGATGATATAGAGCATTGTGAAATTTTCCTAAAACCCTAACGAGTTCACTTGGATCTAGAAATTAAGAGAATACATTATACAGTTATAAATCATTTGAGTCGTGGAGGATTAGACAAGAAGATCCTTTAGTTCTTTTTTTCCGCAAATCTTTTTTGAACTTATTTTTTTTTGCAGGAGTGACGCTCAAATTCACTTAATTGAGTGTGAATCGGTATCACGTGAATTGCCAGCAGGGCAGAAGATCAGCATGTGCTCGAACAAAGTAATGTTTTTCAAAAACTTTTCTGTCTAGAAGCTTGTAAAATAACTTTTGCAAAAAAGTTTTTTTTCAAAAAGTTTTGCTGGTCTCATTCGAGCCAGTAATTAGTTTTTCATCTGAAAATTCTCAATTAAAATGAAAGGAATTGTTTACGGCTGAGCTGATTTCCTCCTCTTTAAAAATGATAAAGATGAATTTTCTTTTTTTCCCAGTCCTCTTGTGGATCATAGTCAATTTAATGCAAGTGGTACCGCGTTTTTATACAATTCTTTTCAGGTTGGTCCGATTCCCAACAAGGCGCGCCTACCAACAGGAGTTTCCAACATCAGGCCTCATCTTGAAGAAGTCGACAACGTTCCTCTTTTGGTTGGACTCTTCACAGACTCTGCCACTCTGGCTATGGAAGAAATGGTCGATATAATGCAGGTGGAGCTTTGCAGATGAAATTTGAAATTTTTGAGGTTAGGCAATAGAAAAAAATCAGGCTGAAAAAAAAAATTAAACATCTGGTTACTCATTCTAATTTTTTTAAAAAAATTGAAATCTTTCAGGAAAAACGGCGAAGTGGTGATGATCATTGGTTCGTCAAGAAATTCAAACAACTCCAAGCTTTTCGTCAAGGTTTTTGAAAGGAATTATTCAAGTATCCAAAAAATTTCAGTCGAACGTTTCCGTGTGCGTGGATCCGGTAGAAGAGCCGTCATGTAAAATGGCGACTTATATGGAGTCGAGTGACGTCAACGAGATGGCTGGAAAGCTCCTTGGCCTTGCTGCCGACTTTCAGATTAGGCATTCCGGGGTAAAAGTTGCAACGAGAATCTTCTTATCTCTTAAAATTTTTGACGCTCAAAAAAGTTTTTTCATGAAGCTCAATATTTAAAAAAGAAACTTTGGAAAAAAAAAATCAATAGTTTCAGCTCCTGCAGCTTTCATCACTAATCGTGGCGTGCCGTCATCGGATGGCGTCTCTTCGTGCCTCGCTCTTCTTCCTTCTGCACGCCTCCTGTCTTCTCTCGCTCATTCTCCTCTTCTCTATATTTCTCTTCCTCCCTATCATTTTCACTCATGGACAAATCCTCATGACGTCGATGCTCCACCTTCCCGTCCTGTTTTTTGGAACTCTTTTCACTCCTTTTCACCCGAAGAACACCGTCATACGCATCGCTATGAAGGTATGGTTCAGCTTTATTTCTAAAAGCTTTGCGCAAAAACAACAGGAAATGACTACAACAAAGCATCGAAATATTAAAATTGTGTTTATGGTGAGACCGTGAAGTTATTTTGACTTCAAGTTTCATCCATCTTTTATTTTTGAAAATTAATAATGGAGCTTTTCAGAACACGAACATGATTGCAAAACAAGAAAATGTAAAAATCGTCACAACATTCTTCATTCAATTCTTACCGACGGCCGTCTACATTACTGCTCTCTACTTTTTATTGGTTCGAGGATAAATGATAAACAATATACAAAACTTTCAAATCAGCTGGTTCGAAATGCTAATATGATGTGTTCTTTTGCCGACGTCGTCTGCAATTTCAATACGGAGGCCAGAAGTTTCAACTCTACTATGGACTATCTGACTTTGTCAACGGATTCCGTTCGACATATCATTGGTTTTCAGGTATTTCAAAAGAAAATATCTTCAGCTGCAACAGGAAAATTCAGTTTACGACTTGTCTCTGTGTTTTATCATCGGCCTTTTTGTACTCGTTGAGCAGTATCTGGACCGATGTTCCATTTCTTTCGCCAATCTGGTTGATCTCCGTGTTTTTCTGCATTTTCACCCAGGTTAGAGATCATTTTAATTATAATTGTATGATTTAAATCCGATCAAATTATTAAATAAATTCGAATTATTAAATAAGAACCACTAAATCTTCAAAAAGAGTTTTTTTATTGCCAAAATTCTGACAACTTTTTGAAAGTCGCTCGTCGAGAATTTATAGAATTACTTTCAAAAAAAGGACTATTATCGTTAGCTGTAATCAAAGGTTGGATTCCTATTTATTTATCAAAGTTTTTAAACTGCGCTTTCTCAACGTTTTTTCGATGGACGTCATAACTCGAAAAACTGATTCAATTTCAGGTAGCCTACTCCTACCTTAGTGGTGTAAATCTTCATGAAGTGGTCCAGCTGCTGCCAATTATGACACTTGTCGTCTGGATCATGGTGATTTTGCTCGTGAACGAATTGTTCAAAATTCGCCGTATTCGACAATTCGCCCGAGAACAACGCCGCACCAAATTCGACTTTGACACGAAACTTGGAATGAATTCCCCTTATTGACTTTGTAAAAACTTCTGAAGATGTATATACTGTTTATATGTTATCGGTCTTGATTTTTATTGGCCTTGCTTCATGAGCAAACTGAAGAAAAAATTCATGTTTCAAAATGAAATTTCTTCAATCTCAATTTGAAGCGAATTGTGATCAATCTGAAACTAATTGTGAAAACCTTCTTCAGAAGAGCAAGTAAAACAAAAATATTGACAGAAAATACCTCATATCCAATGAAATCAAACTTGAAAAAAAACTATCGAAAACTATTTGAGAAATGGAAACAGAAAGCCCCATCAAAGTTCGAAAAAATAAAAATGTGCCCAAAACGTTTACATGCAAAGGATAAATGCGCTGATCATTCACAATTTTGGAGCTAGTGCTGATTTAAGAAAAATATTTTCTACTTCTTTCTTGGAACAATATTTAAAAAAAGCTGCGCCTATGGCGGAATTTCGATGAAGCTTTTTTTTATTGAGCCTTTGAAACGCGAAGATTCTACGCGGAACACACAAAAACTTCAACTTGAAAAAAAAACTCATAAGTTAAAAATGCGATGTTTGCATTTTTCCTTGCGGACGATCATATTCGAAAATCCAAACGTTGAAGATCGGATCACCCTCAGCCATCGATGAAATTCTGAAAAATAAGCTCAGTTTTAAATTCTGTAGATAATAAAATATTGAATTTTACAATGAAAAAAAGTAAATATAATCGATAACGCGAAACTCTTGAACCTAACAATTATACAAAGTGTCTGTCATAATTTTCATCTTTTCTTGATTTTGAATTAAAAAAAACCTGTTTGCAGCAACGGCCAATAAAGTTGAAAAGGCTTAAGTTTTCCTTGACCACAGTTGAGTTTTTAAAATTGCTTTTCGATCTGAAACTTCTTTTTATCAAAAAAATACGAGTAAAAGATGAAAAAACGTGGTAATTACACAAAGGTAAAGTATAATTCATAATTTTCATCAAGGTGAATAAATAATTTCATAAAGAGTAAAACGCCCAACCTAAATACTTTGACAGGTTGAAATAAACGTGGGAAGTAGAAATACACTCGTCCTTTGTCTAAAACTCGATTTTTCGATGTTTTGCAAATGAAATCTGCTTTACTCCCTCTCAAAGCATTCCTAGAGTTATGCAAGTTTCCAAGAAGTTTTTTGTTGCGGAATAATGCGACTGCGCATACAGAGATTTTGATTCAAAAAAACCCGCAGAACTCTTTTTAAAAGAAATTCCAAGATTTGCAAATATTTCCAGGTTGTTTTCAGAATTAAAATTGATGAAAAAAAGAATTTCGCAAAAACTTTTTTTGCTAACTGAAAAAAAGGAACGCCAAGCTTCAGGCCAAAAATAATGAGGAAAGCTTGATAGGAAGTGAAGAGAACATTTTTGATTTTTCTACTAGTTTACAACTTTTTTTGCGGTTAAAATGAACCATTTTTGAACAAAAAAACTATTAATTCAAAGCTTATTATAAAGTGAAATTAAAAAAATATTTCCTTCGTAACTTTGAGGCTTATTTTTTTGCATAATAGAAATTTTAAGAAAATGAATACTCAACCCTACAGATTTACCAATCTTGATTGAGCTTTGAAAGTGATTGGAATCGATTGGGAATACTAAAATAATTCGACAAAGTTTTTAACAGAAAAAAATTACTGCGTGTTCAGAAAAAAAGTGCGACAGAGCGCGCTTTCCTTTTGCAGTCTTACGGTATATGCTGCAAATGCCGAAACCATCTTTTTTTAATTTGAAAAATTTTTTCATCAATTTTATTATTCTTCACATTTTATAAAGACTAATGATAATGATGCGTATAAATTCTTGCGCTATCCATTTATGAAGATCATTAAAAATGGGCGAGAATTTCTCATGTTGTTTTCATTATTCCTTAGCTTTTCCAAACTGCTTTTCGCACCATATTTTATTTAGCATTGACTTCAGACCTTTAATAAAAAATGTGAGCTGTGTAACATTCATAGGAAAAGCAGAGTGAATACAAAAAAATCCTCTTTCAGAAAAGGTTTACTGGCAAACCTTCTCAGAGGCTTGCGAGGGACTAAATGGTCTTTTATTTTTCTGTCATAGGTTTATATGCTATTTTTTTGTAAACCATTCTTTTACATGTTTGTTTGTTTTTGTCTGTAAATGAATTTATTTCCTATTAAAACTGCCTGTTTCCCAAAAAAAAATTTTATTTAGTATTTTCGTTCGTTTTCTGTTTTTTTATTTGTTTTTTGATGGCTTTGTTGACTTTGAAAAAGGATTTATCAAACAGGGTTTATATCACAGGAAAAAAATTCACAACTACAATCATACAAATAAAGTCAGGAGATCAAGGAACATTTTCCGGAATACCGATAATAGGCAGGGAACTTTTCAATGTACCTCGAAAAGAAGATGCGCAGTGATGATGATAAAGCAGCAATGAAAGAAGAATGGATTATTTCGGAATGAAGTTTGATCCAATTGGGATATATTTCTCGTAACTGTATCATTGGTCTCGATGTATAATATAATAAAAATGTTAGAAGAAGATTATGCTTTCACAAAGCCTAAAAATTATGCAAACTAAAGGTTGAATGATAATTGGAATCTAAAAAAGTGGTAAAAATGGGAGATGATTCTATCAGATGGCCCGAAGAGTGATGTCGTTGGAGTTGAATTCGACACCGCGGGCCGTTTGAATGTTCTTCACAAAGACGCAAAGACGGCTGAAGTACGGGGCTAACTAAAAAGAATTCATGCTCAGAATAAAAATACGGAAAAATGTCACCTTGGTCAGTTGCGTGGAATTGACAGGATGGAGACGGATTTTCTCTTTCTCAAGAGGAAGGAATTGCTGAAAACAAGAAGAGATCTGAGGATAGTTTGAATGATGAACTGACTACACTCTGGTCATGCTGGAACAAAAGAGTTCCATTGACGAAGATGCAGTTGGCCACTTCAGATTCTTTCAGAGTCAGCTTTTTGTAGATCAAGGCCGTCTCGCGCTCGACACGCTGAAAAAATGTTGATGAGGCGAATGTCCGTTATAGCATCAATAATTTTTGTTCCAGACGTCTATCACATTAATAAATAAAAAAACAAAAATATATTATTAAAAAGTTAGGACTACTCTGAAAAGTTTTTTTCTAGCTTTGTTATTTACAAAGTCAGCTGGGGACTTAGTTCTCAATTCGGTAATTTTTTTCTACCTCTTTTATTTCAAGATTCAAATTTCGACAGTAAGTTTTTGCTGACTGGATTTTTTTCAAAACTTTTAGTACATAGATATAATTTTCAGGTAACTTCCGATAACTTCTACGATTCCTATTAAAATCATCATCAATGTAAGATTGCCCAGTTTCCATAAAAAACTTTAAAATCCCGTTAGTGAGCAGTTTCTTGTGCCACAACTTCGTTAGTTCAAAATATATATCAGAAAAAAAACTAGCCTTCAAAATAGCGTCGGCCTCCTTGCCGCTTGCGATGGCCAACACTTCTTCAGCACAGAAAGAAATGTAGTTTTTCAAAGCCAAAGCCTTGTCCGACATGTACACCGGAATGACAGCGTAGTCGCAGTAGGTTTCGCTGAGAACCTGTGAAAAAAAGTATGTTCAAGAAGTTCGTGATGGTGATTCACCGCCACTCCTTCTTTGTTAGTGGAGTTTTTGTGGACGCCGACGAAGATCTGAAAATCAATATTGGCGTACATTTAGAGATAGAAGTGATTCCGAACCTCCTTTCCAGTGAAAAATACATCACTTGCGTTGAGGAGGACCTTCTTCCCTTTGAACTTCAAAGGGATGTGGCGCACAGTCCAGGAAAGGTTCTCCAGGGCAGAGACAAGCTGAATATTGATATATGAGGTTATTAAAGACAACTTCTCGAAGGTTTCCTGGCGCATGTGAGCTTTGATCAAAAAAAATCTCGAAAAGACGCCTTGGAATGGTTAAATCAGCCATTCTACGTTTTCCTCTTCATTTTTTGCCTGTTGTTTTTATTTTATTCTTTTGCGATCCTACTCAGGGGGAGAACGGCATGCCCGCGCGCATCTAAAAAAAGAAACGGCACACCTGCTCGCATGCACCAGTTCAGAGAGTATGGTAAAATTAGAGACCAGACTTGTGCGCTGGCCTGCCGTTTTTTGTTGATATTGGCATGCCAGCGCACAGGTCCTCAGACAGTGTGTAGAGCGAGGAGAGTACGAATCTGGTCTCTCCAAGTAACTTCAAACAGGTTCAACTTTGTGTATAAACTTTGGATGGATCAAGAAACTCGAGAAGTTTGAAAAAAATAGGAGTATAACTCACATCTTCCACTCGAACACACAGGTTTTCAGGAATTGAACAGATGAGCGCGGTTCCATTGATAACGACGGCGCTTTCTTCAAGATACATCGAAGAAGAAGAAATCGTCGAAGTCGGGAACTCGACAAGGTTGACGCCTGGAACAAAAACTTGTGGATAAGCTAGAAGGTGATGTTTTTCCGGTAAAAACTGATTTCTTTCCAGTCGGTTATTCTCGAAATGAATGAAATCTCACCAGCTTCTTTCAAATGATCGAGGAAAGCGGCGTACTCTCCACGTAAAAGTTCAATATCGATGTTTTGCTTCTTTTCAAGCTTCAGTACTTGCGGGAAGCTTGGAACCAAGGCGTGCGTGTAGCGCATCTTTCCTGAAAAAAAAAACTAAAAGTTTGAGATCACAAAATCATTAGTTCAACGTTAGAACGAGTTTCAGCGGATAAGAATAAAAAAAAGGCACTTTCGAGACATATGTACTATGAAAAAAAGGAAAAGGGAAATGCGCTGAAACGTGGAGAAACAACAATGCGTCATGATAGACAAGCTGGAATATTCTACAGCGCGTCAATATAAACCATTAAAAAAATTTCTTCTCTTTGTTCGCGCGGGAAATCAAAAACTTAAATATACACGGACAGAACCGATACATTTCAAAAAAACTGAAAAATCCAATTCCATATTTAACTTTGTAAATTTGGTACTAAAAAGTCACAAAAAAAGCAGAAATTGAATATTTCTTAAAAAAAGGAAGAAAAAAATGGCTATTAAATTTTGAGGCTGTTTTTAAAACCAAAAAAAGTTATTATCTTTGTAAAACTGATATGTTTTTAATGTCACTGACCAAATTGCACAAATCGAAATATTTTCAAGAAAATTTTCAAAGCTTTCAATTTAAAGAAAATCAAAGAAGAAGAATAAAGCTATCATTAAAAGAAAAAATAAGTTTTAAAAAAATGTGCAAGACTTCAAAAAAAAACTGAAACTTTCTCGAAACTGTCAAAATCCGAAACAAAAGCCAAACAGTCCTAAAATGGGTTGCGTGGTCAACAATCCAGACGCGGTTGGATAAACATGCGAATTTCCGCGCGTCGGTAGCCAAGGTAGCCTCTGAGAAAGGAAAGTGTGCTCCTCCGCACTCGGTCCTCCCCTTCCAACGTTTATTACAACTAAGTCCAGCAGGCGGGTCCGGTCACTCGCCATCTGTGTTGACCCCGCCACTCGACCGCTCTAATTTGCCTTGATTGTCTTTTATTAGCCAGAATTGCTTTGGATAACGTTTGGAAGGGAGCATATGTTTCCAGTATGATATTGGTATACGGTAGTGTAGAGGATTTCGAGATCTCATATTTATTTTTAAATATTTTTTTGTATAGATCTTTCATTTTCCGCTATAAGTGGACTCTTCCGTTTAAGATTAACTTAAGAAAATTTTTAAAGCTTTCATTCAAGTTTAAAAGACAGAAACTTCTGAAAGATATGGAATTTCTCTAACACAAACTCCTTTTCTCTCGCTGAACTGCATTTTTTGTCCTATGTCAATCTTTCATCGTTCTGATAATCTGGGAAAGTCTTAATTTTCAATAAGATCCCAATTTTTCATAACTCTGTTTTTTTCTTCAGAGAAAAAACATATATTGAAAGTCGTTTAGAAGGCGTTTATTTATATCTCAATGAGTCTTTCTTGCTTTTTTTCTTGAGACATTTTTTTGTACTTTTTACAAGAAAAAAAAAAATTGCTTTTAAGCACGAGTGAATAAATTGTATTTCCACTCATCAGATGAGCAGGATAGTAAAAAGGAGTTCGAGATGAACTTTCCGAAGAAGATTCTTCGAAGCTCTGCCTTTCGAAAGAATCCTATCAAAAAAATAATACATTTTTGGCCGTTTTTACGTATTCAAAAATTTTGCAGTTTTTTTCAAATGTTCCATAGGCAGTATAACCGTGAGAAAAAAAGACGCCCGCTGGATCATTGATTTTATTTAAAAATTTCCCTCCACGTGTCCTTCGACGTGGATCGAGAGCATGTTTTCACGAAAATCTCAACTATAGCTTTTCTTTTACTGCAGAAAATTTTTTGTTAACAAATTTTTTGAAATCTTCATATTTCGGACTCACTCTCAATTTGTCAGTTTGCGAGTTCAATGGAATATGTTTTCAATTCTGGCAAAGTTCGATTGATGGATTTGGTGATGTCTCTATGAGACAAAAACTCTTGCTGAACGCTTATGACAAACAAAATGAATCTTAGCTATTTTTTTTTAGAAATGAACGTCTTCCGACTTGTGGCCGATATGTGCCACTTGCTGGCTATTGTCATTCTTCTATCTAAGGTGAATGAGTGAAGTGAAAAAGTGCCTAAGTAAGTTCAATTAATTAAGATCTGGAAGACTCGGTCATGCTCCGGCATTTCTGCTCGTACGCAGATTCTATTTGCAATTGTCTTCGTCACCAGATACCTGGACTTGTTCACTTCTTACGTCTCCGCCTATAACACAATTATGAAGGTAATTTATTAATTAGTGGTGACATATTAGTTAAAATAGAAAGGGCAATAAGAACCGGAGAAAAATTTCAAAACCACAGAAAACTCGAGTGAGCAATGAATACCAAAAGATGAATTTACTTCAAAAAAACATTTTTAGACCTCTAAAAATTTAGAAAATTATTGAAAATTCTGTTTTATTCGCAGCTCGATTCACAAAAGTTTCGAAATGTTCCAAAAAACTTGAGCATTCTTTGACCTGTAAAACACATTTCGTTCCACCTAACTGCTTCCAAATGGAAAACATAGTAACCTAGGCAAAAATAGGATCATCACCATTAACCCTTGTTCTTTCGTTTATTTGTTATGGACTATGCGATGATCTTTTGTAAAAGTAAAAGATTCGTGTAAAAGATTGTAAAAGATTGTAAAAGATTCGTGTCAGAAAAAATGTTCTCGAAAATATCTTTTCAGCAACCTGAGCAAACTTTTTTTTTAAATATTAGAATGAACAGTTGTGAAACTCTCAAATAAAATTCGAAACTTATTTTGATCGATACAAAAAGTTTATTAATAACTTTCAGATCTTTTTCATAACCTCGTCTATCGCGACGGTTTATCTGATGCTGTTCAAGTTTCGTGGAACCTACGAAAAGGAGTCGGACCAGTTCCGTGTCTACTTGTTGGTGGTTCCTGCGGCAGTCTTGGCCCTATTCATCAACAATGGCTTCACCGTCATGGAAATTCTCTGGACATTCAGGTCAATAAGAAAGGAACATCATTATTTATAGTCTGGGTTCTATGGAAAATGAAAGGAAGTAAGAAAAAAATTTTTGATATTGAAAAGAAAAAAAGAAAAATCTCTTCCGCAAACGTAAAAACAGAAAAATGTTTTCATTTATAAGAGAAAGGATTTTTTTAAAAATTTTTTTGTACAGTTTTTCGAATCCCTCACAAAAATTTTGAGGGTATTTCTGGAACAAAGTGTATAGTGTAAAAGCAGGTGTCACGGGCGAGTGTACGAGAAAAATGGAACAGACCACCAAAAAACAATATGAATTCGAAGATTCTGATCGATTTTAAATGGATGAAAAAATAAACTGAAATTTCAAATAATTCATTGATAGGGAACTTCGACGGCGAGAATGAAGTCTTGGACTGCTATTTGCAAAAATACCTATTTTCACTGTTGCGAAACTTTAATTTAACCCTGTCAGCAATCATTCAAGCTTCTTTCTTAGCACTTTCCAGTAGTTCTTGAACTTTAACTAACTATTATCAATCACTGAGAAAAACGAAGTGATCTTTAGTTTACCAAATTCATTATTTTTTCCAGTATCTACCTGGAAGCCATCGCAATCATGCCTCAGCTTTTTATGCTCCAATCGACTGGCTGCGCCGAAACCATAACTGCTCACTATCTCTTTGCCCTCGGAATGTACCGCGCTTTCTACCTCGTCAACTGGATCTTCAGGTTTTCCCTACTAACATTCAAGGTTTCAATCAACTATTCTTACAGATACTACACGGAGAGCTACTTCGACCCAATTGCCACCGTCGCTGGAGTTGTTCAAACGGTTCTCTACGCCGACTTCTTCTACCTTTACTTCACTCGAGTTGTCCGGGCCAATAAAGCCATGGAACTTCCTATCTAATGTATTTCTTTCAATCATTCGGGAACTAGGTTAGCCTAATCGAAGGTCACCTCTGTTGTTGGGTTCTGTTTTTAACCTACTTTCTTGTCTTCTTCGGTCTCCTCAAAAAGTCAAACGAATCATAGACATGAACTTAAGAAGTTCTTTTTAACATTCATAACTTTTTTTCCTGAAAAAAAGAGCGACATTTTTGTTTTAGGAAAGTCATTTCACTTTGCGGCTGGTATTTTCCTCGAAATAGGCTAGAACTTTTATTAAATTACCAGTTGAAGCTGAAATTCTTAACGTGCAAAAACTTTTAGTTTTTGAGAGAGCATAGTTCTAAATGGAAGGCAATCCTGAAAACCCGTATTAAGCCATTTAGTACATCGTAGAGTGTTCTGGTCGATTTTCAAGAAATTTCCAGCAGCGAAGCAAAATAACCTCCCTTCTCAGGTGTGGAAACGAGATTTCTTTTGACTTCAAACTTGTCTGAAACGTTTGCCTTTTCTTTTCTCATGGACTATTCTTTTAAATATTTCTTTATTCACTATCTTTTTTTTTCGGGAACACAAACTTGTGCCTTGCTTCTACTTTAAATTGTTTATGGGTGTAAGACTATGTATAAAATCAAGAGATTAATAAACTACAAGTGTTCGTCGCCGTCGTGTTGGTAGTCGCAGTGAACGAAGGCCCGTTCCACATAAGGCAAGCGTTCGATTTTGCACTGGAGCAATTCGGAAATATCGTGAGCGTCTTTCAAAGTCGTTCGCGCATCGAGAACCTAAGTTTGTGGGAAACTTGAGAAGAAGATTAGAAATTTAAGTACCACATGAACTTCAACAAGGAAGTTTGCGCCGAAATGATAGACGTAGACCATATCGAGACTGCGAATTCGCTCGTCGTGGTTGATAGACACCTCAAAAGAAATGAAAGTCCATCCTCATAACCTTGGAATATAGAACAATACCTGAAGTTTTTCAAACTTTGTTTTACTTCATGAAGAAGCATGTTCACAAAAAGTATGAAAAATAGTTCAATAGGTATTTGGTATCCACAAATTCATTCTGCTCCATTTAGGATTGACTTTTTCGTGTTTTCGACAGGTAAAGAACTAACAATGGGAGAAAAATTTGGGAATTAGTTTTAAGTTTTGATATGAATAAAGTAAAAACTAACATTGGTGACTCGATGAATGAATTCTGGATCCGCCGATCTGCCAATCAGGAAAGGAACGTGCTCCTTGATAGTTCCAGCCCAAGTCACAATGATGAAGCCACTTAACTTTTTTTTTTCTCAGTTTTCAAGATCAATCCCCAAACCTGACGAGAAAGGCTCCGATCGGATCGGCATACACCCACCAGCGATGTCCGATGAAAGCTCCAGCAAGGGCGACCAAGTTGGTCATGCAGTCGTTGCGCTAGTAACTTTCATCACATGATCAATATTCAATAAATACCTGATCGATCGCAAGAACCAGGCAGGCTGCTGAGCGACGGACACGGCAGATCAAGAAAAGTACTGAAAGATACGTTTCAAAATGAATTTCCGTTGGACGAGTACCAAATTTGATCGAAGTTCCTGTGCAGAGAATAATCAAGATGGATAGATCAACTCTTGGACAGAGCTAAAGTTTTAGTATGAAAATATTTCCCGATAGTTTCCTCACTTTCCCGAGGATAGTTTCTGTCGCAGACTCTTGAACAACCACCATATTCGCGAAAATCATGAGCATCCCGACCAGAACGACTGTGAGAGGCTCCAATCTAAAGCACGAGAATCGATAATCTCTTCAATTTTTGTGAAATATTACTTGTTGAGCCCGACAGGATAGTGATTTTTGTTGGTGTTTTCGATCTTTTTGCAGGTGTACCAAACAATCAAGCCGGCCACGACATCCATCAAACTGAATTCTCTGTTTTGAAATCAAACTGATTTTTTAATACCTGTCAACCACAGAAGCCAAAATTGAAAGGGAACGAGATTCGATAGCTGCGAAAATTTTTGCTCCAATCAGAAGCACGTTGAGAATGACTGTCACTGTGGAAATTCTGGTGTCCCATACCTGGAAGGAGCCTCTAGAAAACTTTAGGATTGGTTTTTGAACTGCTAGTCTTGAATTTTTTTTTCCAAAGTCAACTTCAATCTTGAAATGATCCTTTAATCAAAAAAAAAAAGTTATAGTGAATTTATCCCGACTTGAAAGGCATGGGTTGATTGTCAGGGGTTAAGCGTTGCGTGTGCGACGCGACTTCCGAAGAGGAACTCGAGGTTAAACGCGAAACTACCTTTTTTCCTTTTCTGAATAGTTTTTTTAAGAAGTAATACTTTTTATGGGTTTGAGAAGATTCAGTTGATCGAATGAAGAATAGAAGCGACTATTTACGAGATTTTTCTTGGATTCATCACATTGTTTCTAACATTTTTTTTATTACTCAATTAAAGCTAAAAAAATGCAAGAATACTCACAAATTTTGCGAGCAAAACAAAATTCAGAGTTTTGGCCCTTGGAAATTTGACAAAACAGTTAAAAGCGACCTCTGGTTTTTTTTTCAAATGAAAACTTCAAACCTTTTCGGTATCATTTCGCAAGTTGGATTTGCCGCCTTCGAGAGACAATAATTTCTCATCGCTCTTCCATCCTTCGACAATCTCGTTCTGGCGTTTGTAGAACTTTTTCAGCTCCCGTTTCTTGAAGTATCCAGTGTTGCAGAAGACAGTCATGATCGCGAAATGAAAGGGAGTTTATCGACTTTTTCAAGGGTCGTCCGTTTTTGCTGATAACATTATCTGTTTTCCTTTCCTGCAGCATTAAGAACTTCATGTTCCATAGACAACGCTCGATTGTAGATTCATTCTCTGGTGGAAAATATTTATGATTGGAAATCGAAACTGAACTTTTTTCTATAAATAACAGAACATGTTGAGAACAACTTTTATCGTGCAAATGACAATGAAATGCAACATTCTAACGGCCAAATCTGAGGGAAAGGTGGTCGGGCTGAAATTCCAACGGATCCCCGCGTTTTCCGAATCTGAGAGTCAAGTCGTCGGCGTTGAACTCGCGCTTCTCCTGTCTGCCGCTGAAGTTTCAATTATTTCCAAAATTTTTTCATTCTGTTCTCTGAAGTTGATTTCATCTTTCTGCTCTGAAATGAGGCTGATCTACGACGCCAAATTGACAGTCCGTGAGCAAACATTGAAACGTTCGCTCATTTCCACGACAGATGCTCCCCGAGCCTTCATAGGCCATTTTCTGACTTTTAGCTGATAACAGAGGGTTCTTTTTCATTTTCCCAACTGTCACGTTCAAGTTTAGTACTCGAGAAACGGAACTCACTTGCCATATCCGAGAAAAGAGCGCTTCTCGGCACTTCCTGCATAGTTCAGCTCTCCTTTTTGAAGAGTCTTCAATTGATTAATCAAATTTAAAACTCGAAATTTGTTGACTTACGTAGTATGGGACGTAGAACGCAGATATAACTGACGCCATGCAGAGCAACAAGACAGACATCAACCCAGAGTGCATTTTCTGTAAAAGAAAAAAAACTTTGATTGAAAGGCGAGGAAGAAGTTTGAAATAAGTATGAGAACGAATAAAACGAATACTTCGATTTTTTGCTCATGGGGAACTATCGAGAATTCCCGATGCGGACCCTCGCTTTTGAGGGTTTTGAAACCTTACTGGTTCAAAAATGAATCCTTTCTTCAAATGGATGTACATGACACAGGGCATCAGATTTCGAGAACACTTTCTCAGACTAAATCTGGAATTGAATCAGGTTTTGAGAACGGTTAGTTCACCAGAAGTATGAAAAATTTCAGAGAACTGTGAAGAAAAACATACTCTCTTCAATTTTTATCTGATTCCTGCAAAGTCGGAAGTGAAACCGGAATAGCTAAAAACTTTTTCAGCTTTATATTTTCAAAAAAAGGATCAAAAAAGGAAAACAAATTATGACGCGGAGAGATGGACACAAAAAGACGATTCAACAGCCCCAGCGGAGCGTGTCGAACCACGTCTGAAAAAATCTCTGTAGGTTCTGGAAACCCCGGAAATTTTCAAATTCCAAGACATCCTTGAATTCAAGCATGCGAGAATACCGCCCCCTCGTTTGGAGCAGCAATTAAAACATTACTGGAATTCGAATTCCGGTCGATCCCACGGAGGAAATTGAGCGTCCTGGAATCCCGCTGGATTCCAAAGGGTACAACACTCTATACTCTTCGTTTTGAAGGTCGAAATTAGCGATTTTTCAGAACCAGAAAGCAGAAAAGGTATTCCAACAACTCGTGAAATGGAAAGATCAAAGATAACAGCTTCTGTGTGGAAATAAGCATGGGTGATTAAAATTTTTTTTTTCTTTTATGAATGTTTTTTTGTGCAACTCATCATTTCGCGTTAAAAAGTACGTTTTGATTTTCGTAAATCACCGGAATCCTAAACAAAACGTCATGTGGAAATCAGTTTAGCACCATTCAGTGTTCTGGAAGGTTTGAGCTGAAACATTGAAGTTGAGTATTAAAAAAATTGTTCTTATTAGAAATCACAAAAAAAGATAAGTGGATGATGAACTGCCAAGGCTCCTCATGGGTTTTTTACAGTTTTGATTTCTAAATCTATGCCACTTCACTGTTTGATAAGAAAAATGTCTAAGTTGAAAAAGAAATTTCCGTTTAGTAGTAGCGCTACAAAAAGTTTCATTCGAATCCATTATGATCTGATTTTTTCGATACTGAAAATGAACTCTTTTTCATTCATGCAATATTTTTAACCCATTTCACTTCGGAGTCAAAGAAAATAGTCAGTTCGCTTTTACGAAAACTACTTTGAGAAATTTTTCTTCTGCAAAAACTCATCAAACGCAACCTCGTTTCTTCAAAACAAAAAACTTGTCCTGGTTATATGTAGTGCAAGAAATTGAAAAATGAGGATAAGGCAATAACCCGGCGAATGTGCGGGGAAACGTTGTTCGTCTGATTAGAAGTGGCTCTAGAATAATTAGAAGGTCGCATAGCATAGGTCTACGAGTTTACTGAGGCTTATAAGCATTCCCAGCAATTGAAAAATGGACAACGAAAGGGCGAGCCATCAAAAGGAGGCATTAGGAAATTCACTTTTGCTTAGTGTATGATACTTACTTTTTGGACTAACAATAGTTTCAACAATATTTGAATCATTTTGAAAAAGGAAAAGTCTGAAGGAACAATTAACGACTACAAGATCCACCCAACTGAGTGTTTTAAAGGAATTATTTGAGAATTCTCACGAGTTTCGAGTTTCAGGTGCCACTTACAGAACCCCTTTAAATTACTGCCCCCCACAGTTCCCACGATTGTTTCATTTCTGGACTTGAGTGGAAAAAAGGCGTATTCAACGTCAAAGACAACAATAATATAACAAGAAAACCGCCTCAGATTCAATCAAAATTCCTGATTCATCTTCTAATTAATGGAGCGAAATTCCCAACGGTTGTCTGACCAAATGCCTTGCAAATTAATTATATCATTCTAAAAATTCACATAGTAAGAAACATTTATCGGCGAAAGCTGTCAGAATGAAAGATGTTTGAACTTCTTGTTTTGAGAAAACTGAGTAAAACTTGAGTAATGTCGCTGGAACTTGAGAGGACCGAAAAAGTTCGGATGCATCTGAAGAATAAGAATTAGTTATTTAGAGGAACAATGAGATGAGCAGCAGGAAGTGAATATATATTATCCAGAATTCATTCACATAATTTGCAGATAGTTTCAATTCAATTTTATACTTTCACTAGTTTCGAGTATCTAGTTTGGTTTTCTCAAACTTTTTCTCAAACAAAGTTTGAAATTTATGTTTCCTCGTTTTGTAAATTTCAGATGAAACAGTTTTTGTGCTTTTTTTTGTATATGATGATTATGTTCTGTAATTTGTCTGTAATTTTTGAGGACGAATTTCATCCAAAACAACATGAACTTTGTTATTATCATACTCTTATCACTGTTTTGAAGAGGGTAGAGCTTTTTTTCAGTACTACACTACACTACTTCTTTACTCACCTCAAAATGAGGGTTATGTTAATTGTGTTATTATTAACTTCTACTCTCCTCAAATATTGTCATCAAACTGTTTCTGAAAACTCACCTAAACCTTCGAAACCTCTGAAGATTCTCATCGCAAGCCCGAGAGTTGGTTACAGTCACGTAATCTTACTTGGAAAAATCGCTGATATACTAACCGAACAAGGTCATGATGTGGTGAGTTTTAGAAACATGGGTGAGATGAAAACTGCAACTTTAATTTGTAGAGATTCTTAAACCAGTTGTCGCAATCAGAAGAATTTTGACAAAGACAGGAAAAAAGCTCTTCATGGGGCTTTCAGACAATGGCAAATATTAGTAATATTTTCAAAACTGAAGCAAAAGATGAATAGACGACATTACCTTGGTTATATCTATTCATTTTTTTTGAGTCAATCAACAAAACTTTGAAATTTTTTCTACTTTAGTTAACTTCATAAGATTGTGACTGAAAAACTCAAAAAAATTAATAATTGAGCTTTGAATCATTCAAATTGCAGCACGTGTTGTCTATTGGATTCATGGCAGACGTTCAAACGAGTGGGACGAGTTTGGCGAAAGTCAAGGTAGAATCCAAAGTTTCTCTTTACCATCGGAAAGCAGAAATTCAGCGCATCGAATTTGGGATGGAAGAAGAAATATCAAGTGTGATGGTCAAGGTTCATTCGAAAATTTGGGACGATTTTGGTCCTTCGGACTATTTACGGCTTGTTACACTCATGTCAAGCAGTTTTGTCAAGTTTTGTGAAGGTACTTAACCTTAAGAGTTTCTAAATGAGATGGAAGAATTTGAGAGATTTTAACGAGCCAGGAACTGAAGCAGTGGATGTCTGAACACGAGTTTGACGTCATCATTTCCGAGATGTTGTTCTGTTTCCACGGTTGTCCCAAAACGACGTAATTGTTTGGTTTCTATGAAAATGAGACTCTTAAGCCAACTGAAAAGGAGTAGCTTCTCAAAAATGAATCCTTAAAATAAATATTCCTCGGGCTGATCCATCCGTAAGCGCTATAGATACAATTTTTTTTGTTAACTCTTTAAATGAGAGGCCAATCGAATGTTCCCCAAAGCCCTTAATATAAACACTACTGACCCATATTTTGTAGATTTCTTTGAGCTCTGCTATCAAACAGCATTTGCAGTATATTTTAATCATTTTCCTTCAAAACTTCCAGACACATCACCATATCAGCGACTAATCCAATGGAATGGATGACGGAAGCTTTCATGATCCCCAATGCTCCTGCTCTAGTACCCGGCGAGTTATTTGAACAAAAAATGAATATTCATTTTGATTTTCCAGGCAACTCATCACCCCTCACACCGAAAATGAACATGATACAAAAAGTATCCACTAGTGAAAAAAATAAAATAATTTATCTTTTTATAGAGTTATGAACGTGCTTGATAATGTCCTACAAAAACTGGTTATTCGGTACTTGTTGCTCCGACCGATTGATGAATTAGGAAAAAAAGCATTCGGGGCAGAATTATGTGCCTTTGGAGGTTTGCAGTTATATTTAATTTTTGAACCAATCGAAATTTTTTTCACATTTTTTTCAAATTTAGCCATAGCTATTGGATAATTGAATAATCTCAGAAAGCAATTTTTCATTTTATATTCCTAATAGAAAGTTTTTCACAGACATTTCTGGGCGATTCTAGTTATTTGATGGTTAACAGCCACGAGATCATTGATTTCCCGAGGCCCATCACCAGTCAATGGATTTATATCGGCGGCCTGCGACCACCTGAACCTAAAGGGCTTGATGAAGTGAGTTATTAAATTAATTGATCAATCAAAAACTCTCTTATCGTAATCTTTCTGCACTTCAACCAATTTTTACAGTGGTGGTCAAACACATTGTCCATGAGAAACTACAGTTCCATTGTAATTGTTTCCTTTGGAAGCATTGCCAAGGCTTCTGAAATGCCTTCTCACGTCAAACAAGCCTACATCGGTATTTCCATCCCTATTTTAGTCGGAGCATTTCCAAAAATAGTTTAGATGCCATGAGCGCCTTGAATGACACACTTTTCATTTGGAAATACGAGAAGCCGGCCCACGGATTTGCCTCCGAGTTGGACAACGTGGTTACGAAAGAATGGCTCCCACAAGTCGACCTTCTTCGTGAGCATTTCTAAATAAATAATTTCCACCAGGAAAATCTTAAAAATCGATAGAGGAACACAGCATTTTCAAAAACTCAGATGACCCGCGAATTACGGCATTGATTACTCATGCCGGCATCTCGTCAATTTTCGAAGCTGTACGAGCAGCGAAACCGGTTTTCAGTTTAATATCAAATACATTGGAGAAATTGAGATTGTTTTCAGTTGATAACTGTACCGTTATTTGCCGACCAGATGCGAAACTCGGAGATGTTGCGCTATAGAGGCGTCTCGGTGGCTTTGCCAAAGCAGGCGACTTACCATCAAATCGTGAACGCTGTGCAGAAAATCCACGAAAAGAAGTTCGTTCTGACGAAAAAATTAACGATTGAGGAGAAAGTGTACAGTAAGACTCTCTGCAGTTTCCAAAAGCTTTTTAGGAATATGATTTGATTTTTCGTTCAGGTGGACAGGTTATATAAACTCTACCAATATAATTCAAGCGTTCTTTCCTCCAAAGTTGAAATTCTGATTTTTGAATCTTTGAAACTATTTCGCTCCTCGTCTCTTTTTTTAAGATTTGACTGTTATTCGCCTTTGCCACTTTCAAAGCCGATTAGAAAACAATATGTTCCCCGCAAAAATTGAAAATTTATCAATGAGCTCTGTAAAATCATCGTGCCTCCAACAAACATAGTTTGATTTTGAAATCGATGGAATGAACTCCCACAACTTTCGGATGAATAATGAAAATTTGATGTGCAAATTACAAACGGATGATTCCCAAATGTTGAATGACGTGTTTTACTCAGCCTACTAATTATGTGAAATCGAGAACGTTGTTGGCAGTTCGATTTTGTTTTCATTCCAGGATTCTTTGCAAAAGTTAGAGTTCGATCAGAAAATCAACTAGAGATCCATGTTTAATGCTAACTTACAGAGATGATTCTCACAGCCAGGATTTCAAAGATTGCTGAAAATTCCTTAAAAACGATTTGCTTCACTTTTTTTTCAAGAAACGTTGATTTTCAAAAACTTCGGTGACAAGTCATCGCAGAGTTTTTTTCGATCAAAAAATTGTATAGTATGTTCTTAATGATGAGCAAAAGTAATTCCAATAAAAAAAGGATCTTTGAGAAACTTTCAATAATTAAAATTTTCTGAAGTTGGAATTGGATTTTTTTTTTCCCCAGTTTTTGGTTTTTCCAGGTACAGCAAGAACATGGAACAACTTTCGGCTGCCCTTCGCGACGCTCCTTTTTCTTCCGAGGAAAAAATCGTAAAGTACGTCGAATTTGCTGCAAAACACGATGTGAAAAAGTTTATTGCTCCTCATCGCATCAGTACCATTCAGTACTTCTTCCTAGATATTATTGCGATGGTTAGTGCTTTCATAGTCGGGATTTCAGTTGTTATTGCGTTTTTGGTCAAAAAACGGGTTAGTAAAAAGACGAAGGCAAAAGTTAATTAATTGTGGTCTAATGTTTATTTTTCTCCCATAAAGTACATATTCATAAACTATTTGATTGAATTCGGTCCGAACTTGAACTACAAATGGCAATCAGTGAGATCGAAAATTAAAATTTGTGGTGAATATATGACCAAATTGAAAATGCAGTTGAAGTTAGAAGAGGAAATAGAAGACAGCCAGGAAAAGAAGTCCGGAAATAGGAGTGAAAGCTGAAGAACAAATGAGAGCTCGGTCCAGTTTGCTCGGACGGTATTGGATCCGACGACCGTTGAGCGGCTGCGTCGGCCGGAAGTTTTTCCGCGCGTCGTGTTGCTTCCCCTTCAGGTTGCGTAGGGCTTGCAGCTGAAAAATCGGATTTTAGGTGTTTTCTCGAAAAAAATCGAAGAAAGCTGGAAAAATTCATACTACTCCAGTTACAAAACATCATGCATCTTTTTACGAGGAGTTTACATTTTTTTTTGGTATTTTTTTTTAGAAAATAAAAAATGATCTGCACCTGGAACTTGGAAACCGCAATAGGTTCAGCGAGAAGAGTCCAAATAACGGATTCGTCACAAGTGGGAGTCGTCAAACTTCCCTCGTATCGGTAGAAGGCTTCAGTGTCATACGGCAGCATGTGTTTGACTCGGAAACCGTCGGGTTTTGTGTGGTTGCCTCAAAATATCCTTCGTTTGGGCGATCCACTCATCAGAACATACCATCATACTCGATGTTCCCAAGGTGATCAGAAAGGGCCGAAAAGCGGTTGGCGATGGGATCATTTGTCCTGGCCAAAAAGACGCCGACGACGGCAAGACCGTCAGGTCGTGCTTGAGCTTCTGCTAACGTCAGGCCTTCTCTGACATGTACCAAGTGAAGCTGAAAAGCGTCATCAAAATTGAGATACCAAAGAAAAGTTTTTAAAAAGTTGAAATATTCTCCCACATTTCGATTATTTTTCCTAATAAATTTTTACTTGTGTTACTAATTGTCTTTTACTTGTCTACAAATCATGTTATAATTTTTTAATAGAATTGATTTTTATGCTATTATTTCAATTTGAAAAACGAACCTCAGCTGGATAATGCAAAGATCCCAAAGTGTGTTCTGAGCCGACCGCGTCATGGTGTCCCCAGTGAAGATGGAACTGCGCCAACTTATATCTGAATTCAAACTCCTTTTTGACGATTCTCGACTTTTTTCGTATTTTCAAATCCTACAGTACGGTGGGAATTTTTCCGAAAAAAAAAACCTGTGCTTGAGTCCTCCGCCCTGAACGATAGGCTGTTTTGACCCCCAGTCGCCAAAACCAGAGACGACCACTGAAATTCATCCTTTGAATTTGTAAGCTGCATTAATAAATAAGCTGTTGAATTTCAAATTGTTGTGCAAGTCTCAAGCTTCTACTTGATTCAACGTGAATCCCTACAAGATGCAAGAAAAACATTCCTCTACATATTCAAGTACTGAGAGCTTTTTTTTTGGTTCTCAGACTACTAATATTTGAATGTCTTTGGAGCATTTCGGATAGTATGTTTCATTCACGAAAGCGGACTTTAACTCAAAAAGTTTGAAGGCTACTTCAAGGATACACTTTCGAGGCTTTTTTTTCGTGATATGATAATTGTCTAATGCAACTCACTAATGTACGAACAGATCAAATGAGACCAAACAAAATTTTTTTTGAATTGATAATGCCAAATATTTTGTCTTTCGAAAACTTAGAAAAATATTTTTTTATGAAATGGTTCGAAAAATCGCCATTGAAATGATGCAGAAACTCTGCGCAGAGCCATTTTTCGGGCGACCAAGAGGACTCAAAATGAAGAAGACCAATCGTTCATCTTTCGCAAAATTTTTCAGCATCTTTTGAAAATCGAAAAATAATGAAGTTTCTTCTCAGAAATTTTCCAAGCTTCCAAAATTTTCAAAGCATTTTCATATTTTTCTCCTTTCTGTCTGCCTCACCCGAAGTTCCGCTATTGAAAATATCTACAGGTCCGGGATGGTCATAGTGGATGAAATGAAGTCGATGGAGAGGAGTGTAATCGACGTCGGTCGCCCGGATGTCAATTGGGCTCTAAAAAGTTACGATTCGTGTTGAAACCACCTGCCACAAGTTGGTTTCCACCACATGGCCAACCCATCATTTGTATTTTATTTGTTTTGATTGGAAACGGGAGTTTTGTGACAATCCTGTTTTAAAGTAACAGGTTTTGTTTAAAAAAACTCAAAAAAATGCAAGGAGTCTAAAAAGCAGAAAAATCGTGAAAGCCAGAAAAAGCTTCTCAAAATGACTAACTTCGAATTAAATGAAAAATAATTCTTTTCGAGCCTTTTCCGTTTGAAGAAGGAAGTTGTTTGGATTCTCATATCTTCAAAAAATTTTTTTTTCTTGTTTCTCAGATTTCTAGTCTCTTCCCGCGGTACAAATAATTAATGGTGTCAATTTTTTTGCCAACTCAAACCTAACATGAGAAATAATATTTATAAATTGATCTGAAAAATTCCTGAGTTGTGTCAAAAAAACCAAAAATAATATTTTTTTTCCAATCATAAACTTGCCTGTCTACCGTACGCCTCCTGGCATTTTCCTTTCCAAGAATCTGGACCATCTTTTTCCGAATAACCCCATTCGACATTGTTTCCGCCGCAGAAAACTGAAATCAAAAGACTTCGCAATTTTTCCGTTTTCTTCATTTATAAAACCTACCTTCTGAAAAGAAAGCCAAAAATGTTAAAATCTGGAGCAGGAGGCTCATCGGGCTGAAAACGAAAGTTTAGAGAGCTACAAAAAATATGAAACGTTTTTATTAGCACAACGAAAGCGAAAAAATTAGAAAAGTTTAAACCGGGTCGCTAGTAAACGGTAAAAAAATAAATCATATTTTAAAGTTAAAAAATTTTTTTTTGAAAACTCGAAACATCCTCTTACTAGCGATTCAAGTTTTCAACTGGAAAGAAGACTCGGAACAACTAAATCATGTTATGAGACTCCTTATAATCATAAAAAATTGAACGCTTCCGGTGTTTTTCTATCCGGGACAAAACTAATCGAATTAAGTTGAGAAAAAGGTTCCTTATATGGTCATAAAGTTTTCAAAAAGCGAACAACAGGAAAAGCAGCACGTTAAGAAAAGGAGCAAGCAAAACGGCAAAAAACGACGTCAAGTTAACTTCGTTTTGCAATCGGAGGGATTCTGAAGAAAACGCAACTTTGCTTTTTTGAGTGAGGACTTGAGTCCACATGTCGCAAATGATCTACAAAAAACGGCTTTTTCATTTTCATACAGCATCCAAAACAATGTGAGGCGGAGATTCGCGACACATGAAGGGATGAGAGCCGTCGCGGAATCTCAAATTGCCGCAGAAGAGCGCAGAAAAGACGCCACACTTCTGCAACTTCGCATAAGGGCTTTCGAAGAGGAGAAGCTGATGTAGGAAACTTCTGGCAATTAGGAAGGTGCGAAAAAATGCACATGAATAAAATCAGGGCGGTGCTGTAAGAACTCGGGGTTTTTTTCAAAAAAAAAAAAGTTTAACTTCAAATTTCCTTGTTTTTCTCTCATTTTCCATCAGAATCATATAATCCGATTCTTGAAGCACAAATTAGCCAGAGATATCTTTTTAATCTTCAAAAATTCAATAATTAAGTCCATTGAGAAATTTAGAACGATTCACATTTTCACAGCCTTAGCACACTCAAGATAGAAAAAAGAATGTTTTCACATTTTCTTCTAGTATTATTTCTAAAGATCCTCAAAAAATTTAGAAAGAAACTGTTAAATGGAAATTGCAAAGATCACAAAAAGTGTGCAACGTAACAAACCCGAACGTCAGTTTCATTATCAGCTAAGACATCGTGTTGCGAAGAAAAGTTTCCGGGAACGTGGAAAACTTCTCAAAACATTCAAGCTCAATAAAAAAAAACAAAACTGGTCTTGTGGAGAAAATTGTACTTTTTTTTTACCACATTTCGGGAAAATTTTGACCGAACTGTACGAAATGGCTACTGAAACAGTAAATCAAACGACCACCATTTATCAAGAAGTTATCAGTTACTTACGAAGAACAAAAAACCGTGAGTACGTCAATCAAAGACTTTTAATCGTAGATTGAAAATCAACGTCTTTGTTGCGATGTGGAGAGGAAATAATTTTTGAATGCTCGAGTTTTTTTCCTTTTTTTTCAGCTTTCAATTTTGAATTAAATTCACAAATTGAACCCAAAAACAAACCTCTGGCAACTTCTCAAGAGAATAGAAAGAAGTTCAAAAATTCAGCAAACTTTTTACCCAGCTTCAAAAGTGCAAACTGACGCCCCGGACAGAAGAGCAGCCGCGAACTTCACTGACAAGATGTCAAATCATATCAAACGACAAAAAAGTGACGGCCTCTGTCAGTCTCCTCGAGCTCCTGCTACAAATCAGCGACATATCGTTAATTTTGATGATAACGAGGTTTTGAGGCAAGTGAGCGGCGGAACAAGCGCCGTTGTGATCGCCGACGGCGGCATGGATCATCGGAGGCCTCGGTGCAAGATTAATCGTCGGCCATCGCTTATCGCGTTATAAGTCACAGCTTACACTGTCTCGACAATCCCGCCTGAGATTTTACACTCGAACGGCGAGAAAATAACATGCGAGGGTTAACTTCAAAAAAAGTGAGAAGAAGTGGGAGCAATGAAGGGAGTCGATGATTAAATAGAACATGAGAGACTCAATTAAAACTGTTTTGATTGACTTTCACAAAAACAGTTTATGAAACTATTAAAAGAGGATGAGAACCCAAGGAAAAGATTTGGCTCTGTAAAAAAACTGAGAGCGATTCCAGTTGATTAAAAGAAGTCTTTATTTAATACGGTAGTGAAAAATGTTTTTGTTATGTTCTTCAGAAATTTTTCCAATCTGTTGCTGGGTTTTAATCTTTCAAACGAAAATTGTGTTTTCATGGGATGAAAAATTGAATGAAAGTGACGAAAGAATGAAAACTATTAAGCAAGTTAAATGCAAACAAAATTATTGAGGAAAAATGTATTACAATCTCCTCTGGATCTCTAGTTCATTTTTTTCAGATGAAAAATTCAATTTTTTTTACCTAATGTTTCGGTCAAGTAACGAGCAACATTAATATGTTCAAAAAGGAAGAAATATTTTTAAGAAATTTTCTCCAAAACTTGAAAAAAACTCAAACAATAAACTTTGCCTCTAGGTCAACCGAGGGAAAAGCCGAGGCAGGCGCTAGGTTCAGTTTACTATTTGAACAAATATTCTCTGAAACTGTTTGTTTGAAGTTGGGCATACAAGTTGAGAGATTTTTCGAACCAAGATTATCAGAAAAATTTGCACGAGTTGGTGGTAAAATTGATGATTTGATCGGAAGGAAGGTCTTTTTCCGGTGGCAACATGCTTTCAGCAAGTGGAAAGATGAAGGAGCAGACAAATTTGGTTATAAGCTTATGTGCGATCGAATAAACTACGATAAGGAGGGAAGAGTATTCGTAAAACATCAAACCTTTTGAAAATATTGCTCCTTGGGAGAAAATTTAGCGAATAAACAGCAAAAATTGTTTGCTTCTTTTTACTCTACGCACACCATAATCAAAAAAAGCTCCATATTTTTAAATTTTCTCTCCGAGTTGATCCAAAAAGGAACATTTTGGACCGCGTCACTGACCAGCAGAGTTCACAATGTTTTCGTGTTTTGGGAGTGTTCATTTTTTTTCTGCAAAGTACGAGTCAAAATATTCAGATTACTGTTCTGTGTCCTTCTTTCCGATCGGGAGCTGAGCCAGCTAGTCAGGGTTCAATGTTGCGGTTTGAAACAGGTTCATTTTCGCGAAAGGACAAAAACTTGCAAAAAATTTTCGATTGATGGATTCAGAAGAGCCAGTCGATTTTGTGGCTAACAAATACCCATGGAAATTATCCCTATCATATATGTCAAAATAATCTTGAATCAATGAATCACAATGATTTCGTGGAAGTCCGAACAGAAAAACTGTAGCATTATCTTTTTTCACTGAGCTTCTTATTTTCCATTTTTTTAGGCGTTTTATCAGTTTTTTTCTTGTAAAATTCGATCACAAATAGACGCCCTGACGGAGGACCTATACCAGCGCCGCAGAGACGCTCTTGCTTACGACCACATCACGTTGAAAAACACGCCATCCCGTCCGATCTGGCAAGTTAAGCAACGTTGAGAGCCGGTAGTACTTGGATCGGAGACGGCTTGGGAATTCGGCTTGCCGTAAGCTTTTTGCATTTTTTTTTTAAGTTTCTCCAACTAAATTAAAGAAAAATATTATCTTTGATAGTTTGCTTCAATCCATTACAAAATTTGGAAATTTCTGGAAAAGCTTCTCTAAAATCAGTGAAAAGAAAAAGTTTGCGTGAACAAATCTAGAAAACGCGAACTCAGAAACTTTCAGATGGTCATTTCAGGACTTCAATTTGACAACTGTAAATAAAAAATGATATCGATAAACAGTGAAAAACAAAACCAAGAGGATAAATCATTCAAACAGCGTCTCTTATAGACAATAAAACGTAAAAAAAAAACTACAGCACAACGAACTTCGACAACACAAAGCCTGCACCTTGAAACTCGACCACGCTTTTTTGTCTGAGTACAAAAAAGTGGTTCGTGACTATCCGATTTCTATCAATTGTTGTTACTGCAGTTGACAGTTTGCTTGTTAAACTGCTTGCAAGCATCTTTACACAATTATCGGGCAGTTATTGTTGCCGATGACTGATTGGTTCAAGTTTCGAAGCTTGTCGAGAACTGCTTACGTCTTTCCAGTGTTTGCAGGTTCGTTGAACCCGATAATCGGCAAGAAATGGAAGCTGTAAGTTATGGCTTGAAAAGGGGCATTTGAAAAAATTCAAGCTCGATGTACTTCATTTTTTGCAGTGTTTGCAAAAAGAACTTTTTGACGTTACCTTGAAACTCAGAGTTTCATAATGATACAGTTTTTTTCCTGCTTCATAAAAATCTGAAAACTCAACTTTCGTATAATAAATATTATTCCGTTTTTTTTGTTTTTTTAATAAAAATCAACTTCTGTCGATTGTAACATCTTACTTTACACATCATTTGAAGACAGGGATTTTTTTCAACTGAGCTCTTTTTCAAAAAGGATACCTTGCGCCTGTTTTTTTCAATTTTTTTACACTTTTTATTCACCATCAAATCACGAGTCGAGCAGACGTTCGTCCCCAAAGCTCAAAAAATGTTTTATTGCCATTACCAGATCTGTTGTTTAGTAAAAATAAAATAAATAACTCAGTAAACTCATTTTTTCGACAAAAAGTAATTTTTGTGTTTCAATATGAGACGCTCCATGAAACGGCATTGTCACATTGTCCATACATAAATCATGCCGAGAGACCACCCATTTGTAGATGAAGCAGGACAGAGAGGTCTACTTCGATTAAGCTTTTTTTTTTAGCTTTCATAACAAGAAAAGGTCTTGCATCCGAAGTATTAATGAAAGTCGTCAGAACTTTTGATTTCAGAAGGTTCTAAAATAAAACAGCCAATGCGAACTTCAAAGTCTCCCATTTTTTCAGTTCTGAGAAGACCTGAATCTCGGAAAATTCCAGGTTTGAAAGATTATCAAGTCAGAAGAGTTCAGCAAGCTCAACTTCGAAAAGAAATTACAGAGTTAATCTTCAAATGAAAGTTTTTGTCTTTCTCTGAATTACAGCAAACCCAAAACAATAATGGATTTTTTAAAACTTTTTTTTCTTTTTTTTTTTCGGAGCACGACATAAGAAAAGTGCTCAAAATGTTCAGCTTCACAAAATTTTCAGTTTTTTCTCAGATTTTTTTTCTTAACTTGAATTATTCTAAAATTCCCTTATTGCCACTAACATGGGGAGTCATTTTATGGTTCCTACTGGAACTTTCTATAAATTTGCTGAAACACTCTTTGATGGACCGGGAATCGATCCCACATAGTGGCTATCAGCGCAAACTTTTCGTTCTGGAAATATAAATTTTTAAAAGTTTTTCATCGGTTAACACGCGACCTTGTTGTGAAGGAATTATGATGAAAAATACGGAGTTTTTGAACCAAAAAAATGTTTCAACCAAGTTCGATAGCTCTTTTTTTATGAATAAGTAGTGCTTTGTATTTAAGAATTTTAGAAAAAAATCTCGAATCTGTAGAGGTCTTCACAGCATCAAGAGACTTTTTCATGAAAAAAACAGACTATGTGATACCTTCTACAACGTCATGAGTTTTTTTCAGAATAAAAATTAATAGCAAAATGCACTTTTATATATAAATGAAAGCTATCGAACTTGGTTGAAACGTTTCAGTCCTAAAAATTCCGTATTTTCACAGTTAGCGTCAAAAGGATTCGAACCTCCGTCATAGGCTCCGCAGTCCACATCGTTACTCACTGCACCACACACCTATCTGCCATTCGGTGGTTTTCGGCGCGGCCACATTCCTTCACAACAAGGTCACGTGTTAACCGATGAAAACTTTGAAAATTCATATCTCCAAAACGAAAAGTTTGCGCAGATAGCCACTATGTGGGATCGATTCCCGGTCCATCAAAGAGTGTTTCAGCAAATTCATAGAAAATTCCAGTAGGAACGGTAAAATGACTCCCCATGTAAGAAAAAATATTTTGACAAAGAATTGAGTAATAAGTTCTTGCTTCAGAGAATTCTTCGAAAAAACCTTTTTCATGGTGTTTGGATGGAAGCCTGTCAACCACACAAGGCCTTAGTGCGTAAGCGAACAAGTCTCTTCAAAACATTCGGATTAATCGGCCCTAATCTAGTATTTTGTTATCCTATTCAACGATCCCTGCTTCAGCCATCTTTTTTCATTTATTTCACTTCAATTCCTTTCCCGAATCTAAGGTTCGCTCTCAATATTTCATTAGGGCTTGGTGTGGGAAATCGCTAAAACAAGCAGAAACCATCAATTAAACTCTAGGAATGGGTTTTTGGTTTAATTAACGCCGCTGACGTCTGAAACGCTCTTATTTTCAGCGAATACGTTTTTTTTTCTCGGAGCAAAGGCTTAACCTAATTATAATTTTTGAACACGCGTTTTTATTCAAGAGTAGATCACAGTTCGAAGGATCTAGTTTTTTAAGTGGTTATTGTAGTTTATTTGTTATTTTGTTTTCACTTCATGGACAGTTTCGAATTGATTTTTGTATGGAAGGAAAACTTGAGAAAAATGTTTTTCTCATCTTGGGAATCAACAATGGAAAAATACAACACGAAATATGTCTATGAACAAAAAAAGTCCCAGAAAACTCCAAAATTTAAAGAGTTTAGCTTTGACACAGTTTGAAAAAAACTTTTTTTTTTGTTATTTAATTTCTTATACTTTCCTTAGCTTACAGTTACAACACTATTAGTCATATTTCATCTGATATTTCAATGTTGAACTTACCTTTTTGGGTGCAATACTTCAAAAGGGCTTCACGTCTTATTATTCAGAACCATGTACTTTTTCGAAGTGCTCACAATTTTGCCTTTCCTGCGCTTCTCAAAAGTCCAACACTCAAAGCTCGAGTTTGCCATTTGAAAGGGCATAAGGTTACTGCTTCCGGAAAGAATATAATTTCTTTGCCGCGGCTTACTTCGGAGTTTTTCCATTCGAGGTTTTGCTCAGATTCCATCAAAACAAATTTTTAGCCGATCTTCCGAGAACCTCCTTTTAAAGTTTCTTTTCGTATAACTGCAGATTCAGTAAGCCCATTAAATTTTTTTCTTCAAAAACTCTTTTTTGAAGTTTTTCCCATGAACTAATAACCAACGGAAAAAAATATGAAAGCTTGGATTTCTAACTAAAAAAATAATAATTGAAAAAAACCTTTGGGGGAATTTTTCGCTTGCTTGAATAATTTTTTTGTTGAGCGGTAATTGAGAGTTTTCAAAATATACAGTTTTTGAAAAAAATTAATCTCCGTTCAAAAAGATATTAATTTTTTTGCTATGATTATCTTTTGAACGGTGCTATTCACTTTAATTGAATCTAGACCTTGAAATTTTTTTGTTGTGAAACGACCTTCGCCCTTTCCGTTTGTCATAGTCAACTTTCAACTTTCATCCAACAATTCTCTTCAAAAAAACCATTTTCTTTGACGGAGTAGAATTTTTTTGCTTTTTTTCAGCATTTTTATTATTTTTTTTTTCATTTCACAATTTTGTGTAATTACTTGAATCCCCTAGAGAAATTATCCATTGCAAAAATCACGTGGAGACGACTTTTTTCAATAATCTTTTATTCGATTAGTCAATCTGTGGAAACACCCGGAGAGTTCATTTCTCGGCATAGTTTTGTTTTTCGTGACAACCGGAAGTCGGCAAATTTTCGAGTTATAACGGCTGTTTAGCGCAGGACGGCCGTGGCACTGATCACAGAACAAACGTTTTCCCCCCAAACAACACATTTATCTCCAAGGCAAGTCGATTCGTTTTTTTTTGTGACTCTTTTTCTCTTCGCAGTTTCAGTGCTTGCAGATTAGCTTGTTTGTCGGACCAAAAGGAAAATGAACTGAAAATGATAGGTTATCTCCATTCCTGTATCATGTTTCTGCCAATCACTGTGACGCACTCGTTCGACTTTGTTTACAGTTTGTCTTAACCTTGAACCAGGGCGTCTGGCGCGTTTTACAGCGGGGTGCATCGAAATTTGCCTGCAAATGTTAAGCCGCGTTACAGGATGCAAATCGGAACGCGGCTCTGTTTTTGTTTTAAATCTTCGGAGAATCCCTTTCAATTCCGTTTCGATATAGTAAACAACTTTATCTTTGATATATAATCATACACTCTCATAAAATTTAGGTGAAATGAATTAATTTATTTTTTTAAAGACGTTAGTTTGGATTGAAACTTTGAAACAGTTAAGAAATACAATTCAAAAATGAATCTGCATTTTTTTTCTTGAGGTGTTTCCACTTTCTTTGAAAAGAAAAATAATAGTCAAACTATCGCAAGTTGTTTTGGGAACACGAAAAAGTTATAAGAAGCTTCAGGATGTGAAATTTTATCAAAGAAGACTTTTTAGATTTTCATTCACTTCTTTTTGAAACCCGAAAAAAAGAAATCATATTTTGAAATTTTTAAAAAAATGAATGAATAAAAATTGATTCAGTTATTTCCTCTTCTCTCTCTTTCCTCGGACCCCTTGCAGTAGGTTGTTTGAACTAGCCGCTTCATCCGTTTTGCGAAAATATTTTTTGTCCTTTGTGCTTCCGTCTTTCTCTGCAAACCTGGGGGTTTTTTTGGAATAGCGTGCGAAAAAGCAGTTCCGATGAGAAAGCGACTGCGGTGAATCAAAATAAAACATTTGGAATGCAATTTTTTCATCCACGTGGAGGGTACGTTTTCAAATCTGTCCGGAGTTTCAATTTAACCCGTTTTCTTCTGTAAAATGATATTTTTGCGCGGTAAATTGAGGTTGAATATAGGACTTAAATAAATTTATGACTTATTCAAAAAAATTTTCTTTTAGTTTTCATTTTTTTGGAATAATACTACTGTAGGCATTTTTTTCGACTCTCAGTTCACTTTCATAATTTTTCATTTTTTTTTTTGATTAAAATATTTTGATCAGTTTTTGAATTCATAGATTAGTTTCCACGGGGAAAAATAGAATTTTCGCGTATTTTTTTGATTCACATTTTTGATTCACAGCTGCAGATTGCGTATTTCCTGAATGTAACAGCTGAGGCAGCAGCTATGAAAAAGGGCTCAATAATTCAGCAAAAAATAAAAACGTCATTAAATCATACAAGTAGGGCTAAAATGAAGAAAAGGGAAGACCATTTTTTTCAATCTTAGAAACGGTCAGTAAGAGATGAAAAATAAAAACCCATATAGGGTTAAAAAAATCATTTTAAAAAAGGAAAAGAAAGTTTTTGAGAGAACAATTGGTCAACAACGCATTTTGTCACGTGTTAGGGCAGCTGAGTTTGAGCTAGCTGAGGATTAAATGATACTAAATAGACCAATAAACTCCGAAAATTCTTTCCACACAAAAGGATGCAACGATTTTCTGTCTTTTAGCAGGTTACAGTGATGAATGCGGATGATAATGGTCATAAGATTTGGAAAACGTTTGAGAAAAGCTCAGAGTTCAAACCAAAGACTCCAAACTAGCTGAGACAGCCTTTTTATAGCGAATTTCGGAAGAGCCTCGGCGAATTTATCGCAACACCCGTTCAGCTGTTCCGTCGGATCGCGTGCAGAGAAGAGCGCAAAAAGCAGACAACAAAAAGAGAGGCTGCTGGTCAAAAGCCGAGAAGAGTAAAAAGAAGAGGACCAGCCTGATCCAACCCAAACCAATTGTTATGATGATGAGTAGGTTAGCAAGGGACTGGCCGATCAATACATTTGGCCTCCTCCCAAACGCGCTGTATGCCTGCGCGCGCTCTCGTACTCTCCTTCACCCCCAGTTCAGCTCCCAACCAAAACAATTCTATGATGAAGCAGTTACGTCCTTTGTGTGCCCTTTCCCGCGACCTTTTTTTCATCTTGATTGTCATTAGCGCGCTAAATTTGAAATCCCTTAGGAAATCTTGGAGCTGAGGATTGCATGGTGTCATTTTGAAGTTTCAAGACTTCATTTTCTTAGCTCAACTTCATTACAAAGAAAGAAAGAAAAAACATATTTAATGTTCTTTCTCACGTTTCTAGTTTATATCGACCTCAGAACCTTAGTTTTCGAGCATAGGCATAATTTGCACTAGTTTTTGAATTTTTTACTCGCTTATCCTCTTGATATTCTCCCAAAGCTAATTATTGTCCTAAAAATTTCCTTTTCGAATCATTTTTTCTGCTTCGAAGAAGTTATCCTCGTCCCTTGTTTTTTGCCGTCCACGTCTCGTTCTTCTTTGATTGCCGTGGGAAATCCCACGTGGACCGTCTCTTACGAAAAGTTCCTCATGTTACTCGAAACTATTTTTTTGAGAAAGCCCTTGTAGTTTTTTTTTACCGGAACGATTGAGCTACAAATTTTTCAATTGTTCAATACTTCTCTGAAAAGTTTCTCTCTTTCTGAAAACTTTGTATTCATCTAGTTTTTGAAAAATTCTCATTTTTCCGCAAACTTTGTTGATTAATTTTTTGCCACAGCTTTGATCTCAATCATTTTTTTATTTTATGTTGATATTTTTTGCATTTTCTCATATTAATGTAGGATCATCTCCTTTTTCAACTTCTCCTCTATGCCTTAAACTGCGCTGGGAAATTCCACGCAGACTGTCTCAACATAACTCCTCCGTTTACCAACAAAAATGTCTAACAAACTCCTTTGAGAGTTCATTCAAATTTTTCCCATCGAACGGATATGTAGGCTCAACTTGTAATCTCGGTTATAGAAATGCATTTCTTGTTTAAATGCGCATAAAAAGGTTGGAAAGCATTTAATTGACGCTTGATTTGATTCAGAGAAGAAATTCCCACGCGCACTGTTTTTTCACAACAATTACCGTAGATCTTTCTCATGTTAGAAGTAGAGAAACAGAGATTCGAGAAATGAGCAATGAAGATTTTTCTTCATCCGTTTTGCTTACTGTGAGTTCCTCCCCTGTTTGTAGTTCATACTCTTTCAACTTTTTTCTACCGGTACTCTAATAAAAGTCGCCGAGTACGAGTAAAGGAGAGTAATAAAAACAGATCACTGCAAACTCCGCAGAGATAAAGTGAAACTATAAAGATGATAAGATAATTCCGTTTTTCAAAAACTCGTTCAACCCAAAAGCAGTAAGCCTTTGAAGTATTCAACAGGCTTTTTATTCAGCAGATGTTTCCTTATTTCTGCTGGAACAGAAATTCATACTCTTTTTTTGCAGGCACTCATGGATTGTTTATTAATTTGTCAAATAAGTTTCCTGATTTCTAGCTTTCTCATAGATAGCTTGTATCTCATTTTCTTCTGAAGCTTTGGTACGATAACTAAAAAAACCTTGTTTCTTTTCACCTTAAAAATTCTTTCATGTTTTTTCAGACACCTTAAAAGGATTCTCAAACCAAATAATCAAACCATGTGCCCAATTGTCACATATTCGCAGAGTTCTATCTAGAAACAGCCGCTTGAATGTTTTTCAAGTCGGTCGCTTGTTTATTATTCAACTTTTGGGCGGAACGACGTGGTCTTCGACACGTCTCGAAGTGTTTCAAACTTTCTTGCTCTTGTGTCCGCGAATATTGGTTTCCATACGAAATTGGGCTGAACGTGCGTGGGCAAGATGTAAAATTTCAACCCTTTTATTTTTCATTTGATTGCTTTCGGTCGTGAGAAGAAGCGAAAGACGTCTGCAATCATAAATCCGTACAAATATTACATTTTTGTTTCGGCTTTCGTCGTTCCCGACGTAGTTTTATAACGAAACCTACCTTTTATACATTTCAAAAAGAAAAATTTAAAAAGGTTATTTTTTTCGACGGTTCTCACTTTTTTTACTTCTTTCACTTTTTTTGAAAAAAATTGATATCATTCCAAAGAGAATGTGGAGAATTCACTCGATTATTCGAATTTGTGTTTATTATTTTGACCTTATCATTTCTAAGAAAAAAATAACTTCAGGTCTGAATTCTCATCTCTTGAAGTTTGACTCAAAAAATTTTATTCACAATACTCGTTTTTTTGATGAAATTTATTTTCAATACCGAAAACTGTCGCATTCTTGGGTGTTTTTCGAAGATAAGAGACTACATTAAACTTCGATAAGTCCTACATTGGTTTTCTCAGTTTTTTTTCACGTGCTAAATTCAAACAAAATCTTCTTCCTGACTCTAATCATGTTACGCGATATGGCTAGTTCCGGTAGAAATCCAGATTTTCTTCGATTTTTAGCTAGTTTCTGGGCTGAGCAACATACTAAGGTTAGTTGACGTTTTTCTTGGTTGATTACGCTATTTCAATTCATTGATTCTGAATCAGAATTTCGAGGATGGATAAAAAAAAATGGGAGGAAACCTGATTTTTTCATAATCGAAAATCGTCTTGAGATTTCCTAGACAACGATAGATTCAACTACGGGTCAGACACAAAAAAAACGGAACGCTAGGATTTCTTGGTCAAGAACATCTGGCTAATGAGCTTCTCATTGAAGAAACCACGTCCGTGTCGAATTTGAGAAGCTCATTAACTAGTTGCCTTCCCTTCGCGGAAAAGGCCTTTTTTCCCTCATTCCCAAGGTGCAAGTGCTTTTTTCTGTCTGCGAACGACCTCACGCGTCGTCATCCTCAGAAACATTTGCGCGGCCCGAACCGATAACAAACTCTTTTCGCGGCTCTTGACTTTTTTCTCTCTCTTTTTTTTCTTTTTTTTTTGTTTTTGCCACGTGACAAACTGTACGGGAGGCCGCCATTGCACGTGCTACTGGACGAATTTATCACAAAAACATATCAGAAAGAATACGGTTCTCTGAATTTTGATCCATGGAGTTCTAAAAAGTGCAGGAAAGGTTCAAAACCTTACAAAAAAAAGGAGCGTGCATAAAAAATTTGACTTTGATCAAGTCTTTTTCTTGCAAAAAAAAAGGGATTTTGAATTGGATAAATATATCACCAATCAGTCGTCATGTCGACATTCTCTGAGAAAAAACCATTACGGTAAGGAGAATAATCAGGGCGGGCACGTTTTGTAGGAATAAGAGAAGTACATTTTTTGTACGCGTAGACATTTTTTTTTCTAAAAAGAGCTATACTGACAAAAACCAAACAATGGATGTATAGTTAACGATTAAAAAAAAACGTCTTTTTCTGTTTTTTTCTGGAAAAGGAATGTTTTTTTACAGAACGAAAGAGATTTTGAATTTGAACGAGACCTCAAAACAGTACAAGGAAAATGTTTTTGATTGCGAGAAGTTTTGAAAAACAAAAGAGGAATATCGATTTTCAAACTATTCAAACTTGAAAGGCGCCATGATGAAATCGCCTTTCCAATCTACTCACTCACGTCTTTTTTCTCGACTGTTTGTCCAGGTTCATTCTTGATCGATTTCTTTTATATGTAAAATTCTGAAAACTTCAAAAGTTTTTCTGATAAATAAATAGTTAAATAATGAATAGTTGATCGGCCCCCAAAATCATCATCTCAGAGAACAGAAGAAGAAAATTTAGAAAACCAGCTTGTCACATTTTACCAGCCAAAGTACCGTAATCCTTCATATCACAGGTCTCAAAGCGAACGCGCAAAAACGTGCAGGTCTTAAAGCGAAGCGCGCATAAAAGCTGAGCATACTGTGATTTTCCTCACTTTTTCAACTCCTGCGAAATTCACTATTACCATACCGTAGGTAATATCCCTCGGAGCGTTTTTTCTTTCACGAAAAAATGAGGGAATGATGAAGTTCTTTGAAATGCCTAGATCTACCTTGGGACAAGTGGCTGTTTGTGAGCTTTTTCATGCCCCGCGCGTCGCGCATAAGAAAGTGGCGACGATGCGCGCAATCAATCAATAAAACAGTGCATTTTTATTTGCAACCTTGCTATTCTCCTTTGTTGGTTTCCCGCTTCTGGCGGCAAAACCTTGCACATCTTCACCGAAAAACTTAGAACTTCAGGCAAGTTTCTCAGAAGTTCTACCACGCCTTGATGGTGTAGCCTAGGTCATACTTTCTTCATGAAAAAAACAGTTTTCTAATAAGTAACGGAACAATATTTTTTGATAGCTTTATCCCAACTTTCTCGATGATCTTATAGACCGAAAACGGATGAAGCTTATTTTTCAGCTCCAAAAATAAGCAGCAGAGATATGACGACTCCGAAGTTTAAAAAAACTTTTTTATATATGGACACAGAAAACATTCGTCTCATATATCAGCAAGACTAATCGGTTTCCGTCCTTTTTTTCGGTTCAAATCATGAATAAACTGGTTTTTCCGAATCTTCTTACTGTCGCGGTCTTTTTTTAACTTTACACTTTGAGCCTTTTTCAACGCTTTGACTTCTAGACTTTCTTCCCCTGAGAGAATCCGTTATATAAAAGTTCATTTTTTCTTGTTTCTCTGCTGAAAAAGATTGACCGATACAAGAATTAAAAATTTAATCCTTCAAAAATTTAGTATTTTGAACGAAAGTGGTTGGGGAAACATATTTTTACTCTTTATACTGGATAATAGCTTTTATGAACTTTTTGAATTGGTTTTAAGTGTCTCCAACAATTTTTGAAAAAAACGACTCGTGTTTGCTGTTTTTTTGTTATATAACCCATCAGAACCTATTCAATTTTCATACAAATAGCAAATAAAAAAAGAAACATTTGTTCTGAAAGGTCTTGAAGCTAAATAAAATCTAACGGACAATACCTGAATATTTTAAGGATTTTGCTAATCTGTTTCTTTATATGAACCAAAGTTTATTTGTGATGCGAAATAACTTGACTTTTGACCCAACTTTTGCCGGAAGCAGTTGAAAACCTCTGGGTTCGTCGCATCGTACTTTTTCTACGCGTTCAAAACTTGACAGAAAAGGCACAGGAAAGAAAGATGGCCCTCAAAAAGAAGCGAAGTCGTCGGCTGCGCACGCGCAAATATTTCGGACCCAAGTTTGCCCTTTCAGAAAATGGCCTTCAGAAGCACTTTTTTGTTTTTGTAAACACCAAAGACAGACTGGCACTTTGTGCCTCCGCCGCTCAGATTAAAACCAAACTCTTTTCATTCACAGTTTTCTTCTGCATAATTTTGGCGCAAACCACGCCCCTCGCCTTGTTTCAATCATTTTTGGCGGAGTCAAATGTTTGTGGCGGCTAGGCCTCATTCGCGCTCCGTTTGAATTATTTAGATTCCTTTTCGAACACTGTTTTATTCGGTTTTTTGTTTTTTTGCAAACACTCCCATCGAAAAAATAGTTTTTTTTCCTCTCATGAAATCAAAAATTCACCTGCTTTTCTCGTTTTGATTGTCACCTTTTGGCTTCTACGTGCGAAAATCGACCTCCCAGATAGTTTCCCGCAGACGTTTTTCTTATCAGATGTTTCCACGTTTTGTGCCCTTTCTGCTACAGTAAGACGTCTAGTGAGGTATTTCTCACGTTTCAGTAAGAAGTAAGTTTTTCTAGACGGTTTTTTCTCCTTGGGAAAGTCGAAAAGTTTATCAGCTAAGTATTTTTCTGTGTGAATTCAGTCCTTGCTTGGTATAAAAGCATTAACTTTTCACTTTCTGATATTCCACTTATCACTTTGATACGGTCCTTTTGATATTTTATTTAAGAAATCTTGCTTTCCCATAGAACACTTAACGAACATTTTCTGGGCTTGAAGATAAGGCAGAAAAAAACTTCAATTTATGTTTCTTTTGGCTTCATTTCATCCAAGATACCATTAGTTTGAACAATACATTTGATTTTTCGAGTGCAGGAAAACAGCCTCTATTGAGACAATTTTTCGTTCAACAAAGGTTTGTTTGTTTTTTCTTGCCTTTTCATCTTCAACCAAAATTTGTTTACGAAGTTTCGTTGACTGAAGAAAACTAATTCTATACAAAAATTAGGCATAAAGGCGCCAAAGGACAACAAGAAAAATTTCACAAAGTTGGAAAAACACAGATTCGAACTTTTTCGGACCATTTTGATTTTTTTTTTCATGAGGAATACAGGTCACGCCTTTTTTTAGTGTCAAAATCCTTTCCACCAGTTTTTGTTCTGAATAAACTGTACGGAATACGGTAGCTTTTTTGGTTGGTATACTTCATGCACATTCTCATTTTTCAATCGCCAATTTCGAAAAATCCTAACTCCGCTCCATGTTCATAAATCAAGAAAAAACAAATATGTTTGAATATTTGAACTTTTAAGAGCAATAAAAACACGTGACCCGATTTTTTTGATGTACTTTTGACTGTAGATTCTGAGTTACTTGAAACTTTATGTGGAATGAGCTTGGTTTTTGAAACAAGTTAAGTTGAAGGAGTTTCGTGAAATCTTGCAACGTTCAGAAAGATTTTAGCCAGCAAATTACATAGAAGTTGACAAAGCATTCGAAATTGAACTTCTATTTTCTGTCCGAATTTTCTCAAATAGCATTAACACTTGACGCTATAAATGACTGTTCCCGGCTAAGTTCTAAATTAAGATTTAGTCAAGTGAAATCGCGTTCAAGAAAGATTTTCAAAACACAGAAGCTTCCTGGGAATCTGATTAAAAAAAAATTAAAAGTTCATGAAAATGTTTTACTCCATGTTTCTGGCAATACTTATCTCCGCAGATTTCAAGCTGAACTTAAAGAACTTACGGAATTAGAGACAATTTACATTCGTAAGGAAATTCGCCTCCGGTACAGTTGCACTGTCTTTCTCTCAGAAACTCTAGACGCTCTCTGTGTTCCGATTTTGCGCGATTTTCGATATTGTCCCACGTTCGCATTGATTTTTGTCCTAAAAAGTTGGGTGTTTGCAGTTTGACAAGGCCGAAGGCGATGCTAGCATTGCCGGCGCCGAGTCCTACCGCGCCGCCGTCCCAGGCACCAGCGGCGATCGAGGAGGACGACGGCATCATTAAATCCGGCATGGTCACCGCCGGCCTCACTCCCGTCGTGAGTCATTTGACCTTTTTCAAGATTGATGGGAGCGACTTCAATCTAAGAAGGGCCCGAAAATGTGTTTCGGACTCAAAAACTCCTATTCGAATGATTGCAAAAAACACTGATTATAGATATCGTCGCAATTTACTCGCGGATCATAAACTTCTTCAAAATGAACAGAAAAAATTAAAAAAAAATTGATTTCATACAGTATTGACCTCAGAATTTGTTTTTGTTATGCCTAATCTAAGACACGTATTTTTTGCATTACTTCGGGGATTGAAGCTGAAAATTTAATTATGACCGAAAACCCTAAATTCCTTTCTTTTTAGCACACAAAAGTAGTTTTGATGGTTTCAACAAGCAATGAAAAACAAAATGAAAAAGCTCTGCTCTGAAAAAGCTCTATCACCCTCTTATAATATTACCGTAACTTTCATGTTCAAATTTATGAGTTCACGAAACTATTAATAATAAAAAAATCAGATTTTATGTAAAAAAATTTCATTATACTTCTTTATACTTAGGCTCAAACTCCAAAAAAAGCTAGATATAGTTTCTCTTATTTTTTTCTGAAAAAAATATTGAGTTTCTCCCTTCAAATAGTAGGCACCTAAAAATTGAAGAGACGGTTAATTGAATTTGATTTTTATGAAAGATTCATCTTGTTTTTCAATTTTTCTGAATTTTTCTGGCTATGATCTCACGTTTTTTGGTTGTGAGAATAAAAAATTATGAAAGCTGGAGATAAATGACGGTCTTGTTATTCAGAAATCACGGCGAATTCTTTTCTGCGTTGTGATGGATCGGGCACTAGTTTTGTACGATAATGAGAAGTCTTACCGTAAGAAGAAAGAACCGAAAATTCTCATGGATCTCAGCGTCGCTTTCAACTGCCACAAAGATCATGTGAGTTGATTTTTTTCACTTCTGCAAAAAAATCAAAAAAAGTAAAAAAATAAAAAGCAGAGCAAATCAGAAAAATTTCTTGAAATCGTTTCATTTATACAATCTTGTTCAATTCTATGAACATGAACAATCTTTTCTGTTCTCAAAGTTATATGATGTAATTGAAATGGAGAACAATCACACATTCCTGAGGATTCTTGAGGAATTGTGCTTAATCTCCGATTTAACAGCTGACTTTATCGTAATCGGTCTGAAAAGCGGTGATTATCTTTCTGAATCACAGTTTTTGGAGTGCAAGAGAAAAAAAAAACAAGGAAAAAATTCCATTCGAACATTATGTGGTTGATATCAGACTGCAAATTTTTTTGATAACAAAAAAAGAAGTACCAAACTTAAAAGAATGAAGCTTATGTTTGAACGAAGGAAGAGTCATTTTGTGGTTGAAAGCCTGATAATGTTCGATAAGTTCAAGACTGAAGCCTCTTAGATTGTTTATTTTATTTTTCAAATTTATTTGTTTTAGTCGTTATTGCCGATATTGAAATGAAAAACTTTCACTTGAAAAAAATCCAAAAAACCAGGATTTCTCGAAACCAAGCTTCGAACTTTTACCATATCTTTTTTCGTTGGATTTTAAGGGTCTAATCTTTTTGTTTACCACAAAAAAGTTTGCCTCAAGAAATATACTAATCCGAAGTGATAAATGCGATAAATTATCTGTTGACGCATCCTGACCAGGGATTACAGAGATCAGAAAAGAAAATCTTGTGTCGAAAAGAGATCTTTTGCCCAAACTCGGGGTTTTTTTTTTCCAAACAATGGCTTTCAGAATAATCCAGGAAAAAAAAGTTGAGCAAAGTCAATAAAATTTTTCAGTACGATGCGAAGTTGAAGAAATGCATCTGCGTAATGGGACCTGATGAAACTTTAGTTCTCAGAACAGATTCCGATGAGCAGGTTCATACGAAATGGAAATCTTCAAAACATTCCTTTTTCAGAACAATGAATGGTACGAAGCGATTCTTTCCTCCTTGATTCCTGCAAGAGCAATAAGATTAGGACGCCCTGTCTCGATTTATGAACTATTTGGTAAACTTTTTATCAAATTTTTCGGGTCAATGAAAAGGTGTTACAGAAGCAGCTTGGGATGTGAATATTATAGAAAACCCGAAATTCAAAAAGCCTCGTCAATCCATGAATGTGAATATTATAACAAAAGTTCCCGCTATTTCAGGTCCTAAAAGGTACTTTGAGACTTTCCGAAACTTTTTAATAATGTTATGTATTGTCAGGATATGTTTTTACGCACACACCATTATAGTCTGCAAACGAAGGATTGAACCGACTAACGTCAACAACAGCTTGGAGCCTGTTATTCCGCCTTTCCCGAGAGACAGTTTTGTCGAGCTACCGGTGAGTTTATCATTCATCGAAAATATCTTCAGAAAATAGATTACGATTTCAGTAGTGTAAAAACTGGTCGAAATAAGTCCATTGACAATCAAAACCAAAAAGCAATCAGCAAATTTTCACTATATTAAAAAACAGTACTTTTGAAGCTCAAATTTGTTTCAATCACCTCTCGTAATCTTATAATCAATCGTCAAGTTCAAAAGGACTCAAAGCGACTTCCGATAACCAAAAAAATATATTTGCGCTGACTTTCAAATTCTTTCAAACTCTTGACGCAAAGTCAACAGAAACCTATAAAGATGTACTCAGAAAAAGTCACTAAAAGACAGAAAAAAATGAATCAAAAATGAAAATGTTCAGAGAACGTTCATTGCCTTCTTCGGATGCCAGGAAAAGTATTTCCTGTTGAGAATGGGTCGAGGTTCAGTCATGGGCGGAAGTGAACTCTGGGCTCAGTGTGACAATGAAGACGTCGCATTGGACATGCACTACCGTTTGAACGCGATCATCGAAAGAGAAGCTGAAAAGAAGAGAAAAATGAATATTGGGTGAGCCTCGCACCAAATTTTTGAATTTGAATAGAGCATCCTGAAATTTATCTAAGAGTAAAAAGTCAGTTTTTTGAAATCGCGCTTTATTAAGTGTTAATGTGGAACCAGTTAAGTACCAGATCCCCACTTTAGCTTTTTTTTTTTGCATTTCTCATCTTTGGAATTAAAAAAAAAAGCGCTACTGTATTTCAAAGACATTTGCGATAGTTATTTCATAGCCAGAATTAGAACAAAAATTTAAAAATAATGCTTCTATATTAATTTTCTTCTCAGAAACCCACCACCACCATCGATCTCAACAATGCGCTACCATCGCGAAAGATCTCACACTCAACCAATTAGGCAACGAGTTCCAACTCTTCCTGAAGGCACCAAGAGGTTTTTTTTTTCTGAACTTTCGAACTGAATAAGCCTGAAAATAAGGCGAAAAAGGTTAATCATTGTAGGTACAAGAATAATTGTTCTTGAAGTTTTAGAATCGGATCAGAGAACATCTCTGAGAAACATTAGAGAATACATTTCTTAAAAAAAAACTTCTCTTGCAACAAGATTCACGAGTATTTAAATCTTGCAACAATTAAAAAAAAAGGTCTTTTTGAAAAAGTTTTTCATTAACAGCTTCTCATGAGCTTGCCTCTTATTCTTAATACTCTGGTCATTATAACCCCTTCCCATTCATCTTAAGTTTCTTTCAAGAAATTTCAAAGAAAAATCATTCAGCGTCCAGTTGTTTCAGCTTTTGTAAATGTCCAATGTCTCCCAATTGTCCTTTTTTGCGCTAACCAAAGAAAATGCTTAAGTTTCGGTTTTTTTTGTGTGTCCAGTTCCCGATTACATACGTTTTCAGTTCAATAACTTTCAGCTTGCTTGTTTTCTGTTTTGATTCAAACGAAATTCCGGTGAGTTGCTGTTTAGCGATGGACCTGGGATGGAGTCGCTGGCCGTCCCATCGGCGCTGTCGACGGTGCCGTTGTCTGCCAAAGACCGAAGGGCCTTCCTACGCGACTGCCACGAACTGTTAGACTCATTCGAAGACGAAATCAACCAGAGGACTCCACAGAGACCACGAGGGTCCCTCGGAAGCTTCTGTCACCCTGATGTGCTTGCGAGGTGTGTCGCCACGCGGGGCGGCCGCTTAGATTTATGGTGTCTGGGAACTCGATGAAAAATAGTCTACTTAACATTTTTGATAGTTTACTACAACCTAAACTAGTTACCACAAGAGATGGGCTCTAAACTTCATCATCGCGCTGTGATGCGACTTTACGAGGTACATATGATAGTCTAAAGTAAGCCTAGTTATCTGAGCAAAAATCCAGGAATAAAACGGTTTGAAGCTGAGTTCATTTCGAATAACGTATCTCACTTATAAAAATTTGAACTACTTTTCCAACGAAAAAAAAACGGATAAATTGGATTCCAAACACCATGAATTCTGATTTTTGTGTTGTCAACTACATTCCGGCTAACCGTACTAACCAATGATTATAAATGTCAGGCTGGATCATCCTCGTGCTTCAATCCATTCTCTCGGAAGCTCTAGCGACAGGTTTTAAGTTTGAATGCTATGTGTTTGTGGCTGTTCTGGCATGATTCTGAGAAGAATTTGTCCTGTCTTTCATAAATTCTACATAACACGCCAGCTTTTTAGAAGGCGGGAATTTCGAAAAACCTCTTCCAAGTTTTTCTACTTTTTCAAAAACCTCGATTGTTAACTTCAAAAAGCTTCTTCAAATATCAGAGTTTGACCGTAGTTCACCTTATCTTCTCCCTTCTCAATCTTTTTGAGATCCACTTTCTCTGAAGAACTAATAAATAGCTTTCCACCACTCCAACCTTTCTTTTCACTCTTCTCTCGTGGTTCAGCTTCCAATCATAGAATTGGACCTAACCCCGTTTTGAAGGCGTCAAGTTTCTTCGTTGGCGATGGGACATGCGCTGTCGTCGTCTAGCAAGTCCCTTAGACCTCTGGCTGCGACAATTCCTCAGTCTTACTTAAATAACAAAAACCAAGTTCTACACAGTAGTGCGAATTATTTGTCAGTATAATCTGATAGAAGTTATCAAATCAATGTAACTTTAGACCGAGAATGGCGACTATGAACCCCAAAAGAACCAAAACACGGCCGAAGAGATCAATCACTGATGATCAGTCCAACTCGAACCTTTCTTCTGCGAGGTCTACCACTGCCAGTGAGAAAATTGCTGAATCAGTGGAGGAAGCTGGGTAAAAAACAAGACTCTTAAAAATGTTCCATTCTCCTCATTTTCAGTCCTTCGAAGGATTCTGAACCAAAAGACGAACGCAGAGGTGGAAGAATGGGCGATTATTTCATAGGAGTTAGTTTTTTCTCATTCGAAGTTTTTGAATCTCAGTTTCAGGCCTACGGGAAAGACGAAAAAGAAGAAGAAAAAGAAGCAAAGAAAAAGGCAGAAGAAGATCCTTATGTGTCGATGGAAGCTGCCGGTTGGAACTTCGAACACGAACATTTGGCTGTTCCCGCCCCTCCACGTACTGGCTCTGAGAAACCTTATTTTTCATTCCGGAATTTTCAGCTCCAACAACCTTCAAGCTGGATGAAGCTCGTTCTTACATCTCGGATAGTACGGATAGTTGTTACTCTTCTATGGCGGCCAACAGTTCTACTACGCCTGCCATCGCTGAGAACCCTCCTCGGTTTGATTTCCAAAATTCAATTTTTCATCTAATGTTTTTGTTCCAGTGCCAACTCATTTGGCGGCAGAACCACCACGGAACCTCTGAAGCCTCAAGCAACCGTTGACACCATTGAAACGGTCCAGGAATCGGAGGTCAAAGCGGAATCAACGTGTTTGGCCATCCCTGCTGATGATCCTCGTAAACGTGCCTTTTCTCTAGGAAGCAAGACATTTTTCAAGTAAGTTGAATATTGCAACAGCGCTTCTATAGATTTTTCAGTTTCAGCTTTATCGGTTTGAACGACATTCGAAAGATGGTGAAAAAGAAGACGCGCAACAACTCTCCTGGTCATTCTGGTCAGTTTTTGGTTTGATGAAGACACAAAAAAAGAGTTTGAAAAAAACTGTAATGAATTTCTTATTCTATTTTCACGATATTTTGTGTATTTCAGCCTCAACTAGCCTATACCAACTGCCATTCTTCGAGAGCGACATGGGCCGAAACCGTTGCCAGTGTCTCTCTTACACCATCAACAGGAGCTGTCCCATCTGCAGCAACGGAAGTTTTGGCTCAGGTCGCAGCAGTCCATTCGGAAGCGGTCTCAATCGTGTCCCACGAGACGTTAGCCAGGACAATCATGTCGAAATGGATTTCGGCCAGATCGGAGTCGGTCGTTCTGGTAGCGGTTCAGTTGCCAGCGTTGACAGCCCGAGCAGGTTCGAATTCGAAAAAAAAAAATTGATGGGAGGTCAAATCATTTTAGGCGCGATTTCGAGGAAGAAGCGATCCGTCCTAGTGAAATCGCCTTGCAGCAACATCGTCAAAGTAGCGAAGGTCAGATTATTTGATCTTAACGTTCTATCCGCACATAGAGAATCATTTGAAAAAGATCTCATTATAATCTATTTTTTCTTCAGGAGAATATGTCTTCACTGATGTGATTTCTCTGCGAAGCGCCGCTGACCGAGCCAGTTAGACAAAAAAGTTTGAAGAGCTTCACAAGTGTTTTTTTACAGAAACTTCCGTTCTCGCCATTGAAGGCGGATTGAAATCGATGGATCTCAAGAATGCAATTTTCGAAACAATTCAAGAAAATTCTTCTCTCAAGTCGTCAAGAAGCTCTTCGAGGTGATATTTTCCCTTGTTGAAGTCAAATAACTTCCTCCTTTCAGAACCTCTGTCGGAGAGGACGAAGATGTGAGACCAACCAAGAAAATCCACGAAGAAATCCTTGGATTCCAATGGCAAGAGCACAAGCCCGAAAAACTGCCAAAAAACATGCGGAGAGAGGGAAAAGCCATTATCGGAATCAAAGAAGTGCCAGAGAGCGACAACGAGGAACTGCCTGAGGAAAAAGAAGAAGATTCGGATGATAGCGACCAGGTTTTTTTTTTGATAACACATCACTAGGAATGGAGATAGGAACTCTAATTTTCGAGCTTTTTCATGATAAAAAGTTTGTTGAAAAAAGAAACTGGAAAATGGTGGATGTGTTTCACGTTTATACCAGACTTTGTATAAATGAAATAACTACTCTATAAAATGATTAGGAATCAGCCTTCTGCGTTTAGTTTTTGCTGCGTGTGTTCCAAAGTTCTAGGTTGTGGATTTTCAATAGTTGCGACAACCCTTTAAACCATGCTTTGCAAGACTGAAAACTTATGCTTTGGAAGTTTCTTGCTCACCGCCTAGTAGATTGCATTTTTGACTGAAACAGTAGAATAAATAATTGATTGGTGGAACTAAAAATCGAGAAATTTTTTTTCGAAACATCCGTTATTCTCACACTTGGAGCTGGAAACTTAACAAAAAAAATAGATCAAAGGCTGAGTCAACTTTAGACGAATGAAAAAAATCTTCGAATCACTTTATCCTTTTTTTTTCCGTTTCAAAATGAAAAGTTTACAGAAAACGGAGACCCCTCCCTCCCCTGAAGAGTCTTCGGAAGATGACGGCGTCGATCCTTTCAACGGCGAAGAACCTTCTGGGTTCCTTCTCAAAATTCGACCAGAACTAGCTAGACGTTATCGTAGAAGAAAGATGCTTAACCTTAATCAATGACCTCCTTCGAGTACCCTTTTGTTTTCTATCTTCTTTCATATCTTGTACCCTACCAAACTGACGGTTCAACTGTAATTTGGATTCTCGTACCGTTTCCCATTTTCGTGTCAGATTCGACTAGGTGCCGTTTTACCGTGTTGTTTCTGAAAATCCATGTGATATTTACACTATTTCCGTCTTTCTAACCCTCCACTCGTCTAGTTATTGTGTTCAAATAGTCACTCTTTTTTTTCCTTTGATGAATTATTGTAGGACCTGAACGGTTTTGCAGCCTTAGCGGTCATGGATTAGTATTTCTATTGTTTTTTCACTTGGATTTTGAAAAGTTTTCAGCTAAAAAGATTCGGTTGTTCTATTGGCTTTCTTTTTTTTCTTTTTATCAGGGGTTATAACTTTTTTTTTATAATTCAAGGTTGAAAGAAAAATTATTATGAAAAAAAAATTTACTTTCCGGGATATTTTGTGATGAAAACCTGTGTCTATTTTGTTGATGTTAGATGACAATTTTGTGGATTATACTTCTGTGCACCTTGATAAACATTTCTGTTACAAGGTTTTTAATTTTTGAAGATTTTTTCTGCGTCACAAAAATATTACAATCGTCATGGTCAAATGCTTTCACACCTTTATCTAAGTTTTATTCTAGAACGCCTTTTTTATCATCTTCAAGCATCAGTAAGATAAAGTTGGGGCGTTGTCTTGACGTTTTTCCACACGAATATGTCCACCTCGCTGATAATAAGCGTTGATTAGGCTGATAAAAAGGTTTGGTAATCATTGATTTCTCTATTTATAAGACTTGGTTACTATCTGATACTGTGTGTCTCTTCAAACTTGAACAATTCTATCATGCGTTATTTCTTCGTTTTCGCTGTTTTGATCATTTTTGTTGAATCTCAGAAGTGTCCTGGGACGGATGTCTACGACGACTCTCTGAAAAAGTAAGCTTTAAAAAGATAGAAATTGGGGCTTCTAGTTTTTTGGGCTAGGATGAGAAAAGTAAGCCGATCTGACTTTTTTTCGGTTTTTTTGAATGTTAAATCAAAAAAATGTTATGTGTATTTTTTTCTCTTCGAAGTTTTTCATCAAGAGAGAAAAAAATAACTATTTCTGTGAAAAATCAAAGTTTGAAGTTGACCTCTCAAAAAAATCTTCAGTATCGGAAATTTTTCTCATTTGTTCATTGAGGTCAATTTATTATCAAAAATGACGAGAAATGACAAACCAAATATTTTATCAATATGTGTCGGCGTTAGATTCTGGAAATGACGGAATACTTTTTTTTATATCTCTGAACAAAGGGCTACAGAAACGTTCAAAATTGAATTTGATCATAAACTGAAATTTTTAATTTATTAATTTTTACATATCATTTTTGAATTTGAAATCCTCACTTTATATCTCTCATTGCAATCAAATCTTCCAATTTTCCAGATGTTACTCGTATTTCCGAGTACAAGGAACTTTCAAAACTGCTCAAGAGACGTGTCAAAAGATGGGCTATGGCCTCGTGAAACTAATCAACGCGTTCCAAAATTACTACGTCACTGGTGGGGATTTATTCATTTGCAACCTGATCCATGACGTTTTTCGCGGCTCGGATTTCTTGCACAATTAAGTTTTGTGTGCGCAAAGATTCTCAAGTGTGTTCCAGTTATTTCCGAAACGTCTACTCTCAAAAATAAGCTGGAAATCAATAGACAGATAGATAAGATTTCAGACTATGCCACGGACAATCTTGACTTGACCTACGGTTTCTTCTACACTGGATTAAAAAACCAGTCTTCCCGCTGGGTTTGGGAAGATGGTTCTCCGGCCAACTTTACCAATTGGGTTCCAGGTAATATTTTGATCAAACGTAAGGTAAACTTCAGACCCAAAATTGCAGTAATCGATCGAAAAAAAGGGAAAAATAAACCAAGAAAATGAGGGCTATGCGAAGTTGTGTCGGAACATTTTTCAAGGTTCTAGAAATTATTTCACAGATTTTGAGCTAATAACTTTTGTGCTTTGCACTGAACATTTCGACAAAATGTTTCTTTCCAAAATTTTCTTGAATCATTTACTGATTCATTTGGTTGTCTTATTGAAAATTTGTTAACCTAATTTTAATTTCGACACATTTTAACTCTCCAATTGTCATTCAAGTTGGAAAGTTGTCTTTTCAAAATGAGTTAACGAGGAACCATTTCCCTAGTGAAAATCCCATTCTAAAAGGAATAATCCAAATAAATACGGCAAAAGGGTCTTCGTCACGAAAGCTTAATGAGTTTGCCGATGCGTGTTTGGTCGCTTCAGCTTTTGATTTGATTGTAAAAATACTTCTTAACCAAGAAAGTAAACTTTTTGAAATGTCTTAGAAACAGAACAACAACTTAAATATTTAGTGCCAGGTCAGCTGTTTATCCTCAATTGTGTCGAGAAAAATAGCTCTCCGTGTTAGGGCAATTAGAGAAAATGGTTAGAACTTGTTTGTTATAGGCGAGCCGGAAGATGATCGCAAATGCATGATTGTCCGCATCTCCGACGGTAGATGGCTGAGTGCGAATTGTGACGAGCGTTTCCAATTCGTTTGCGAAGGAAACGTCGGAGGCTATAACCCTGGCGGTACCTGTCCGCCGTGTCCGTCTTGTGGAACTCCTCGCTCGAGATTCATCCGCTAACTCTTCGCTTTTTTTTCATATCTGTCAACTTATCAAGTTTTTCTCCTCCGGCATAAATATTTGCTCTTTTTGGGTATGACCTGCAAATGAAGAAAAGAAGCTTTTTTCACGTTTCCGTTCACCTAACTACAAACTATTGCTGTACTTTGAAAACGATTCATCTAGTCTCGATATTTTTCTCGGTATAACTCGTCCGACAAAAACAGCAACGTCGAGGCATGGGGTGATCATTGGAGCAAACGGCTGAGGAACTCCTTTCGAGTAGATTTGCTTTGAGCGATTCCATCCGCGGCTCCTCTTAAAGCAGGTCATTTTACTTTGCGTTGAGATTTTCTTGAAATTTGGCTGAAACACTTCTGGATGCACCAGGTGCTGTCCGGTTGAACTTTTGATGAAACTTTGCTGAAGTGTACCCTAGAACCTCTTGATTCCGAAACAGAAAAAACACTCCTCGAGAAAAGTGTCTAAACTCGAAAACTTTTGTACTGTAATCAGTAGGTTCTTAAGAACTCGTCAGAAAAGCTTTCATCAAAAGTTCAAAAAGGGGGGGTGTAAGCGTTTTTTAGTCGGTCAAAATCCCCCCTCTTTCAAACCCGTTGAAATGAACTATTTTGTGGCTTTGTAACCTTTCTTCTTAAAAACTAAACAGTTATGCAAGTTGACACTTTTAGAGTTTTCATACTCTACATCTAGGAAAGCTTTGCCCAATTTCAGGAAATCCGCAAAGTAAAAGGACCTTCTTTGTCAAATCTTATCTGAGATTTCGACCTTTTTTGAGTATTTTCCTGCTTTCAAAAACAGTTCAAAAAACGGAACCCAGGCATTTGGGAAGCTCTAACTTTGAGAAAAATTCGAACCTACATCAGCGTATTGCTCTTTCCAATTTACTCCAGCCTTACTGCCAGACTACCAATCTCCACAAACGCATTTGTTTAATGGTTATTGCTGCACGGCTCCAACTTTTTTGTTGCTCGTTAATCGCATTTCCCCATTTTCGCTCTGGGAGAGTAAATAATGAATGAGCTTGTTGAATGTGATGTCTATGAATAAACACCGCACCTTTCATGACAACCTCCCAAATTGAGTTTTTCCCCTCGCCAAATTTGAACAACGCACTAATGAAGTTTTTGGCGTTTTCTGTGTGTGAGTTTCCATTTCGGCTGTAATTACGTACTTTGAGCTTTTAGAACAGGAAAAAGTCCATCAGTAAAATTTTCATACTGGGATAAACTATTATATTCCTTCTTTTAGTTAATTTTTGTTGAACCAAAGCTGTGCAATCAAATTTCTTCCTCGAAACAATGATACTACTAGCTTTCTAGTTTATCAATGCTCATTGTGCCAATTCTCGCTTTTTCATGCCGGTTTTTTTTATATCTAACCGCTTTGGTTAATCATGGAAAAAAATATATAAACTTTATAAGAGAATCTCTATATTAATAATTCTGTTTCTGGAAGGCCGTCGCTGGAAATGAGGAAAAAAATTTCGAAGGTCATTTTTTTTAGTTTTTATTTTATTCTTAAAATTGAAAAAAACCGAAACTAGAAGATCTCTTAGAAATGAAAAACTGAGAAGAACTTGTATAATATAATTTCTATTAGCATGAATTGCCGAAAAACCAAATAAATTCATCAATATTTTTAGTTCACAGTTTTTTTCTGTTATTGTAAGTACGTGTGCATAATAATTTAAAAAAACTTTTTTTCTGATCAGCTGCTTTTTGTTTTTGAAAAATTTGAGTCTCAATCAAAAAAATGAAACTCAAGAACAGTGAAACTTTGAAAAAAATGTGGAGCAGGTGGAAAGAAATTTAAAAGCATTTTTTTCTATTTTTTTGACCTGATGTTTTTACTTATCATATTTTTCTTCTTCTTTTTAACATTGAAAGAGGACACGCAAATCAGGACATATTCACTCATCTAAATGATTATACCATGATTCTTCTGAAAACCTCAAAAATCTGGCGACGTCAAACACTGCAACGGGACAAACAAGCCTCCGAGTCACGTCCATCGAGTTGATTGGTTTATCAAGAAAAGGAAGAAACGGAGAAGAGAAGGAAAAAAGACGTAGGCATGTCATTACCATTTCACGCAAGGATATGTTAAAGGGATATTAGACGTGTGTGTGTGTTTTTGTGTGTATATTTGGGAGTGTGAGCGTTTTCGGTGAGCTTCGAGAAGTACGCGTCGAGGCCGCGCCAGAAGAAGAAAAAGAAGAAGAAGACGAAAAAGAAGAAGAAGCCGTTGGCTTGGCTTGGCTTGGCTTGGTTTGCCTTGGGTTCGGTTCGGAGTGGAGCGTAAGAAAATTGAAGGCGAAGAAATAGAAGGCGATGGGCAGATGCCGTCCACGGAGCGAGACAGAATCGATGTGCTGCATGTTTCTGCTGCTGGCGCGGCGGAGGCCTTCGGCTCTCCCTCCGTTGTGTCGATAGATAGCCGCCATGGGCGCAGGCAGCTTGTCGAATTGAGGCCGCTTAACCTCTCTCGTGTCAGCTTTTCCTCGCACCTTACCATGCAATTAGGCTTCTTGTTTTTTTTCCCCTTTTACCCAACCTTTTTCGACCACCCTTCTTTTTTGGCTCGCTTCAACGTTTTTACGCTTCACTTGCACTTGCACCTGTTGGTTGAATCAACTTCTTTCCACTTTTGCTTCTTCATGTACTTACTTTCAAAAAGTATGGGTCAAGTGACGAAGATTAGGTATTTTAGCTCTCCATCCTTTTCTTTCACAATGCATCTGTCAAAGTACTGGAATTATTAATTTATTCTGAGAATCTCCTGACACTTTCAATTCTTCAAATCTAAATCTAAGCCTGAGCTGTGAAAATCTCTTTTTCCGGAAAAGGTGTAATCTACTTTTGTTTTTGTAAACTATAAGTTCTTATTGAAAATTTGATGCAAAGTTCATTCATAACGTGGTCTATGATACATAATTTTTTGACTTCATTTGTGACTGTTCCGAAGATTCCTCGATTTGAATTAAAAATCATTCAGAGGGAGGTTTTATTATTATTTTTTTAATGCGACCAGATTAAAAATGCTTTTGCAAACTTTTTTTGTTTATTTCCAACATTCCAATTCCATGCAGATCGAACTTTTTGTTTTTTTTTTTCATTCGTCCTTTACAGAGTTTCCGTTTGATTTTCTGACAATTTCCAAAACTTCCTGCCTTTTCAATTGGAACGAATGAGCCAACCCAAAACTTTAGGTGAGAAAAAGAAGTTTCGAAGTTTCGAAAATCGCGTTGAATGGCTCTATACACAACTTGTTTCTGTATTTTAGTAATAATTTTTTTCATACTTGGTTATTTCTCGAGTGAAATATTATAATATTTTGTGCCCATTATCTCAATTCTTGTACTTGTATATTTCTAAATTTTTTTGCTTTTTATTTTTTTGTAAATATCTTGGTACAATTTAAGCTGTGAAGCTAAATTTTAGAGATGATTTGATTGAATGAAGTTGTGACTCTGAAGTACAGTCAAAGATCAAAGTCCAAAAAGACTTTATTCGGTGTTCAATGTATTTCTAAAACCGCTAAATTCTTATTCTTCAATTACTATTCCCTTTTTCAAACCTCTTTTTCCATTCCTGTAATGAAGTTTTTTTCCACCTGCCAGATTTTTTATGGAAATATATAATCAGATTTAAAAATTCTTGTAGACATGTGATAATTTGCTAAATTTGAGAACAACAAAGATTTTTTACTGTTTTTTGAGTGAATTTTTTAATTTACTTTTTGACTTTCTAATTTGTTTTGCTTGAATAGAAGTTTTTTTTATTTTGATTTTTTGATTTTTTCAAGATTTCCAGAAAAAAAATTGTGTTGTTTTTTTCATAATGTTGCTCCTAATTTTTGATTTTACAAGAACATAACGACGTATCAGAAATGATCTTGTTGACAGTTCTATTTTAGAAATCTACTTATTATCTTGCCACAAACTTTTTTTCCACTAGTTCCTCCTGTTATAACACAATAATGAAGGGAAAGATAAACTTTTTCATTTTTCAATTTTAATATTGCGATTCTCTCAAAAAAATTAAAACGAAGAAAAAAATGTGAAGAATAATTTTTAAATCAACTTTATTTTTTTCGGAACTTTGATTTATAACTTTCTAAGTGAACTGCATTCCAAAAAGAGGTAGGATATAAAATCTTTAAAAAAAGGTTTTTGCTTTTTTTTGTGAACACTTTCCTTCCAAATTGGAAACAGTGTCATTCCATTTTTGTTTCAAAGGAATTAATAAGAGATATGATGAAATTCCCCCTAAAACAAGGTTTTATCAAAGTTGAACTTTTTTTGAACCTAAACTTTTCTCATTCCTCTTTTTTTTTGGTTCCTACTCATCACAACGTTTCTTTCTTTTTTCTGCTCCGAAAAGCGTCAGTTGTACGCGAAACCAATTGAAACATGTCCTTTAACCCGTCAGGAAGCGAATTCGGCCAATTAACTTGTCCAGAAGGTCCCACGGCCTTCAGAATGGATGACTGAACGACTGCAGATGCACTCACTCGCATTGTGAGAAAATCCACCACGCTTTTCACCTTCTCGAATCGTGTAGGAGATGTAGGGGCAGACGAATCTCTGTAAAGCCCACGATTTTGGGCTCTTCGTCCTTTTTTGCCTCGATTTTCTTGGCGCAACAAGTAAACAATGCATTGCACAAGCCGGCAAGAGCAAAATATCGAAGCCGAGCCAGTATATCTCATCCTCCCAACGTCATCCGCCGCCCTCGGATCTGTGCCGTTTTCTCTTCCAAGACATGCTAACTTTATGCTAATCTTTGTTGGTTATTATAATTCTTGCTTTTTCTTCTTACTTATAGTTGTTTGTGAGTTTGAGTCACAAATGGAAACTGCACTTCTCTGGATAATCTTAGAAGTAGTTTTATTTTTGAGCGTTAACTTAAAAGAAAATTTTCTTCTGAAAAAGCTCTTTCTCACAGATTGGCTTTAAATTTCAAAATAACTTCGAAATTTTGTTTAGACACGTTTTTATCAAATCTTCAAGTTGTTCCAAATACAAAGTTTTGAATTTTTATTGTTTTCTTTCTTCTTCTTCTTCATCATTTATTCAATACGAATAATAATACGAAATTCCCGTGAACCTTCTGATTTTTTTTTTCGTTACTGTAGAAAAACTACGGAAACGTGTTTTTTTCTTTTGTTCATTTAGTTCAGAAAAAAACTCAAAGAGATAAGAAAAAAATTGGAAAGAAGTGAAACTGTTTTGATAAAATTCACATTTTCAATACATCAACATCTTCAATTCTTTTTTTAAAAATTGAAATCAAAAAAATTTTTCTTATAATTTAAGTTTTTCCAGCAGTTTTTCTCAAAGTTCCCAAACTTTCCTGGAAGCAACTCTATTTTTTTATATTTTTTTGCCTGTGTCATCAAAAATTCTGAAAGTTTCGGAAAACGTCCTTTTTGAAACCTGAAGCTGTACCATACGTTTTTCACCCACTGAGTTGATTTGAAGATCTTTTCCTCTTTTTTTAACTGGATTTTTAACCAAGCTTTTTATTGGAATTTTACGTTTCACTATTAATTGAAAACTTTGATAAAATTGGGATTTATGTTTTCATCAAGGATTGGAAATCTCGAAAGAGCAAAAAGATTTCCTACTTTCTTCAATCTTTTACTAACGTCAACAAAGCTTTTTTCCCATTTTGATCCTTGATAAAAGCTTTTTTGCATCTCTATCATCGAGGAAATCTCCATAAAAGGACATGTACTGTGGATATTTTTGCTCACTTCAAAGTGTTCATAATCCAAATCTAATCCGCATATCAAATCCGCTGAAAACAAAAACTCGCTTGTGGAGAAGCTGGCCGTTTTTTAAGCGTTTCTATTTTTCAGCTGTCCTTCTACAAATAATTCATTCTATCTTCATATCGCTAGAAAAATAGTATTGCAAACTCAGCTTAACTCAAATCAGCTTGAAGGTCAGCTTAACTTAATTTATTCGAGTTCCGACTTTTTAGTAGTCTTTCTCACAACCTTTATCCCTTGATTCCGCATTTTTTGCGACACGAAAATAATGAAAATGATTATCGACGTGAAATTTTTGGTTCAGTGCAAAAAATGAAATGAGAAGGAGAATTGTGCACGCGAGTGAATAAATATTGCAGATTCTTGTTTTTTCTAGCCGTTTTCGTTCGAAAATTGGAATTAATTACTCAAGCCTTTATTTTTTGCTATGGCTCAATCCAAAAGATATCAGAAAAGTAGTTTTACATTGAAAAAACGCCTCACAGCATTGTTCAACGATATACTGCATAATCATTGAAAAAAGTAATGTTTGCCCGTAATTTTCAAAGTTTCAAATTACATTTCGCTTTGAGTTAATCTGTTTTTTTCAAACGGATCAATCTCCAGGTTTTCTTGAACTTTTTTTTCCATCTTCAAAGTTTTTTTAAATTATTTTACCTTTTTCTGTAATTCTTTTTGCACATGCAATAAAAAAATAAAATTGTTTGACTTGAACAGAAGTTTTTCCAAAAACTTGCCCTACTGTTTAAACTTTCTAACGACGCCGATTTGAATTTATTTTTCGAAAATTTTTCATCAGGATCTAGTGATCCTTTCAATTTTTCCACAATTTTAAATACTTTTTCCTGTGTCTCACAAAAAAACATTTGAAACGCATTGCTTAATTGAATGTTACACTGCCCATAAATCCAAAAAAATATAAGTTTAATTTCCGTTCCTACGCAACCAAACTAGCCGATGTTTCAACTGAAATTTTTGAAGTGAAACTTTTTGTAATTTCTATGTCTTCCCAAGAGCCGAGGCTTTTGTGTTCTAATCTACAACTATATTTAGTTACTCATTAATTTTTTTCGAATGGTCATTTTAACGTGAGAAGACTTTGAAATCTTTCTAAGTTCATATTTAGAATCTTGCGATCTTTTCAATCTTGAAGCCACTTTTTTCGAAGCCATAATTGGAGAAGAATCGTAAACGATAACGATGAATTAGGTTTTCTCGACTTTCCAAAATGAATACCGAGTTTTTTTGTACTCGAACCAAGAGTCTCAAAATTTTTAAATTGATGTTCAAGCCAATGAAGTAAATTTACTTCCGATCAAATAGGAATTTTGAATTCACAGGAGTCTTGCGAAACGCTTCAGTCTTTTTTTCCTCGTCTTTAAGACGGCAAATATGCAGATGGAAGAAAAGAAGGGCATAAATATACATACATACTTGAGCAGCAATTCATAGTTCATAGTCCAGTGTAAATAGATGAAAAAGTCTCTTCTGATGTCTCTCCTAAGCTACCGTAGTCGCCGACCATTTTGTCACTATTTTAGGTAAACGCACCAAGACGAGCGGGCGTATATTAATTTTTCACCGCGAGCACATAGAGAGCAAAATGCGATAGCCTTTTTTTGGGTGTGGGCTTCTTTTCTTTTCCGTGTGAACTGGCCGTGGAGCAAATTGTGCGAAGCGAAGAGACGAGACGATGTTTCAAGCGGAATAAAATGATGCGACGTGAGTTTGAGCGTTTGTGAGTGTTTTGTGTGAGCGGAAAAAAAACCGGAGAAATGTCCCATATTCGGAGCTTTTCCCCTAGCTTTTTCTCGTCCTTTCTTTCGCACGCACTGACGAATTATGAATCAAACGGGGTGGCCACACCGCTGAATGCCGGCCTTACGTTCGGCAGAACTTAAATGCACATCGCTAATGCTTTTCATCGATTTCCGTCTCTCCTAACCTTCCTTTTGCCCTTGAATGTTGTTTTTTATTTTATATTCCTACTTTGTCTAATTGTACTCTTTTAATACTGGGATCATTTTTCCAAAAAAAAAACACCTCAACCATCAGTTTTAGAACTCCATTTCTGTATAAGAGTCTTGAGAAACAGGATTTAGGGATTGAGTATGTTTGAAAAAGTGAAGTTCTGACCAATATGAATCATTTGAGATATTTTGCTGCACGAATAAGATTCTCAACTTTTCTCTCAATCTCCTCAAAAGTGAAACATTTTTTAGATTCGACAATAAATCGGGATAATCAACTTTAAAAACTCATGCTAATCATTTTTTGAGCTCGACTCCGAAATCTTTGGACTCTCCCGAGAGATTGCAAATTTCGTGTGAATTGAAAAGTTGCGTCTTTCTTCTGATTCATTCTTTTTTCTCGTCTTCTTCCAATTTTTATCAGTTTGTACTTTTGACCAGCTATAATCCGAGACATCTCTTTGCGTCCATTCTCAATTCTAACAAAATGCCAAATCTCGATAATTCGCACGTCGATCCGTTACCTCCGTCTGGACTTTCCGTTGTCGTTTGTGAAAAGAGAAGAAAAAAGAATCTATTTACAGCCATAACGTTGTTAGTTTGCGCCGGCACGACACAAACTGCTTATGTTTGGCTTGCGCGGGTTGAGATAGCCGCTAACTAAAAAAGGTACTGGTTTGGATACTTTTCTGATTTCCGATTGTGCGAAAAAAAAAATCTGAAAAAAATCGAGAAAAAAATTTTTTTTTATCAGCATTGAGGTTATTATTACAGAGGATTTGTAGTTTTTTTACATAAAATATTTCAATTAAACTGAGGAATTTCTGTACTGCTATTCGATCAGAGTTTTTCTTTATTGGCAAATCGAAAAGTTGCTTTGAAATGACTTAATGTTTATAACTTTATTAAGGTAAAATCAAACTTAAAGTGCTCGTTTTTCTATTGTGCATGCATTTTTTATTTAATTTTAGCGTTTATATTTTAAAATTATTTGTTTTAGTCCACTTGGGACTTTCAAATAACTCTACGTTTTCTAAATTTTGAGATTCACGTTAATTTTGATTTTACAGTACCGATCAAAAAGATACGAACACTCGCATTTTTGGCTTTAATGTTTTCAATCAATCTCGATTGCTGTGAAACTTTACATAAAAATGCGATATGACCCGATACACGTTACGGAAAACAAGAAACCTTATTCAAAAAGTCTCATGAATTTTGTGAAAAAAGACGCCACTCAAAGTTAGATAAAGCACTGAACTCAAAAAAAAAAAAAAATTAAAATATTTGCTTTTTTTCCTAACCCGGAGCCAAATTATCATATAGTCCATGAATGAGCACATATCTCCTCGACATTTTTTTGAAACAGATTCTGCTCAAAAAACTGCGCCGGATAAGTTCAGGCTCGAATAAAGTATGACTGAAGGCTAGGACCAGTTACAGGCTACATATTTTTTGGCGCCATCAACGATGCAAAAACCAAACTTTTCCCAATTTTAGTTCCTTCTTTCTCTTTTAAACTTCAAATTTGCAGGATGGACGACCCCGCGTTGATGCCAGACTTGTCCCACCTTTCAGCGGAAGAGCGAGAAATAATAGAACAGGTGAGGCACGTCACCCATTTCGCATACCTGAGTTTTCGCCTTATTTGTCCCAAGTGGCGAACTAATCAAACAGAAAAGAAATTGGAGCAAAAGTGTATTTTCTGACAAACCCCAAACGGCTTGAATTGCAGGTGTTCAAGCGGCAGCGAGATGAAGAAGCGAAGGAAGTGCAAATGTCACAGTATGTACTTTTTTGAGGGGCTTCTGAATATGGGAAACTGGATATTTCAGTTGATTTGATGTACTTGAAAGGTTTTCGGAGTCTCTGGAGCATGAACTTTACTTTTGAGTTACTCAAAATGTGGATTGGAATGGGGAGCTTCAGAGAAAAAAGTACAAAAAAGTTTCGAAATTTGTTTCAAAGAAAAGTTTAGAATGAATCTTCATTCTACTTGAGAGTGTTTTCACAGCATATGGAAGATTATTTATGAAGAATTTTTTTATGAGCTGACCAACTTAACAGCACAGAAATTTCACTTGAAAAAAATTAAATTATTTTTCCAAATCAAGAAAAAAAGTGAAAAATTTTTTTGTTTTTGTTCGAAGACAATCAGAATCAAATTTTTCAAACCTTGTCATTTCAAAAAAAGTTTTCAAACGTTTTTTTGTTCTGTTGCATTCAAGCAACTTATCATTGGAAATTAAAATCATCTATACTTTTTTTAAATTTATTATAAGAGTTCAGTCGATAAAATTTAATATTCTGCACATTTTTTCAAAAAAATGATCCACATTACCAACGCAATTGTTGCATTTCTTATGTCCCTTAATAAGTCCAAATGCCCTTCTTACATGCAAATGAGTAACTTTTTCCGTTCTTTGAAAAGGTCAATTTTTCGCAGGAAAGCGTCGGAGGAGCTGGAAGAACTGGACAAGCAGCTAAATGAGCGGAAAGAGACGTCGAGGAAGTTGATAGGCACACAAGACGACGCCATTTGTCAAATATGCCAGAAGACCAAATTTGCCGATGGGATAGGTACTCCTCTTCCATATTTCTCCATTTTGAGACTTCTGTTTCTCAAAATTTGCTACGCATCTTAGCAACGACTGTTCTGTCAGTTGAATCAATCAAAGTGAGAAAAAGCTGTTGAAAGAAAACGGCTTTCAATCATTCAGAACGGATTGTGTTGAGCAAAGAAACAGTGAATCTATGAAAAGTTTTCTCAACGAGAGCTTGTAAAATAAGATTTGACTCTGGAAATGTTTCTGTGAGAGAGTCCAAAAAGGAAGTTTCATACAAAATCGATCATTTTTCCAACCATTGTATACGACTCGAAAAATGAAGAAAATAATATGATTCTGTTTTTAAAACACCTTCTTCCAAACGTGTCTTTTTTCAAAGCATAACTGATTCTTGAATCAAGGACCAAATATTCAACCAAGAAGTTTTTTATCGAATCGGTCATAAAAATTGCGTAATTAGAGTACTTTTCAACCGAGGAAACATTTTGCAATGATTTTGTGATGAAAAACGTTTCGTGTCTCGAACTCGAAAACTGTTCAGCATAAAAAAACTACCTCGTCAGGGATTCAACTTTCTTTTTAGTAAATTTTTTTGAAATTAAAGTTGCTATTCGAAGTTTCGTGATCAGATATCCCTGAGGTTGGCACTACTTTCGAATATTCCTGAATTTCGAGACGAATAAAAAGACAAGATGAATTTTTTCATTGAAATATCACGTTCACTGCGTTAGAAATCTCTTATCACTTCGAACAAAAATGTCTTAAGGGAACAGTTTTCAATCAAAGTTCAATTTCGGAGCTGCGAAAGTTCTAAACAAGCACTCAACAACTCTCTCTGATCCTAATTGAATCGTGTAACTCGTAATTGAATTGATATTTGGTCAGCTTTCTGAACACGACACTGTCTCCTTTCCATTGCAAAAAATGCGTTCCAACCAAAAAATTCATTTTTCAGGACACAAATGCTTCTACTGTCAACTGCGAAGCTGCGCCCGTTGCGGCGGACGAGCCCAATCAAAAAACAAGGTCGTTTCCAACTCGGCTCTCGAGTGGATAACGACAGATTAAAACAGATTGCTTCAGGCAATCTGGGCGTGCTCGTTATGCCAAAAACGGCAACAAATCCTGGCGAAAACGGGCAAATGGTTCCAGCCAGAAGAGCCGCCGCAGCCGAAAATTAGCGTTTCCGGCTCGCCATCCCAAGCGTCGAGGTTTGCGCCACGCGTTTGCTTATTTTTCCTCTGTCGCTTTCCAAGTTCGGGATTTATTCTTCCGGGTATTTTTAAAGCAACTGTACTGGAAAAATATTTTATTTTTTTTCATTTTTTACAAAATTCAACTTCGAAGAACACCTCTAAGAAAACTTAGGGAAATTTTTCAGACAGGTGAACTTAAGAAACTCAAAGTTATGGCGAAACTTAACTTCGAGAATTTCATTTCATGGAAGTTGGATAACTGCTTCGGAAAATTTGAAAAATCTTTAAAATGACTAAATGTTGGTGTTCATTAATATATCATCGTTTAATTTTGAATTTTTTTGAAAATTCGGCAAATTCTCTCAGCTAACTTTATTCCTCATTTTCACTCTTACCTTTACTGAAAACGCTGTTTCACCATTTTTTTTTCTCCAGTTCATTTCCAATTTTGCAGCATTTAAATCTACTCACAATCTTGCAATGCTTCTAGAAAATTTCAAAAGATAAAATCCTTTCATCTTTTATCATTTCAAAACTTTGAAAAAAATTTTAATTCACTTCTGTCATGAAAGTCGTTTGTAATGTAATTGCTCCATCCGTCTCATCATAACATATTTTCTAAATTTTTTTCACGTTTCATCGAGCAAAAATATAATTTGAACATTTCAAGCTTTTCGTACATAAAAAGAAAAAAGCTGAGCCGTCAATCTCAATAAGACGTTAATGAGAGTGAATTTTTATTTTAACGGAGAGTGTTTTCACTGCGACTTTTTGCGTTTGCAGCTCTCGATTCTATTTTCTATTGGGTAGTGTCTTGTTTCCAAATTTCCTTTGGATATATGTGAAACTCGATGTGGTATTTTTTCGGCTTTTTTAAACATTACATTGCTCTTTCATAACCGAGCAACAACGATATCCTGCAGTTTTCAAAGCCAAAAGTGAATTTGAGCTTTCATCTTTATATTTACTTTAAATTTTCTTGAGCTGATTTCAAAAGTTATCTGAAGAACTGAATAGCTGACGCTCAAAAATTTCATCACATCAATAGAGAGGAGTGAAGGCTCCAATCTGTAAGACGTGTTTGAGAACAAACTCTCATTTTGTTTGCCTATCACGATTCTTGGATTTGCAGTCCTCAACCATCAGTCTCAATGCAACAACTTCCAATCGACCCAGCACGAAGTTCTCAACAACAACAACAGCAAATGCCTACGCAGAACGTTCCTCATCAAGTTCGTTAAACAAATTTTCCAAAAATTCAAACTGAATAGAGAAGAGACTTGTTATAGGAAAGACCCACGCAACAACAACAAGTCCCTCAGCATTCTCAAGCTCCGCAGCCACACCATCCTCAGACGCAGCAAAATCCTCAGCCTCAGCAGCAGCATCATCCTCCGGACCAGAGAAGACCTCAACCAGATTCATCCAGTGAGTTGTGTTCACGAAAAAGAAAAAAAACATCAGACTTCTTCATGAAAACTGTTGGACTCAAATCGTGTTTTTGACTTTTTGAAACAGGAAAGGATAGAAGTTTCGACTAATTTGGTCTGCAGGCAACTTAAAATTCGATAATAAACAAAAAATACATTCAATAATTTCAAGAGCGCGGCAATAGCTTCAAAGAGAATTCTTTCTTGGAACTCAAAAAAAAAGTTACACGGTTACTGGAATCTTTTTTTACTGATGAAACTACGGACTGTTTCAAGAGAAAAAAAAAACTGATTTCTACGGCAGCTCATGTGGTATAAAAATAAACCAACACTCCTTCAAATATTTATTAAGAGAATATCCAATTAAGAAAGAGGAATATGCAATGAGTGTCTGAGTAAAAACTCAAGTAGGTACTCGAGTAACTCAATACGTTTTCAAGGCCAAATAATCTCTTCAAAATATTTCTCATGAGCTATTCCAGGAGAAAGAAACATCACTATTTCAATAATTCCAATCATTAAAAGTAATTTCATTCTTTTAAATATTTGAGATATCAATTGATCCCTTTACTGAGTTCAATGCGTTCAAACCAAATGTGCGGGAAAAGTTTTCACTGCAATTCTCACTGTTTCGAATTGGCATAAACCAGCAACAACTTTTCACGGAGAAACCCACAAAACGCTAACATGACAAAAAATGAACGCTACTTTTTTTTCTGCTTCCATTTTTGACCTTTGCGACCTAAGGTTTGCTCATCGTTTCAACATTTCTTTTTCAATAAATTTGTTTTTGAAAATTGTAGTCAGTCATCGGTGAAAATAATAGCTTAATTAGTATGCATTAAACACCAGGGGTGGAACGGAGCGGCTCGACGGCGAAGCGATGGCAGGGCGAAGACCGGCGACAAAACACCCTCCATCGGCAGCCTTCGCTCGAGGTCCTTCTCATTCTTAGCTTCTTCTCATTTTCTTTCTCTTGTTTAATTTATAGTCTCAACAATGATTTATTCCAGAACGAACAGTACAAAAAACAACAAGGCAACGGGAATCTCCCGCAACAAAGGACCACCAATTCCAACGCAGCCAACTCCAATTTCGATCAAAGACCCCGGTAACTTGACTTTTTTTTTGAGAACAACTGATGTTTTTTGATCATACTGCTGTTCAGCGTGAGACATTTTCCCAGGGTGAGAAAACACTCTAATTTTTGTACCTCTTGAGAAAATACACCCGTGCAAGTTTCAAACTGCCCTTTCATTTATGATTTCTGAGCTTTTGTGGAAGCCAGAAATGCACTTAGTAGTTCCCTCAACTTTGAAAAGAGTTAAAACATCAAAAAGTCAATATTCGAAAAAAAGGATTCAGAAACTTAACGTAGAGAGAAGAAGAAAAAACTTTTTCAGTAATTGTCATCCATTAAAATTGTGAAGCTTACGATTTTTGAGGGCAATTTAATTTTACGGAAAATTACAATTTTTTTGACATGCGCTTTTTTCACAATAGTAAAAAATAAAAAATGTTTCATGAACAACTTGAACTCCGAATTCCTTCGGTTACTTTGATTCTCCGGAGCACCTGCTTATTTATGCTTTTTTGTTTTCATTCACATTATTTCATATAAATTTCATTTTAGGCAAATAGTACCTTTTCTTTAGAACCATCTGATCAACGTTTTTCATTTTCGTTAATTATTCCCTCATCGGCGTTCTGAAAGCTCTTTTCAAGCACCAATTTGGGCAAAGCGTTCTTGAAAACAAGCCAATATTCTAGTCGTAACCTTGCTAATAAATTCCACGATAACTCTATGCAATTTACGTCACAATTTGTTTTTTCTGCAGAGGTGATATGCAGCGGACCGAGACGCAGGACCGCCAACAACGGCCGCCGACAAACAATGAGAGGAAAATGTCAACGACGACGAGGTCTGCACAGATCTCCATAGATTTTCGAGTTCGGAGTGGCCCATTCTGAGAAGTGATGAGTAGATCTCGATTGAAGTATCATTTTGAAACGATCACAAAATGTTGCAATTTAAACTTCTCTGTTATCTTCGCTCTGCCTTTTCTGAAAGAAAAAGACGGAAAGTTGAAGAATTATCTTACTGTTGCCCTCTTTACGCGCCAGATGGATTGTGTCGGGCGCAAAAAAAAAATAAAAAAGATTCTAGGCTCTTCATCATTTATTCTTTTCGAACATGGCATCTCAAGCCGGATAATTTTTATTCAATTTCTTTTAATGGAGATTTTTTCTTCCTACTTGACATGAATGATGTTTTTGCAGACCTACATTCTACGCTGGTGAAGAAGTCAACCAACAAAGGCAACCGAACCAAAAGTAAATACGTTTTTTGTAGTTTGGTGTAGCTTTGAATAACTGATGAACCGTAAATCTATACAAAACTTTCACTTGTAAGCTTTCAAAATAAAGTAAAAACGTGGACACAAATTTCAAAATACCTTTATGTTTCTCTTCTCACATATCTCAAAACCGAAAATGTGGCTTACTTGGAGAAGCTTTGAAAACAACGGAGAACTCTTTTTCTTTCACATCTTGTTGCATGAAAACTGAAATTTGAAAATTTGTAATGAAACTTCCACAAACTTGCCTAGAGGAGGATAATTCTCTCTCGTTGGGAAAATATGTTCTTTGATTTTGTAAAAACTCATTCTTGTCTTTTTTTCCAGAATTTTCACACCAAGTTTCTCTCTTGACTGAAAGCTCCATTTTCAGCTCGCGGCAACGAGAAAGTGAAGTACCAAACACTTCCGAACGGGTAACTGAGGAAAATTACTCCACTTCGGCGCACTTTGGCTCATCTGCCACTAAAGGTTTGCCGAAATTGCGGGAGGACGCCCTTTTCAAGCGCGACTTCTCAGAGCGAGCCGAGGAAAAAAGCCGCAAAAACGTCGTCCGAGCCGTGCCGCCATCCACCGAACCACGGATAAAGAATCGTCTCCACAGGTATCTGCTACGATTTATTGAAACAGACGATGGAAAGCGCAAGTGTTAAATCCTGCTAGAAAATTGCCTGATTGAGTTTGAAATACTTCAACTTGAAAAAACAAAAAAATTTACTTCAACCCAGTGCAAATTCACACCTCATTTTCGAAAATTTCTCTTCTTAAAAACAGATTCTTTTTTTGCATAAACCAATGGGATTTGTCAAAAAGAGTTAAGAAATAAACTAACTTTGACGATACCGTAGGCGTTTTTGAATATTCCTATTCACTTCTAAAAGAAATTTCTATATAAATGAGCTATTTCAAACTACATACTCGAGCTTGAAAGGCTGTCATTTGACCGAAGTTCAAAATGAGTTAAACTTCTCGTCCAAATTCTTTAACTCATTCCTCTAACTCAGCAAAAGTTTGGAAAGTTTGACCTTTTTGAGCATTTTACAAGTTAACCGTATTTCTTGAACTTGAAAAAAAATATATATTTGTAAAGGAAAGCTTTTTCATAAGTCTATACTTATTCAAACCTTGAGCAGAATTGCTACTTTTCGATGTTTTGCTTCATTTCGTACTTTCCAACTTTTATCTTTGTGCAGGAAGTCGGTTTTGAAGTTCACATTTTCAGAATTGTTTATTAACTTTTAACTTCAGAACGCTTTTCATCAGGCTTTTTTTCTACACAATGATATGAATCACTAGTAGTTTACTTAATGTACTCGTTAGTCACGTTTCTGATTATCATGAAATGGGCGGAGTCTAGTCATTACTTAATCCATCGACCGCCCCTTCATTTGTACAACTCATTCTTGTTTCTTCATAAAACCCAAGCCTTTGCTTCTTTTTCCATTTCAGCCAACATTTCAAAGCCAAACCAACGGCCAGTGCCAAAAACGTTTAGCCTGATTCGGCCACCGACTCATTAAGTTTTTTATTGGCGTCTGCCGCGAATTTGTCAATATTCATTGTGGTGGCATCCATTTGGGCCAAAAAGATTTCTATTTAGGGATTCTAAAGTGAAAAAGTTGCAGACAACTGAGGTCGATGTCGTCATCGGAAGAAGAGGTGGAGGCTGGACCTTCAAGGATTCTCCAGACCGAAGACACCGTCCAGCGACTGACCGAGGAGTGTAACTCCGAGAAGGGTTTGCGTGCGTTTGGAATCTTTGCCCTCAAAAGCAGCGGTTTTCAAAGAATCTCATAGTCACTGTCCCACATTTCCTTTCTTCTTCCAGTTAAAAGTCATTAAAGTAGTTGATTGAAGAAAATTTCGACCACGTGTTTTGATCGAAAATAAATGAACTGGTTTTTGCTTTTTGGACACTTGAGATCTTTGAATGAAATTACTTCAGTTTTGAGAAGGAACTAATAACTTTTGCATTCGAAAAGATCAAAGTCTACTTTTCAATTACACTAAATTATCAGGACATGAAAACCTATCATTACTTTTGCAAATTTTTCAAATACTTTTAAATTCATCTTCGAACTGCAATAAGAGCTGCAATCAAAGTCGTTTACTCTCTTTCCTAAAGCGAAGGTCATACTTCTCAAACCTTTGAAGATTTGGAATTTTCTGAGAAACTTGTGAATGTTTAAGTTGAATTATCGGACAGAGACTGTCCCAATTTCAGTTCAGTATAACTATATGAGCCAAAGTTTTTCAAAGTTCCAAGAAGTATGCTTTCCCCTCTAATCTTTCTTCTCCCGAACAAGTTATTCCGTATTGTTTCAGACCTGTTGCGATACATCTACGGCAACGAGGTGAAGAAGGGCAAAGTGAAAGCACGTAAGAAAGTCTCCATCCAATGACAGAATTCGGAAAGCGTTCTCAGGAAACGGAGGGCGCGAGAATTCGACGTCGCCGGCGCGAGCGATGGCGTCGCCGTCAAGACTTCCGCCGTCGGTCTCCGGCGCCGGCGTGATCCCTGGAGATGTGCTTGCCGCCAAAATTCGAACGTATCTGTCGGCGAGTGACCTCGGGGGCTTTCAATTGGTTTTTTTGGCCCGCTCTTCGTCTCTCTTGTTTTTCCCAACCGACCTAAGACATTTCTCCCAAAATAAATTTTTTACGAGTTAAGCGATATATTTTTGGCTTTGGAAATTCTGGGGAGCAACTTTTTGAGATCGCAAGCTCTACAAAATAATTTTGAGGAAGCGGAGATTACTTATCATGACAAAGCTTGAGAGTTTAGAACAGAAAATGTTTTCAACTCTAATCAATTTGAGAAACCCAATCAATCCGTAGCTCATAGTTTACCTACAAAAAATCATTATCAAAAAAAATACTAAAAGAAAATTCACGAAAAAAAAGTTTTCTCAGATTTCAAGATTTTCACCTCTTAAAGCAAAAAAATGATTTTTTTCAAAATATTTCTCAAGACAATAATCATATCCTTATTCCAGCATCCCGTTACGTGGCAACCGTCAGCCGACCAAAAGCGATTAATCGGACACATGATCCTCCACCGGATCGACAACGCGCACAACAGCGACCTCGGGTTGAAAGTGGTCGGAGGACGACGTTCAGACACCGGAAGACTCGGAGCTTTCATCACCCAAGTCAAACCAGGAAGTGTAGCTGATACTGTGGGACGTTTGAGACCAGGTTAGAATCCTCCTGCCGACTCACCTTCCCAATCAACTCATTAAGGAGATGAAGTAATTGAGTGGAACGGACATCCGCTGCAAAATGCGACCTATGAGCAAGTGTATGAGAACATTGCAGCCAGCAAGTATGATACTCAAGTGGAGTTGATTGTCAGCCGATCCGCGACGTTTGAAATGGAACTTTTGCCGGGAAATGATGAAATATATTCAGTTTACCTGGTGGAGACGACTTTTTGAACGTGCAACCTACGAATCAAGGAACAATGCGACAACTGCCTAATCCTCAATTTGTGATGGCTCATGGTATGTCTAATGAAGAAAACTTTTAAAAGCAGAAAAAATATGAAAAAAAAAACTGAACTTTCTGACTTTGTAATGTCTTTCGTCTTTAAAAATGAGATTTTCAATTTACGAAGACCAGTTCTAGAAAATCGAAAAAATAACTTTCAGCGCCCGAAACCTACTACTCGAGAGCTCCATCTCCCTTGTTAGGCCATCAGCTGCCACAGCTTTCTCATTCTCAATCAGTCATGCTTTCTCACCATCTCCCTCATCCAGGACCTCAACTGAGTCCAAGGCATCGCTCCAGTGTCACATCTTTCTATCCCGGTTCAAGAGTTCGAGCAAAAATCAGATATCATCAAAATTGTTCAGAATTCGGTCCACCTATTCCAGACCACCAACCTTATGGAAAGGGACACATTTTTGGACGAATTGAGGTTTTTCCAGTCGTTTTTTTCAGGTCTCATCTCAAAGTCTACACGCTTTCAGCTTTCGCTTGTCTACTCCCATCAGGATCGGCAATTATCCGTCGCGTTGGAACGAGCATTAGACCTTCCGCCTCGACCCGATGGCTCCCCGCGCAACCCCTACGTCAAGCTTTTCTTGCTTCCTGATCGCAGGTAGCTAGGGACTTTTTGATTAAAATACCAAACATTTGACATTCAGTGAAAAATCGAGACGACAATCGGCGGTCCTGGCAGAGACATTACTTCCAGTGTGGAATGATATATTTTACTACAATGGGCTCACAGAGCCAATGGTTTTGCAAAGGGTTATTGAAGTGAGTAGCGAAAATGACTCAGCGAACTCCGTTAGCCGAACTGCGAGTTTCAATAGTTTGGCAGTCGCATTTAAGGAATAAAAGGGCGCGCTCAAAATAAATTCAGTCAATGTTTTAATAATAATACTCCTTTACTAAGGTTTAAAAGGTTTCGATCTGCCTGCACTTTTCTTTTTACGGGGTTGTCATTGGACAAAAAAAAAGAAATCGCAGTCAAACCCAAACGCTTCAAATCGCGGACAAAGAATATTTTCAATGAATATGCACCCTACAAAATTCGAAAACCATAGCATAGTGATCCGATTGAAAAGTCCCATTTTTCAGGTGACCTTGTGGGATTATGACAAATTTGGTGCAAACAGTTTTTTGGGTGAGACACTGGTCGATTTATCGAGTGTACCGCTGGACGGTACCAACTTGATGTGTACTTTAGTAGATATGGATGACGACAATCCGCTTAGAACCGTAAGCAAGACACTCCAATTCCTTTTCCTACCGGAATTTTTTCAGCGGCTTCGATTGCGAAAATCCTCATATTACTCACAATATCCGCATCGACCTCATTCCGAGATGAATTTCCATTACAACCACCCATTTGGACCAGGTAAAATCAAAAGGGAACTTATTAAACATAAGCTATTTCTAGATTATTATCATAACTACTATGATGATCCTGCAAGAGATGTTTCTGAGACAATCCGGAGAAGTCGCACCTACGATCGAGGCCGACAAGGTCGAAGTCCAGCTGTCGATCAAGAGGACTGGAACATCAATCAACCTTCCGGCTACCTTTCTGATCATGGATACACGGTAACTGAAAGTTATAAAACATAATTTTGAACTTCTTTTTACAGCAATCCGTCATGCCCAACTCCCGAAATCGCCGCCCTCGTAGTGCTACTGCAATGCGACCAAGTGATAAATGTAAAAAGTTAAAAGAAAATTGTATTGTTTCAGTGACGAGAGAAGAAATGGGTGCCTCACGAGCATACAGTAAGGCTCTACCCAATGACCACCATCACTACGAAGAAGAAGAGACTCAAGAACGGTAAGTTGCTGATAATCGTGAGTATATGATAAATGAAGACGAAAAACTGCACAAAAAAAAAATTCCTAAAAATATTTAGTCTTTATTGCGCGAATCTGATAAACGATTCATCATAGTTGATTAAAACGCTAACTTTTTTTTGATTAAAAGTTTCATTTTTCAGAGTGAGATACCCGCAAATGAGACCAAATCGTGAGCACATCATGCGCGTGGCAAACGGCGGAATGCAGTTGACCGAGCCTCAAGGCTACGGTAGCGATGGAAGTGAGACCATGAGTGTCCATTCTTGCAACAGCATGCCTCTAGTCACGTAAGGACTTCAAAATATTCCCAATCTTCAACAATTTTCCCTTCAGAACTATTAACAGAAGACCACCGGCTGTGGAAGAAAGAGATTCGCGAGAAGAGCAGTCCATCGAAGAATATGAAGACCGCCGAGCTCGAACTCGACCTGATGAAGCTCAGCCGAAAACTTCAAACGTCGGCCTCAACAATATGAAAGAGCGCAAGAAGAGTTTGATGACTCGATTCATTCCTGGTAGAGGAGCTGGAGGAGCAGGTAATATTAAAAAAAGACTTATGAATGAAGAATCTTTTAGAAGCCAAAAGAACCGGTTTCGCTCGTTCAGAAGAGGTGGGAATCCCTGGGAACCTCTCCGCCGATCGACTCCAGCCTCCTTTTTTAAAGCAAGCCAGCCGTGAAAGTACCGATTCTGCCCATTCTGATAAGTGAGTTATCGAGAAAAAGCGGAACAAGAATAACTGAAATTCATGTTCAGTTGGCAGCCAGTACTAGCGGACGGTCCTTTGGGAACGTTCGTGGACAACTTGGGACCTGGCCAAGTTGTGGGAAGACAAGTCCTCGCGTCTCCCGTACTCGGCGAAATACAGATTGGGATCATGGCTGGCAGATCAGGAATCGACGTTGAAGTTATTCGTGCAAAGAATTTGGTGGTCAAACCAGGTGTCAAAATTTGTCCAGGTATTTCCTTTCAAAAAAAAAACTCCAGTTTCTCACAAAATGAAATATTTAGCGCCCTACGTCAAAGTTTACCTAATGGAAGGTAAACAATGTGTGGCGAAAGCCAAAACCAACGCGGTGAAAAAGACAACTTCGCCACTCTTCCAACAACATCTCATATTCAATGATTCTCCAAGGAAAAAGATGCTCCAGGTGAATTTGAAAACAGTTTCTGATGAGGGGTTCTCAAAATACAAAAACAACGTTTCGAGACATAATCCAAATATTTCTATACTTTTTCCCATAAAAATTGGAAAAATTTTTTTGTTTTCAATTTCACAGAAGTTCTCGAACAATTAAGCAACAATAAAAAGTTACTTTACGCTCCAAAAAAAATTTGAAAATCTGTATATGAAACAAGCAATGTTTCACTTTTTCATGGGTAAATAAGAATAAAGGTGAATAATTCCAAGAGTAACAGTACGAGACAGCAAAAAAATTCCCTATCGATAACTTTTGTTACAGATAACTGTCTTGGGTGATTACGGAAGAATGGAGCGCAAAACATTTATGGGCATCGCCCAGATTCGCCTCGACGACTTGGAACTTGGGCCACAGCCACTCATCGGCTGGTACAAGTTGTTCCACAGTTCCTCACTCGCCGGTACCGGTCCTGTCCGCAAAGATTCTGAAGTTTCGCTCGTCGCACAAAATTAACTGGGATAATGTCTCTTTTGTCATATCGTTTATTGGGTACATAGATTTTTGTCTCCATTTAGCCATCCAGACAAAAAATAGTGAAACTGGAATGCTTCTTTTTTTTTTGTTGGGTACCTGAGATATGAGCCTGAAATTCGAGTAGCAACTCTAGGGCTCAATTCTTGAATACCTTTGTTTTGTTTTCAAAAGGCTATTGCTTTATTAGATGAATCTTCTTTTTTTTATCATAGATCTCGCAATTTTTTGCTTCTTCTTAAATTTTTCGGATCAGAAGTTACAAATGATAGCAGCAACGTCTCTCCGAGAAATTTCACCGAGAAACTTCGTCATTGTCCGATTTTCATTTGCTCCTTGTACTCTTTTACTTAAGCTCTTTCTGCTGAAAATCACTAAGTGTTTTGCTCGACCACAAAGTTTTCGGCCACGGGTGTTGTCTTCAAAAGAACAACCCTCCCAGAAAAAAACCACATTTTGGAACAAAACCATCTTATTCGTCCCGTTTTCCTTCGTTTCTTTCAGATTTCCGTTTTTTTTTTGTTTTTTTTTTGCTCTCAACTTTTTTATAGTTTTCAAATCATCACTTATTTACAGCTATAGTTAATTCATTGGTAAAATCCCTGTGCGATTTTTTTCCTTCATTTTTTATTCTTTATTGTTTTTTGAAAGTTTATCGATTGATTTTATTGATTCTTGTAGTAGAAGTGTATTTCAGAAAAATTATTATGCAATTTTTACAATGGGTGTTCGGCTTCACGTTTTTTTTTTGCTTCAAGCTACATGCATAAATAATTTATTCGGTCAATCTGTTGATTAGTTTCAAATACAAACGAGATAAAAAAGACACCTCAGGCAGGAAAAAACGAAGACAGAAAACGCCCTTTCGGGAAATTTTCGGGACATTTTTTGTTTATTCTCCTTGGATGAGGCTTCGTAGACTATTCTGCTCTGAAAAAAAACCCCACGTTATGGTCGAAATCTTTCCTATAATTTGTGTGCAACGGTTTGAAATTCCGCCGAACGACATTCCGCTGCGTCGCAAAGCGTCTTTGCGAGCCTCGGTCTCGCTTTGAATTGGTTATCATTTCTGATAGATGAACTGTTCCACTAGGAACACGTGTCTGTCGAGTTATTAAATAAAATGAAAATTTGAAGGCGCGCAAAGGAACGCAGCGGAACAGCGGAGTGTCGTTTGGGGAAATTCCAATTCGTGGTACACAGACTATGAAACGCCTTGAAAACTGTTACAAAATTTAGGTTCTTATCGTGATCGATAAAAAAAGAAACAAGCGATTTCAACGTGAGTATTTTTTTGAAGTAATAATCGATAGAATAAATTTGTAGAAAAAAAAAATATATACGATTTGCGAAGCAGCAAGATAAAGGCATATCGTATGCGATGCTCTACTTTTTTTGTGTCTGGAGATCATATCGTCAAATAAGCGCCGGTGGTTCAACCATGAAGGTTTGACATTATTCTTATATTTTTCGAATTTCAAATTTCAGCCTTCAGATTTTATGAAAAATGTCATTTTTGCAACTTTCTTTGCATTTGTCGCCAAGTTCACCTTGAGAAAGGAGAGTGCACAAAGTGTTATCGATTGTTTGCAGCAGAACTATCATCATATCTCTCTTCCAACTCTTCAGAATAAGGAAAATTTAGTAAACGTATGAAGGGCTTTAGTATTGGCGAAAATTTCCGATTTTCAGTTTATTGCTCGCACCAGAAAAAGACCGTCCGTTCTGATTTTGAATAAAGTACGTTTCTTTTACGTCTTCGAAAAACTCTCTTATATCTATTTTGTTGTTAAAAATTTATAAATTTAGCATGCCTTGAACATAACTTTGAACTGGTTGTGTAATGTCCGAAACTACACTGATGTTATCGAGAGTTTACTCATTTTTGCACTGGATGGCGAATCTTCTGCGAAGTTGAGCCAAATTTGGCCAAATGTGAATGTACACCTTCTGGATATTCCAGCTATGGTGATTGAAACAGCAAAGCTTTCTTGCATACAAGTTTCAGGCTCCTTCTTTTAAAGTAGGGGGATGTCGGTATCAAATGTTCCAAGTCCTTCGTGCAAATCTTGCTGCATTGCTTTCATCTATGGATAAGGAGTTTTGGATGTTGCAATCGGACACTTATTGGAGGGAAAACTTATTTGAAGTTTTTGGTAGGTTTTTGTAGCGGCTGTGATGTCTTTTTTTCATATTTAAACATGAAATAAACTTTTGGACTTTTTTTTTTCATTTTTGAGCTGATTGAGCTTCTTCTGAGCTTTCCTAAAATTCTATTTTCCAAATTCTGTAGTGTGCTGAGCTTTTTCCAATGATTTCTCATCTTCAATATATAATGCGTTTTTTTCTCTTCGCTATAAAATTGGAAGAAAAATCATTCGAAAAAAACGAAACTTGGAAAAACAGAGGAAAGTTTTTTTTCAGAACATCTTTGCGCTTTATATAAAAAAAGCAATGAATAATATTTTCATAACAGAAAAGATTTAATTTATTGAAATTTCGAATTTTCAGGAGCCCAAAATACGGACGGAAATATATGGTTAGATTCTGAAGGCGAAAGTAACTTGAATGGAAAGATGGTTGCTGGAGGGAATTTTCTAGTTTTTCCTTCCTACGCCTCATCTTCCTTTTTCCGACAACTGGGCAGAACCTTGAAGTGATAGAAAAAACCTCTCAAAATATGAATCTTCACTTTCAGAGAAACGTATGCAACTGATAATAACATCATGTCTTCTTTATGTTCCAAGAAATCCAATGATGTCTCTTGTCGTTTCATTCCATACAAGTGAACGTTTAAAATCAATGTGTAACGACGAAATTTATTTTTAGGTTCCTAGCAAATTGGCGGATTGATCTTGAAAAAATCACCGAACTTCCGTCTCTCCTTCAATTCGACGATTTGCTGAAACCGGAAAATGAAGGAAAATTAGAAAGGTTTACAGTTTGAAGAAGTTTCGAACAACCTTGAAAATTTTCATTTGAAACATCTGGGAAAGTTTCCAGTACTATCTCGTTTTCAGTTTTTTTTTGGTACCAGAATGAGTACTGATTCGTTCTCGGAGTTTTTATAGACTTTGATAAATAATTCAAAGTTTTTGAGATTTTGAACCTGCGCAAATATTTCATTCTCGTTAAAATAAGCGTCCAAGAGAGACTCTTATCTCAAAACGAACTTTCGGAAATTTTTTTTTCGAATAATGAGTAGTTAAAAAAAGGTTGAAAGGAAACTTTTTTTGTAGATAAAAAAACGTAAGATTGAACGGTGCAAGAAATTAAAACGAGGGAATTTTCAGAGGAAAAAAAGCGGGAAAAAAATTTCAACTCTGCACGATTTTTAAGAGATTGGGCGTTATTTTTACCATTTTCTTATTAAATTATATGAGTTAATATACTATCCAAAACTTCGAAAATTTCCTACGGCCGAGAAAAACATCTCATTTTGTTAAATATATTCGTTCTCATTTCAGAATGCACCTTGTCGGAGCCAAATTCGCTGCTGAAAACGGGAGCTGTCTGAATTTTCAATCTTTTCCCGTAACTTTAGATTCAATTCGAACCGCTTCTAGCCCTCCTCCACTTCTTCTAGTAACGGTTCACAAGTTCTTCGAAGTATTGTGTGACCACTTCCCAATCCTTGTCGATATCCTCTTGCAATCGGTCTTCCCTAACTTCGCGTACTTCCTTGTTTGACAGAACATGCTTTTGCCCGATGAATTATCTGTATTACCAGAGAAGAGATGTTGAATGCAGATAGAATAAAGCGTTCATATACCAATCGCCGCGAAAACTGCCCACAGAAATGATTCTGCGCTTGGCTGTTCTGTCGCTTCTGGCGGTCATTTTGAGTTCGGCTCAGAATATTCAGCTTCCAGTCAGAACTGCGAGAATTGGTTAGTTACTTTCTATTCTGGCCGTTTTCTTTGTAAACTTTCTTTTTATTTCTCAGTTGAAAACCGTTAAAAAAAGTTTATTCATACAGTTCTTAATTTTTTTCAGAGTGAAAACTTGTTTTCTATTAAGAGAAAAAAAGAAAAACTTTATCGACTTTGACTTTGCCCTGAAAATGAATTTAACGCTCGAAAAATCAAATTTTCAGGTTTTTGTGATATTTGACCAATGGACAATGCAAATTAATAATAAAATAATTTTAAACCAGTTAAATTTCGCAATAATTCCAGGAACTTATGAATTTTTATTTTTTCTTCAAGTGGAAAAAACTTTGTCTCAAGCTGGTTTGTCATTTTTTTTTCAATTTTATCATACAAAGCAGTAAGAGAAGAAGTTGTGTTTTAAGCAAGTACCCTAAATGCTGGACCGGAAAAACCGCCGTCGGGAAGGGTATCCGGAGCCTCTCCGGCCGTCGCGGTAACCATCTCAACAGTTTTTTTTCTCCAATAATGAAATATCGATCAGGGTGCTTATGTGAGCCCATCGAGAGCCGTTCACACTGCGTACAACTTCGGAGAGAAAAGGCTTCCGTCAAACGGCTGTTTCTACAATCAGTTTGGTTACGCTTGCTGCAACAAACAACTTCAAGAGGAAATGACCCAAATCGCCGATGTTTGTTGAAGTTTTTGTTGTCCACGACAGATCTTTGCAGACACTGCTGGCCAATCCAAGATTCCATCGCTGTAACCTTCAAAAGATTGCCAATGAACTGCAGGAAGGTTGCGAAGCTAAGTGAGTTATGAAAAAATTGAAAGACTGCTGGGAACAACGATTAGAAAGAAAAACTTTCTTTTTTCAAATTCGAAATTTCCAACGTTATTGTAAACTTGAATGATTTTCGATCAGGACTGAAAAATTAACAACTGATGTTGTAAAAACTTTTTCTCGGAAAATTTATCAAATTGAAATATTTTTAAGATTTGGCATCTCCGTAGAGGCTGTTGTTGGATTGACTGACTATGCTCAGCGAATTCATTTCCATCAAAACTATGTCTGCAAAATCGAGAAAAACGGAAGGTTATCCGAATTTCCCAACAAAGCTCAACTCCTTATCTGCAGATACATGCTCGTCTACGGAACCCCAGAACAAAGAACTCGTCTCAAGAGAGGTTATTCCAATGCAACGATCGTTACTGGAGAAGTTCACGAATACATCTGAAACCTTCGAATTTCCCTTAAAGATATGCCTTTTCCCAACACAATCGGTGATAATTTACGCGATAAATGTATTAAGCAATCTTAAAACAATTAAATGAAACGAGAATAAACGAGGATAAACGCAGTCGATAAAGTCGCCAAGTGGTCGCTATCAAAGCCACTAGCTTTATAAAAATGTGCAGAAGGGCGCGCTTTCCTTATACACGCATTGGCAGAAAAAAAAAGTAAAATCTGTTGGGAACGAATTTTGTCTGGGCTTTAAAAACGTCAAGCGTCGTTCGGAAAACTACAGCGCTGATAAATATTTTAATCGGTACAATTTGCAAAAAATCTTATAAAAGCTATACCTTTTTTCAGGAATTGAACAATTACAGTGATGCATTAAAAAAATAAGACGCTCAAGTTTGGAACAAAAATTAGAAAGTTATCTTTTAAATCCTTTTTTTCTCAATTTTCATTGCTGCGCGTTAGAATCTCAAGCTATTTTTGAAACTTCAGTCAGCTACTGAAGTAAAGAGCGGAAAGCTGTTGAAACATGGTCAAACAGAATTTTTCGCGATGATTTAATATTTATACTACTGACACAAGATATAAAATCCGAATATTGACGGTATTTCAAGCTGATATTCATCCAGAACTCCAATACAAAAAAATTTGGCTTTTTCACTACGATCGACGTGCTTTTTCTTCCAAATGTCAACCGATTGCTCTTTTTTTAGAAAAAAAAAACAGTGAAAACTGGGACAATTAAATGTCAGATTAGAGCATGAAGCATCAAAAGAAAATATTTTCCTTTGCAGCTCTTTCAAGTCAGTCTTCACGCCTTTTTTCTCAGAAAGTTTTTCGCAAACGCAACCGCTCATAAAAAAATTTTGTGTCAAAAATCAAGTCGAGAACCGCTAGACGGTCCTCGTCACAACGTGTTCTGCCGCGGATCATCGGCTAGGAAGCGTTTGGATCAGAAGACGCCGACGATATTATCTCGGCATTCACTCAGAACACATCTGTCCATTTCCTTCCTTTTTTTCCATCTTGAAATTCATCTTCAGCGATCCCATCATGATTGGCATAGAATTGGGAGGAAAAAAAGGCTAAAAAGAGATTTTTGAAGGTTTCGTGGAGATCGCCGCGGAACAAAACATAATAGGAAGCATTTCCAGCAGCCATAAAAGAAACTTAAAACTCGAGTTTAGAGGTATTTTAATTCAAATTATTCTTTTGGTTTTCAAGAATTTTCTCGTCGCTGAAATTTATGAATGATGAAAATTGAAAATAAGTAACGCTTCAAGTATCAATATTATTGAATTATTATTTACAGTTTCAACGTCGGAAGAGACGGATTCGACAAATCGATTGGTTCTGTGTTTAACTTTCATAAAAACGAAAAAAGAATGACAGAAAAAATCCAAGTCTTTCGCTTTCATGAGTTTTACCTGAATGGTCTTCAAACAACACTGAATGGTAAAATAACGCCCAATCTCTTAAAATCGTGCAGAGTTGAAATTTTTCCCGCTTTTTTCCTCTGAAAATTCCCTCGTTTCAATTTCTTGCACCGTTCAATCTTACGTTTTTTATCTAAAAAAAAGTTTCTCGGTAAAATTTCTCACACTCACAAAATTTGGAAATTTGCGAAGGGCAATAATTGTTGCCTCGCCCGACTGGACAAGAAAGTGCCAGGCAATTGGTCACAATAACGGCTGAAAAACGCGAAAACATGTGACATTAGGCGTGAGACAGGATTGCCAATGAAATCCGCGTTTCAGACATAGGAAACGCTGTTTGTGCGTCTTGAATTTGCGGACGTTAGGAAAGAGTATCTGACTATATTGATGAGAAAAGGGATTTTGGAATCAGAAGTCTGTGGCTATCATTTGAGTGGAAAGATTCTGAGAAGAAGAAAATGAGAAGAGTAAATAACTCAGGTTTGAAAAATATTTTTTCTTTTTTCTCAATCTGAAAATCTTACTGGAACATTGAAAAGTGAAAAACGTTTGGATGATCTGAAATAAAACTTAAAACGGCCCCATGTATCGAAATATTCATGAATTTTGTTCTCGAATCCTTAGGCAGGTGTTGGGAAAATAACCAGCAGCAGGTTGGAAGGTGAATGGAAGCTAGAAGGTCTTGAAAAGGCCTTGTGAACGTTTTCAGAAGGTAATTGGAAGGGAAAGTCTTCGGGAGGCAAAAAAACGGCCGGAAGCCTTCCAGCAGGCTTCTGAAAGATAGATAGAGGTGTTGGGAAGGTATTGGAATGGCATTTGACGCCTTGCTGCAGCTTCCAAACGCCTTCCGAGGAACCGAAAGCAGAAGCTCTCAACTTTTATCTGAGTTTAAACTCTTGGAAAAAACCTCACAGGTTTTTTTTCCATCAGACTATGCACATTTCTGCATCTTGAATTGTTATAAAATAGAAAAACACCAGTTCAACTACTTGTTTGTCTGCCGTTCAACTGTCCTTCAAGCTATTGCAAAAAACTGCCTTTTCTCTGAGATCTTCGGCTAGCATCTTTGGCCAGATCGGAACCTCTGACCATTGGCAGGAGGATATCATCAAAGTCAAAAAGAACACAAAGAACTAGGAGAAAGAACACTGGAAGGTTGCAGAGGAAAGACAAACCAGTCCTTGGCAGCCAGCCTGTATCCGCGCGTTTATCCTCAGGATGCCTTAACGCCGACGGCCGATCGCCCTCCTCTAAATCTTCTTCGTCGTCTTTCTTTTTGAATTTTTCCCCTCCTTGAAATGCCGTGGTATCCGCTGTTATTTTTGCTACTTGTTGGTCAAACGAGTGCCCAGTTTGGAGAGATTGCGTCCCTGGCAACATCTTTGCTTGGCAGTGGATTGGGAGGTGCTTTGGGTAGGTTCCAAAGAGCTTCTTGAGACTTTTTTGCAAAATTCAGGTAGTGCTGGAGGACTTGCCGGTACTGCCGGCAGTGCTGCCGGAGCAGCTGGAGGCGTTGGAAATGCCATTTCTCAAATTGGGCAGCGTGAGTGATGCATGCAGCTGTTTGCTTTTGACTAAGGAAAGATTTTTGCCAGCTGTAAACTGTCCTCTAAAGCTGTTTCAATTACGATATAAAAAAAAACACATATAAAGAACTCAGTTTGAGCTGAATTACCGTTAAATCATCTTAGAACTATTTTGAATTACTGTGTATTCGTAATTTTTTTGAACTTTTAACCATGTTCGGGAAATTTGTTTTCCATTTTCAATAGTTTGCATCTAATGATTTATGTTCTTATCGTCAAAAGCTTATCGGCAAAAATTCCAGATTTCTGTCTTAGAAATAGAAGAAACCCAATTTTCAATAAAAGTTTCAATTATTCTTTTTTCATCCTTATTTTCAAAATCTTTGAACTTAAAACTTCACAAAAAACCTACATTTTAGTCTATCAACTGGCTCAAGGAGCTCTACAGCTCACCGGAACCGGAGTGGGAGTTCTGAACCAGGCGTCAGAAGGCAACTGGTTCCCAGCAGTTCTCGAGCAGACCGCCAAAAGCTCTCGTAAACTAATTTTTTCGTTGGATTCATCTCACATCCCTTTTAGATGGTCTCATGGGAGGTCCACTGAGCCTTGGAGCACTGGGTCCTAAACCAGCAACTTCTTCAGCCATCGGATCAGAATTCGGGACAAGTTCGTTTTGCATTTTTTTTTTTAACTAAAACATTCGATCGCAGGTTTCCCAGCACCAGAAGTTGACGACTACAATGAAAACACTCAGCTTCCTACTGCCGAAAACAAGAAAAAAGTTGGCTTTTTTTTGCTTTTTCTTCGTTGAAGAATTTGTTAAAAAAATCAGAAATAAGAGCCGAATTTGTGGTCTCTTCCATTGAAACTCTCTCTTTTTTCGTGATACTTTCGATTGTGTTAATGTAAATGAAACTATGAGAAAGTTCGTTGTCCATATTTATTCTCCAATTTTCGACTTTTTCTTCTTCTTTTCATAGCTTTGACGATAGGAATCTAGTGGAAAAATTTTTCGAAATTTAACGCTAACTATTTGCAATTTTTTTCCTTATAAAAATCGAATTTTCAATGAAACTTTCAGGGCCCAGAGACGCCAGACGGACTTGTAGATTTTGGTTTTGGTGACTATGACCTGGACAAAGAAAAGTCCACAACCACTGAAGCGACGACAACAGAAGTGGTGACGCTTTTCCCAACAAATGTTTGTTTCTGAAGAAATCTCAAATTTAGATTTATAAGACGTGTGCTTCAATTTATTACATTTTTACGACAAAGATTTGATGAAAACCAATAGTTGAGCCTCTCAAAAATTCCATCACGTGATACTGAACTCAATTTTTGCATATTTGCCCGAGATAAATTTCGCATCTCATTTGGCCAAGCACAGAATCGTCAATCGGATTAACTTCTCCATTTATCTTTGACGTCATCCATTTTGATATTGATTTTTCCGATATGTACAGACTGAGCCGACCACTGAGCCACCAACAACTTCTGAGCCCACGCGACAAATTCGTATCCAGCTCCCCCCGAAGAAGAACACAGAGACGAAAACTGACGTTGATTATGAAGAACTGGTCAGAATCTGAGAATCATTGAATCAATCGATTAGAAGTTTCCAACACACAAGTGTTGCTCGATATTAGTTCTTTTATAAGCATAAGTTTCAATACAGTCTTTTCTCGTAGCTTAGGAGGGTGAAAACATTCCACTATCAACAACTGAAGTTTCAGATCGTCACCCGTGAAAAGACAGACGCTGCCATTACCGACAATCGGATAGATATTGCTGAAAATATTGATGTTAGTGGAACTTTTTCTTTCGTTAAGTATTCTCTTCTCAGGAGCTCAAGCATAATGTCGTGGCCAACGGAGCAAAAACTAACAAACCCGTGCCGAAACTCGATCGTCTGGTAGAAGTTCTGAAAAAGAGCAAGCTGAGCAACAAGGAAATTCAAGAAATCGTTTCTCAGGTAAAAATTCGAAGTTATTCTGATTCTTATAATATTTTGACAGGTTGAAGGCAACGGCAGAATAGAACTTCCACCGAAAATTGATTTCAACTCGGCCGTACAGAATATTCCTGAAAAGAAGCAAGTGATCCGAGAGAAAATCGCCGTGGCTTCTCGCACAATAAACCAAAATTTTGAGAATCAACAAAAAACACAGAAAGAGGTTTTCAACTTTTTGAGTTGATTATTTTCACAAGTTCACTTTAAACTTTGTAGAACCTCGACGAGCTCAAAGTTGTTCCTGATTTGGCCAGATCTAACAGAAACGCTCCGCCTCAATTGCCAGTTACTCAACCGGTAAATTTGAAAAAATAAAAGGAGCTTAAAGTTTTTTGGTTTGAGCTGTGAAAGCTATTTTTCACATTTTCTATAGTTTCAACAAAGCAAATGGGCAAAAAACAATTCATCTGTTTCTTTATTGACAAATAAGGTTATTTTACTTTGCGGTTAGAGACTCCTTGAAATTTGCCATATTTTTTTTGGATGTTCCGAAAAATGATCAGATAGTCTCATCCTGCAAAATGTCTTGGTTTTTGGGAAATATAACGCCAAAGTCAATGCAAACGCTCAAAATTTCTGAAAAATAAGTCTAGAGGCTATGGCCGCGTATTTTTCGAAAACAAGAAAGTTGTGCAAGGGGAGTGTTCCAGGATCTAACAAGATCCTATAAGGAAAAAACGTGGCTAGTTCGAGAGAATTTTTCCAACCGGAAAGTATAATAGCCTCTCTCGTGGCTTCTGTTTTCTTTTGAAGATTGCATACAATTTTTGAAAGTGAATACCGGAGACATTATCTCTTTTCTTCGTCTTTGCCGCATCAAAAATTTTCAATCAGTCCTCCCCGCGCAATCTTCTTTGAAAATCCTCATGAGGAAAAAAAAAATGATGATGATAAGGAGAACCAGGTGCAAAGGGCTTTGTCATTTGCAACCCTCTCCGCTGAAACAAGGGCTACTTCAAACCTTTTTTTAATGAGGTCAATGCATTTCGCACTTTCATTCCTGCCGCCACAGTTCTTTAGGTTAAAGTAATTTTTGCAAAACGCATGTTCTTGATACGCGAACCTAAACTCAAATTACAATTGAGCAGTGATAATTTTTCAGGTAGCTCCAGCTCCTGTCGCGTCTCATCTCCCCGGTCAACTTCCAACTGCACCATATTTCCAGCCACAGGTAGCTGATAATGAGAAACAAAAGCTATTGTCACTGTAAAGCAGGTTCAACACCCGCAAGTCTTGCAGTCGTATTATGCCCAAGGACCATACCATCAGCAGGTGATTCGATCAGATTCCGACCGAATGGCGTCTCGGCGCCCGGCCGTACCAGTTTTTGCCCACCGATATCACATTATCTTCTCAGGCTAACGTCTACACACCGTCGGCGGCGTGGACCCATCAAACGGCGCTCCCGACGCCTCATGCCGCGAATGTCGCTCCGAATGGCCAGCCACAGGCGGGTCATGACTTTTCGAGAGGATAAGATTGCCAAAGAGCAAAAAAAGATATATCCACGCTATCCAACCTCAAAAGGAAAAAGATCGCATGTTTCTCCTTTTGAAGCTTCTACAGCATATTCTAGAAGAAAAAATTTTTCGAATAGTCTAAATTTTGAAAGAAAAATCTTAACGAAAAACTTCAGGCAAACATAAAAAGAATTTGATAGCGTTCAATTTGAAGCTTAAATTATTCCGAGGTAGTAGAAGGAGAAGTTCAGATTATATAATATTCGTATTTTCATTCAGCCAAAAAAACGAGTATTATTCTATTTAAGCTACATTTCAAACTATTTCAACTTAGTTGAGTCAACCTATATTACAATATTTTCCAGAATTTATTCAAGACCACGGAAAAAAGTTCGAAAAAAACTTGATGCGGCTTTCGAATGAAAACTTTCCGAAATATTCTCTTCTTTTTCTTGACTTAAACTTTTATCATCATTAATCATTTCAGAACTTCCCACCTCACAACTTCTACCAGCCTTATCCTGGTTACCCAAACCAACAGCAGCTGGTGCACCCAAATTTCCTTCACAACCATCTCCAGCATCCATTGCTCGCTCACCATCAACTCGCCCATCAACAGCAGTCCCAACTCCCCCAACATCAAACTGTTCAGCCACAAAACCAACCACAACTGCAGCAGCAGTTCCCCTACAGGACACAAGGATATCAACAATTGCCGCCTCAACAACAAGTTCAGCATCATCTTCCCCAGCAAAACGTTCACCAACAAACTCTTCAACAGAATATTCACCAGCAGCTTCCCCCACAAAATGTTCAACACCAACTTTCCCAGCAAAATGTTCAGCACCAGCTTCCTCAGCAACAAATTCAACAGCGAATCCCTCAGCAATATGTTCAACAACAACAAGTTTATGTCCCAGCTGCCCATTTACAGTGAGTTGAATTTTCTTTCAACGGAAGTTTGACATTTTCAGAAAAACTGAAAGGTTCCACTGGGAACAAGGAAAATGAATTTAGAACAACAAAAGGCTTACAAAATTCTTTCGCACCATTTTTGCATTTTTTTTAAAAAACTTCAGTGGACATACTCGTCATAGTGTTCTACACACGCCTTATCAACGGGAATATGATGAATTTTTAAGAAGCTCCGCAAGATTTTCAAAAAAGGAGTTTTGAAAAGCAGCTTTTGAGCACATAGTGTGAGGACTCATATTCGAAGACATGTTCAAACTTGTACGTAAATGGTTATAAAATTCTGTAATTTTTTCAAAAATTTAATAAACCAAATGAACGTCCTGAGAATCGAAATATGTAATTTCATTGGGCCTTTATTATTTGCTTTGACTTTGAATTTTTTTTGTAAAATTGAGAAGTTTTCCAGTGTGAGGGTTTAAGAATGTCTATTTTTACAGTAAAAAGTATTCGGACTGATTTTCAGCGTATTCTAGAGTACAAAGTAAAAAGTCCTCTTTTGTCGGAAAAGTGTTCTCATGAGAATTTTTGTTGAGAAACTGATCTACAGGCAATTTTTATAGAATCAAAAGATCCCTCCTCTTATAATTCTGTGTTTTCCCGTCCTCAGACAGTTTATCTCGATCTTACACTTTTTCAGGTCCGTAAACGGTGACGTGCACCATCAAAAGCCGCCTGCTGCCTTAGGCACGAACCTGCCGAACAAAGGTGATTAAATGATGTGATTTTAACAATTCCAAGTTGCAGCAGCCCAATTCGCGACCCCGACGCACAAGGTCGCCCAGAGAGCGTTGCCTAATCCTTCGCGTCTCCCTGCCGCCGGCGCCAAAGTGATTTCAGCATAGTCGAAATGTGTAACTGTTTGTTTATCAGAACTTGCCGTCCAACTTGCCCAAACGGAAGACTTTAACTGGATACAGCAACCAGCGAGCTCCTCAGGTAAGGAACGCATGAATTAAATTGTACAGTGATGAGCTTCACCCACTTCGTCCTGACTGAAATTCCAGACTTCAAAGGTCACAGAGTGAAACGATTTTGAACGAAAAGGCTTAATAAATTTCAAATAGATGTTCATATATAAAACATAAAGGAGACTTATTGAAAACTGCTGCAGGAATGAATGAAATCTCGAGAAAAGTTCGCACTCACATTTGAAAGTCCCTCATTTTTCTCTCACTGAAATAATATTCTGTAATTTATTCGCCTTCAATTTTAGACGCAAAGCAAAAAAATTGACACAGCGGAAGTTTTTTAAAGCTTTATGAACAAAATCGCACAATTCCGGTGTGAATAAACTCATTTTGGCAAGTATTTCACATCATAGCCTACGTGTTATAAAAGTTAATTTGCACGTTTTTCAGCAGTTCCGCTCCTGGACGGAGTCGATCTCTCGGACGACTCAGAGGCCAGACTCCAAGCTGTATCCAACTCCAAGACAGCGATTCCTCGCTTCCACCCCTTCTCCGACAACTTTCAGGCATTCGAACTGAAGTTCTGAATTGTAAATAATTAACTTATTATTGTATAATCATCTATGACAGCCTTGCCTCATAATTTATTGTCATTTTAATTTATTCAATATCCCACTCAGTGCCGATTTGCGGAGTTTCATGCATTCAAATGCCTCGTCGGCTATCAGCCGATCGCAACCGAGTAAAGTTTTCAAGTTGAAGATTGTTACAGTTTTAGCTAATTTGATCAGGCACGCAGTGGATTGATTCGTGTTTTTCTTATCACCTCGCATTCCAACACAACTCGACTGATATAGCCATTTTATCACGTGTGATCTTGAAGAACAAAAGTTTCTCCAGTTTTATCAAGCAAACGTTATAAAAAAATTGATAGATCGATAGATAGATTGGAAATAATTAACAAAAGGTCAAACTGGTTCACTTGTCGGGAAGATAAAAGCCTTTCTCTCCTAGAAAATGATGGAACCAGGTCTAACTGGTTCCTTCTGTTTGAAATAAGGAGAAGAAAGGAAAAAAGTACTCTACGGAAATTTCTTGACTTCCAGTCATTGAAAGTGATTGAGGAGTATGAAAATTAAATATAAAAAGTATTCTGACAAGTTCTTCGATTTTTTTAGAGGCATGCGTAAGTTTCGAAAAACTCTCGGAGAAAGTCAGCTTTTACTTTTTATTTAAGAAGTCTTTTTGCCTCTCATTATTTTTGTAGTTTTCAAACTTTTACTCCCCCCAAAACGACAGGAAAATTTATATCAACATCAACGCCAACGCCAGTGAGAAAACGATCAGAAAAAAATTGGTTGATCCCCACAGACTTGAAAAGCGGCCTGAAGGCAAAAGCGAACAAGTTCCGCATCGAAAGAAAGCGAAACTGTTGCGCTCGAGATTGCGCAAGACGCCTGATTTGCTTCCTGCCACACGACTTCTCCCAGACGCAACGTGACCTCCGTTTTCCTCGGCGAATAATCTCAGAAGCCAGCTTCTGCCAATAGATACTCGACCTTTGTAGTGATCAAAGGGCTTTTCTTTGTTGCCTACACCCAAGGTCAAACTTTCTTCAGCTTGCCTCAGCTTTTTCTTGGAGGGTGTTTCTAAACGATGGACCGCGATTAGAAGTGATAAGTTTTCTATGATGATTTCAAGAAAAATAAGTTTTTTTTCAAAAAAGACTACCTTAATAAAAATTGAAATCACAGTTGGCATTCATGTTCAATAATTTCATCAAAGTGAGTTTTCAAAACCATGGAAAAAAATAAAAAAAGAGTTTTCCTAAAAATTCTTCTATGCAGCTGAAGTTTTTTTCGAAAGTTCGAGGCAATGATTCATCAGGTTCTCATTTTTTTCTCAAGAAACGTTTCTGAACGACTGAAACTTTAAGCATCGGCTGATTTTTTTACTTGAAGTGGACCTTGAATAATCTCATGTTTTTTTGGAGAGAAACATTTCACGGTTACGAAACCCTTTTTTTATAACAAGTAACAGGTTTCAATTGCGATCTCCTGGTTTTGTCAATCAGAAGAAAACCTTTTTTTCCTTTTTAGTGAACACTTCTGTGGAAAAAAATTGGAAAAACCATCATATGAATCAGTCCCTCGCGTACAAAAGAGATTGAAATTCGATCCTTTCGATTTGTGGCTTCTTTTTCATGTCCTTCGTCTTTGCAAAAAGCCAGTCATCGAGAAAAAAACTTTTCAAATGACAAATCAAAAAAGAAAAAACTAAGATCGGTACAACGAGATACCTCGCGTCTTCGAATGTTTCATACATTTGATCTTAAAAAATGTCGGCGTCGTTCGGATTTTTTTTCCAGTGATTCAATCCTTTGTGAGACATTACTCAGAAATCGGTTTTTTTCTGAGTTTTTCAGTTGTACGGGTATTGAAAATGTCGTCTCATTCAAAGAGTAACGTTGAGAATGTAAAAATGAAAACCTTGCATTATCATTCAGATTATTCATGATTACAAGTTGATCGATTACTCATTTTTTCAAATAACTTTCGTGACTTGAGAATTATCAATCACGTTGATGAAATGACTCAAAATTATGTGCCAATTTTCAGCAGTATCATCCAAGCTACAAAATATTAGCTTTTCAGAAAACATACGGAATTAAAAAAAAATTCTTCTGAGTATCCATTTTCTGTTCGAGAAATCTGCCGTTTTCTAATTTTCGAAGACTTGCAACCCTTTGACCTCACCGCCTTGAGCCTGCGAAAAATTGATGCGGTCAAAATTTGGCGCCTTGAGAGGCACTGCTCGCGTTTTGAAAAGACGACGAACGGGTTGAGTTTTTTTTTTCCACCTTTTCAAAGTTTTTTTCTTCTATTATTATTTTTTATCTTATTTCTGCTCCTAGAAATCTGATTTGGACCTTATCAATTTTCTAGTAATTCAAAAAGATTCAGATACTTTTTGAAGCTTCTGATATCTTATTATTATTTTTTTGAATGTAATTTTTGTTTCTTCGACTCAGCCAACGCGCTCTGACTGTGAGTATCTTTTTTGCGATTATAAAAAATTCTGACGCCTGAGACTCAAAAGGTCACATTCCACTCGCCCATAACATTACGCTGTTTCTTGCGAAGCCGCTGAACCGTGGTCGCCACAGATATTCTGGTTTGGGCAGTGTGCAAGACGAGAACGACTGGAGGAATCAATCGATCGTGTGACTGATCTTGACAGAGCAATCCTCGGTCGAAGAGCACTATCAGTGCTTGTTTGCGACATTCGCCTCGGTTTATGAGCCGCGGATCCGATTTGGCGGCTCGGCGCTGGGTCCTGAGATAGCGCTCCACACATTGTATGTATGTATGCATACGTTTTGTGGCGACGTGCAAGATAACGGCCGTAGCTCTGTTAGTCACCCCGAGCCAGGGCGTATCTCGCCTTTTGTAGGCGCGACCTTATGCTTAGCTCCTCACAAAAACGCCACGCTTTGCAATTTTGGTCTCTTTTGTGGTATGATAAACATTCAAACTACGCTGGCTCATGGTAGATTTGAATGTTTGGAGAGAGAAAAGGCATCCTCGTTATTATTACTTGGAGGAGCATTATGAAATCTCAAAATAATAAACCTGTTTTTGTTCGGAAGGTACTTCTGTACAAAGTTTAAAAACACTGGAGACGGAAGTTCAAAATCCAGTATGTTCGTAAATTTTTGTTCTAACTAACAACTCAAAAAAAATCAAATGTCTACTAGACTAAGATTCATAGTCACAGAACTTCAGAATTCCGAAACTTTGTGCGGTCAGTTACTATGGACATGTGACAAAACTACGCTATTTTTTTAATGACTTTCAGTTTATAAGTATTGGTTTTTTTCAAAGTTCAAATAGTCGGAATTTGACGTATTATTCTGGGACAATAAGAAAAAAACCAAGTCATTTATATTTTTTTGCTGTGATAAATTTGAAACAATAGAGTTACCAGAACTATCATATTCAGATAGACCTTCATCAAAAAAATGTATTAGACCACTTCACTTGTGTCTTAGAACTTCCACTGGGAAAAAAATTCAAGTTCGCAAATTTTTCTTTTAGATTTCTAGTAATACTTGATTCCATAAATTTTCTTTTTAGGTATAAAACGTTTGAATAAAATTCATTTACAATTTAGAGACTCTTATTAAGTCTATTTTCTCCCTTTTTGGCAAAATTCAAAGTTAAAATTTTGATTTCTGGGCACAGTCAAAAATAAAACGCTCATTGAACGAGATGAGAAAAGTTTTTTGTCTTTCGCTATGCACACAGGTAATTCAAACGTGTAGACTCAGTTGAGCATTCATGAGCGATTTTATGATAGTCGTGAACCCCAAAAGGCAGCGGACCGTGCAGATTTCGAATTTCAACGACTCCCATCGGCGCCTGATCTCTAAAACGTGAGAAAATAGTGCTCAACGCTAGGCACAGATTGAATATTATTGCCCAAAAAGGTGCGTTATTTATCTGGAAAGACGGCGCCGACCAAGACGAGGAGATTTTTGTGATTCACATCGTCTTTTTTCCGTTTTCTGTTCCGTCTTTGTTTTCTATGCCAGCCGCCTCCACAAAACGTCCGTTCCCAAATCGGTTATACAGGCGATGAATCGTTCCTTTAGAAGAAAAAACATTTGCACGGCCAACAGTGCATTTATGCATGTTGGATGAAATTAGTTTTTCTTCTGTCGAGTCATCGGATGGGACGTAGGAAACGGATGAGAGAGTCTTGATTTTCAGAAATCTTCCCTTGCAAATTCGAATCTTTTCGAGTGAGTTGATCCAAAAAATAACAATCTTCTTTTCGAAAAATCGGAGAAGTATCTTTTGAGATTTTCGCCTTTCAAATTATTTTTTTCGCACGATCCCGTAAACATATTTCCTTTCTGGGATGCGCGATTCTTATTTTCAATCGACTGGTGGGAAATCCATTATTCATCCATATTTCCAAATACTTGGTCTACGAAATTTTTGTTCTCTCCGAAAATCGAAAAAAAAAGATGACGATGAAGTACTAAGCGGTCACAAAATTCCCTACAGTGAAGCCTAAGCCTTCCGAATCACTAGTTATTTGGATGAGCAAATGAGTCCTTTCGCAATATTTCTATCAGAGCTCTTATCAACTGAGCAACTAACATTACAATCTGTGCCGAAATCTGCACCTCTTGTGAGAAAAAAAGGCCGATCGCCAAACAAGGAAAAGCTTTTATGACGCTCAGCGATAGGGGCAAATCGATAGATCTCTTTTCTGAAGTTTTCGAAGTTTCGTTCGGCTGCTCGATTTATTCGATTTGGACAATTTTTTGAGCTTTGCCTTTTTTGAAAAATTTTTTACTAATTAAGAAAATGCATTTTCTTTGAAAATTTGCTAGAAAATGGTCATGGTCAAAACTTTTTTTTGTTTCTCAACGTTTGTTCTAAATTATCATTATCAGCGGGAGAAAACATTTTTTATCCTCTTCTTGATGCATTCTCATTACCTTTCTCAATCGACTTCGCATTTCATCCTATTCGAGACATAAATTCAAACAGAAAGCCACTGTTTGAAAAAATAAAGTCGAATTTACTGTTAAATCATGAGCTCGGCCAAAGGTTTTTCTGTTATTCTTGAAGCTCATCTTCCTCATTTGTTTCAAAAGATTTGCTGAATCTGTGTGAACTCGAAAGTTAGTCGAAAAAAGCCAACAATTGGCAGCTAAAGTGAGAGGCGAATATTTGGAATTGAGCCGAAGCGGCGGCAGTGGCGTGCAGGATTGCAACCACTAATCCCGGCCATCTCCTACGAGGATTACCGCCGAAGCTCATCGCTGTGTGGTGCAGCTCGCCTGCTGTTGTTTCAATTAAAATCTCGATTCGTTTGCGGTTGAGCCCAAGGAATCTTGACGGCGAAGGACGAGATTTGAGGCTGTGCCACGCCTCGCCGTCTTATCTTTCGCGCTAGAAACTATCCACCTCCAAAAGAGGCGTCAGAGCACCACGGCTCGCACCGGCTATCTTATCTGCTTACTTTTCCTGTCCTCACGGACTAGTCGTTCTTACCCATTTGGCTCTCACCTTCTTTGTCCTTATTTTCCTGACTTTGAAGTTTATTTTGGCTTTGTTCTTTACGACATATCGATCCTCTGTGTTCGTTTTCTCAATCTCTGTCGATTATGAATCAGAAAGATTATTGAAGTTCCCACCATCGGCGCCGATACGATTAATAATTCATTTTCTTTTCGAATACTATTCTGATTGGTTTTTTGAAGCTATGAGACTTCTGTAGGAAATGAAATGGCTAAAACAACAATGATATGACATGACACCGTCTTATCAATCTTATTTTGGATTGCCCTGTTAAGTTCGAGAAAAGAATCGAGTGTTCAAAAACTTGCGCTGTAATGATAAGGAGTCTTAATAAATTGAGTTCTCAAAGGAAACCAGGAATCGAATTGAGCAGAACTGTTAAAAGTTTCATCAAACATTTTACTGTTCTCGAATTTTCGATAAAAAAGATTGATCAGTTCATATACCACTTTATTGAAAAAAATTTCATTATGAAGAATTGTTACAAAAAGAGACAATTTCTTGTATGAAACGAACAACGTCTTTTTACTCTAGCAGAGCTTATGATCTAAGATTTTTTTGCTAGGGTTTGGATTTATGTTAACCTTAAGTGATATTCATATATTTCTCTCCAAAATTTTTTTTTGACCTTTTATGAACTTATCAGAGATCATTTTGCTGTTACCTCAGCTCACAGGTTTCTATTTCAATATTAAAAAAGAAGCAGGGAAAATCTAAAAAAATGATCTATCATTGATTATGAGTGATTATTGCATCATCCTTGTTAGTTTATCCAGTTATCTCGGCTCAGAAAGGAGCAACTCCTTCGATATCGTAAGTAGACCTACTTGAGAGAGATCCAAGCTTTGTTGTGGGAGGCTGCCTCGGGCGGCGATTGGCCAGCCGAGCCAAGATCTCTCATCGTCGTCAGAGCTCCGAGTGCCTCGGGCTACGACGGCTCCGCCCACCACCGCCTACCGCCGCTGCTGCGCCGTATTTGCGAGGGCCGGACTTGAAACGTCGAACGAAACGGTCGCTGTTCAGCCGAGGAGGCCTCTTACAGCAGACACGGGTTCGGGAAAGTCTCTTTTCTCTCCTAGTATGTGGAGGCCGCTTTTTCATCATCGCCTACTTCACTCTCGCCCAAAATTTTCTTTCACTTTCTCGAGGCAGTTGAAAGCGAACAAGTATGCATGTTGTTGGCGGTAGAGCGCCACCACCACACCTCCTTACTTGCCACCATTCGCCCATTCACTGAGATCCGGTTCCTTGCGCTCCCATCCATTATGCCATTCTCAATCCCGACCTCGAGGCGACACAACCTATGCCACTTCTTCATCTCCTCCTCCACCGCCGCTTCCTTCGATTTCATCTGCCATTTTGCTTTCAATCTGATCTTCTTCTACCAATTCATCTTCTTTTTGTTGCACTTTTGGGAAAAGTACGCTCCGATGATGAGTTGCATTGTCCTGAAATTCAAATTTCATCGGACTCCTCATTTTCACACGTCGTTTGCGCTCTAACGACCTCATTCCCTTTAGCGGAAACAGTTTTATTGGTATTTCCTATGCAGCTCACTCTTTTTTTTAAAGATGGAAGAGTTTCGAGAATAGTTGTAGCAGAGATAGTTTTTCTGAGCCATAAGACCACAAAAAAACTTGATAAAAAAATTTGATAAGGAATTCTTCTGAATTTCTACCTGACAAACGAACCCTAATTTAGTTAATTCTTAATTAATGATCTCCTTGAAGAATCTAAAATAGCTGAAAGTTTTTCTTTTTCTGTTACTTGGCTCACTTCGAAATTCGAAATTCAACGTTCTTTGCGAAACTTCTCAAAATACCCAGCTTTTCGAAATAACAAAACAATGGCTAGACTAAAAATAACTGATCACTGTTATCAATCAAATCTTGAGATAAAGATGACAGCCGTATCTTTTTGACGATATCAAAAGAGAATGCCAGCACATTTTTCTTTCGAAAGCTGTCATTTTTATTCAATCTGTTTCTGTACTTTTTTCTAAGGCTATAACAAAAGAATATTTTATCTCTAGCCGAGAGCTCTATCAAAGTTAATCGGATGATGAGCAAAGCGCGAGGATAAAAGATGGAGCGAGCCGCTAAGCTACCATATCCCGACTGACACTTGTGTTTATCCACCGCGGGATTGGCCTCTCGAGAGGCGGAGCTGGACGCCGGTGCCGCCTACCTGGTTAATCGCTGTTGTGCCAGTCGGCTGCGACTCTCGCGTGACTGTAGTGTTTGATCTAGGGATGTTGTTTCAATATATGCCGTTTTTCTCTTTTTTCTCTTATCATCCTATTCCTCCGTTTTTTTTCCAGCCAAGCTCAAAACCGAATGCGAACCCGGGAAGATTTGCAGCCGATGTTTCCGGTGCGTGTGACGGTGGAAACCGTTCGAGCTCAGCACTGCCTATCTTGCGCACACGACGGCCACGTCCTCATCGACACCTACGCCATCGTCTCCGGCTCAACAGCTCTCAATCAACTCGTCGAGACAGTTTTATCAGCTCTTGGTCATCCTCAGCTCGCCACAAACGCCAGAGGTGAGCTGGATTACACAAATTTTCATGTAAACCAACCAACGTTATGTTTATTTCGTCTCATAATCTATCGGCCAGAGTCTCAAATATCCTTTTTGTGTTTCTGTCTGTTTTGATTTCCACGCAATTTACGAGGTTTGATGGGATTTTCCTGTTCTTTGCCCTAATTAGAAACCAATTTTTTGGGAAAAAAAATGAACCTTCTTTTCTTTTCCGATTTTGTTTGGATACTTCCAACTTTTGTTTGACTTGTTAGCAAGATTTTTTTCTCGAATTTAAAACTTGTCTAATTTTTTTTGGATCCTTCAACCCTCAGAAGGTAAATATTTTCGCATCGCGTTCCAAATCTGACTCGTGATCTTTTCGAAAACTCTCAAAAACCGATGAGAAAGAGGAAAAAAAAATTAGTTTTTAGAAGGAATTCAATTAGTTGACGTTCTTGTCTTTTGGGAATCCGATGCTTTTGTAATCATTGATTTGTTTGGAGGGCATCTCTCAAAATACGCCGTCGGTGTCGTCGTCTCGACCCCTTGTTGTACTGTCTGACGTCGTTTTGAGGAAACCTGTTGGAAAAGGAAACGCAAGGACTTGAGCCCCAAATGCTTTCGATTTCATTGCGCAATCGTTGTAAAATCTGCGAGATGCGATCGGTGGCACGCTCGCTTTCTTTGGAGAAACGTGGTCCACCTCTCCCATTTTTCCTCGCTTCCATGTGCGAAGACTCTACGACGAACCTGTTCCTTGCGTTTAACTGCCACCGCCAAGATTATGCAATACAAGCCGAATGTCTCATGCCCATGACGTCTAACCGCCTTCTCTTCTCTTTTTTTGGCCTTATTCGGGCCTTAACGCCCACCAATAAGGAAACTTTCGATTGTTTTCGTGCCCTCAGGCCGTTTCTCGATGATCCGCAAATCGATTTTGGCGCGTCTTTTCACCTGCAGTTAACCAAATCACATGCAACGTTTGGAATCAAAAGATAACGATTACTGGAGAGCGCGCCTTGGATGGCGTCTTTTCAAGGGGCTCGCCAAATTATTGAGTCACAAGTATTATCAACTGTTTTCAAATTTTCAAGCTTCAAATTTTTTTGATAAGAATCCCGAGCAATCGGAAATTGAGTTTGAATTAAAGGTCACGCAAATTTTGACACTTATCTCAAATTTTTTTGTTCAAAACTTTAATATTATTGGTTTCAATTTTTTTTATTGGGGAAACTTCAGATTGTTAGATGATAGCACGGAGTTTCCTAGTTCTGAGATTTAGAAAAATGGAAATTTCCATCTTATGACTAGGTCTTTTTCATCACCTTGTCATAGTGGGTTTTTATCAATCGCACATTTTAAATCCTAAGTGCAATATTTGGAAAATTTGCATTTCTCAAATCGAACTTTTCGTTACCTCTATTCATATAGTATCAAAGAAAACATAACTTTCGATCTTTCTTCTTGATTCGAATTCAAAATATTTTAGAAAAATGAAAGTATATTTTTCTTAAAGCTAAACTTTGATCCAAACTCATGATTGGAACAAAACTTCTTGAAATACAAGTCATTTCAATGCATTTTGCAGGGTTGGTACAAGTGAACAACTGGAAAGCGCTGCCCTTCGAGCAAATCACCGACAACCAAGACGACACCGTTCAGTCGCTCTTCAAGGATATCTCCTCCCACATCACCCTCCGAATCTTGAGTAAACCGTGAGTTTCCTTTTTTACATCAAAGGCCTCTGACAAAGAGTGTCTCCATGTGACGTCTTCAACCAGAAGAACTGAACCAAAACCAAATCGCCGACTTGGCATGTGACTTACTCTAGACAAAAGTCAACGTCATCTGAAATCTGTTGTTTGACAATATAGCCGCAATCAACGGGCAGACAAGAAATCGACCTGGTTACAAGTTTTGTTTTGATGCCGAATAGGCCTGTTTTTCGATGAACGTCTTGGGAAACTATTGCTCATGTTACTATGAGTCATTTTTGGTTTTATCGGATTTATTTATTTCAAAACGTGCGTCATAAATAGAGAATAATTTTTTTCTGAAACCCTTCAAAATTGGGTGATTCACATTTTCCCTGCACTAACTCTATTTTCTCAGAATTTCACAGAACGGACTTTGAATTTTTTTGCAGATCCATAAAATGCGAATCTCGAAATTGTTGATTCATAAAAAAAGCGATAAAGTAAGAAGAAAAAGTTTTTTTGATTGTAAAATGATATTTCTGTTTCCAGATATAGATTTTTCACAGAGTCTAGGAAAAAATGTTGCCTTATTTAATTGCAGTTTATCAACATACAACAATTTCTCAATTGGCGACTTTTTTTTGATGGCATTAGTTTTTTAGTATTTTTATTTTTCTGTTTTTTGATGCTTCACAAGGTACATAAAGAAAAAGCTGTTTGAGCGTTATTGATTTTTGCTCCGTTGAGTTGGAACCTCATCGATTTTTTGAAATTTGGAAACTTTACCATTACTGACAGATTTGCTCTTCAGCCATTTCCGTTTTTAAATTTAAATAGGCATTGATTTTCTTAGGTTTTCTTTTCGAAAGGTCAAAATATCGAATCTAAGGCTAAAAAATTTCACTAAAAAATCAAAATATCAGAAAAACTTTTTCTACTCTGATCGATTAGGCTTTCTGGAGCTGAAGCTCAAGCTACATCCAAATAACCGGTCAGATCTGAGCCGGAGCAAATCTGAGCGCCGTAACCGAATGCCCCGAGGTGCTTGAGCATCGGCTCCAACTCGCACCGTAAGCACGAATGCGCAGAGAAAGCCGAGCTGCCTCCTTTGCGGCTCTTTTGTGTTTCAAGCGAGTCCCGTCAAATGCACTCGCTACCACTTCTCAAACACACATTTCTATGTGTGTGTTTATGTCTCGGTGCCCACCTGTAGGTGTCGAGATTTACACATTGGCCGTTTTGAGGGAGAACAGACATGAGCACACATTTTGCTGGCGAGGAGCAAGTCGAGCCAATCCACGCTCAAATCGCCAATTCACCAGAAAGACTCGCCAAATACAGCCAATTTCGCACCGTTTTGCTCTCCGAAATTCGTTGGAGCCCCTCTTTTCTCGTCAAACATGGTTTTGGTGGCGAATTTTCCGCGTTCCGTTCTGAGGGATTTGGCTGTTTTTGTGGGAGAATTTCGAGCTTCTCGTGGAGCTGGTTCTTCATTTTTGAACGGACAGAAAAATTTACGTAACTAAAATGGGAGATTGGTAGATTTATGAATTCGGAGCATAAAAACTAGTTGAAGGAAACGTTTTAGATCTCAATTTAGTTATATATTTAGATAGATTTTACTTGATTCTGAAGAGAAATGTTCACAAAATTTTCCAAAACTTTTCCTGCTTTTGACTTCAAACAGTTTTGCATTGAAACCAGCAGGTTGGTTCTTATTGTTGCTCTTGACATTGAATCTACTGAAAATTTCGAATAGATCAAATTTTATGTCGGATTCTTAGGTTTCACTGTCTTTTTAGTATGATCTGGATATAATTGTAACTCCAAAATATCACCGCGATTTTCGCCGAACCTCGCTTAATGCATTCCGGAATGGGAAATATCGGCGAAAACGAAGGATTTGAATAGAAATGAGCAGAGACTGTTGATGTGTGGGAACTTTCGAAAATGGAGGCGCACACTTCAAAACGATTTGTGTGTATGTGTCTGTTCAAGCGATATATTGTGTGATATCAGCGGATGATGGGAAGGAAAGGGGGAATAAGACCGTCCGTATTTGTACTGCTTATGTGGGCCGCGGGTTTTTGTTATTTGTGTGAATGGATGATAGCCGTTGAGCGCGGCTGTGTACCCACATCGCTGTATCGTTTATCGTTTATAGCTCAATGTGATAAGAAGAAATGCCGCTTTTGTGGCCGAGGGGATAAACCACCGTGATAGGCCTTGTTTGGCGGTGCAAAAGTTCGCAGTCCACACCAAATTCAAAATTGAAAAAAAAGGATGAAAGGTTTCGAAAAAAAGCTCAATATTTAAGGAGTACGTCATTAGGATAAAATTGAAAATGCAAAAGCCGAAAATTCCCGTTATCTGCTGAAGGGTACTATTTGAAATTCATTTTTCTAAAAGTTAATATTTAAAGTTCATTTTTCTCTGATTTAAACCTTCAAATCTTTTAAAAGTTTTTCACAGTCTTCAGCAGATTTAAAAATATTCATTAAAAAAATTAAGAACTTTGCGTTTGAAATTCATTATTTTCAGATATCCAACTATCAGTAAAAAATTCAAGGCTTTCGTTCCAAAAGTTCAACTTAACATTCAATTTAAAAAGTTTCATTAAATTACGAGAAATCAGAGAATTAGGTTTTTCGATCATAATTTTTACGCTTTTGAAACGTCTTTTAACAAGTCGAAACTTTGAAAAAGAACTAAAAAACCATGATTTTTCCTTTCTTTGACATTCTACATGTTATATGATTTCCGATGGATCCATGTTTCATTTTCAGGACGAATGCCGACTCGGCGAGCACGCAATGCATCAACGAGTTGAAACAAAGGCTACTCAAAGCGGCTGTAAATAAAAACCCGCAGATCCTCAACACGGTCGACAACCAGCAAATCAAGGCAACTTCCTTCGTCTCATGCCGACATAACCAATGTCCTTGGGGATTTTCAGGAGTTGATAACGCAAATCATTGCTGGTGACGATCCTTCGATGTTGAATCACGATCAGATCAACGCCATCCACGAGTGGCTCGAGACCATTGATACCGGCGATGAGCGCCGCAGGTACAGCCTTAGGTGATCGACTTGTTATAGAAAACATTTCTCATATAAAAACTGACGTGTAATTTTGAGTTTCTTGGTGCAGCACAGATTTTCTGAGCAATAGTTCAGACTATTAAGAGTAATAAGCTTCCAAATTTTGAGTTTGACTTCGTTCAGCTTTGAAATAATCATGGCCAGAACTTGAACCTTTCTCCAAACCCTAAACCGTTTTGAAAGTACGTCCAAAATCAACAATCTTAGTATCGGAGTTGTGCTCCTTTACATATTCCAAACGATATAATCATGTTGGCCTACCGTAATCCGATCGCGGACTGAGAGAGATTGTGTTGGTTGGAAGCGGAGGAAAAGGATGAAAGGTGATGGATAAGCGTTAGAGGACTAGAAAGATTGTCTAGAGAACGTAGGATGAGAGTAGAGAGCGCGGTTGGACGGACGACGAGAGGGTGTTGAGATGCCAGAGGCGGAATGCGAGGATTCGGTCCCGCAACGCTAAGCCGCTATTTGGCGCTCGAGTTAAGCCCCTTTCCGCCGTCCCCACGGTATATTTGTATATCAGGTGGAAGTTTTCAATCAGCTCTCTCCGAGCTCAACTTCTTTCCCCTGACTTTTTGGCTGACGGCCGGTTCAGTGGCTTTTTTCGGAGAACGAGGGACCAAAAGATCAAAAAAGCAACTAACATTTTCAAATTTTTCTTAAGAATGCAGTTCTGTAGAAAACACTTCCGAAGCTTCTAAAGATTCTCTGAAAACTAAAAAAGGAGAACTTTGAATGAATGTTCTTCAAATTTTATTAAATTATGCTCAGCAGTTTGACTGTTTTAGAACTGCGTTATAAAAACAATTAGGAGATCTCAGGAAAAAAAAAACTGGCATCTTTTCTGAATTTTTGTAGTTCGAATAAATTTGTTCGCTTATAACTTTTCCCAACTTTTTGAAAATCCGGTCCTTCGTATCAAAGTTAAGAGATCGCCTGTTAAAAAATTCGAACAAAAATATTTGTTGATTTTTCGAAAAGTTGTGTTTTGCAGAAAAAAATAATTTTTTTACAAATAGGTTTTTTGAAAAGCCTAGCCGCGTTCAACCATATTACGACTTTTTCAATTATTTCAGAACTTCTTAGGCTACTTAAGAATCCATCAAGCTAGATAAAGCGCTAGGAAACTTAATGGATTCCACTTCCAGACAGTGTTGGCGTCCAATTTCCGGAGAGTCAAAGCGCCAATGAAAATCTTTCTCTGGGAGGATTGGCGGGAAATTAAAAATACCAGGGATTAGGCACGGTTCTCACTTCTCCAACGGCAAAGACGCGTCAAAATAATCCAATTAGGCAGGGACAGCCATTTTGCAAATCTCGATTCATTTTCCGGTTTTGTCGCTTGTCTCGCAGTACAGTTGGTGACACACCGCCGCAGGGGTTATCTCTATTTTCCATTGTCTCGAGGACAGCAAAAAATCGTCTTTATCTGTAAATGCCGACTGGTTTGGCGTCAGCATCTAATTGCGTACCTTGGCATTGCCATAAAGGGAGCTAAGTGATCTCGAAGAGGCAGCCAAAAAAGGCGACTGGTTTGCCGTCGACGTCGGGACAGTCGCCTCTCGAATCGGCTTGATCTTTCCCGATTTCTTTCCACTGTCATGACCTCTCCTATTTTCCACAACAACAAGTCGAGAAAGGTTTGTTGCGGCATTGTTTTGCAAGCTAACAACAAAGCGAACTGCGCGGTTCCAGGACCCTCAAACATTACCTGTTCCTTTCAGACTCGAGAGTATTGCATCAATTAGAACTGGTTCCTAATATTGACCAAATCGGTTAGCAAATCGCTGAGATGTTGAGGGAAGAAAATTGTTTGAGGGTCACACTTGAATCTTCAAATCTACAGATTCGGAAGTCACTTTTTTTGAATCTACAACTAAATCAAAGATCTTTTTAAAAATTTTGAGATCATGGAAATTTTGAGAGTTTTTAGATAGTTTTTGGATTATTTTTTTCAATTTCTTGAGCTTCTTTTTGAAAACTCAAGATGAAAATGTGTCCAGTACATAAAAAAACAAACAATAAGAAAAAATTTTTCAAGCTCGTTAGCTGTTAGCTTCAAAGTTATCAATTCTTTGGCTTGCTTACTATTTTTTCGACACTTTCGATACTTTTTGATGAAATTTTTTAGATTTTTCTCGAAACCAGCTAATTCTGAAGCTTGTCAGTTAGAAGAGAATTCGGAAATTTTTCGTTTTTCAGATTATAATGAGAAGGTTCAAACCTTCATCTAGATTTCTATGAGACTGAAAACTTGGTCCGCCTCTCAGAAAACCTCCAAACAAACCCAAACGGCAACTGAACATACACCAACGCAACGTTCTTTCGCGTTTTTCTTCTTGTCGGCCCCATGATCCGTAATGTAAAGGGTCTTTTTTCCTGTGTGCCTGACAGCCGATGAGAAATGCGCTCATTGGAAAAACCAAATCGCAACAACAAGGGATGTATTGTATGGTTTGTGTTCAAAAGTATAAGATGAGTAAGCGAAGACGATGCCGTCGGTTTCTTTCCGATGCGTCAGGACCTCGGCCGGCTTTGCATATATGCATGTATGTCTTACGGTCTTCGTATGAATCATTTTCTCCTTTTTCGTAACAAACCACCGTGCATCGTATCCTCATTGTATGGTGAACGCGTGACGAGCCACGGCGCCATTTTCTCAGAAATTTGGCAATTTTTGGCTCCAAGGGACTCTCGAGAGCTAAGTACAAAACTGAACACCTTCAAAGCTTCGGAAAACTGAAATCCATCAATCTGAGTTCAAAAGTAGATAGTCGAAAAGCTGTTCAAAATGCAAAGAAAATCACTGAATTTTTGAAAAAATTTTCTTTTCCCCGCTTAATAACAACAGTTCCTTTGAAATAAATTTATAGCATTCTGCAAGCGAAAACATATGATAATTCTTATTGCTCTTCTAGCTGTTTTTTTCAAAATTTGTAACGAAAGTTCAGTATCCATGAGAAAAAAAATTGTTTGGAAGAAGCATCAACCGGATGAAAAAAACTTAGGAAAAAAAAACTTTTAATAAGAATAATTTCATAAAGATTCATAAACTTTTGAAAAAGCCTAAATTTATTTTCTTCTTTTTCAGTCCAACGTCGCAAATGCGCTTCAACGCAGTTTTTGAAATCCCGAAATTGGAAAGGTGGCATCGTGCGGATCCTTCACCAAGCCGACAGAAGCTCATGCACTACTTGACAACCCTCAACTCCAGTCCTTATCGCAAAAGTCATCCAAAAATCAACTACTACCAGGTATTCATCCATTTTCTCGATCGAAAATGATACTGCAATCGGAATAATTGAGAAGTTTTACTTTCTATTTGGTTAACTTGACTGAAGATCAAAATTTGGAGAAAGAAAACCTACACCTAAGAATATCAAGTTCAAATTCATTCTTAAGATCTGCAACTGGTTCGCCAACAAAAGGGCGACTTCCAGAACTCCTGGAAGCACGCCTATACCAAATCCACAACAAGCTCAAACTCAGTCTCTCCAAAACCAGGTTTATAAAACTTTGAAATGAAGAAAAATCACTAGTCCAATTTTCAGATGGCGATCATTGCAAGCTTGATGGAAAACCGACCAAAATTTGACTTTAGCAATCTCATCGATCAAAAGCCAAACATTGCAGACATCACTGATGTGAGATTGAAGTATTTGTCGGACTCTCCAAAGGGCCGTTTTTAGGAGACAAGAATCGACGGAGGTTCTGACTCACCGTCCCCAGCTGACGACGAAATGCACAGCAACAGCGACGGCGGTCACAATGATCACTTTCTCATAAAAAGTGCCATCGGAGAGGTTCGTGACATGTTTTCTGTATTTTTTATTAATCTCTGGAAGTTTTTATATCGTTTTCTCCTTTTTGAATGTTTTGAGGTCTTTTTCCATTTTCAGTGATTGAAAGTTTTTTCACACCATAACCTGTTGAGCATAGAAAACTTTTCTGGTATCTTGCATCAGAATTAGCTCGAAGTTTTTGACCGCATCACTGATAAAAACAAAAAGAAGAGAAAAACCTTAATCCCTTTTCCGCTCATTGAGTAGCGTTTTCTCATAGTTCAATTTGATTCACTCAATTTTACAACATACTCACTTCATCAATCTCTCAGTTTTCAATCAAGCAGAACTGGCTGAGCTCTAGCTTGTATATGCGGCTGACCCCAAAACGTGGGGCCGTTTTGTATGTTTATTCAACGGATAGCACTGGCTTAGGGATTGGATGCAGAAAAAGAGCCGCGACTCATCAACAAACTTTAGGAATCGTCGGCCTCGTCACCAGACATGACGACCAGCGTTCGGGAGTCGATCGCATCGACCTCGCCCAAGCACTCGCAAAGCGACAGCATTGGCAACAACTCGGGCCTTGGATCTCAAGGTGGATCTTTTCCGCATGATTAGGATTGAAAAAAAAAACACGGAAAAGTTTCGATTAGACCGAGAAAGAAAGATCATAAGGCTGGATGATCTTAATAGGTCAATGAAAACAAAATGAAAGCTGCTTCATTTTCCACGGAAAGATTATTTTGTTCAGACGAAAGAAAGTTCAAAAAAATATATAATTTTTATAACCGTTGAGAAAGATTCTACTAATATTTCGCAACAAGAAAAAAAAACAGAACTCAAATTAAACCAAACGAGAACAGCTGTAAAAAAATTGGAACTTGTCAAAAAATAAAAAAGCTTATGTGATTCCAATTGGCTGATAAGAAATACATGATGGAACCTCCTGATTCTAATCAAGTTTTCCTGACTTTAATCTTTTATTCAAAAAGGTTGATTCCAGCACCATTTTTTTGATGGTTTCATATCTCTTCTTGTTTCGATAATTTTTTTAGCAAAAAAATTGAACCATATTACTATCAAAGTTTTCTACGAGCTTTATCATAAACAAATCACTGAAATAAATTTTTTTCCAGTAAATATTTTTTTAGTTTTTTTAACATTCATCCCACTAATTTGTTCCCTAAAAATAACCATAAAACAGAGTTTACAGCGCGTTCGCGGCTCATGTTCGACCCTCTGAGCGAGCTTCCAGTTCTCGAGAAGTGGTTTGAGGTGAGTCTCCAACGAAAGAACTTATAAATCAATCAATAATTCAGGAAAATCCTCATCCAACCTGGATGCAAATCGATCAGTACACGCAAGCTCTGAACGGCTGCCCGTACAGAGAAAACTACCCACACATCAGTCAGCACAACGTTAAGGTCGGTTTTAAAGGAAAAAATTAGAGACTTTCTGTGAACAAACTTAAAAAGCAGTAGCGAATATGTAATACTTTTACTAGCACTACGACTTTTTTGAAGGAATATCAAGCCATGAAAAAGCGATTCACCGTGTGTGTGAATCAAACGATAACAACTATATTTTGCTGATTTTTAAGGTCTCAGGTTAACTCGCTGTTTTTTTGAATGAAATCCTAGAATAATAATTCTCAAAAAAATTCTAGGTTAATTTTTTTTTCCACTTTTCTGAAGTTAGAAGTTCATTTTTTCAGTGTATGAAACCTTGTTCTTACTATATGTTAATTTCAGATCTGGTTCAAAAACCGCCGAGCCAAATGCAAGCGTATGCAAACTGGCATGATGGAAAAGATGGGCGACAAGATCTATGCGTGACGACCTTTCCAAATGAGAAAAAAGAAATTTCGAATCCAATAAGCGCCTCCTCGGATGAAAACGGTCATTTGCGGGTCCATCCAAGATCATCACGTCTGTTTTACGCGCTGAAAGTGCCTTTCCTAGCCCTCTTCACCCGTTCGTCTTTACACACTTCTCCTCCTATCATTTCTCTTTTCTCTAGTCCTCTTTCTACAAGGTCCTCGCTTTTCTCCAAAATCTCACAAACCGAAACTTTAACTCAAAACTCCAAGTGGCTTTTACATCCCTTCTTTTTCCCGATAAGTCTTTTCCGCCCCCTTCTACGGTAGTCTCGTAGCGCATCGCTTTAATTGTTTTTTTTTTGCTTTTTGTACAAAAATTTCTTGTACTTGCCTTCGACAGTAAATCAGAAAAAAATCTGAAGTTTACACCTTCCAAAAAAATAGTTTTATTCTCAAAGAATCTAATGGATAGATATATTGGTTTGCGATTCTTATTTTTCATAATAACGAAAGAATTCAATCTCGGCACCTTTCACTTTTCAATACATGTACTTTCCATTTTCCGCTGTAATAAATACCTAGTTGAGTTGTTGATTTTTTTCACATTTTCTTGTACATTGGAGCTTTATCAATGTTTTGAGTTCGAACACGTCTACGGTGATGTAGTTGTACTTTAGCGACTTTCTATTCCAAAGAATTCGCTTCTTTCATTCATTCCACTTTTTTTCTGCTTTCCATGTTTTTCATCATGTTGATGTTAAGAAGGACGTTTAATTTTTCATTGAAGCCTTGCTTGCCCAGGTTCAGTTAGAAATTTTCTCTTCATAGTAGACTTATTGCGCTTTTGGTTTTCTTCAGTTTAGTGTCCTCTTCACCACAAATCGCATGTGTCAATTGCAAGTGAACAGAAATTTTCTATTAAGTGGAACATTTCCTCTAACTTGTTGACTCATTTCATTGATTTTTTTTATTTCACGGATCGTGAAAGGAATAAAGTTTTTTGAATATTTTTCGCGTTTTTCTTGTTTTCAAAGTTTACTGGGGTATTCGGGAAAAAGAAAACTGGCATGTTGAATTTTATATGATGAACAGTACAAAAATACAGTATTTACTGGTTTCTACAAAAAAAGAACCAGAAAAAAAGTTTACGAAAAAAATTTTTAATCCGGAAAGTTGCTGTCTACATGTGATTTGAATTTTTGAGGTATTGATGAATTGTATCAAATTTTTTTTGACCAAAAAGAAAAAAAATAAGGAGAAGTCGAGTAATAATTTCGATTTTGATTAAAGTGTCTCTCCAAAATTCTTGATATTCTGTATAACGGATGCCATTTTATTGACCCACTGTTGAAAAGCAAAATCTCGAGAAAAAAAAACTAGAAAAAGACAATTTTGAGTTATCATTGAGCTTTCGAATTCAAATTGGGGCATTACAGCTTAATGATAACAAAAAGTTTGAACTTTAAAAAAATGAAGTAAAGAAAAAGCATCAAAGTAAGAAAACCCTAATCTTTGCCCTCAGAGATTTTTCTATGAGAAAATTTGCTCCCAAACTTTAAAACTCTCAAAAGAACTGAATAAAGGGGATATGAGTACGATTTCAAAGCTTCAATTTGTTTCTGAAGAATTTCGCAGACATTTCCAACTAAAATCTCTGATTTGGGTAGAAAAAACCCATTAGATAGACGGTCTCTGAGACCGTTCCGCTACTCTCATGATATAAGATGCCAAGTCGCGCAAGCCACCGCGAGTCGGGCGAACGATTTACGGGGGTCAGGGACTGTTTTTGCTCATTTGCTATCACAATCCTTACCAACATCATAGCAGGAAGGCTCGGATCGCTGCCTCCACGCGGCGCCTTCTGGGTGAGACTCAGTCTCAGCAGAAAGCGATCCATTTTTGGTAACGCCGGCCTCAGGGCTGGCAAAAAAGTTTCGAATCAAATGATACGCTAATTTCAAGTTGAGACCCTTTTTTAATTCATTTATTAAATTTGAAGCATTTAATTTACCAATAAAATTTTGTCTACTTGGTTTGACACTATGGTCCGTTTTGGTATTTGTCAGAAGAGTCGAGAATTTCCAGTTTTATCAATATTATTTAACAAACACAATTTACAAATAAACATTCCAAAAACTGAGAATAAATAAGAAAAAGAGTACACAAAGAAATACACGTATACCGTAAAAAGCAATTGAAACTTAAAGGAAATACGCGATAATCCCTAATAAAGACTGCTGAATGCTCTTACTTCCCCAGATAAAGTTCGAATGGATAAGGAAAAATTAAAACCAGTTGCAATTGTGAAAATCTGTGACAATTTTCTGTTAAAAAAATGAAAATGAACAGGAAAAAGGCCACCCCTATCCATGTCTACTCGAGATCTAAGAAGACCCATAGAGAAGAAATATAGATATTAAAGAAATAAATTAATTCCAAAACTGTGCTGGAAAGTACACTCGAAATGAAGAACACTGTAGTTTTCTTTATGAAGAACACCCGTCCTTGATTGCGAAGATGAGAAGAGTTATCGACTGAAAAATGTTTGGTAATAAAGAATGCGTTTTTCAAATTGAAGAATTCTTGAAATTTCAACACAAAAGCCGCCTGTTTTATTAAAATGGAAATAGAAAGAATCCAAATGTAACCAGAATGACGTGAAAGCCGGCGATGTACGTTGTCGTCCATTCGAATCCAATTTTTTCGGTCGCGAAACCACCTAAAGTCGGTCCAAAGAACGAACTAAAATATCAACCTTCTTAATATTTCATTAAATCAAAGTTACCCAAGAGCAAAAGCGGACTGGAAAATTCCAGAAACGCATCCGTACGTGTGCATGTTAGCCTCATAACCGTGTTTCCTGAACAAAAATATTAAGAATCGAAAAAAAGGGTTTACCGGATGACGTCCAAACACAACTGGAAACTGGGAATGTACAGGGCTCCAGCTGCGATTCCAAGGATTAAGAGTGCGATTCCAATGACCAAGAGGCTTCTGAAAATTTTTTTATTCATTTCCACTGTGTAAATGTCAGTATACTACTTTTGCTATTAATAAGTCTTTATGTCGCAACATCTGCGTTCATTTTTTTCTGTTTCTTTTTAGAATTTTCAGTGAATTTACGATAACGAATTATTTTTTTCTGTTTTTTTATCAAAAAAATTTAGCTGGAAATTTGTTAATATTTTTTTCTTAAAAATAATAGTTGTTGTTTATGAAATACTCCCTTCTGATGGCAAGGACAAATATTTAAGATCATAGCACCTAATTTTAAAATCTTCTGATAGGTGTCACGAGCAGCAAAATGCCTCTTTATTGTATCTTGTGCCGATGAAACAATACAATTTTGATTCGTTTATGAAGGATTAAGTCGACGAGGCTTTCCCATAAAACGAAACGGTTCTTGGGAAACATTGAAGCAAGGCAAATACCATAGGGAATCTCGTGACGTTTCACGACACTGATATTGCTTGAACATGAACTTGTGAAAAAATAATCTCTTACTTCTCCAATTCAAGCAAAGGCGAAGGACCGATGAGAATCATGGCGACGGTGGTCGAAAGGGATCCAACGAGCATCACCAGGGTTCCACAAGAATACTTATCCAGAAGCAATCCCCAGAGAGGAGCCGTGAAAGTATACAGTCCGCCGCACAAAAAAAACATGAATCCAATCTTCGTCGGTCCCAATTTGAACTGAAACGAAAGTTTTCTAGTTGTACTAAATTAAGAAGATGATTGGTCTTCTTCAAAAATTTTTCACAAAAACTTCTAATCACTAAAAAACTGGGTGTTCTTACAGTTGATAACGTAAAAGTTGTTTTTGTAAGGAAAAATATACCGAAGCAAGATGACTAGATAATGTGGGGTCCAAAAAGGAAAGCGAAACGGCACAAGCGACAACAGCGAAAATGAGGAGCCAGATTCTTCCAATTTTCAGCATTTTCAACATGCCTTTCGTTGTGTCTTCTTCTTCATCTGAATATTTAAAAAATAAACCCAAGTTTTATTTTTTTCTTCTTAAAAATGATACCAACTTACAACTCGGGTTTTCCACATAAACAGCTCCAAAAATAGTTGTCACGAGAAGAACGATTCCGAGTACCAAAAAAGGCGTCATGAAGCCTCCGAAATCGTACAGGACACCACCAATTGTTGGACCAATCGAGTATCCCGACCCAGCCGCCGTTTCCAGAATGCCCTAATATAATCAAGAGTGGAAGATTGAAAAAAAAGCTACTCACAATGACGAACGGAATTTTTTTGGGAAACATCTTGGCCGTTATTGCAAAACTTGAAGTGACGAAGGCAGAGTCTCCCAAAGCTTCCATCACACGGACGAAGACACTTGCCCAGAAAAAAAGCCTTCCAGATGGTAAAAAGTTTAAAAAGCTGCAAAATTGATCAAATGAGAAAAGGCTTTCTGGAACAAAAAAATCTAGACTTACCCAAACATAATCGCCGTCGTTCCAGTGACTCCTAAGCCTGCAACAAACATCCGTTTCGCTCCCAAAGTAGTCATCTACAAGAAGTAATTTCATGAAAGTGATGGAATTTCATTAACAAAGCCCTAAAAAAGAAACTTACAAAATAACCGAAAATCAATGCTGTTATGCACATGGTGAATTCAAAAATGCCAAAAACAATCCCGATTTCAGTTTCCGTTAGCCCTTTGAGTTTTGCCTGGAACATTTTATTTCGTGAACTTAAATAGAAAAGGTTGAACTTCTTCCGGATAGAAAGGTGCAATACAACTAAACGCCACAGTGGAGCAAAGGTTTGCCAGGCACATCATGATAATCGTCGCCAACTCTTTTTGGTCCATCGAAGTTATTCCCTTGAAAACTCTAGTTGAAAATGTTTCATTTGTTTTGTCAGTCGGTGAAATTTCACTAAATTTCGTACAAAAGAAAAATGAATCAAAAAACTTTGCAAAAAAATAGCTCATTGGAAATGACAAAAAATTTAATTTTTATCATTTACTCCCAAATCATCACGTTTACAATTGAATAAAAGTTTGAATGAAAAAAAACCTTGGAAAATCGAACGAAGATGTTCTCATCGGTGGATGTGACAGATTCATCTCTGAAAAAGCTATAATTTTGAACTTTTTATTCAGATGAACTAATAAGTTTGCAGTCACAAAAAATGATTTTCTGCTGACGAATATTCCGCTTATTGACAGCTTATTTCGAAAATGTCATCTTAGAGAAAAAACGACTTTTTTTCAATGAGATCGTTACCAAAAAATGAAATTCTAGAACAGTTTTCGAAAAATGGAGAGTTGAGTTTGAAAAACAAACGTGAATTTCGAAAAGGAAAAAAAGTAATTAACGTACTCCTCATCTTCGTCGCTTTCTTCATCGGTAGCACTGATGAATTGTTCAGCTTCGACTGCACCGTATCCACGAGATCTCAGGTCTCTGATCCTATCCGGATCCACGGAAAGATGTCGAGCAATCGGCATGAACGGCGAGGGAATGAGAGGCCTGAAAACCGAAAAAGTAGATAGAGGATCTACAACATCTGTTGCAAGTTACCGATTGAGAGCCTATCATTTTCTTGTTTTCAGTTTAAATTTCAGTTAGAAACTAAACATTTTATTTCATTTTTTAGATTATCCGTTAACTTTTTCATTTTTATCACAAATTTCTACTTGCCAAAGTGGCAACAAAAGGAAAACGGTAGAATAATAGAATAACAACATATTTTTCTGGATTTATTTTCAAATAATTTCTCCATGAAATGACACTTCAAAGTCAGTTTCTTACCGTTCCTTGCGGTCAAGGCTCACCAATGACAACGTACTTCGATTTTTTGCCTTCATCTTTCCCAAATTTTCGACACTCATCTTGGAAATCTGTATATTGCACGCTCTTTCATTGAACAACGGTTGAGAAACAAAAACTCAAAAAAAAAACGGAAGAAAGACAATTTCGAATTCGTATTGAGTTTTAGTAGCATACAAGGTAATATTGGTACAGCCAGTAGTGCAGCAGAAAAACTGCTTTCTTTTTTTAAAGGAGATGAACTTTCAGAAATATTTTTTTCAAACTGAGCTGCCAACTTCAAAGTCGCGTATTACACTTCAATAAAAGATAAAAAATTTGTTTCCATTTCAGGAAAATTTCACAACATCAGTTCAAAAAAAGATATATGAGAAAAGAAGGTGAGAATAGGAGCGAGAAAGAATCGGCAGTTTATAAATGGGAAAAAAATTGAAAGACAGTCTTCACAGTATAATGAGAAAGATAATCAGAGTGAGAAGATTTTGTTCTTCTCCATGAGAAAGTATTCTATGAGAAACAAATCTTTCAAACACTCCAACTTTCAATAGAACAAAAATAATGGAAATATAGAATTTATATTAAAGATTCAATTTACTTCTGATAAAATTGGGGTCAGGGACTGTTTTTGCTCATTTGCTATCACAATCCTTACCAACATCATAGCAGGAAGGCTCGGATCGCTGCCTCCACGCGGCGCCTTCTGGGTGAGACTCAGTCTCAGCAGAAAGCGATCCATTTTTGGTAACGCCGGCCTCAGGGCTGGCAAAAAATCAAATGTGCGATGTTTCTTAGGCTGTGAACATATCTTCTACAGAAAACATAGAATTGGAACATTTAGCAGAACTATTTTGTGTTGTATCTCATACTCCAAAAACTTTCACAGTAACTATGACTGCTCATTATTTATCTCAAATCTTTGAATACCTTTAATACAAGAAATTTTAGGTTACTGTGAAAGCTTTTAGAGGTTTATTCCTTTTGTGTTTGGAAGGTCACTTATTTTAATTGTTCTGAGCTCGAAGCCAACGTTTCTCTCTTTCCAGAAGATGCCTTTTGAAAAGCTCTACAAATCGTTACCAGTTTGAAAAACATCTAGGTTCAAAAACACCTCCTTTTGAATAACCGACTTGTGAGGTGAAAATTGCCTTAGTAACTAAATTTTTTCGATGTTTTCTGATTAGGACAGGGTTGAAAAAAACAAAAAATACAGGGAAAATCAAGTCAGAAAAAAACAGCAACATGTGGGATCAGAACTTCCAGCAAGACGTCGATAATCGCAACACTTGCTAAAAACACGATTGTGTGGCTTTTGACAACGGCGGGTCGGTGTGCGGACTCTTGTGATGCAACTCTCTTCCGCCTCGTATTTTCATTTTTTTTTTCTCAGATCTGTTTTCTTTTCTCGCCTGGAAAAAGGTCAACTCATTTTTGCTGTTTTTAGCCAAAAAAAAAGCTCAATTCTCTGCAGGTCGGCAAAATGGAAAAAAAAATCAATCTTTTCGATTTTCAAAGGGAAAAAGAAGAAAGAGTAAACGAAAAGAAAAAAATGAATCGTGATTTTTCCACGATTTAAATAAACGTTTTTTAATCGTTTTCTACCTCCTCCTTCTGCATTCGAAAAACATTAAGTAGGCTGTTAAACTGTTTTCCATTTTCGTTCCAAAATAGAGGAATAAAGATTTTTTGTTTAGAAATGAATTCAACGTTAGAGTCGAGAGCTCAAAGAGCAGAAGTCGGGCTTTTTGAAAATGAAGAATGAACGGAATATTTCCAAATCTGATGAGACAGAAGGTCACGAGAAATCCTACGGCGGTTCTATTTGTCTGATTTATGATGACAATGCGAAAGTCGAAGAAATGATATCCTTGTCTCAGGAGTGTTGAGAAATTTCAACTATTTTACCCTAAAATTAATCATTGTCAATTGGAGGTCAGTTTCATTGCAATAAATCAATCAAAAAATGATATCAACAGAGAAGTGGACATGTTCTTTTTTTGTATGTGTGTTTATGCCGTCCTGCAGTGTAATGTTCCGCATCAATTTTCGCGGTCAACTTTTGTCGCTGTGTTCTCTCAAGAGGAATGAGTGGTCTAAAGGGCTAAATATGGATCTAAATCAGAGTAATGATGATTTTCAGGAAAAAAGATGGAATATACATGATTATTGAAACAGTGAATCGAAGGCAATAAATAGAAAGAAGAGTGATGCGGTCAGCATCAACATTCCGGTGTGTATGTGGTCTTTGTCAACTGACCTTGTCTTTGTTTGAAAGCCCTTAAACCACCTCAATTGTCCGCTCGAATTTTAGTGTTCGCAGCGCTTTTAAAATGGATTTTTGAAGCTTATCACATTTTGGAAGTTTTGAAAATATTTCATTTTCCTTTTTATTCAGTTTTAAATTTCCGATAGAAATATGCTTCTGGGTTTAGGTGAAACTCCTATTGACATGTACTAAGAATGTTTTTCTTCAGATTATAATTTCTTGTTTTTTTCTTCTAAAAACCATAAAAATCAAATAATGAAGCTTTTTTTAATTTTTTTGAAATTGAAAAAAACTATTATTCACTTTTTTGATCATAAAATTTTTTCCACACTACTTTCCTGGTATAGCTGATGAACTAATGTAATTATTAATTGAGCATGTCTTGCTAAAAAAACAAAAAAATTAGTTACAGCGTGGGAGGTTGAAGAAAAAGTTTTCCGATCAATTGAAAAAAATATTAGAATATAAAAATGGTTTAATAAAAAAATCACAAAAATTAGGTTTTTTTATCTGTTTTTTTCTTCAATTATCAACTTGCAATAGAATGAAATTTCCATAACCTTTTCCTTTATTTTTTTCCGCTCCCAAGTTTCTCTTTATTTATCGTTAAATATAACAGCTCATACATTGTGAGAAACTGCGTAACGATAAAAAAATAAGTCCCTTACATCTTCAGTAAAAAAATTGGATTGATTTTGAAACTAAAAAATTACCTTGTTTTTCCTCGGATCCGCAAAAAAATCTCCGTGTTGTGGCGAGCTCTACGAGACCTTCTCTTTCTGATGAGTTCACTCCTTCCTATCTGAACTTCACAAAAAAATAAAAAGCACGAGAAAGATCTTTTACCTCAGATCGAGTCGTTCCGGATGGACCAGGATAGTCGTCAACAACCTCATCGAGCCCGACAACTGTTGGCAAGGAACTGGAAATCGAAAAATGGAATATAAAACTTTTTTATTCAAGAAAATTATCCTGAGGATACTCATATTTGAGTACACAGTTATTGCATCTGAGCTCATGGGGATGGTTTGGTTATTCGAAAATATTTTTTTTTCATGATGTGATGAACGGGCAGTTTTTTCCAGATATTGAATTTGGATTTATTTTTCAAACTGTATACATTTCCACATCTCAAACAAAAAAACTTTAACATTTTTTTGTTACGAATAAATCCAATTTTATGACTTTTTTTCTTTAAAAAAATGTTATCAAATAGTAAGCAAGACCACTGATCACTGATCACACATCCGTAGAAAAAAAAGAAAAACTTATGGGCCATAAAATATCTTCTTTTTTTTTTTTAAATGATATTTCTCGACAAAAACACTGTAAAAGATCATTTAAACCTGCATTGTGGCAGAAGTGGGGTATTTTCGTCGCGAACGCTTCCAGAAGGCGTCCGATTCATTCGACTCCGCAGAAGCTGCAACGTGAGAATTTCGTCAGATCGATTCGAAATCGGTTGTTGATGCGTTCTGTTTTTTCAGTCTATTTGCCAACAAATGACACAAGGGATAGTGACGCAGGCGAACAAAAACTCAAAGTTTTACTTCGGAAAAAAAACCTGTATTTTGTACCCTTTTTGCTTTTGTGGCGTTTGCAAAATACTTTCTTATATTTCTGAGAATTAGAAATAATGGAAAAGCAATTTTTGCGCATATGTTCAAAAATTAAAAAATTAAAACTTTCCCAACATAAAAATCAAATTGATGTAAAAAAAAAATTGAAAAAGGACCTGTTAATAAAATGTTATCACTAAACTTCTGAAAAATTTTTTTCTCAATTTTTCCACGTATTTTAGATATCGAAAAAAAAACTTGTTCAAAAAAATGTTCACTTCTTACTTCCTACAATTTCAAATAAAAAGCCGGTCAATGCCGGAGACTGAAAATTGATTCTTTAAATTTTTTTTCAATTTTTTTTAAAATTATCACAAAAAAAGTAAGACAATATTATGAAACGAACAATGCTATTTATCTTGACTGGAGAGTTGATAGAAACTGTCTTTTTTTGAGCCCTCGGAATTCTTTCGTCCAATCCCGGCACACAGTCCATTTTTTCATGTCTTTCGTCTTCATCGCTCTGAACTTCCTGAAATCGTCTTTTTACTAGAAATAGGAAGTAAATTGTCTAACCGGTTGGATCGGAGGATTCGATTCCGAATCACCGATGTTCATGCAATCCTGTAAAAAAAACTTCAACTCCAGTTCAAAAAATTTCAAACCTCTGTGAAAGGAGTGCTGCTGCGTCGATCGTTCATATCTCACTCGGAGGAGCAAACTTGAGCTGAAAACTGGGGATGATTAATCTCAAAAGTGTGAACCTTCTTTGATTTGAGGTACCAGGCTGAATAAAAAGAATAACACCTTTTTCTCGTGTCAAAGTTGTTTTATTTCTTTGCTTTTACTAAACCCCAAAAATTTATATAATCATGAGTATTTTATCAGATGAACTTCATTAAAGGATTCTAACATAAAACTGCTTAGAAACAAGTAAAAAAAGAACGAGAAACGATCGATTACACTATCGGATGTCGTCTTTTTGTTATCAATTGGTCCTCTCCACCTCTCATGACACGTACTGTTTGGCTGATTTTTGCCCTTAACACTCGATATCGCGCCAGAAAAACAAAAATTTTGAACCAAGACGTTTTTGCACTGTTTCCTCGAGTTTCCTTGATGTTTGATTACATAGTTCAGTGGTTTCGACCTCAAACAATTATGTTGGCGCGAGAAGTTTTTTGTGTTTGTCATATGGAGGTTCAGTGATTACTTGTAGTTTCTGACGAGAGTTTCTGACTTTGATGGTACACATTTTTTTTCCTCTTGGATTGGGTAAGTTAATCAAGAAAGGAAAACTCCATTAAAAATCTGAAAAAAAAGAAATGGTGAAAATTTCGATAGTTCACTGTTTCACTCGTGTCCCATCGCAAGAAACTGGAGCCGTGAGAAGAATTTGAAAAGTGCAAAAAGCGATGCCCCATGCTGGAATCGAACCAGCGACCTTCTGTTTACAAGACAGACGCTCTGCCACTAAGCCAATGAGGCGGCTGGTCGGAACACCCTCGAATGCGCACACATACGCATGGAACGACGCTAAAAGTACGTGTTGAAATGAGAGCAGAGGGCTTCGTGTGGAGGTTCAAACCTTTCTTTTATTCGAAAGACTCAAGAGCTTTTTCTAGCAGCGATATAATTTCTTTAAAAACACGAATAAACTGCGTCAGTTTTTAAAAGATAAAGTATTTTGCAAACATAAAAAAAATAAGGGATGGTCGAATAATATATTCACATGAACTTTCCAGGTATTAACTTTTTTTGCGGAAAAATTGTAAGAAAACTTTCCAAGAAATATATTAAAAAGGCCGGAAACTGCAAAACTCGCTTCGCACCTACCGGCTCTTCTATGTAAAGCTGAAAAAGAAAAAAACGAATTTAGAGATTTTGAAAGTTTAATTTATTATAATCCACTATTCAACATAATCTTTTTCTTATTCCAAACTTTTTGAAAAAAATCACTGTTTTTTTCACGAACATAGATGAACACAACTAAAAAAACGGAACGAATAAAATAATGACAAAAAACAAGGAATTTCTGGTTTGAAATGAGTCATTCATTTCTGTAGCAGAGAAAAACACCCTTTGAAGAAAGAGCCTCTGGACAGGAAAAAGACTATTTTAAAAATTTTATGTAGTAAAATGACTAGAAGCTTCGTTTTTTAAACGTCGGAAATGACACTCAAAAGCTCGAAAAAAACAAGTGAAACACTGACGGTTTATTAATTATATTCTTTTCTCTTGAAGTTAGAGGCAAGTAATCTTTTTGATACAAGTTTTTTTTTCAAGTCCGCAGCGCCAGGTGATTTTCTTGATCTTCGATCCGATTTTGGGTGTTTTATGTGTGTTTTCGAAATATTTTCCTCTGACTTTCTTCTCATCATAATTGTTTTCCTGTGCTTCACTAATTAGTGGTTCCCCTGATATTTTTATTTCTACCTGTTTTCAGTGCAACTACCCTTCCAAAAAGGGATTTCTCTGAAAAGGATGCGAGACAAACGATTAGTGAGAGCTGAAATCGCACTCAGTTGTGTAGGTTAGCGTCTCCAGAGACGTCTCGGCCTTCCGTAAACACTTTCGCAGCTCCAAATTCTCTCATGAAATTCATGTTGCCCAAACCTGAAGGCATTTTTTCGCGGAACTTTGTTTTTCTCGGCTTTCTTGATTCTTCCAAGAATGATGTATCTTTGCAAGGAGGTTTAGTTTCATGATGAAACTTCCATTCACATAATCTATCGATATTACCGTACAAATAGCTCAGATTTCGGAGTGAGAAAGAAAGTTTCCATTTTGAAGTGCTTCGGTTACACAAAAATCACTCAAAAACCAACAGACTTTAAAAATTAATCCAGTTTTGAGTAGTTCCCTATCAATTTTTTTTTCCGATTCCCGTCTTCTTTTTTGTTTTAACGATATGAAGAAAAGTTTTTTGAATCCTCCGTCATACGTTACGGTAGGGACTTTTTTCTGCAAATTAATTTTGCTGTCAGTTGATTCCATGACAAAGCATCAATTAAGTAATTTTCTCGCCTTAAAATCGGGACAACAAGTTTTTTCGACTCCGATGGAACGATGAGGCATTCGATTGTTTTGCAATTTTAATTAGGTATCTTCATTTTTTACAGCTCCTGAAACTACTAACGATCGAGGTTTTTTCTTCGCATCTTCTGGTGACTACTGATTAATCATATCTTACATTTTTTTAAGTTTAATTTTTTTTCCCACACAAAGATTTCATATCGAAACAGCTGATCAAGATAATTTGAATAACAACTTTTTCAACTTCTGGTGACTTTTACTTTGAAGATTTTTTTTTCAGTTCACTTTAATATCTACAATTGTCTTTAACTTTTTTTTAGACTCTGAAATTCCGGTTTTAGTTTCCATTTTATGTGTTTTCTCGACCGTAACGCGAAATCTCGTGAAAAAGTTTTCCAATTTCACTAATAAATGTACAAAAATTCAAAAAAAGAGAGGAATGATAAAAAATCGAATCAAGCTGAATTATGAACAGCCGAACAGTTTGAACTGAAGTCAAACAAAAGCGAAAGCTCAAGTGGAGTCAAACATACTTAAAACTCATCTTTAACACTCTCAGTAAAAAGAAAGAGTAGAATTCCGTGGTTTCTGAAAACTTTAATGCTATCTCTGCACAATGTATTCTCGTTGATACTGCGATTTTGGCCTCTTGGACTCGAATTATATCCTTCCCTTCATTCAATTCAAGTCATCGAGCATCTTAATATCTTACGAAGCATCAAAACGGCTGTTGGAAGTATTTTATTACTTTGAGGAGCCCGTGAGCCGCGGCTCCCGAGTCATTCCGAAGGCCGATTTCGCGCGCTTTTAATCTTGCCTCATTCCGCAGCAAACACGCAGAATGTCTTGAAGCTCAACTCCGGTTATCCAGTCAATTAGACGTCGACTTGCGCGGTGTCTTCACATGGACACTTGTCTTATTAGCTAATATAAGAAGCTCTTCTTTCAAGGTTTCGTCAATCGAAATGCATCTTTACGACTTTAGCTCATTGCATTTTTTCTTCTTGTGTCTTTTGCAATTTCGTTATTAGATTTTTGAAGGAAAGTACCTTTTTTGCTCTATTTCATCCGTATTTTCTGTGTAGGACATAAAGAATTCACCTTTAAAAAAGAATCTTTAATTTTCCTGCATTTTTGGAAAATTTGAAAAAATTTAACTTCCTGAAGAGCAGAAAACTCTACTAGGAGAAAAAAAAACAATTAAAATAAATAAAACCATTTTTTCCGAAGGAAGTTTTCGTTGGTGAATTTCATCAAAAAAATTTTGAAACTCGGAAAAAAATAACAATAAAGTTCTTACGGATGGCATTACAAAAAGCTTGGAAAAAAATCGGAAAAAATTCGTCCTTTAGGTAAAAATGATAAAAAAGGTGAAATACTCAATTTAACCGAAATCAAAAAAATATAAATATACCTTTACTTTTTATTTTATTTTTACTTTTCATAAAAATCTTTTCGGCATCCGAATGTAAAAACATTAGAAAAACAACAATGTAGAGAGCATCCCGAAAAATTTTGGTATGTTAAAGATCCAGTTTCAGAATTGCCACCCATTTTTGAGCATTTAAGCAAATATTATCAATATAAAACAGAAAATTTTTCTTTTATGCCTGCAAAAACTTTTTCGGGCAGAATCGAGAGAATGTGAGGAATTAATCAGGTGTTCGGAATCTGGGGTTCCGAAGAGCTTCTGGCTCGAAATGCTCGTGTTGATGTAACGCGAGAGCCACTGACTCGGTAATTATGCACGTCGTTCGATCCTTTTCCTGAGAATTGATGCCGTCGTTTTGCCCTTCGGTTTCCGTCAAAACCCTTTATGTTTCAGGTTCCTCGAGAAACAATGACCTCTTCCGGTTTCTTGATTTTCCCATTTTTTGAGACCTCCAATTCATAATCGTATGTAGGAATTTGAAAAATGTGTTTGCTACGATTCTCGTGAAAAGGTGTTTTTAAAAAACCGTACTCCGGATTTCCTTTCACCGCATTTCTAGTCTTCTTGCGTTTTATTTGCATGATAAAAGGTCCAAGTATAATGTACCATGCGATTTCAGAGAATTCCTTTGTCGTGAGAAACTCTCTTCTACTTCATAAACCCCATCTCGTATCGAAAAATTCGAACTCTTGCGTCCTTGGTTTTCGGTTTGCAATCAAAAATCAAGTTTCTTCGATTTTCGTGCTTCAAAACTGAAAAGTTTCGGTGTCAGAATTTTTCTCTGATCATGAAGAAATTTCAAAACTAAACATGTTGCGCCAATTCGATACGTCCTTGTTTTACGATCCTCCAAATCTGAACCCAAAAGCGTTATAAAATCACCCTGTATTTCCTATTTTTCAAATGTGAACTAACTTCTGGGAATAGGGATTGCGAAAGGTGTTCACTGAAACTGCCTTGTTTCTTCGATTATTGGGTTTATTTTAAAAATTACTCGTCTATTTTTTGGGTTTATTTTAAAAATTACTCGTCTATTTTTGCCAGCCCTAAGGCCGGCGTTGACCCAAAAAAATGGATCGCTTTCTGCTGAGACTGAGTCTCACCCAGAAGGCGCCGCGTGGAGGCAGCGATCCAAGCCTTCCTGCTATGATGTTGGTAAGGATTGTGATAGCAAATGAGCAAAAACAGTCCCTGACCCCAGTAAATCGTTCGCCCGACTCGCGGTGGCTTGCGCGACTTGCTATTTTATATCCGGGGGGTTGACGGCACGGGCTCAGAGAACGTTTATCTAAAGGGTTTTTTTCAAAGTTTATCGAAAATCAAGTTCAAACTTTTGTAATCATTAAGTTTTAATGCACGAATTCGAATTCGAAAGCTCAATGATAATTCAAAATTGTCTTTTTCTGGTTTTTCTTCTTGAGTTTTTGCTTTTCAACAGTGGGCCAAAAAAAAAATGGCTTCCCTTGTACAGAATATCAAGAATTTTGAAGAAAAGAATAGTTTTTTCGAGCAATGTACGAGAAAACCGCTCTTCTAAGTATGATCAGAGTGGGATATCCAACTTTCAAATCAAAAGTTCAGTTCAAAAGACTTTTCCAAAAATTCGTTTCCGTTAAGAAGAAGTTATTTCTTTCCGCTCGGACGTTGGCTTTAAAGGCATATGGGCAGTTAAAAACGGTGTTTCAGTTCAAAACAGTACTTTGTAGAGCTTTTTATTGCGATTCGAACGGTGAACTTGGAAACGTACCAAACTTCTTAGTTTTGGAGAAAAAATAATTCAAAGTCGGAGGGAGGAAAGCTTGAGTTCCCGCGAAAAGGGGGTTTTGCAGTAAAGTTGCTCTATGGACAACAGGCTTCGCCATTTTTCGCATTTTCGCTTTTTTCTTCGTTTCATTCAATTTTCAATTTTTTCTGTTGTCACCAAAGTTCTTTTCGTCACAAAATCTTTGCAAACTTCAACCGCAAAAATGCTTCTCTGAAGAAAAATGATGATTTTACATAGGTTTCGATTGGGATAGCGATATTTTGTGTTTTCTTTATTATCGGTGTGTGTTTTTTGATTTCTTGTTTCAACTTTCAGAAAAGAAACCCTTAATTTGAAGCAGATAGCCGGTTATTTCACACAAAATGCGAGTCTAATGAGATGTCCGCAACAACGCGTGTGCGGCTACTGTAAACATTTTTCCGCATACCGATCCAAAGCTTTTTTCAAAATTAAAGACAGGAAAGTAAAATCGCGTTTTTCTTTTAAAGTTGTCACATCTGTAATTTTTTTGAGTACACCAATTGATTCGCAAAGAAAAACTATACAAGATACTGCTTTCACCTGAAACCCCGTTTTTTACTGCCTCTATGCCTTTAACAATAATCCCTGTATGATCCTAACGATGGTTTTTTTCATTCTACAGTTTATTATAATCTAATAAATATAATAGGTGATAAAGCTAATAATGAACTCTCTTAACATGATAATTTAAGTGTCTCATTAAAATAAAGATCTTCACGACTTTTCTAGAAAAAAATTATATAATTTTTTTGCCAGCCCTGAGGCTGGCGTTACCAAAAATGGATCGCTTTCTGCTGAGACTGAGTCTCACCCAGAAGGCGCCGCGTGGAGGCAGCGATCCGAGCCTTCCTGCTATGATGTTGGTAAGGATTGTGATAGCAAATGAGCAAAAACAGTCCCTGACCCGAGTAAATCGTTCGCCCGACTCGCGGTGGCTTGCGCGACTTGGCATCTTATATCATGAGAGTAGCGGAATGGCGCACAGAGAACGTCTTTTTAAAGCGTGTTTGTCTAATAAAGTTGAAACTATAAGCTCAAAGTATCTGAGAAAATGATCAGAAGTTGACTCTATTCAGAAAAATTTCGCTACAGGTTGTTCGAAAATTTTTTTCCTTTTTAGTTCGATGGCGTTTTTTTCACAACCAAAAAAATATAGAAAGTTGTTCGGAAAAATGTTTTTCAAACTTGGCATTTGACTCATAAAATTTAAAATAAGAAAAACATTTTTTTACCTTAACATATTTTTTTGGTTATCTACATCGGCAAGACTATCCGGTTTTTATTCAAATGAAGTGAGTTTACGAAAAGAAATTCCGTCAAAACCCTCCAAATTGTGGGTTTTATCACACAAAAAACGGTTTTTTTTCGAAAATCTCCCTTCCAAGCAATCTGCGAAATGCATTCCGAGAAGCCGAAACCGCTTTTTTGTGCCCTTTAAACCCTCCGCGGAAGCTTTTATAGAGATTACATGAAAACAATTCTTCCTAACTGGGCAGCTAATCTCCCTTGATGGAGGACTCGACCCGGCCAGCACTTTTTCGGGAGAAGTAATGAGTAATAAAAGTGGCATCAAGTCTGCTGATTCATCATTTTTTTGGTATTGTCTTGATTAGAGTGTAGAAATGTCTGGAAGTTTTTTTATGATCTTTCTGAGAAGGCATTAGTCATAATTACTGAATAGAATATGAGTCTAGAGAGATGAACGTAATTTAGAAACATGATTCAAAGTTTTATCATTGTCCCCCATAGTTCAGTAAAATTCAATAACATAGTTTTTTATGATTTTTCTCAGAACACTTCGCTTCGTTTTTCAATCACAAACTGTTGGTTAAAGCTGAGAAAAATTTCCAATTTTTTGCAAATTTTTTTTTGAAATCGTTGAATGAATCGATGTGTGTTATGAAATGTTAATGATTATGGCTTTTGACTGAATTTTTTCAATCAGAGTCTGCAAAGTTCCGATTCCATGCTTAAAAAAAATAAAAGCTCTATAAATTTCTAGAATACGTGGTTTAGTAGAATTTTTTTAGTTTTCGAGCTGTGAACTTGTTGACTTTCGCGAAAAGTTTTGTTACTTGTCGAGCTGAGAAAATTTCACAGTTGCAATGAGTTTGACTTGGCAAGAAAGGTCACTCTGTTTCCTATTTCCCGCTCTTGAAATTCCCAAGAACTGGCAAGCATACTAATGTACGGGACGACGATTTTAAAATGATGAACTTGTCACATTTCACTTTCTTTTTTTTCATTTAGACTTTCAAAATTTTATTCAACAATATTATACCAAAGACAAAGCTTTCAGAGAATTTATTTTTCAATGTCAGTTTCGCAAGATCTAGTTTCGGGTGATATTAATTTTTTGTCTTTTATGCAAAGAAATTCCGAGAAATAATTTGGTGTCCGGAAAAATACGACCACAGTAATCAAATATTTTACTTTTCAAAAAGTCGGTCTCCCTTTGCTTTCTTACATCCCTAAAAGCTTTGCCAGAATATTCCGTGGTTTCGATGGATCACCTGGGCTTCTAATGTGTTTCAATTTCACGCTTTAAAAGTCAAGGTCTTGAATTGAAAATTCAAACGGCTTCTAACAGTTTTTTTTTTGAAGTTCTCTCCAAAAAGTCGGATTTTTCAGGTTGATAGGGCCGATGGGTCATCTTTGACACCAAGGAAAGTTCGATTCGTTTTTTTGAGAATAACAGAGCGCGTATTGTGTGACCTTTCTTCGTCCATTCAGCTCATAAAAATTGTTCAGTTTGTCAGAGCTGAAAGGGAAGCAAGCTAGAAAGCGTAACTTAATAAATCACAATACACGTACCCTGAAAAAAGCGTATTTTAACGACCGAAGAGGCCATCAGCCTCATTTTTTCGAGCGGCCGTAAGGCTTTAGTGCAAAATCCTTTGTGTACTGAGTCTGTGTGCGGTGTCTCGTCTCCGAAACCGCGTTTCCTTTTGTTTTGATTAAAATTGGCGAACGTGGCAAGAATTAGATGATGCAGAAGTTGTGGGACGCGCATTAGGAAGCGTGGGAGTGTCCAGGATTGAAGGCGTGCGGAGCAGAAGAAGCGAAGAGGCGGCGCGATACTGAACGTGCAACCGACTCGCCACGGGCAACTGTTCTTTTGCTGGCCACATTCAATCACCGCCTCGGCCGGTCTCTCAGCCGCTTTATTGATGCAAATCAACAACTGGCAACAACATCCCTCCATCAGATCTGCCCTTTCTTTTTTCGTCGCCCGCCATTCACTTGTTCTTTTTTTTTCTTTCTTTCTTATTCAAGTTCTAAATTCAAATCTTGCTATGATGACCTATGAAATTCTTCATTATAGTTACCCAGAGCTTCTTTTTGCATTATCAAAGTTGAAGCTTTGCTTAGACTTTGAAAAATTAGCTGAAAAAAAGCTTTTTCAAAAAAAAAGGTTACTTAAAGTTTTGAATCGTTTCTTCCGTTTATACAAATAAGTGCTACATTTTAATAAATGCCGCTTCTCTCGGTTTTTGACTTTGAGGTTTCTTGGTTCCCGAAAAGTGTAACGGAAAAAAATCGGAGGCCTTCCCATCGTTAATGAAAAAAACGCAAGTCAAAAAAATAAACAAAGATCTTTTAATTAACGAAAATCAACTGTCCTTAACTGCGTTTTTTTCGCGCTTTGATAAATTTATTAGTTGTTTCTTTATTTTTTTGTTTGATCCACCATTTCTTTCACCTTAAAAAAATCTAAATCAGATCATCTTTAATTATGTTTAGATTTTTGAAAAAAAGAAAGTCCTTTTTAGAGGCCAAACGCAGTCTTATTGTCTTCTTCACGTCGTTTCAATTGTGATGAGAAGTCTCAACACCCTCAAACTCAAAATTTGAAGAATTTGATTCTCTAGTAGAATACAACGGATTCCGTTCATCATTCTCACCCTTGAAAATATTTTCTTGAGTTTTTCTTCCTGTTGGCTAGAAAATATTGCTTTCCTGAAAGCCGATGAAGAAGAGAGAATTTTAATTTATAAGAGAGCAAAGAGCAGGTTTTCATTCATAAATTCCCACGAATCAAAATTTATTAGCTAAAACTCAAGCATAAATTCAGTTTTATGAATACTCTGCTACCTCTATAAAACATCTTTATGAGAAATCTCTCTCCTTTTACTTTCTTTCAGAATTTCTTTCCTTTCCAAATTTATAGCTTCCCGTCTGCAGAGTTCGGTTTCTCAAGATTTCCGCTTTGTAAAAATATTCAAAGCTGTTGTTCTATGTACTTTGACAAGAAAAATTCGCGATTACACGAAGAAATGGGGCAAAAAATGAGCAATTGGTGGCAACATTTGAACAGCCTCCTGCTTGTTTTTGACGCCTACCCTTTTACATGCGACATCTGCGCTTTCGTTATTGCGTCTTTATTCCACGAAATTAATCCTAGCTTTGCTATTTTAGTTTCGAGAATTTTCGCTGAGGGCAAAGCTTACAACGTGATAGGAATCAGAGCATGTCCTTTTTTTTCAGAGCTTCTTCCCCCGACAATAGAAAAAAAGATCAGTTTGAATTTTTCCGAATTTTATTATTTGCAATAAAAAAATCCCGTTTGAAAAAAATTAAAAAGCAAGAAAAAAATTTGAAATTTTCTTAGTGAAGCTTTCTGAATTCGCAGACTAATTTTTTTTGTCGTCGTGATGTTTCTTACTAAATTTTCGCATTCTTAAGCTTATTAAGAGTTTGAATAAACTTTCAAATCATTAAATATGACATAGACGCAAAAATTTTTTTGCCAAAGTTTCATTAAAACCTTAGCCGCCATTTCACGAGCACATTTTTAGCTCAATAGGTGTTGAAATTTCATGGTGTTTATTTGAGATGTATTGAGGCGCAAAAAAAAATTAACATATATTTTTTTCAATGAGACTTCTTATTCCATTAGGCTCAGACTTTTTCTGCGCCATTTCACTTTCTCTTTGCACAGTATCTAAAAGGACACAAAAATTTTTAGGGTTTTTTTTAAATCTTTTTTTCATTTATTAAAGAGTTTTTTTGCATTTGAAAAACTCCTCATAGCTGTTATATTTTTCTTTTGTGTGGTAATACTACATCTTTTGAACTGACGAATTATTCTTATGTTCAAAATAACTTCGAAGGCGGATAAATTGTAAAGTTTAAGGCCAATCAGATTTTCAGTCAGAAAAAAAAAACGAAACAAGCTATTCTCCCATTACAGTAACCTTGCGAAAATCCACGGAGAAAAATCTCCGTAGACAAAAAGGGCAATTTTCAAACGAGCCGTGAAACGATGTGAATTGAGAATAGAAACAAATCCTGGGAGGTGATTTGTCCGCAGATTTCTTTCACATTCCTTGATTGCCATGGCTACGGAGATTTCGCTGTGACCGATTATCCGTGTTGTATCTCGTTTCATTGCATCTGACATTCCTCCCGAGCCTCCTTCCCATTCTTCTCCTCATTTTTCCATGGCCATTTTCCCATAACTTTTTGGCGGCTCCCGTGGAAGACTAGGACATGATTAAGTCTTTCGCCAACAAAAAAAAACTCCATTATTTCGCGCCGAGTTGATTATGTGCATGTCTTCGGAGGGCAACCAGAAATCTTAATGGTTGAGAATGGGAAAAAACCAAAGCAAACCGACGTCGCCGAAGAAGAAAAAGGCTAATAAGAAACTTTCACCGGAGGAGGTTCGCGATCTCGAACAGAGCACCTATTGTGAGTTTGTGGAGCTTGGAACTGAAAATCGGAACTTCTGCCACTTTTCAATAGCGAAAAAGTCGAAAGTTCACCTTGGAAATAAGAGAAATGAACATTTTCTTGCTTTTCAGACACTATACTCAAAAACTTTGAATATAATTTTTCAGTCAGCAAAAAAGAGCTCAAAAAATGGTACAAAGACTTTGTGAGAGATTGCCCTTCTGGAGAACTACGAATGGAAGAATTCCAAGGAATCTACAAGCAGTTTTTCCCAAATGGAGATCCCTCCAAATTTGCGGCTTTCGTTTTTAATGTCTTTGATGATAATCAGGTAATTTTCATCATTGATAAGCAAATTTTTGGATAAAACTCGTTCAGGATGGCCACATATCCTTCAAGGAGTTCATCGCCGCCCTGTCTATAACGTCAAGAGGAACTTTGGATGAGAAGCTTGATTGTGAGTTCTAATTTTGTTTGAGAAAAAAAACACCGTTCAACATTGATTCTGATCATATCCTAGAATTGCTTAGAGGTCTAAGTTGTTCGATTAATTTTTTCCCTTCATTTCGAAAAATAGGTGAAGAAATTTTTTTCCGCTTTGGGAATTTTTTTGTGAAATCGTGGTTTTCCTTTTTATTTTCGAAAAGTATCATTTCCTGTGAAGGTAAAAACTGGTAAAACTTCATAAGAAAAAAAAATGAAGAGCGCATTCAAAAATAATCGTCTTGAATTCGAGCAAATCCACTTAGTTTCAATTTGCTGAAAAAAAATCGATTACTTTTAATTCTTATTGTTTCTTCTCAGCTTGTTGGGGAATACTGAAAAATTCAGACAAAACAAAGATGCTCCACGAAATTCATATTTTCCTCCTACACCTCTTTTTTGTTTTTCCTACTGCCAAAGTTAATTAAGTAACTTTTCATTTTTCAGAAAGATACGTCTTTAATTAAAAAAACCCTCCCGAATAGACATATTTTATTTTTGCGCCAATCAAAAATTCAAAACAATTTGGAAGCAAGCTACGGCACATTACGATTGTTTTGAGGCGTCGTAATTTTATAAACGCTTGAAATTGCAAGTCACTTCAGGGGCGTTCTCGCTATACGACGTCGACAAGGACGGCTTCATCACCAAAACCGAAATGGCAAACATTGTCGACGCTATTTACAGGTAATACGCCGTTTTATATGTTATTTTCGCTGCGAGGCGCGAAGCAATCGGAAAAATGAGCCGCTGGGCAAAACCACATGGGTTGGAAAGATGTCGCGGGAAACAAATGAGAGCCAAATGTTTCTATTGCTTTGCTTTTTCGTGAGCCAGGCAACCGGTCATCTCAGTTTTCGCGTCTTCCAGAGGGTGGCTTGAAATTAGGAAGTGAAGAAAACCGAAAAAACGAAGCTTCAAATCAGTAGAAGCTGTTGTAGAAGTCTTAAAAAAATTTCAAAGAAGAAAAATTTCAAAAATAGGAGTTGAGCGTTTAAAAATTTTTTTATTTGAGGATGATGGAGATTGTCTTTTAACGAATAACATTGATTCTTGAGAAATTCATAAAGGCATGTCGAAAAAATTCGAAATTGAAAAAAAAAATTAATAAATCACGGCTGTAAAAATGAAAATTTCAAGAAATCCTTGAACCCAAAAAAGTTTTTTCTGTTCCTCCTAAGTATTATTAGAGAAACTCCTACTGAAAGATGATGTTTTGATATTTTTCACAACAAAAAACATTTCAGGACTTGTTGCAAACCGAATTTATTTTTTAGCATTTTTCGCACCCACAAAGAGTGAAGATAGAACAGCAAGAAGCAATTTAATTCCGAAAGCAATTCCAACAAAGTGCATTTTGCAGTATTATAACTGAGTTTACAGCATGATTGGCAACATGCTGGAGCTGCCAAAAGACGAAGACACGCCTCAGAAACGCGTCGAAAAAATTTTCACCAACATGGATAAGGTTAGAAAAAAGGGATCAGTTTTTTATAGAAAAAGGAAAAATTTCAGAACTACGATGGTAAACTGACGCGGGAAGAGTTCAAAGAAGGATCCAAGGCGGATCCTTGGATCGTTCAGGCCTTGACAATGGACATGTCCTCTAGCAATTGATTGCCAGTGATTTGCAATTTTGTTCTCTCAGTTTGAGTCTCATGTGATAACGAGCGATTTTCGTGTGTAAATTCAGAAGAAGTGGAAAACCTTCGCAAGAAAAAATGAGCGATTTGATCATCACTAGGTTTCTGAAGAGGTGAAAGAAGAGGTTGGATAGGAATCTTCTGATTGCTAAAGAAGATTTTTTGTCCTTTTGTTCTTTTTCCAAAACCTTTTTCGTTTTCTTTTGATCTTCAGATGAAGACTTTTTCATATCTCCAGTGTTTCTTTTCCCTTTGATGCATTGATTTTTCAAATTGTTTTAGCTACACATTCATTTCTCAATAGTTTTTTTTGTTGTAAATTTGACTTCCGTTTCATCATATGTTTTCGAATCCAGACAAATAATTTTCTCACAATTCCCCATCTGGTCCTTTTCTCTTGCCGCCCCGGAGCATCGATCAAACTTTTTCGACTCAGAAAATCTTTGAAAATATTTTCACCTTCAATCTCCCCATAATGCTTAGATATGTCGAAAACTGACGCAAACAGTCCAGCTTTATTTTCTTAATCCCCAACCAACGGCTTCTTTACCCCGTGATCTCTTCCCTGTTTTAAACTCAATGTTCGCTCAAACCCATGATTTAGTTTGTTGAGCGAAATGGACGCTTTTATGAAAAAATCTTCCTTCACAACAAGAAACATGAAAAAGGCATTTTTTCAGTTCTTCGAGAATTAAGGCGTTTAACTTTGAAGCGCAGAGCTAAAACTTCAGCTTTAGTTTCTAGTTCCCCGGTATCTTGAACAAAAAATGAGTGATATTGTATCATTGATGCTGTAGTACATTTTTCTTTACTGTACATGCAAGATTGATTACTGGAATAAACGTGATTTCCCGTGTTTTGATAGGATTCCAGAATCGCGAAAAGATACGAAAGGTATGAAAAGAGGAAAAACTCATTTCTTTCATGAATCTGAAGCCACAAAACATGGTTTTACATCTTTTTTAATTTCAAAGGCAGAGAATTCTTGAAAAGGTTCTTCTCAAAACACTCATGGTGTCAAAAAACTTTATTTTACACATTTTCCACACAATCTTTCTGTGTGAAGACGTTCTCGTTTTATCATACAGAACCCTGTTCTAATTGGTCAACCTCAAACACAAAGAGAAGAATATTTATTCTGACAAACATCTGGTAAACTCAAAACCAAAAATCACCAATAAAAAGTCATAATAATTACAGTAGTGATACAATTATTAGAATAAGTGGAGATAAAAGGAGTGAATTCAATGCAATAGGATGACCAAGTTGATTGGCAAAAGAACATCTTCAGATCTCAGTTTTCATTATTGGCAAAATGGTAGAAAGATGGGTTCAAATTGAAAACGTCGTAAAATCTATCGAGTTTGGTGTTCTCACTGGTCTTTCTTCATGAACGCGCCAAACATCTCCACCGGTACCGGAAATACGATCGTCGAGTTGTGCTCTGCGCTGAAACGGAGAAATGAAGAAGTTTCGGCAAAGAGAAGGGCAGAAAATTGAGGAAATAGAGTTTTTGGTTCTCTTTTAAGATCTTTTCAAAGAAACCAAAAACTTTTTTGTCCCTTCAATTAATTTTTTAATTTTTACATTCTTTGAAAGCAATTTCCTAGCAGCTGTTGAGCCCCTAGTTTGATGAAGAATCAATCAAATCTGCGATCACTTCTAATAAACTTTTGAGCCATCCAAAACGGCAAAAAATCAACATTTTTGCTGCGTCGGGATGACAGTGAAATCATGAAAACATTTTTTGGTAGAGAAAGTTTGTAAAGATTTTCTCAGAACTGAAAACTGTCTTACATCATAAAACTTGAATTGAGCCGAGAATCCAAAGATTCATGAATGCGAAAAAAAATCGGTTATTTCGGTTGAAAGAGACTGATCCTCGTTTTAAGTATCATTTATCTTCTGTCAGAACCCATTATTTTCCTTTCTTCGACTGCACTTTCAATGCATTACTGCTTTTGCAAGTCCCATTAATTCTCAGGAAAGTGTAAAAGCTGTGGTTCGTTTTATGAGCAAATATTTTCCTTTTGGTTGGCTCGTTCCAAGATGAGATCAAAAGTGGAGAGGATGGGTTTGGAAGAGGAAGAAATAGTGGCTCCTGAGGGAGCAGATGGTAATCGCCGAGAATACTTACGCAATGCTGTTGAGTGCCTGGAGATGCCGCAGCTGAAGCGCCACTGGGTTCGCTTGGATCACGTCGGCGGCTTCTTTCAGAGCTCTTGAGGCCTATAAGTTTCATGGTTTACTAAATTTCTCACAAAACTATAGGCATTTTAAAGATATTTTCTCCCGTAATAGTTTTCAACATTTTCCATCACCTAGACCAATTATCAAAAGTCCTTTTATTGGCGTGCATGAAAAATAAAAGCTATAGAATCGATCGGAAAAGCACAGCCAAAAGATCTACGATTATTTTTGAATGATTGATTTTCATTCTGCTAAGACCTTCAAGCAAACTGATCTGCTTTGGAATCGGGGAACTTAAATTATTTTTCTGGAATTTCAAGGCTCAAAAAGTTTTCCAATGAGTCAAACTGGAGCTCAAAAAGCAAAAGAAGTTTTTTCGTGTAATTTTCGCAGCTACAGAGATTTTCATTCCCATTTTTCTCGTTCCCAAGACTGGTTCATTCTAGCGTAGTTGCTATTTTTGTGCTCCAACGTAGCGTAGTGATGTTCTGACCCACTGAGGGCCATTCAAAAAGTACTTGTCACAAACGGAGAAAACTTTTCCCTTCTTTTGAAGCTGCACGAGAAAAAGGTCGCGTTTTTGAGGAAACACAATGGCTTCGGCAAGCCTAATTGCCTCGACGAATGGGACCTTCGTACCTTCTGTTCTCCCTCGGCGGCGACGACTTTGGCGCGAGCCTCACGAGCTGCCTCGGCCTCGGCAGCCATGGCCCTCGTCAACTGCTGCGGCAAGCGGATGTCCTTCACTTCCACTCGTTCCACCTGAAAAAAGTACAGGAATTTCAATCAAGAAAGAGCAGATGTTGCAGTAGACCAATGAGCTTGCAAAATTAAATTTGTTCCGAGAAGCCTCTTAACGGTCTTATATTAAATGTTATAGCTAAAAATTTTGCAATTACACTGGAAAAACTTACGGAATAGAGAACGGAATATGAAATGGAAATTTTGAGCTCTACCAAATGGAATCCTCACCTTGACGCCCCAATGCTCCGTTCCTTCGTCAAGAATCGTCTCGCAGAGCTGAGCGATCGCTTCACGTTCCGTTAACATTTCAGTCAAAGTTTTCATACCTGGAAAGTTCGTAAATCCAGTGAGTTCAAAAAAATTTGTCAAAAAATTTAACTTAAGTAGAAAAAAATAAAAATAAAAAAATTTGAGATCGTACATCTCAGCAAATTTTTTTAATTTTTTTTCCTTTTTGATCAACAAAACTTTTTATCACTGCTTCATCACAACTTTTTTTATTTCTAATAGAAATTGAAAAATTTTTTTCATTTTACCCGAAATTTTGTTTTTCTGCTACTGACTAAAAATTTGAACTTTCTTACGTTTTTATTGTGAAATTTTTCAAAACTGATCTTCCCATGGTCATATCAAGTGAAAAAAAAATGGGATATGTTTTTTTTTTTGGCTTTCATACGTCCAAACCTTACCTAAAGCATTCCTGAGAGTGGTTTGAGCCAGCAACTTGGTTGAGTAAATGGCGTCGTCAACATTGTTAACAGAAGCAATCGGATCAGACGTTCGGAAGTAAACGACGGCGTCGACGGAAACCGTCACTGAGTCTTTTGACAAGATTTCTTGTGGAGGAACAGCGTATGACACGACACTGAAAGATTCTTTTCGATTCGTTCAATTTGTCGAACGGACCGGAGATCAATTTTGCGGTAAGTATCGATGCAAGGAATAATGAAGATCATGCCGGGGCCTCGGGCGCCGCCAAATACCAGTCGACCGATTCGGAAGATTACTACTCGCTCGTATTCTTTGATAACCTGTTAATTAACACTTCTTGAGCTTAAAGTTAAAATGAAGTAAAATAAAAAACGTTTTATTTGTTCGTCCAATTAGGGCTGTTTTTTTGTGCTTCACAGAGCTGGAAGTTTTTTGATTGTCCAAAATAATCCTTTTTCAGACTTCTTTCTTCGGCTGTATTTAGTTGTATTTCAACAGATACGAAAACTTTCAAAACATAAAACATAGAGAGACTGTTTCAATTCAAACACTTTCCCGTCTCAAAACGTTCCGCTCAACTGCTTTTTTACTTTACTTTGAGATCCGGATGGGAAGGCTCTGTAATAATTTATCAGGTCGCCGAGTTGAGTCTCCGGAAATTAATGAATGTGGATCAAATAATAGGCGGCTGGGCGATTTTTCGCATAGTCTAGGTTTGCTATTTCCGTTCGGAAGTCAACGGTTGTTGATCTCCAACTAGCCTATAGAAAAAGTCAGGAAAGCCTTCAGATAAAAGGTGGTCTCATGAAGGAAAGTGTTTTTTTTTTTCATCAACAAAAAGGCCTTGAAGATATCTCGCCAAAAAAACTGAAAAAATTTTTGTTTTGAATGAACTTCAAATTAATCGTAGTAAATGGAAAGTTTCTTTTTCCGTTGTTCTGATATTTTGTTCAAGACGACATGTGGAATGATTTGGAGAAGATGGTAATTAATATTTACGACCTTTGAAAATGAATCGTTTTTTTGTCACAATTTTGCCATTTGCAACATTTGAAGAGGTGAAACAATTTTCCAGACAAATTTTCATGATTTAAAAAATTGTTTGTTTCAAAAAAATAATAAGAGCAGTGATGGTTTTTTTCAAATTGCGGAAAAACAGCTGAAAAGCCGTTTCCATTTCCTTAGTTATAATTTGAAAAAGGCAAAGATAAAAAGTAATGACTCGATTTGGAAAAAAATCTGCACCTGAAAAACAGTCGTCGGAAAAGGAAAAAAAAATCAGACTTAAAATAATTTCTAAGAATCCAAACTGGCAGTTTTTTTTTCCAGCTGTACAAGAATTCCACTTATTCATGCAGGGATTTTCCATCTTTCTACTATTCTTTTAAAATTCTGTTAATCATATTCCATCGCAACTCACCTTAAGACAAACACACATAGAGAAGGGGAAAGTGAGAATAATGAGAAGCCAAGAAAGCGCCTGAAGAGCATAGCCGAATATCGTTCCGATCGTTTCATAATCCGGCGGAACGTCCTGCAAATCTCAATTTTTCAGCTGCTCAGCCATTCTCGAGTTGTTAGTGTGTGCGTCTACGTGTGTGCCTATACAAAGAATAAAGTGCATTTCCGTTTGTGACACGACATTCAACACAGTGGTTGCTGCACTTTCAACTCATACAGTAATCCTCAAATCCGAGCAGTTTTCTAAACTTAAAATAATGACAACTCAGTTTTTGTTAGTGATGTTAACAAACTCAAAAATCGGTTAATAATTCAAAAAATTGAAAAACAACAAAAAAAAGCCGCGTCAATATTTTTTTTGGAAAAAGTTTTTCTAAAGTGTATTTTTTTCCAGACTACGGAAACTTCACTAACTGGTCCTTTGGGACCGCGGCTGCTTTTGTTGTTTTCACCAGTTTGAGCTCTATTTTGGTGCTGGTCTCAATTAAAAATGAGTGGGAAGACGCCGAAAAACGATTTTGTTTTTCATTATTCTTCTCAGAAAAACCGATGGAACTAGCACACATAGGACGCAGACATGAGAACCGTGTTCGTACTGTTGTTGGAATAATGACGTTCTTCATTATTTTCAATTATAAACTTCACTTGATGAACTTCGAATAAAGCTACAGTTAGTGCGACACTCCAGTTTTTTATTTAAATTTATGATTTTTTGGGTTCTCATCAATATGCTGAAACTTGGTCGATCGATATAATTAGTTTATTTTTAAGAAGAGCTTTCAAAGTAAAAAAACATTTACAATGAAACTCCTCAATTTCTAACATCTTTTCTTGAAGTTGAAAAACGCAGTTAGAAACTGTTATGACAATATATCAACTATTTCATGACTGTAACTGTTGTCCCATTTAACGCATGAAATTGATAGTTACCCAAAATATTAATATCCTTGGAGCACATGTTTTAAAAATAAGAAAATGTGCAAGTTGAGACCCCAGGATCCTTCAATGTATATTGGACAATACTCAATATTACTAATAAGAACTTTTAAAAGTGTACGTTGAGGGGCTCTTCTTACTAAATTGAAGTTTAATTTTCTTAACTTTTCGGATTTTAAGAACGCATTTTTTCCGGAACAATCCAGCTCGAACCCGTTTTTGATACAACACACAGTGATTAGAGACGGAAAAGGTGAGTGAAACACGCACTTGCGGCGATACCTGAGTCGTTGAAGGGGCCACCCATTGCGGTTCGGCACGTTCCTTACTGGACATCGTGCCTGAAATTATTTTGAAAAAAATTAACAAATATTCCACGAAAAAAATTGAATTATTCACGGAAAAAAGGACGACGAAAACTGGAAACCAGGCAATTCAAAAGAGTATTGAAAATTAAACTACAGACTAGAAAACAAAACAAAAAGAAATTTTACGATTATTCAAAAAAACTTCAGAGATTTAAGTTGAAAAAATCTAGGGAAGTTACTTTCTGAGAGTCACTTTGAACTTAGATCTGTTTATTTTAAATAATAGTCTCATTATTAAAAATCATTCAAAAATGTGTGGAAGTCAACCAAATAGCAAAAAACATGTTTTCAATACAAGCAAATTATAGATTGCAAAAGACGATTGATCTAAATTTTGCAGAGAAAAGAGTTCGGAGTTTACAGTAGTCAAGGAGAAGCCATACCTTGTGCGGCACCTGACCAATCAGCGGTGAAAGGACAGCTCCGACAGGAATCTGAGGAGGACTTAAGCTGAAAACTCGAAGCAAAAAAGACAGAGGGCCGAAGTTGAAGGGAAGATAAAGGCGGAGGTCGATAGTTGGATGGCCACCGAGGCCTGGACTAGAGTAATTCAATAGGCGGCGCAACGCTCTCTTGCCAGCCTCTGAATTTATGCACGGACGGCCCTAGGCGCGTGTCACACACCGCAAAACTACTAGCTCCTTTCCTTCGTCTTGTCGTCCTCAAGCTGACGGCCAGTGTTGCACTGACCTAATTAAACTTTGGCTCTCACTCTGGGCATCCCTCAGTTCTGTGTCAGGAAATCTCAAACAGAGACGGTTGTGGAAGAGGGACCTTGCCAGTAGTATTACGCTCTAATTGAGCAAGCCGGTCTGGCTAAACCGATTTTGGCAAAGAACGGGAAGTTGTTAGCCGACTCGTTCAAGTGCTTAGAGTTCTGGTCGTTTAGTCAATCACGTTGGATTTCGGGTTTTCAAGAGAGAAATTTGTCCATTTGTTCTTCGAGCAAAATTACTTTCTATGGGAATTTTTCAGTTTGATTCGAATAACTTTTCTTCAAGTTCAAAAATGCGTGAAAGTTTTGTAGTAAGTAAGTCGTAACCTCAAGTAATTAAGATCACAAAAAAACTCAAAAAAACTCCAAGAATTTACATTTTGTGAAAATTTTTGAATTTCGCTGATTTTTTTAGAAGTTGGATGGATCGGAAAAAGAATTATATTTTTGCTTCTTCATCTCTTTGAAATAGACTCTCCGACGAAACACTGTTTTTATACACTCAATGAGCATCAACAGCTGCAGTGTAATTTTGAAAACGAGATTTTATGCGCCTGAAATTTTTCAGCTTTCAAAAGCTTCGAATCACGGCAGAAATTTTTGCTTTCATTGCGAAAACTACGGCAAAGCAAATATATTGGCCTGCAGATCTCATCAATTAAGTTCATTAAGTAAAGACAAAAAGGAGAAAAGAAGGGGAAATCGAATAAATCAAATCGTGTAAACATCCATTTAGAAGCGGAAGAATTTCTCTCGTTGAATAATAGAAGAGATTGAGCAGAAATTCAGACAAGGAATTTCAACCGCACATCGATATACAACGGCTCCTCGATGCCGTCGTATTTCACATCTCGCGTCCATCTTCCTCAGAAGACGTTCCGATGGGCGCAATATGATTCTGCGTTCTGACAAACCAAAATTAGGTGTCACTCAAATTTCTACACTATTCGTTAGAGCAGCCGGTTTTTATTGCAATTCAAGACCCGACGGGAGCGTAAAACAAAACCGACGATTACATAGGGATACTTGAGAACTCGAGAAAGTACTAATTATCTCAAATTCCTTGCTTTTGCTCCAACTCTTTTTGCATGAATCAGGTTCTTTCTGAGGTTTCAAGTTCTAAGTTCTAAGTAGGAAAACTTAAATAAATCTAGAACTCAGCTAAAATTTGAACTGTTTCCTTTTCAAAACAGGTCGAGATAAAATTTGAAAATGGCGAAGTAATTTGGAGGAAATTGAAACAAACGTGAGCTGAGAAGCTGAAAAATAAGAGAAAATCGTGTAGAATTCAACACAAGACTTTTCAAACTAAGACTGATTTTGAGAAACATTAAAGGTCACGTTTTGTAAAACTTATAAACTCCTTTAACTGAATTCAAAAATAAATTTACCATATAGGACTAAGACTCAAATATTCGAACTTATAACGGGATTTTCCGACTTCTGAAAGTAGTAAAGCAAGTTTCAGACCTACCAGTTCCTTCTTTTTCTTGAGTAATTAATGGGGAATTATTGAACACTGCAGGAAGTAGCATTTGCAACAATGGTCACGTTTGTTGTTGATTTATGCTCTTAAATTTGGCGGATGCAAAGCGAGTATTCAGAAAAATCTGCCTCATAACCAGTTATATTTTTGAAATCCTCATTCATTGAAGTCTTCAAAGCTTACCAAAAATCTACTTTTTTTCGATTTTTTTTTAGTTTTTTTAGTTGCAAAACATAGAAAAAGCCAATTAGAAAAAAAGAAATTGGAAAAAAATTGAGTAGGACAAGAAGCCAAAATAATGGGGTACCGATGCCAAGCGGTGCAGGAGTGTGGAGAACAATCGATGCCAAGAGGTCCTTTTCCCTGAGGGAGGATAGGCGAAGCGTGTATTTTCTTTTCGCCTCCGACGCCAAGCCTCTCGGGTTTCTGACTCGTCAGAGCCACCTGTCACTGCTTGGTCTCATGCCCTAGCAACTTTGGTGACATCTACAACCGAAGAACTGACGTCGATGTGCTTGAGAAAGACTTGTGAACAGCCTCCAATCTGAAGTCAATTTATTTGAGACAATCATTTCTTTATTTTGGAATATTATGAAAAGAGAAAGTTTTTTAAATAAAATGTTTTTTTGCGTTTCTGAATTTTTCAAAAAAACAATCTTCAAAGGCCTAAAGTTATTTATACAAAAAGTAATCGTAAACGAAAATTGCGCAAAAGAATTATTTTTTTCCCGTTCAACATTTTCGAGCCTTTTGATGAAACTGAACAATTAATTTGAGAAAAATTACACAATAATCCTGCAATTAAAAGTTTTTTTGCATCAAGGCTTGTAGACCTCAATTTTCCGCGGTTGTGCTGGGCAATTAGAAAAAATTGAAAAGATTTTTAAGCGAGTATGATTTTGTATTTTATAATGACACCCACATGCATCGTATGAAATTTCTAAGGTTTTCTCGAACTTTTTTTCACAAAATACGGCGTTCATCTGAGTTCAATGCTGTGAGCCCCCGTCAGCAAAAAAAAATCCAACTTCCACTCTCGAACCCGAAATTGAAAAAGTAGGCGGCTAGGAAACGAGGCGCAGCAAAAGGAAAAGCGGCGCTGAATTTTGTTGGGTTGGCAATCGGCCGACGGAGCAATGAAATAATGAATTATTCAGGGTTGAAGCGTTGAGAACATTAATCGAAATTGTCACGCAACGCCGACGGCTGCTGTCGACGCCAACGACGCATAAAAAACGCGTCGACATAATTGGCTCCCAGTAATTAGCTTCAAACTTTTTGTGAGCTGCAGGAGAAAATTGTCGGATTGTGTTCGACTATCGAGGAATGGGCTTCGAATTCGTCGAAGAATGGAATAATGGCTGCTGTCAAAACAACTACAACACATGTTTTCTAGTGAAAAACAAGCTGAACCAATGAAATTCTGACTGATTGAAGAAAGGGAAAAATAGATGTGAACAAAAGGAAAAGTTGAGATATACGAAATAAAAAAGGCAACTGAAATGCGAAAAACGAGAATCTCTGCAAACATCGAATATTTATTTCCGTAATAATATAATTTCTCTCGAATATTGAGAGAGACCAATAGCATTCAATATTGTATCTGAAAAATAGCCAAAAAATAGATATGGCTAAATAATTGAAGCGGTTATGAGTTGAAAAATAACCTAAAACTCGTTCTTTCTGCTCAGTTGATAAGTCTCATGATTTAGATGCTTCCAGAATAATAGATTTCTATTCTTTCTCTCTTTGTAACTTTTCTGGATTCAAATCTCAAAAATGCCTTATACTCCGCTTTCGAGTTGAAAATAGTCCACAAACTTCAAGCTTCTGATTAATTTCTCATCCAGGTATCGACTCTGTAAAAAGATCATATGTAGAGCTTAATTTTGATGTTGTAAATTGATTTCCCTTTTCTGAAAACTTTGTAGAGTAATCTGATCCTTGCCAAGACTCGAACATTTTTTTACTAATGGGAACTTTCCCCGCGCTATTCCTATACACTAAACGAAGTTCTCATGCTCGAAGCTTCTCACAGCCTGGAAACATAAACCAAAAGCAAAAATGATCGCCGGAAGAAGAAGAAAAAAGCGGAGAGTGAGAATAGGCGCAGCGTGGGAACAAGAAAAAAAAAGGAAAGAAATTATGGTGGTAGTGGTGGTCGGTGTGGAGCTCCGACGTAGTGGAGCCGCAGCTCGCGCCGACATACTAAGCAAGGCGAAATGAGGACGCCGCCCGAGGGGAAAAGAGAAGGCGCGGAGGGCCGGAAAAGTCGCCTCCTTTGATGGATGCGTCGAGTTCGGAGCCCCAACCGCTTGTTTGTTGATTTCGGCTCAACACAGCCGCGGCTTGTTTCCCATTTTGGGATAATTAGCGCTCAAACTGAGACTTTCTCCTTCTCAATGCACCCCAAAACGGCGTTTCTGGCTTTGTCGTAAGATCTCGTTATTTGGGTCGAACAAAGCGTAGTAACTGGAGCCTGTGTTTTCAAAACAACACAGGAAAGAGTTTGAAAGCGTCTAAGCTCAAACAGCTTTCTAGGATTTCTGAAGCTTGAAAAAATTTAGTCTTATACACGCAAAATTGCAGCCAAGTTTTTCTGAACTTCAATATTTTCTGTATTTGTTCCAATAAAATTCTGAGTTTTAAAAAAAAAATCCCTTGCACAGTCGGCTCACGAGAACTTCAGAAAGAGCCAAATCTTGGGGCAAAGAGAGCTCAGAAAAATTTAAATACTACTCTTAAAGATTTTGACAAGATTTTTTTATTCTACAATAAAGAGTTTTCGTTCCATTTTTCACGATCGTTTGAGAAAAAGAAGATTCTCGAAGGAAAAAAATTAATGATTTCTTTTTTTCACATGTGAGCTTTAAAAGACAGGCATTCATCGGTTGTTTGTTTAAATTCTGCAATCTATCTAACAAATTTTCGAAATAATATCAAAATACAAATTTTTGTGATAAATAAAGACATGCAAAATGGAAATTTTTTTATTAAAAAAACAAGACTGTGTAAAATATTCAATTTCAGGTGAAATTTCATAAAAATCAAAGCAAAAAAAAAATTTTAGATTTTATTTTATTGCAATTATTTGCCCAATTGTTGCAACTTCAAAGTTTTTTCAATATCCACGTTTACAAATTAAATCTTCAGAACTCCTGGCTGAAGGAGAGTCTCTGAAAAAAGGCTTTGATTTTTCAAGTTCCTCTGCTTCTTTTTATTCGTAACGTGAGCATTTTTTTTTGCGCTCCAGCAGATTTCAATAAAAAAAAGCGGAACGTGACAAAGACGTCTCCTCTTCCGTTGTGCGACGTCGCGATTCACACAATTCGGCCATTTCGCTTCGTTTTTCCAGAGTGCTGAACATAAATCTCGAAGAAAAATTGCTTGTCAGGTGGAAAAATTTTCTTCCTTTTTCTAGCAAAAAGTTTCGTATTTTAGCAAATTAAAACAAGTAAAACAACTTCTAAATGCTTTATTATTACCTGAATGTCTAAAAATAACCGGCAAACGGAAGATAATGGCACCGGTGTCAATTCAGATTGCAATGAAAAAATTCAAAACTTATTGATAAAGCTGGCTACGATAGGAATATTTCATAATAAGAAGGGATAGTTTGTTTGAACAAGGATTCTGTGGTTTTTCGATGCGGCTAAAAAAACGGTAGAGCTGGCTAGAAGACTGATTTTTCTCACTTATTTTTTTATGATAAAGAGTTTCAAGTTCTACAATTGCTTTTTAAAAACTTCTTGAAAACGACAGAAATTATTTTTTTGAACCTATAAGATTTTTAAGAACAGGGGAAAAGTAAACTATAAAAAAATTCAAATCAAATTCTAGAAAACTAGCACAAACTGACACGATCATTCCTATAATGGTTACATGATAAACACGATTCGGAATAAATCAGAACTAATATTCAAAATTTCGCAAGTTATTCGGGTCGGTAGATTTTCCTGACAGAATTGTCCATCGCAACGTCGACAAGTTTGTCGATGGGATGAACGATAAATGGGATCGTCGAAAGACCAATAAAAGTCACTGTCCATTTGCGAGCCGGTGCAGGAAGCTTCTTGGATCTGGAATGAAAACGAACGGGAAATTTTTCGCAAAAAGTTTCGAGAGGAAAATAAAGTTCATTAATTGCCTTTTTGTTCATTTTGAGTTTTAAAGGACTAAATGATGACTAGTTGAAGATCATTTGTACAAGTTCAAAAATCAAGTTTTCCCAAAAAAATCTGTTAAAGTGTGCTCGGAGATCCAAACACTGTCATTAATAAAATAGCCGCGTCGAAGAAAAATTAGAAAAATGTTTATTAATTAAAATTCAAGCCAACTGACTTTTCGAGAAGAAGATTCGCAAGGTGACAAGTTCTGTTGATGACCATTCCAGGGATTGCGACGGAAGCAAAAGTCTGAAAAAAGTGATGGGCGATCGAGAAGATGTAGTACCTGCCAAAGGAGTGTGTCGCCAGAAGCGATACCGACGCTTTTCAATCGCGTTTCGGTGTTGAGGTGAGGCTTCTGAAGTTATTTAAGAATAATTGATATGGTAAATTTGACTTTTTCCGGTTTTTTTTTTCACAAATTTTTGCACCGAATTGGTTTCTGTATTTTTTTTAGTAATGCACTGAAGATTTTCATGGATAATTCCTTTAAAAGACAGTTTTTGAAGATGAGCTTCTGACAATCTCTCCCACACTTTTTTTTTCTAAAAACTTACAGAATTTTCTCTAAAAGCTTTGTGAATAGCGTCAGCTCCAACGTATCCAAACGCGATTCCATATGACAGTTTTACAAACAGCGGACGGATCAATACGCGGAAAGATTCTCCGACTTCGTTTGCGTAACCTGAAAAGTTTATACCTATTCTCATGATAACTTTCGAAAAAAGAACCCAAATATCTGACAGGCGAGTGCCGAAGTAGATCAACCTCTTCGGCAACGGCCGCCGGAGTCAAGCTCGCCAGGGCCATCTCAAAGTTTCATGTCTTATACTAGGTGCTTGGAAATTGAAAAAAAGAAGATATCGAATCTTTGTAACATGTATTAAAAACTACTTTCAAAGTAGACACAAATTAAAATTTTTCTAAAAGTAGAAATTTTCAACTTTTCACAGGCTAAAGCAAAAACATTAATGAGTTTGGGCATAATTTTTGCTAAGTAAAAAAACTAGAGGTACGAGTTGAATAAAAAAACAATATTTTTTTCAAAAATTAAATTTTTTTCAACTTTATTGTTCATAAAAAAAGCAGTACGTTCAAAAACAGGATAACGCAAAACAAATAAAGTTGGATAAAACTAACAGAAAAATCGTAGAAATGACGTTTAATAGTGATTTTTTTTGGTTTTTTTGGAGATGTCATAAAGAAATGAAAAAAATATTTTACTCTACACGAATAGAAAACTGAGGAATAAACACTATGAACAAAATGATTCTCTGTTTTCATGCTTTGCAACATATGGAAAATCCTTAAGTCAAAAATGATTATGTTATCGGGTCATTGGCGGTTTTCTGTTGATTATGCTTTTGAATTATGCATCAGAAGGAGAAATATTTTTTTGAATGAATGAAGGAATGTAAGTTTAATGAGGTAATGTACAAAAATCACTATGTGAGAAGGTTTCGAGATCTTGAATACTGGGTGTATCAAAAAGTAGATAGAAAAACCGGAAAGAGGGTTTCTCTTTGAAAAAGTCATTTTTCAGAGATCCTCCTTCTTCGGGCAAATTTTTCTCAAGGGTTTTGGTGAAGTGAAACCAGACGCGGCGGAAATCCATAATGTTTGCTGGCTTTTTGAACTCCCAGCACTGTTTGAATTGCTTGAACATGAGGACTGCAAGATTACATTTAGTTCTTGGCAAGTGTCTGATTGATACCGTAGGCTTCGTTGAAATCCTTCATTGTGAGCATGGCGCCTTCAGAATTGTTGAAGAAGTGTGGCTTCAGCAAATTGTCGCGGAGCAGCTCCAAGCCGTAAACAGAAAGATGGATGCCTGAAAAAAATGTGCTGAAATATTTTTTTAATTGTTATGATTTAATTTGTTAAAGCTGTATTTTTTTGAAAGTTTACAAGGTTGGTTTCCAGATGCAAAACGAGGATTTCCAACTTAAAAGATTCTTTCAAAAGTGACTGCAGTGAAAAATTTTTCCTTATTACATTCAATTTAATTATTTGAAGCGTTTAAAAAGTTTGGTGATCAGAAAAAATGTGATTTTTCATTGCTGGGAACCATTGTTATGAATATCTGTTTTTTCAAGATTTTTTTGGGTTCTTTGTTATGATTTGGTTTTTTTACTATTTTTTTCTGGCAAAGTTTCGAAGTTATATGAAAAAAATAACCTGTCAAAGCCATAGGGAACCGTTTGAGAGAGTCGCAGTACTGAATCATTTCCTGGAACTCCGTTGCATAATTAGCTCCAAAGTAGTTCAATTGGTGGACAGCAAGTATTCCAGCACTTCTGAAGTCAGTACTGGGGTCAAAACCCTAAAATACCCTTTTGATCTTGAGATGAGATTAAGTTTTAACACCTGGAAGCCAATGTCTTTCCATTCTTCACACTTGAGGTCCATAAGAATTTTTTCCGGGAAGGCGTGATCCCAGAGCTCTTCCAGAAGATCTTGGTGCTCTTCATTCGTTGGATCGTAAGGAGTAGAAGCCAAGAGTTTGACCTTGAATTCACGATATTGTCAAAGCCCTTCCGCAAATAGTTTCCTTGAATTAGCAGTTTTTATTGTACAAACAACTAGTTTTTTTCGAATGAGCTAAATTTAAAAGTTACTTTAATCTCAGCTGAACCGGAACACTTTTTGTCAAGTTTTCAAACTTTATTATAAACAGAAAAAAAATAAAAAGAAATGTAACCTCATTGTACAGAAAATCATAAGAGATGTATTCCTGGCAGAGCTTTTCCAATTGTTTTTTGAGTGCCTCTGTCTCCAGTTGTCCATCAACTCTGTTTTTTTCACATTTTTTTACTGAAATACAAAAAGTTCATTGCAACTTTAAATAAGAACAAACTCGGTAAGATATTTCTCGAAGAAGTTGTTAGAGAAGTTTTCTTTCATGAGTGCGAACTTCGAAAAATCGAAAAAGTAGGCCTCGATTTGATCTGGAATATTTTTATCAAATTTTCGTGGCATTTTTTTAATTTTTCAATTGTGAATTGCCGACTTTTGATGAAGTTTTTTTCTCGAAACTCAAAAAAAGATCTAAAAAAATGAGCTCAGCCATCTTTCAAGTATCAAAGAAAAATATTTTTTTCGCAAAAAAATACTATGTGCAAACGTTTAATCAACACTTTTACCGGCCGCTTTTCACAAAAATATTTGGACAATTCATAACAAAAACTTACAAGTCGTTCAAGAGAAGGATAATGCGCCCATTTGAGATAACCAAAATTTATGAGCGTGGCGACGAGTACACAAATCAGGATGTGTGGAAATACCGCATAGAAAGAAATTTTCAGGTAGCATAGATTTTATCAGGTTGTCAATTAGATCAATCATTTCCTGAAAAGTTCGAATTACTTCGAGATAAGAAAACTTTGAAAAATCGTAAAACATTTTCATTTTTTTTTCTATTTTTTGAAAACCTTCACTTCATTGTATTTGGAATTTGTTAATTCTTCTGAGATTTCAATTGTCAACCTCTACACTTTATGTAGTTATCAAAAATATCCTCTGAATCTGTTTTACTCAGAGATCGGAACTTTCAGTTTCAGTAATCTTTGTAAATACTTGGAAAAAAACTTCCTTAAAAAGTTTTTTTCTTTGAAAAAAAGGTGATGTAACTATGAAAAATTAATATAGGTTATTTCTGAAAGTACTTGGCCCACTTTCCAAAGACATTCAATGATCCAGATAAAAATAACAGTCTTTTTTTCAAACATTAAAAAAATATGAAAAAAATTTTTTTCAGGCATGTTCAGAGTAATTGTGGCGATTTTAAAATTGACGCGTTATCTGTTTTGAAATATTTAAAATTAGGAGCCGCTATAAATTTTGATCCGACTTTTTAGGTAGTGATCTTTATGCTGAAACTACAAACTTTTATTTGGCTGTTTAACGAAAATTTCATATTCACACCCAAAAGTCACTGTTAATTTACTTGTCACAATATATCGTTGTAGGGCCCGATTTTAGTATTGACTCATTTTTCTATTGAAATCCAATTTCGGTATTTTGCAGAATTGTTCCAAACAAGTAATGCGTCAATTTTTCGAATTGCGGAAATTGCATTAATAATTCGAAAATTTAAATATTCCAGCGAAAGTTACGCAGTAGTCCAAATACATGTGAAGGGCCATATAAAATTTATTCAAATAAATATACACGTTTCAGTTCGAATTTCATCATATTATCACTTCAGGACTTCCTTGAACCACGTATTCAGCGACAACGGGAGCAGTAGAAACAGCTTTCCTTCCACGATTCCGATAACCACACCTCAAAAAATCCGGAATTATTTTGCAAAGAAAATAGTTTCAATACCGGCGACGACATCCGTTATAAAATGTCGTCCAAGAGCAACCCGAGAAAAAGCCACGACTAATGGAATCCAGCACAATAAATAGAACGAAGGCGGAGAAAAATGGTGTCTGAAAGTCAAACATTGAGAAATCACGCAAAAATTGAAAGGAACTCACAGAAATGTGGCAAGCATAAAAGCTCGTGATGTGTGACCCGATGGAAAGGAAAAAATATCAAAAGTGTACTCGAGCAGCTGGAAAAAACCAATTTTTAAAGTTTAGTCTTTTTATCGCTAGCTTTAATAAAGAGTTTTCTTGAATGTTTTTTTGAGATAATGTTTGCTTTCAATTGATTGAAACTTAACGTTCAATATTACTTTCTAAAAAATGATATTTGTGAATGACGTTAATCTACAAGAGTTTGAAGGAAAACAAAAGGAAAAACTCAAAAAATGGTTCACCGACTCCAACGCGTTTTCGTGTTCGCATTTTGATACCAATAATTCAAAAGCCTACATGATCTTGCGGATTCACAGGCCTTCTGCGTTGAAATGTGCCTTTGATGATTCCGACGAAAATTATGTCAAACAAGAGCCCTGAAAAAGTGATTTCAGTTTCTGAATAAAATCAGGATTTTTTGTGTTCATCGGAATAAACTGGGAACTACTAGGTCATGTTTTTGTTTAAGGAAGTGTTTTTGATTTTAAAAAACATGGATTTTAGCTGATCATTAGGGTATTGAACTCCAATCAAACAAGCTCTTAAGAGTTTTAGGAATCTTTTTACACAGTTTAATGTTAACGATTATCTGCTCGGAAAAAAATCAGCAGATATTTTTTTAAATGCCAATTTTTTTATTTTTTTCAGTAGTTACAAACCTAAAAATTAGGACCATAAAAACCGTATTGAGCCTTTTCGGACCAGTTTCTGCCGTATGATGCAATAAGTAAAAGAAAACTGGTGACCAACCAAGGAAACCCATGAATCTGAAAAACCGAAACTTTTTGTGAAACTGGAAAATTTCTCACCATCCATTCAATCCAGATGCATAGTTCGCGCGACAAGTTGAGACCGGTGATGTGAGATGAAGCCTGACCATCTGCTATCAGAATACGATCGATGACTGAAACCCGAGTGTTGAAGAAGTTTGAAAAGCACAAATCTAAGGTTTTTCGAAAAAAAAAGTCGTTTCGAAAGAGGCATTCAGAAAAGGGAAATTGATACCCTGGGAATTCCAGAATGCCAAAAAATTTCCACCGTCCAATTTTTTAATAAAATCTTCGTACAAAGATTGAATCTAAACTTATGTGGTGAGCAAAATTATGTCAAACCTTTTTAAAAAAAACCTGTATTGAATAATTAGTTACTTTAAATCGTTAATTTTGAACTAACCTCTGTACATGAAGTTGTACCAAGTCTTTACACCCGTCTTCAAAAACTGGTAGAACCGCTGCAAAAACTCTATCATATCAGAAAAAGACGAAAATGGCGACAATCAGTGTTAAATAGGCAATCAGTCACGTAAAGAAAATATTTACCTATTGGGAAACCACGTCAATAAAACTTGAAGCATGACAAGGTATAGCGCGTCAGCAACGTAGCAACGGGTGCAAACGCAAGATACCCGCGGAGGTTCTCCGGAATGCTTTCGAAAACAAAGCAAATTCAATAGGATACATAATTTATTGTGAAACTCACCGCAATGCTGAACTATGGAAAGGACAATTAAATGATTCTATAGTTTCATGACGTTAATAAAACTATTACCATCTACAAACAGAGCACTCAACCCGCGAGTTGGTCCGCATGTGATCGTTTTGTCTGTGGCGCACACATTCCTCTCCGCAGCGCGGGCCTCATTCAAATTCCTTATTATTGGCCCGGGATTCTTCGAACACTCTGTCGTATTCTTCTTTTGCATTGATTTGTCGTTTTTAGCTGTGTTTGTTGTTGGTTCGAAAAGAGATTCAATTTTTTTTTGATGAAATTTATGACGTCCGGCTGTATCCTAAGATTGAAAAGCCTACGCTCTTATATTGAAAAAAGTGGCTCAATCTGAGAAGTTTCTTTTTTTTTGCGCTCAGAAAAATGTGTTGTTCCTTCAATTTCTATATTTCAAACTTTCTTTTTTTCAGAGCTAGTCTTTCTTTGACCAGTCTTCAGAAATGGTAAATTATTTTTTACATATTTTTAAATTAATGTTCGTTGATTTGAAGGATGCCAAGACGATAGAAAGGCTGCGGGAGATGAAAGCCTCCAATGTGCACTACGACCTCTTGCAGTTCTACAGAACGAAGATCAGTAGAGCCATCATCAAAAAAGACGCGGCCGGGGCTTTTGATCTCTACTTTGACGGATTCTCTTATTTTTATGAAGGTATGACTTCATTTTTAAAGCAGAAATGATGGCACGAATATGATTTGAGTTGCGGAGAACGGGTTGATCGTCGATTTGACAAACTATTTGGGCGACTGCTTCGAAAAATCTCAGTTCGAACCTTCTGAGCAGCTTTTTTCGTTAATTGCAAAGGTGAGAACAGTTTCTATTGTGAGAAAACTTCAGTGGAAATGATTGTGATTTTTAAGGTTGTTCTTCGGTTTGGTGATGACAACGATCACCTTCCGCCGTCAGAAGATGTCGTACAAGCTTTGCTGGACGCTCGCCAAAAGTTCATCGATTCGACTGTCCGATGGTTGGTTTCGAAATAATTTCTTCTATTTTTGTTGATCAAGAAAAGTTTGAATTAAAATAATGTCTTCTTTAAGATGGATGATATTTCTATGCTGTTTTAGAATTTTAGAGAATATGATGAGAGTCCATGCGCTCAATTTTTTGAAAAATTTCCAATTCAAGGTCCAAGAAGTTTGCTCGTGGGAATACTCAAGAGCACCGTTTCGGCTTCGCAGATCTCCATTCTCACATTGGCGACGCTTTCTTCGAGCAGAAATCTCTTGATATGGCCCACAACCATTATCTCTTGTCCAACGATCCCAATGTAGGCGATCTTTTTCTTATCTTCAACTGATTGAAAATTTCAGAAGCTTTCCAGTTTTTTGGCCGACATCCAGAAGACTTTCGCTCCTAGCTCCGATGCTGATCTTATTATCGCTCGTGCCGTTTTACAAGTGCGAGAGTATTTTAGGCTTCTAAAAAAAAAGATTACAGTTGCTTTGTCTCGACATGTTCCCCAACGCGAGAGAAGTCCTCGTGCTTTACAGTAAGAAGACTGGAAAGAACATTCATCAGCTGCCTCTGATGGCTTTTGTGGATTCTTTGATGGACGCTGTTTGCTTGAATAATGTAAAGAAGCTTTTTTTAAAAAAATAATTGAACTCAAATCAAGGTTAACAAACTGAATTTCCTCTTGGAAACGTATGAAGAGCAGCTCGAACGAGATCCTGCACTGAAGTCTTACATTGATAAGGCGAGTTTGAGAATGTGCTGTTAAATCAGTAATAATTGCTTTTCAGATCGGAAAGTTTTATTTTGGTTTCAAGTCTCCGAGCCAAGGAGGTTTTCGAGATATTCTTAAAGGTCAGCAAATTAAAACTTATGTGACTTGAAATGAAAATAACAAGGAGACAATGGGTAATATTTATAAAAAAAGCCTGAAAAAAATATCGATCTTTTTGAAAGTTGACTCTCAGTAACTTTTTTTCTGAAAAAGTGTAAAAAAAGGAATCTCATCATTAAATTGTTAATAAAAAGTAATATTGGCGCCTATGACTATTTTGAGTATGCCTGACTAGTAAGTATCAGAACTGAAATACCAGTTTCAAAAAGCAGTACCGAAAATCTAAACGATTCGAAGTTTATTTGTTGCATTTGAAGCTGAGTATAATAAGATATAGCCAAACCATGGAACCAAAAAAACAAAAAAAAAATTTAGGAAATCTGATATATTTTCAGGCCTTATGGGGTCTGATACTACTGAAGAAACAGCCAAGTCTCACCTGGCTGCCAGCTCCGCAGCTCAAGCTCAATACAAAGCTCGTCCAACCCCTGATGCCGACCTTGACGACGGCTTCACAACTGCCGATGAAGACTCGCCTCCGACTTCAGCTCGTGGAAATATGGAGATTGATGATGATTTGGACTGATGGACTCTTCACTGATCGCAGCTTGACTTTTTTCATTTGGGTAGATTTTCATGGTACTTGTTTTTTTATAATTCTCAAATTTTGGCTTTCTGATACCAAATCTTCTTCTTTTCTGTTCTCATTGGTTTTCATTTTTTTGATAATTTCTTTAAAGATTTATTGCTTGGTGAAATTGAAACAGGCTCTCATTTTCTTTCTCATTATTTTGCTTGAATGCGACGTTTTTTTGTTCTGAATGAAATTATTATTTATTTATTTGTGGCACAAAACAAGTACAAGATTTAACATTGTACAGTTGAAAACGAGAATTAATCGGGAAAACAATATTATGAACGAGAACACGTTAATCAGCAAGGTCTCAGGCCTAAATGAAATGCTGAAAAAACTGTTTAGAACAGCGATTTTTCATCATCATGTCAACCTAAGAAACCCGCGAGGAGGCACAAACCGGCAAAAAAAAAGAAACTGCGGCGTAGGTTATTCTAAGAATACACGTGTGGCCATCTCACCCATTCTGGCAATACTTTCTAACTTTTTCAAAGTTGAACTGAAGAAGGCGACCCGATGGGAGCTGATATTCAAGGATTCATAGGAAGTGAGATCGACTAATTGGCTTGAAGTTTGGAGACGCTGAGGACGGTGTGGGCGAGCTTGGCGGTGTTCCTCCGGTTGAGGATATCTGTTGCTGAACACATCTCGCTCTGGAATTCAAATATGTTGCTTCGATGTCTATTCAAACGCTCCTTACTTCTGGAACTCCACTGCGTTTGCAATACTGCAGAAATCGCTCCACGTTAGTTTTGCTGCGGTTTGTGACAAGAGGCTGTAATTTTGAAAAGTTATTGCAATATCAATAGTTTTTTTCTGTTCCTTTTTCTTCCATTAGCAAATAAAAATTTTTGATTATTGGGGGAAAAAGGTAGTCTTTCAGTTTTGGAAGAATCTCATTTTTTTAAAAATTTTTGATCTTGTACATTTCAAAAATGGGCATAGACAGACTTTTGTTTCTGTTTTCGATTGAGAAACTTTGAAGAAACTCACAAAATCAGCAGACGTGGCGATGTTCACCGCGTCAGGGTGAATTTTGTTCAAGAAGCGGCAAAGGTCTGAACCGTCGCTCAACTGCGCTCCGAATGCTGCTTCACCACGGTTAACGGCATAACTGCAAATATTTTTTAGTTAGATTAAAAGTGCTATAAATATTATAAGCAAGCTTTGGTCTTTAAACTTTTTAAAGTCGTTTAGAACATTTTCAGATTTTTCAACTTTCTAACATTTGAGCCATCTTCAGAGAAATCCAAAAATTTCACTTACGTGACTCCTAATTTGTCACGGAGAAGTTTTCTAGCGGCATCGATTTCGCTGTTGGTCTTCGAAGCTATTCCTGAAAAATCGGAGACTTGAATAGATATAGTGCTTTTTGATCGTTGATGTTTTCGATAACCTGAAATGACTCAGGGCTTTTAGGCTAGGAGGACTCAAAAATATTTATTTTGACAAACACTCAGCAGTACTTTGAAGTATAAAAATATAACCATGAAGGAACTCACTGGTAGCCGTGGTGGTGATTACAGGTTTTTTCATTTCTTCTGATTTACGGTCCTTAACCGGAGCTACTCGACTTGTTGCTCCTGTTCCATTAGTCGCTATAAATGAAAAAAAGGAAACTACAAGTTCAGAAATGCTCCGGCCAACCTTTGGGCACCGCGCTCACTTTTGAGACTGGTTGCGGAGACGACAAATGCTTTTTCACGCCGGTAGACTTCTTGAAAAAGAAACTTTAGAGACAAAAATGACACTTTTTCTGACCATTTGAGACGCTGACACGGTGTTCAGCTTTGTGGGACCTTTGATCATTGGGGCAACTCGAGATGTTGGCTTTCTCACTGCAAGAAACTTATTTGAAGGAAAATTAAGGCTTTTCTGTATAGCCAATCATTCGCGGCTCGAAAGGCGACAAGGGTAAAGCAAAAGTGAGCGTTAAGTACGCGATGCGGCTTTTTGTTGGGGGCTTCGAAGTCAAACGCGATCATGAACTAATGGAGATAGAAACAATTTATAATTTTTTTCTTTAATTTCTTCAAAAAACTTTTTTTCAACGCAAAAAAATTAAAAAAATCAAGAGTATCGAAAAAAACTATAATATAGAGAAAAAAATCTGAAAAAAAGCGTGGCTCGCAATTGACCTCTAATTTCCCGCCTAAGAGCCGCGTCGCGTACGCAACGCTCCACTTTTTATCAATAGACCCATCTCCTCTTTCAAGTCAAGAAAAAAATTGAAAAAAATTTAAAAAATCTCACTCTGGTCACAAAGTCTTCGAAAGAAGTTTTTTGATTTTACCATGATTTTATTCATTTTTTCAGAGTTCACGCAAGTTTTATTCAACGAACCAGCAGTTCCGTTGGACAGATTGGTATTTGTCGCACGGTGACTGTTGTTATTTGCTGCGTCATCTGCGCAACTGGCGACGTGCACTGGAGTGGTTCTGATGTTTTCTGGAAAAGATTTCGATTACCAAAACAAGGATTATTACTGCGGTTCGATTAATTGTTAATGAAGCATTAAAACGACCTTTTCCAGTCGGCGTCTCTCCATTTCGCGTTATATTTCCATTCTCAGGGGCACTCCCGTTGTTCACAATCTGCAAAGCGTTACTCGATATTATAAGATTAGGCTTTGAAAGCAAAAAACAGTAAACTTTCGGAAAATTCGAACTGTGTTAGGGTTTGATAGTTCATCCGTTTCATGAACAAGACTCAGAGAAAGCTTTTAATATTTACACCAGAAAAAAACGTTGAGAGTTGATTGCTTCTCAAGTTTTTCCGTCTTTAGAAATTCCTCCAAAAAAATTTTTTTTTCAAACTTTTTGTTACTTTCCAAAGGTGTTACTTAAAAAAATGGAAAGAGTTAGACAAGCAGAGTTACAAGGAAAAACTTTGGAGTCAGTTTTTAGTTTTTCTGGATATGGGAAAAATATATGTATTAGCTTTCAAATGAACGCGGAGGCGAGTGTGAGCCTAACCCTCAGAGTTTTGCTTATCCTCATTTTGGAATTTCTGAGATATTTTACCTGAACATTTCGGATGCTGGGATGTCGCGCAACACGGACGACGTCGGTAACAATTGTAGTTTTTGGCTCGGAGATTTCCTTCAAAATTAGTTTCTTTGTTTAAAAGGGTGGAGAAAAGTTAGAAAAAAAAACACGAAAAACATGCTCGATAGAAAAGGGAAAAATGGAAGAGAGGTAGGTCGAAAAAAGAAATCACACTTTCTAGCTACTCAAGACAATTCAACGTGCTCAACTCTTCACCTGCAAAACCGTGCGCGAGTCAGCTATTTGTCGAAATAACCAAAAAATGTCAGAATTAAAAGACATGTTATGATTTTTCAAAGGGTATTGCTTACTGTGTCTAACGTCTATTGCAGAAGATTACTCGCTAGCCTACTTACAACAAAAATTTCCCCAGAAATGAGTCAAAGAAAAAACAATTACCTGCGGCTTGGAATCCTGCTTATAAGTGATGGTTTTAAGGTCAATGCTGGTTCTGAATAGTAAGTTTTTTCAGATGAAAAGCCAAATTCTTCGGCTCACTTGTAACTACTTGGAGTTCTTGGCAATGTTCTGGCGGTCGACACTGTTTTACAATTGAGAAGCCATTTGAAGAGGTAAGCAACTCCCTGCAAAGTTGCAAATTGCAAGTTTGAAAGGTCAGAGATAAAGTTTTTGAAAGACGTTATTTGGAAAAAAAGTTTAGGGTTTACTGAACTTTGGTAAACCTCCACAGATAGTTTCATTGTTGTAATTTTGCTGATTTTCTCTCGGCGGTTCGTTTTTCAGTTCTCAGCGCTATTTAAAATAGCCTCACTGCGGCAGTAGAAAATCGAGCCATTCTATATGCGACCATGGATACGTTCCTTTTTCATGAAACTTTTTCATCGAGGGAAAATAAACTTAATTTTCAATTATGTTTTCATCTTGTTTCCATCTATTCATGACCAGCTTTCTCTTGTCTCCATTCTCAGAAAAAAAACCTCCAGGCAATAACCTTTTCAGAAACTTCCGGCGGCGGATGCTCCAATCGGTTTCGCTGCAATAAAATCGTCTGCAGCTGCTGCATCTGGACGAGTTCCCGCGGAAGGACCGTTATGCGGTTGTCCGTGAGGTCCAACATTCGCAGCTGCATCGAGCAGATCTCTGCAGGAAAATCGTCATTTTCACGATGGACCTCATAAACAGCTCGTTACCCGCCGGAATCTCGTCGATTTTGTTGTTTGACACGTTCAAAACGCGAAGTTCTTTCAGATGTCGGATGTAGGTCGGCAGGAAAGTCAAGTCGTTTGAAGAGTAGTCCTGGAAATTAGAAACTGATTTCGAAGGTAAAAAAAATAGGAAACGTGAAAGTTGACAGTTGACAGTTGGAAGTCCCTGTGCGTCTGATAGAAGTTTTCTCATAAAATAAAACTTCGCTTAGATTTTTATCGTCTGTCATTTATTTGAAAAAAAAAGTCTTTGCTTATCAATCTTCGTTCAGGTAATATCTTATTTTCAAACCGAAATCATCGACACAAATAGAGAAGGTTAAATCGAAATGAAAAGTTTGGATTAGCAGCTATCTGTAAAACATCGTTAGTATTGTTTCTTACTTTTTGAAAAATTGAAATCATAGTTTTCCAAATATTTTGAATTTTGGTGAAAAAATAAGTAAACACCCAATTCCTTTCAGAGCCCAATTTTTCCAATATTTTCCTTTTCAATTCTACAATTTTCCACCCTGACATAAATATTACAAACTTACCAGCCAGTTGAGCGTTCCTGCGGCCTCGTTGATTGATTTGGGTATCGTCGTGATTCGATTTCCGGCAAGAATTAACGTTTTGAGCGGCAGCTGGAACAACTCGTTCGGCACCTCGGCGAGTTTATTGAAACTAAAATTTTCAAATCAATACGAACCAGGAAACTTTATTAACCTGAGGTCAAGATAACTAAGTTGCTCCAAAGTACAAATTGGTTGCGGGAACAAAATTAGTTTATTGTCTCGGACCAGTAAGGTCTTTAGACAGTCAAGCAATTGGATTTCGTTGGGGAATTTGAAGATTTGATTCTCGCTCACATCTGAAAAGTACAAGTTGATTCCGGTTCGGATCCCTGGAATTCTGCTAGATTTTCTCTGACATCAATAATTATTCAATCTTTTTTGCTTCGCTATTTCAGGACCATTACATCGGTGGAACGAGCTCAATTTCCCACACGAACACAGCGAAAATGAGTTTTGCATGGGCCTCAGCTCGTCAAATCGAAAAAAAGCTTCGGCTCCAAACGAACGGAAATACGCTCTTTGAAAAAGCATTGGCTACCGGAATGCATTAGACCTCGTAAAACAAAGATGAGGCAACGATTTACTGCCCTTTGTAATTCAAAAAAAGAAAAAAAAAGTGAAAAAAACCGACAGAAAAAAGGCAAACCGAGAAAAACCAGGTCGAGCATGTCGACGTTGTCGAAGAGCTCAGATGGGAACTCGTGGAGCCCTGAGCCGCGGAGCTCAAGTCGACCGGAGAGCTCGGCATCTTTGAAGTGGGAAGCCAGTGGTTTGGTTGTGGGAACCACGGGTTCCTGGAAATTTATGATGAGACAGGAAATATAGCAGTCGGAAAAAAAGTAAGTGTAATCGAATGATAAGAACTTCCGAGGATAGGAGCGCAGTTAAACCTGTTTCATTGAAATGATTTTTTGAACGCTTAGTTCAAAAAGGAGCTTGACTATTTTTCACAAACTTTTTGAAAACCGAAATTAAGGCATGAAGAGTTTTGGACGAAACGAAGTTTAACCAGGTGGAATTAATTTCCAATTACCACTGGAAGGTCACGAAACTGATTCTCTCGAGTCTATTTCGAATTTCGCCCTTTTTTACCTATTCAATGGAAGTTTTGAGAGATGACAAATTTCGGAAGTTTCGGAGCAAAATGATGTGAAGTAAAAAAATTTACGCAGGATATTTAAAAGTTCCGATGAAATTTTCCCAACTAAGCGCTTTTTCAAGCTCTTGCTACACATGAAAAAATAAACTCAAAAGTTAATTATGTTCATAAGATATCTCTTTCAAGGCAAATAAGTCCTTTCTGTTCCATTGGAAGGTCTTGCGGGCTCAACTCGCGCACTGACACGTTTTCAATTTCAGAGCCAAAGGCAAACAACAGAAGGAACAACGGCAAGCAGCACCTCCCGCTGCGTCACTCGGCTAAATGTCCTTGAGACAGCCATTTTTCGCCTTGTATTTTCATTGATGGATTCGATGAGCTGTCAAATGGAACGGCTTCACATGTAACATGAGAAGGTAGGGGTTTTCGGAAACCAAGCTTCGAAAATGAAAGGGCAGAAATCACATTTTATAAGCGGATCCGCGAGCTATTAATTTCACGCGTTCAATCATTTCTCCGTTTCTCAGTTGAATACTCGAAAAATCGAATTTTCATAGTTCAGTTTCAACTTGACCCCACACAAAACCTCTATTTTAGAAACATGTGCAAGTGATGCATAGGGATCAGTTTCCCTTTTTTTTCTGCACAAAAGAGGGATAGTTTTTGTTTGCCCTGATTGGAATGAAACACAAAGGGCGTTGTTCTACAGAGTACCGTTTTCAGAATTCCAAACGAGATTTCTCTTCTTTCAGGTTTTGAAATGAAGTTGGAATACTTGATTCTTGTTATCATGTTCAAGAGAAAATTGAGTTTCAATTGACCAATCATTTAAATAAATTTTCTCATTTTTTTGATATTTTTTTGTTTTGAAAAAGTTAAAAGTGATCTATAAAAGAATTCCTGCTAAGAAACTGACGGTTAATCAACATATCAGAAGCCAGCTGATATTTTCAACAAGTGATCGCAAATTATTTTCCAGCTTTTTTCTAATTCATTTTCCATCGTTGAATAAATTGCATTTTTCAAATGTTCCCTAAATTATTTTTCTTCAACTTTCATTCACACGATCAGGACTTCATCAAAAAAGTTTCCTTGACCCTTCATCTGCTTTGGGGCCGCTAAAAAGTAATCAAAAGCCGCGTCGCAGTCGCAAACCCCAAGGGATGGTGTCAATAGTGCTGCAAAAAGGTTAATACTCCGGCCGGCGAGGCCTCGAGACGAAGAAAAAACCTCTCGCGGGAGCTTTGCAAGACCGATTGAATGGTTGTTTCTGCCTGAGTTTTTTTAGTCGAATGCAGGAAAAACCTCACAAAATTTTGTTATTTCCTGCCGGCACGCCGTTCATTGTCTGATGCCAAAAGCTATTGGGAGAGGCAAACGATTGAACAGAGAAACTGGTTGCTGGAGGTATAGTGAGTCTTGGAAGAATATGAATGAATTGGAATGAAGAAAACTCAAAAATTCTGTTCAAAACGGAAATTTCTCTCCAATTCTGAGTCACAGAAGAGACCTAAACATGCGCGAAAAAATCTTCAAAAACATTTTGAAAGAAATTTGCGAAGATTCATCAGGAGTATACTAAGATTGAGAATGAATTTTGAATACTTCCAAAAAAACTTTTTGAGTTGTTGATTTTTTTCTGATACTTTATGATTTACGTTTTGAAAAAGTTACGTCAATCGATAACCATGATATGAATTGAAAAAAAGTGAAGTCACAAAGAACCTTGTTCAAGTCAAAAATTATTAAAAAGAATGTAATTTTAAATCAGATTTTTTTGAATGCTTCCTAAGAATCAATTTTTCGGGAAAAATAAGTTGGATTTAATGAACTCTTCACTCCGTGGCTGATGACATGAAAAACTTTTAAGATCAATTATCAAAATGGGGAAAATTCGTAAACTAGTTCCCCACAGCAGTTGGTGTTGGATTGCATGAAGGCCAGCTTCAAACATTTTTGGACATTTTTTCAAACTGACTCAATATAAAACAGGAAAATTGAAAGTATCGTCTCCCCAGCTTCTGAGCAACCTAAGACAACCAAACAGCCTAATAAGATATGCAAATGTGCTCCGAGGACAGTGTACCAATTGATCGCGATGTTGTTGTACTACACCAGCTACGCTCCTCGCAGATGACGTTTTTAGTCTCTGCCTTTCTTCTCAGATCGCGAAGGAGAGCAGAGTAAACTATAGGCGCATATATCCTCCGCCACAGCTGTTTTTTTTAGAGCAACTGTTATTGCGGTTTCAGCTTGTCAAATTATAGAGAATAATGAACTTCAAGACAAATATAGTGTTTGAAACTAAAACTGTCAAACTCGAGAAAAAAAATCCGAAAAATTAAAAAAACGAGAATGGTATAGAAAGAAAAAAGTTCGGGCTGCTGGATGACAATTTAAATTCAAATTAGAACCTCGTCAAAGAATGTAGAGAGAAGGAATATATAATACTGATAGATGATATAAATTTTTAGCCGCCTTTGTTTTTTTTTCAGTGCTTCAGAAAAAAAAAATTTCAGAAAAACTTATTATTGACGACAAGAACTTAACTTTGAAACCTCAATCGATTTCGAATCTTTTATAAAAAATGAAGGCTAGAATTGAGAAGATTCTGAATGGAAAAAACTTCAAAAAAATTAACTACTCAGTGAAAAGCAGGAAAAAGAAGTGAGAATGAGCCCATGGGAGAGATGGGAGAGAAAAGCTATGAGTTTCGAGTCTGGTTCTGATTGTTTTTCAGTCCCCAGGAGCTGCAAGTAATTGTGAAAAATAAAATTGATCATTTATTTCAAACTCTTCCCCGCTCTTTTCCGTCGAGCTTTTTTTTGAGTATCGTATCAAACGAAGGAGAAGGGTGGGTCGTCAAATAATCAGATGATTGAGGAATTCTTGCCAAACGAAAAAGTTGAACACGGTTTTCTAGATAATTTGAAAATACTATTAGTCACTCCTTTCAGACTTGAATAGCAAAATGAGTTTATTAGAAAGGGTGAAGCGTTGCGTGTGCGGCGCGGCTTTTAGGCGGGAAACTCGTCAAATTCGAGTCATCATTTTTTTCACTCCTATTTTGACAGTTTTTTTCATAATATATTTTTTTATGGTTTCAAAACATTTAGTCGGACAAAAATAGAAGAATAAAAAAATGATAAAAAAACTTTTTTTGAATGTTTTTTTCATGAGTACATTTGACCTCGAGTCCACCGCCTAAATTCGCGACGCACACGTAACCTTTGCCAATCTAGCTATCTTGATTTTCGAATCCAAAAAAAATTGACTATAACCGTGAGGGAAATGATGACCAAGCGAAATTCAGCGAAAAATTGAGAAAAACAGCCTTTTTCTGTTTTAAAAGATCGAGCTTCATATCATTAATAAAATCGGATCATTTCGCAATATTATCAAAAAGAGTTCTTGGAAAACTCACAGCGCCAATGCTAATGGAAGAGACGAGAGTGGTTGAGCGGCTGACGGAAGCCTTGACGCTGTGATCCGAAAAAGTTTCTTTGTCCTTTTCCTTCTTTGCTTGACCCGTGTCATCTGCCCGTTTTTTCAGTTTACCCGTCAGCGTTGAGAACCCAATCATCTTAAATGCTGCTGTGTATTCATTGAGAGTAAAACTAGAACAACGAAAAAAATTTCCACCGTGTAAATGAAAGAAAACCGAAAAGAGGAATATTTGAACGAGAATCAAAGCAGAAATGAAGTTCAGAGAAAAAAAGTCGGGCGTAATCAAAGTTGTGCGCTCTATGGATAACTATCCTCAGAGTCCCAGTACAAACATTGAAAAGTTTTTTTTTTTCAATTTTTTATTTTCATTTGATCAAAATGAAAAGATGCCAGGCAATATTAATCCAAACTGGAAAGTATCAAAAACAACAAAAAAATTACTGGTATTAAATGGGAGACGCTCACGAAGTTAATCGATTTCATCATATAATTTTTCATTCTTTCACTAGGACTCACAAAATTGGCTAACTTATGATCATTATCATCAACTGAGAAAACTGTAAAAACAACGAGACTCATATCTTTTGAACGGAGCCTATCCGTTTCCAAAAAAAGCGCAAAGAGAAGGCGGAGCTTGAAGCCTTTCAAGCAGAAAAAAAACTGAAAAAAATATATATAAGCTTGAAGTGGCGGGAAAAATTTTAATTCAAGCCTCTTTGATCTCCTTTTTTTTTGGCTAATTTTTTTGCCAATCCATTTTTGCTTTTTCAAACAAAAAATATACACATCATGCGAGTAAAGAAGAGATGGACGGCAAACGAGCAAATAGATATAGATGTAAAAAAAAAGGAACGCGATCCGCTGGACAGATAGCAATGCAATCGAAACCAACCAGTGTATAGGAGTGTTGTGCGGACATGTGTATGTTTGTAAACGCGTGCAGTTGGTACAAAAAACGTCTTCCGCCGAGTGGCCAGTGGGAACTTTTCGCCGAGTTTCTTTGATCTTTTTTACCGTCGTTGGGATTATTCATGATACGGTACTGATTGGACGCATCGGAGCATGTGCGTGGGAAAGTCCGACGGCTAAAATTCAAATTTCGAGTTGTTTGCAAGGCGATTTGATGATGGGAATGTGGATGGTACCGTGCAAACGTTCGTGCCCTTTTTGAATGTGTTTGTTTTTCACCATCTTCTGGCTCTTAATGAGAAAATTTTATGTCGAAAAAAAGATCTTTGCAGATCTTTCCATAGAAAACCTTTCTCTAACACAGAGCTTGATAATTGAAAAAAATTTCAAAGCTTTTTTTCAAAAAAAGGAAGATTAAGGATTAAAAAGAAAAAAATTCCACCTATATTCACAATATTTCCTTGTTCAAAACAATTATGACTAAATTTTTCAAAAAAATCTTTAGATTGTGTTAAATAAAAGCAGAAGCGCAATGATTTTGAACTTCAACATGGTTTCAGAAAAAAAAAGCCAAAAGTAGCTTTTCTCGATGTTTTGAATGTTTGAAAGAAAATCGAAATTTTTTAGAGTTTTACGTTCAGTTCTCAATTCTCATTAAAAATGTTTTCCTCGGATTCTGAGAACGGCCACTTTGTTAAGAGAAAAAAGTAAGAACGGAGAAATTTGTGAGATATCTACGACAGAATCCATTATCTCCCTTCTCGAGGCCTATCAAAATGAAATACTCCCATCTTGAAAGGGCTCCGCAATAATTTGACTTTTTTCTAAGTATCGACCTTTTTTTTTTGTCAAAATCTCACACTTATAACATTTTCTGCACTTTTTCCAAGACGCCTCGCCAAATCTTGATTATGCATCCGAGGCTTTCTTATTCCAGTTCGCATACTTTTTTGGCTTCAAAAAAGGAGAAGTCGACAAATTGCAGTTCCTTGTATAGCAGTAGTACAAGAAAACGGCCTTGGAAATTCTTTCATTTTTCTCGCTCCAAAATTGGTGTTCCCTTGCAAATGTATGCACATAATAGCAGGAATTTGGTTGCGGTGGAGCATGACACCGCTGAAAATCGAAAAAAAAGAGAAAAAAAGCCCTGGAATGGGGGAATCGTAACAAATCGGATAGTGGATGTCGGAGAGACGGGAAAAGCAATCTGATTGCAATTAAACAACTCATCAAATAGTGTTGACGTCTTTTTGTGAACAAGCGGATCATAAAAATGTTTCTGAAGAAAAGAAAAAAGAGTGAAGGAAACGTGGATACTGGCTTGATACGACAGAAACTTACGAGTCAATACTGTTTACAATAAAAAAAAGCAAAAAGCAAAAATAGCATTTGTTACGGCGACAACAAAAACTTTCGAAATTCGATTATCTCGACAAAAATATCATATCGCTCAAAAAAATCTTGCCATTCTGAAAGCTGAGAATGATAAAAGAAATCGAAAACTTCAAATAAATCTGGCAGAATGGAGTTAACTCTTCATAACTGTGAATTCAAATGGTATTTGAAAATTTTTGTTACAGCAGCTACGCACTTTTTGAACTTTGGGTTAATAGGATCATGAACTGCTTCTGCAAGAAAAAAATATCTTTTAAAAATCAGCTGACGTTTTTGCCATTGGTCAAGCCATGTTCAACTTTTCGAAGTCACAGGGTTTCCTTTGAGAAAGAAGTTTGGAGCTTTCGAGTCTTTCATATTAGGAAATAGGCCTAAAAATCCGAAAATTCGTCGCCTAGCCGGGCTGAGTACAGATTCAAACAAAGGAAAAGACGCTTAACAAGAGAAATTTCAAAGCAAACACGACCTAATTTGGGTAATCAAAGTCGGAGAACACGAAAATGAGGTGTCCGAAAAGCAGGAGAAGGACGGTCCAAGTGCAAGAAGCAGCAAAACTAAGAAAAAAACGGAGGAGCGGAGGGCAGGCGGCGACGGATTGCGCAAAGGATTGGTACACGGCCGCACCTCTTCTTCTCTTACCGCGGAGGACGCCGTCCGCCCTCATCCAGCCGTTCTTTTGCCCCTTCTTTCCTTTCCGCTTCACTCATACTAATACAATTTTAAAAATGTTTTCAGCGAGCTTCCACAAAAGAAACGCCTGCGGTGTTGTGAAAAAGTGGCGCTGTGAAGAGAAAAAAGTGTCGGTTTTGCTTCAGGGTTTTTCGCGCGCGGAGAAAGGCAAGTAATGGCACATTTGAAGGGTCAAGAGAAGGCGCGAAATTTGAACGGTTTCAATCCTTAGTTTGATTATTTGATTACTTGATTATCTAATTTAAAATCATTCAAAGGCTAACAAAACCAGCTGAATTTTATTTGAAAGAAGCCTTTTTTCGACGAATGGAAGTTTATCAGCACTGTGATTTCTTGTTTTTTTGTTCTCTAGTAAAAAGACTGATTATGTTTTCAACTTCCTTCGTTTTTTTAGCAATCATTTTTATTTGCTTGAAAATGGAAAAATGTTTTGTGAGGCCCGCCCAAAAAGAAGAAAACGCAAAATTTTTTTAAACAGCATCATAACAGCTTTGTAAAAAAAATATAAGTGAAAGAGAAAAATAGTGTTCCAAAATGATTGAAACATTACATTATCGAGAAGTGAGGATTTTTTCAAACATGAAGTACTCCTTCATTTAAGAAAAATTTTTCGAACATAAAGAATGACCCTAACTTTTTCTGAATTACCAGCAGAAAAAGAGAAAAAAAAAGTTGGAAGCTATTGGAACGGGGAAGAATTGGCAACAAGACGCCGTGAAAGAATCGACCTCGAGCCGTCTGTTTCATTGGTGGCTAATGAGGACATTCACATGTTGCCAAAGTGATAGCGTAAAGATCGCAGAAATTAGCGGTTCAATGCATTAGTGAGACGAAAAAAGACTCGACTTTTAGTTGCAATATATCGATTTTGCATTTGAAAAAGACGAGAAAGTTTTTCAAAGAAAAATCTAGTATAACGAGAAACATTACATCCCTAGAAATAAAAAATAGCTAACAAATCCCAGAAAAAAAAACAGTCATAATTATAAAAAGCAATAAGATAATGAGAAAATAATGGCTTCTTCGATCTGAACTTTTCCAAAACTTTTATGAATCATGAAGAACTCCGACTTAAGTGTTGCTAATCTTACTTGAAATGTAAATGGATTAAATATCTATATTCCCTTACCAGGACACCCTGGGACCTAGATATTTAAAATACCAGCAGCTGGTTAGTGGGATGTACAACTGAAGCAAGGAGCTGAATCTGACGCAGGATAACACCAAAAACAAGCTAAGCACGGATTTTAGTATATTTGGCTGAAGTCATACTCGACGCCTGACACTTTTTAGAGACATGGCTGCGGCTCTCGCGCAAAGATGGACGCAACAAGTAGTCGCCAGGGAGGAAAAATATGAATATGAAAAATTTTTGGGCGTCGAAAATCAACGTCTTTCAAAGGTCCTACCGTCAAGTACGTCGTCACACCCAGGGGAATCGGAAAAAAGAGAGCAGAAAATGAAAGAAGAAAAAGTTAACAAGTGTTTGACACTGAACGAAATCATTTCCACCAAATAGTTCGCCCCTGTCTCGAGTACTTTTTGCGACAAAACACAAGCTGTGCAAACTGTTTTCTGCAGATTCTACGTCAGCAGACGTTTTTTGGTTCAGTTTTTTCAAAGCGCTTGTAGAGGCATTGGGTGTAGATTATCTTCTCGGAAGTTCAAAAATGAGTTTTTTTTTGTTCAAGAGTAGGCTGAGTAAAAAGCTTTCAGTTGGAATAATAAGCTAGAGGTTTAGAAAAGACAACTTTTATTTTTGTGATTATAAACAATAGCTGTTCAGTAAAATTAATCTGGAATGAATGAGCTCTAAATAATTTTTTTGATACTTTTATTTTTTTCCACCTTCAGTGTGAAAAAAAATTTATCAAAAAGTATTAGTTCTGTTTAACACTTCGTGGAACATTAGTAAATATTTTTGAGACTATTTTCTACTGACGGAATGAACCGTTTAAAAGGCTGCTACATAAAGATGAGAATAAAACGTGAAAACCGTTGATTTTTGGAAGATGTGTTCGCATTACACTTGAAACACGAGAAAAAGCGTCAAAAAACACTCGAAAACCTTTTTTTACAGCTAGACCTCACCTCAATACGAGTTGTAAACAGAGCATAAGCTGCGGCGGAAGAGTCAATCAAAGCGGAAAGTCAAATAAAAGATCCACAGAAGAATATGTTTAGTGCCATCGCAGATTCAGTTCTCATTATTTTTCTATATTTCTTGTAAAGAGAAATGCAAAGCTGAAGACAAAGACGTACGGATCAAACGAAGAGATCAAAATGTTTGCAAATAAGATATCGAGATCGGCAAATAATTGGACATTTTTTGAGGTCAAGTAGGCGGGGCGAATGAGTATTGCGCTCCTTTCATTTTTTTTAAATTTCAGATTTCACATTTAAAAGCCTGTCAACTCGTTTTCGATTTTCGTCGTGTTTTTTAGGACAAATTATTCCCGGCAATTTTTTTTGGCTCTCTTATGAAAATTCACTTGACGTACTTCTGCCTGCGAGTTGAAAAAACTAATTTTAGTAATTTTAGCGATGGAAGGTGTAAATATTTGGGTGCTCGAACGATAATAATTTGAAAAATTTTTTGTTAATTTATAAACTCCAGCTAGAGAATGATCATAAAGTTGCAAAGAAAACTTGTGGAAAATAAAGAAAAATGAACATTTCAAACTTCAAATTAAAAAAATTTCGCAGAGTGAAAATTTGGAAAAGGTTGCATCTCAATCTTATTCAACTTTTTTTCCCGTTTCAAGCCTGGAATTTCTCAAAGCGCAGTACAAAAAAATAATGCGTCAAATAGGACAATCAGAAAAACGAGAAGACGAACGAGGCTTGTGCAGAAACATGACACCTGTCTCGCAGAAAGCTTTCCAACCAAAGAGTCGACACGAGTCCTTTCGCACTCTCAACGCTTTCCCTTATTAGGAGCAGGAATTTGACGTTCCTTTTCTTTCTCCGAACGCAGGAACACATTGATTATAGAAAAAGGCATGAGATGAGAAGCATAAACACGCGATATAAACGCTGAGGGCAACGGCACAAAAAAGAACTGAGCAGCGACACGGGCTGACGACAGCTGGCCCTCAAGATCGATTGCTTTTGTGACTAATGCGATCAATGTGAGCATCTGCAAATGGCATGATTCCTGGTCCAAGAAAATATCCAGACCTGAACCGCTTTTTGCGCTGTCGGCTAGCTAAGTATGAATTATTTTAGGATGGGAATTTTCCCGGAAAGGCCATCATCTCATGAGCTCCCATTTCCTTGTACTATTCAAATAATCCCATTAATATTCACGGGAGTGCAGTCTAAGCTGTTCGCTCGAATAAATTATTTTTAGCAGCGAAAATGTGCGAGAGACTTCGTATCAAAGTTCACTGCTCAGAATTTCAAGATTCTTTTTTTTAATTCTAATGATGTTATTCATTTCAATTATCAGACAATCCTCAAAATGTTCTTTTCGAGTTCAGAACACGAACCACTTTTGATTTTTAAAGTGAAGGGAATAATTCTTGCAAAAAATAAGGTCTATTTTTTTCAAAATTTGTTCCTAAAAACACTTGGACAACGAAAAAGAGAAAAGGAATGAAATTGTGCCTTCGAAAAAAAAACAAAAAAAAAACATGGAAACAGTTGTTGTGACTTCTAAAAACTCTTGAGTTTGAAATTAGAGTAATTTGTTTTAAAGCATCCAAATTAAAAAAATCAACTTGATGAAACTTTACTAATAAGGGGAACAGGAAGAAAAAATTCTTTTCGAGGTTAAGTTGAGTGAGTTTTTAAATGATAGAAACCAGATCCATCGAATTGCAAAAAAAAGTGAAAATTATACGCAGATTTTGTATCAAAACTAAAATTTCATCACGAATGAGTTGTGATTATCGTAACAATAAAAACGAAAAAAGAAGGAAAATGTCACCCTAATAATAATAATAAAAAGTCACATATCAAGCGAGTACTTCGAGAAAATCTCAACCAATTAAAAAAAAAAAGATTAAAAGGCACACAAGGTGGTCCACAGAGACTAGGCACCAGGTAGACGCTAGCTGCCAGGTGCCAAAAAGTTTTGGCGCGCCGGAGGTCGGCCGCTGTCCATCTCTCGCGTTTTGTTCGCGGCTGCCAAAAGACGCTTGACCTCTTGTCATTTTCCGCTGCGAGGAATCGTCATTATCGATTAATCAATCAATCAATTCATCAAAGTATGAACTTGCCAGAGAGTGACAGCTTAGCACCTGAGGCTCGCGTTGAAACTTTTTCTCAAGAAAAAAATTTCTTTCGTAGTTTTCAAACGTGATATAGCTCATTCTTAGTGCCATAGGGTGTTGTGGAGCTCAGAAATTTTTATGCACAGGACTAACTTTAGAAAAGCTTTTTGCGCTGAGACTTTCGAATATTTAGCCTATTTTTTTTACCAAACATTTCGAAAAGCCGTTTTGAAGAACTCCAGTCAATCACTGACAAAAACCAGAGTAATGTTTTAAAATTTTTTAGAACGAATTCAGGGAAGAACTCTTTGCAAACAGATTTATTGCAAAAAAAAAACAACAAGCAAAAATGAATTTTGAAAAATTTTTTTTTCTCCTACCTTTCTTTTTATCCTTGCAAGTAAAACTTGATAAAAAAAAATGGAATAAAAAGAATTGAAATGAAAGGATAGTTACCAAAAAAAAAGACACTTCAAGCAAAAGAAAGAGATTGAACCCAGCCGGCCAGCGACTGAGTCATTGGCCGCCTCTGACGGCGCCGTTGCACGATATTTACGACCTAAACGTTCACACGTTTTGGCGCGTAAAATTTGAATAATACCACCAGCCCGAGCCGCAATCGCCGTTGATATTTGTCGGAAGAGACGACGCATTCGCTTTACAGTCTTATAGGTTCTTAATGGGACGTCGAGCTCCACGGCGAGCCCTCGTAAACACTTGCTTCGTGGCTTGTTCGGCTTGTACTTAGAGCTGTTATACGCTTTTGGGATAAAGGAAGGAGCGAGAAAAATTAACAAAAAAAATATGAAAATGAAAGTTTCGACCTAATTATTATATTAAGATTCAATATAGATCCGATTGTTGGAAAAAAAAAGCCCAATATCGACTAACATTTGCTCCTCCTGACATACCTTATATTGCTGTCAACTCTGTATCCGTTTTTGATTGAATATACATCTAATCGAGAAATTTAGGGTGAAATTATTGGTTCCAATTTGAAGACAAATGCATAGAGTGAAAAACAGTAGTTGACTTTTTCTTCCGCTAAAAGATATTCGGAAGAAAATTCAACCAATCTTCAATTTTCTCAAGGTAAAGGTGGGAAAACGCAAAGTTTATAATGCAAACTGATGAATTGTTTTATTAGAGCATGATTCAAGAACGTCTCAATTGTTTTTTTTTTCAATTTCGAAATCTGCCGTAAACGGGTCATTGAGACTTTTTAATGGAAAAATATTCAATTTAAGTTGATATGATAGTTAAGTTGATATTGTCAGTTAGACCAAAAAAATTAGGTGTGGTTTTAACGATATTTAAAATATGCACAAAAATTGATGTTTTATTGAGAATATGCAAAGCTTAAAATTGAGAAAGAGGGAAAAATTCGACATAATAGCTGTTTCTGCAATTTCAAACAGATGAGATCGAGTGGATCCAGGAAAACGTTACAAAACGCTAAATTATGCACGAGAAACTAAACGCTCACAATATGAGATCAGGAGTGAAAGCGGTTAGAAACATCCGGTTCTCTTCGCAGTTGGCTGTAATCCGCAGCAAAGCTACAATCTGCCGACTTTCTGTCGGCTCTCCAATCTGGCTGCCAAAACCGTTCAGTTGCCAGACTAGAATTGGTTTGCGCCAAGTACTCGTTAGTCAGCTAAAAGAGAACATTTTTTGTTGAAATTTACTTGAAAAGATGTGAAGGTTAAAAAAAACGAATTTGAATGGACAGTGAAGGCCTTTTTGTTTTATTTTTTTCTAGATTTTCACAAAAAAACAATTTTCGTTTTTTTCAGTTTCTCGGTTTGATCATTTAGACTAAAGAATTTGTCCACTTTGAGAAAAAAATCCAAAATATATCACTTTGAGAGCATGGCAGATTTTTTTATTCATGAAATATTTTTTTACTAGGAATTTTTTTGAATTTTTTTAAAGGCACATACTTCCGTTGCTCTTTGAAATTTTTTTCATAAACAAAAAGTGACAAACAGTTTTTTTATTCAAAAATAGTACATCGGCCAAAAAAACGGATGAATTTACTCAAAGTCCACTGCTTTCAGAAGCCATCAATCTGCATAAAGTGCTTAATTTGGGGCTTTTCGAACTCTCATGAATTTTATGCAAGATATAGTCGAGTGCAATGTTTGCTCATTGGCACGTCGTGTAGTTCTGGGACGCGTAGATCGAAGGTGTCTTCATGTCGAACTCCATCAGGATCAAGAAGTAGGTGATGATTGCCGAGAAAAGCTGCAATTATCTCATTTCTACGAGGGTTTTTGCAGTGGAGAAAACGGAGAAAGCGCTTAAAGTGGAGGAAATAAAACTCAAGTGACCAGAGAATCATTCGATTCTTTTGTATGGTTATTCTCCAGAGCTCAACTTTTTTCATCATACTCGATTAATTTATGTACCATGAATTTTGTTCCTTTTCAACTGTAACTTCATGGACGGTTGAAAGCCTTTCCATATACATATTTCTAATCTTTTGACCCACACTGAGGAGAATCCTGCGGTTCATGTAGAAGTAGTTGCATGCGGACAGAGTGAGCTTCGTCGAGTGGATTTGGATGGCGAAGAATGTCATTTGCGCCTTAATTGTAACTCTACTTTGTTTTGACTCATTCCAAACGAACGCACCAACACAAGAAGATCTCTTTCTTCGTAAAAAGTTTCGTGGTACATCCGGAAGGAGGCCGAAAGGAGCTTGTCTCCCTGAAATCTCGGGGGACCGTGAGAAACTTATTTTTTGCGGTTTATGATAATTGATGAGAGCTTTTTGCCCTTTGGCTAGCGATAGAAGTCACTGACTTCTTCGTGAATCATGAAAGCCGGGATGCTGAACAGAAGAAGCACGATAATTGCGTTGACGATCCAAATAGAGATAGAGAGAGTTTCAGGCCAGGAGATCTGGAAACTTTTGTGATTTGAGCCTCACAACCGCTTCTACCTCAAAAACCTGATGCGACTTGAGGAGAACATACATCAACAAACAGAAGATGGGGATACAACAACCATACGAGTAAAATAGGGCAAACGAGAAGTAATCTTCGATGACAGTTTTCCCGTTGAAGATTTTCTGATATTCGACTTGTGCATCGTGGATCTTCTTCAGCGACATCTCCGGTAGAGGGCATCTAAAATTTTACTTTCTAATCAGTTTTATAGTAGAATATTTCTCTCACTCGTCCTGGTCCTCTGGGACCATTTCCAAGATGAGTTTTTTGATATTCTTTCTCAGAATGTTGCAATGGTAACAGAAAAGAATGGCCAGAGTTGTGATGGCGCATCTCGAAACAAAGATCTGAAAGAAACCAATTAATCGATTGATGTTGCAAAAAGTTAGAACTTGGAATTTTCAGAGAAAACTTGGGAATTTTATAGAGGTATGATTTTTTTGCTGAACGAGTACTTACTGCATATGCGTCAATGAGGACGCAGAAGACTGTTTCGCTTTTGAAATTCGGGGTAGCCGCCAAAGAGATGATCCCATATTTGGACACTGAAAAATTACACATGAGAGCTGCAATTGAACTAGTGATTCTAGCAAACTTTTTCAACTATATTTTTTCTCCAATTCATTCTCAATGAAGGAAATATATCAATAATTAAAGTTTTTCAACTTTCCTCTCTGTGCAGATTTCAAATGCAAATCCCATGAAATTATTGCCAAATTTCATGTTTTCCAACTTTCTTCGTTTTATTTGCCTGCTCATCTATCCCCACCCGTTCCAACGTCACTTTTCTTCTAATTTAAGAATTGGAGTCGTCCCTTGCATCGGTGGAAAGAAACTCGATAGTTTTAGAAGCGATGGATGGAAAAACGATACGACAACAAGAATCTCACTGGCATAGACGAAGGCCATGAGGAACGCCAGGAAGGCACTGATTCCGGCGAGGAAACTGTTGAAAGCGAGATGCCGCTGCTCACTTGCCTTCGACCGCGTGCCCTTCAAGTTCTCGCAGAGGATCTAAAACAGATGTTTGTTTCTTTCGTCTTCAGCTGACGGAAAGTGGATAATGTCTTCGGATTTGAACTCAACTATGAGAGAAAGTAGAAGCATCAAAAAGGTCAAAAGTTTCCAAAGAACTTTATTTCAATCTTTTCGAAACGTTTGCATTAGTAGCCGCTGAGATGCTCAAGACGCATTGCTTTCAAAAATATTCACATATAGCCAATCCATTCATTGAGTCATCATTTGCTTTTTCTCTGGTGTACGAATACTTAAAAGTCCGGTGCATTTGAAAAGTTTGGTTTGCGGCTGCTGAAGTTTTTTCCAGCAGCCGCAAATCAGTGAACAAGAGCCGAATGTTTGAAAAAAGTCGAAAATTGGAAGAATTCCGTGGAAAAACTATCTAAACTTATTCGATGATTTTAATTGTTATTCTTTATGCGGAAAACTTTTTTTGCGCGGTACCCAGGTTAGTTGTCAACAAATGAATTAATATTTTTTGATGTCCTTACCTTTAAAGGTAAAAGATTTTTTCCTCCCAAGGTGAAGAGAAGCGATGCCGCAAGAAGTCCACTAAAAAATAACATTATTTTTTTGACTCTTTTCAGCTTCCCTCATCAAATTTTTTTTAAAATACTCTTTGATTTTCCAGTAATTAATTATTCAAAGTAGATAGATGGCTGCGTGCAATGGTTCAGGTCCTACATAATAAATTCATCTTTGCACGTTTTATGTAGAGTTTTTTGCAGGCCTGCATTGCATTTACTTCCTTCTTTTAACTTTTTCGAGCAGTCGTTTTTTGGTCTGATTCCAAACAAGGCCAAAACCTGGCCATGACAAGGGCATTGCACAGAGTGAGAAGCGATCGAGGATCTACAATGACGGAATCAAGAGGCAGACGGGATCCATCCGGACACATGCCGATTTGGGAGAACTTTCGCGCCGTCGTGAAACACTGAACCATTTTGCGATTGGCAATTTGCATAACGAAATGGAAACGTTACCAGGGCGCCAAACACGATCCAACTGTACATTCGAAATGGGATCGTGTATTTTGGCAGGAGGGAATGGTTGATTCCGAGGAGAAGCAGCAGGTAGTAGATTGGGTAGAGCGTCTTGTCGCACAGCTTCAGCTTGTTGTTCTTCGACAAGATCCATGTCACAAGGCTCCTCTTCTGCTTGATTTCTGAGAATTTAAAGTTATAATCAAATAATTGATAAATCAATTCTTTCTTCTCATGGCTGGAGACCTTTTCAAAGTTACTCCATTATTTTAGGGGAATTGACATTTTAAAGCTGGATGGCTTTTTATCCACTGATGTGATAATCCATTCGGAACTGTGAAAATTTTTGGTTCAGAAACGCAAATTTTTTTAGGTTTTCAAAGATCTAAAAAAGTTATTCTGTAACCTTTCATCCGAAAAAAATATGCAGCAGCAAGGCCTGGACAAACGACTAAATTTCATATCAAAATAACCATTTCTATAAATTCCATCCCGTTTTTTAATTGATTTACGAAAGCGTCCTTCAAATTTTACTCAAAATGCTATGAAGCCCGATAAGTAGTCCAAAGTATCTACCGTAGGTATGTTGTGGACATCTCCTTACAGTAGTCTTCCAGTCGAGCAGCTCTCATAACATCAAAATATTTTTGCAGCCGGCTTTTTTTCCTACGGGAGAAGATACTTTCTGTCTACTGAAGCGTGCCGGACTCGTGCGTCAGAAAAATTAGCCATTCGTTCATATAAAAAACTGAAAGCTCAACCGAGCAGGTGGAAATTAGCGAGAAATTTTTCATTTTATTCTCTATCATCGTGATGCCTAAAAGTACAAGGTGCAGAAAACAAAGTAGGAACTCACTTGCAGAGGCCATGGCTACGGTGATCATTTGAAGATTCAGAAGGAATGACAGAAACGTTTCGTGGAGATTAAAGGAACTCCCACCTCCACTTGGAAAAAATATTTCGACACAATGTGGTACAGAAAAATTCTTTGTTGAGGTCGCCATTAACTCCACTTATCTACGACTTCACGTACTTAGATGACATTTTCTACAAAATCGTCTGCAAGTATGCAAAGTCATCACAAAATATTGTGGACTATTAGCGTTTTCTCGGTTTGTGTTTTGTACGATTTTCTAGAAGATTGCGTTTAAACAAAAAAGTTTTTTTTTCAATTACTTAACGTCAAAGTTGGTAAGGCCATATTTAACTGCAAATATTACTCATAACTCTCTTTTCAGTTTTCTCATTGAAATTTTTTTGTTTCAATTAACTAGTAGGTTATTTCCAAACTTCCTTTCAACACATAAGGGTCTAAACTAGAACCCGCGAAATCAGATAATTCAATTTTTTTGTGTTTTCTCAAAAAATCACAAGTTCATTTACCGTAGGTTTTTTTCAAGATAAACAATGTTTTACCTAAACACTCGAACTCAATTCAAGAGTTTTCAGCGTGAAAAAGGGCATTTTTCTAAAAATTGCTCTTAATATAGTGAGACATCAGGGAATTATTCAATACATAAAAAACGTCTAAATGGCTCATTTCTCTTCTTGATTTTTCGATCAAATTTTTCCAAAATAAAAATGCATTGTCCTCCCCTTGTCACTGTTTACTTTCCATTATTTTTCAGGTTCGGCATAGAATGAAAGCTCAGAACAAAAAGAAAAAAGTTCATGTTCCGCACTCACTTGGACCCACTCAGTAAAATCGTGTTGACCTAGAATCTCACAATACTGTTTCGATGACTGAAGGAATACCTTAGTTAAAAAATGTCGCAGAACAGCAGTGAACGAGCTATACCCCAAGAGAAGCTTATTGTTTCTACGCAGAGGCTTACGAGGAAACAATGACCGCTCATTAATTAATGCAGCGAAAACCCCAAGAACTCACCGTTCCTCATGTCGGTCGGCTTGACGACAGGTAAAAGTTTCTCGAGAATGCGGCTTGCCGGCATCTAATGAAGGCGTGATTAACGCTTCGAGGCGTGTTTACTCCCGCTTCAACGCTCATTTTTTTTTCTGTTCCACCAGCTCTTTGCTCCTCCTTTTTTGTGATGACGTCCTAAGACCGCCTAGAATCCAATTAATTTGAACCCTTTATCACGGTAGCTGAGCAGAAAGTTTAAATAACAAAGAACAAAGTTATATTTCGTCCTTCAGGCGATCGACGATTGTTACCGTATCGTTTTCAAATGTTTTCAGAGGCTGCCAGGATGTTCTGCAATTGAAAAAATAAACAACGGTTTCAAAAAATAGCTCTACTCACGGAAAGAAATCCTTGTAAGTGGCTCGAGGCCTATCAGGTCTGTAGTAGTTGTTGTAGAAAACATTTGACTGATTTTTGGAAAACCAGGCTAACCACCATCCAAATGTTGAAGTTGAAGACGTAGTTAAAAATATATTACAGCTCTTAGAACTCAAATATAAATCTCCACCTTCTGAACTCGTAGAAATGAAGAAGTTCTGTAAAACACACAAGTTTTTTACCTCTGAAATTTTTTTATTACCTTTTCTAACCCGTGATGTGAAACTTTATTTTTATAGATTGACTTCATGAACTTGAATGAGTCTCCGAACATTATTATATTATCTGGCTTCTGAAATGAAAAAATCGAGAGAATGTGAAGGGTGAACTGACAAATTTGTTGTTCAAAAATTTGAGAGCCCTGGTGGCAAAAGTTGCATTCGTAGCGATGGCTCCTTTCTTGTACTTGCCTTCCGTGAAATCTCCTCTGCGGGTGTGAACACAGAGGTTGTTACCCTTAGCTTTGCTGTAAATGCTGATGAGTTTTTTAAAAATGAAAAGAACGAGTGGGATGACAGTGTAAAACACAAACATCCAAAATCCTTTTCCTGCGTGGCTCGGGTCTTCCGACAGTTTCCTTAGGTACATTTTGAAAGTCCGATGAATGGTCTTCATAGTTCTAATATGCTCAAACTCAAAAAAAAAACAAATCTTTAGGTTACATCTCCTTCGTCAGAGGGTTTGATTCAGTGTGAGTGGCGTTTTTTTGCAATTTAATTTCTTCTTAAAAAAAGATTACACATGTCATTAATACGGAAGACCTTTATTGATAGCTACAAAGCTACACAACTCTCCTGGAGATTCTGTAGTCAAAGGAACTTTCTTGTAAAAGCTGTTATATAAAACTACAAGTGGAAGATCTTTCTGGAAAGTTATTGTCTCGAATAAGGATTACTACGATACTAAAACAAATAGAAAAAAACCCACATTCCCCAATCTTTGATAACGCCATTTCCTTCTTTCACGACTTTTGGTGAAAATTCCAGAATTTTTTTGATTTCTTCCAAATAAGGTAGGAAGTATTTGTACGACTGTGTCCATCTTGAAAGCAAGTAAAGTTTTGTAGCTGTATGATTTTTGAGCCTGAATATGTTTTTTTTTTCAAAACGTTCTTCTTTTTCAGTTCTCACGGCATCGGGTCTTCGTATGTGCAACAGGAAGAAATTCCACGAGAATCCAAGGCAAATTTGCGTTTTTTTTCTCCTTCGCCATCCTAAACAAATTCAATTCACCGAAAATTGTTCTTCGTGTTCGTATCACCATAATTGTGAAGGTTTCCTCCATTTTGGGGAAAATATCCGTCACTTGCTTCGAAACTCTCAAAGCACGTGCCATGTTCTCGCTGTGCACGAAATGCTTCCTTCCAAGCGTCTTCCCGATCGAAAAGCCATTAATGAGGTAAAACAGCTGCAACCTTTAGTTTGCAAAAAATGTCTGTTTAATTAAAAGCCGGAAATTACCTGATTTCCGACCCTTCCTCTGGGCGTAATCAAAGCCACCCATTTTTCTTCATCTTCTCCGGTTACGGTCATCTGAAAAGGATTTGGGGAATCGAAGGCAATAAAGTATTTTAATTAGTTTTCCTTCATGGTAGTGACAGAATTCCTAAATACTATTCTTGAGATACTTTGGTCATTATAAAATAATGGGAAAAGGGAATTTCAACTCACTTCAACTTTTGGAGACTTTCTTTTGACTGGATCGGGACGTTTTTCTGGTTTCTTGGGAGTATCCACCGACTTCTCGACTTTATTACTTTGTTTAATCGTCGTTTCCATGTGCTCATTGTCTAAGAGCACTATTAGAAATACTAACGAGACTAGCGATACAACTGAAAAAAGATGAAATAACTTATTCAAAACCAAAATAAAGTCACCTAAGAGCCCAGAACGCAGACTTTGGGACATTAGAAAAGATTTAAGCGAATGAAAAGGCTCCTACATGATTTCAGGGAAGTACGTGGCAAGAGGAATGTCAGCAGATAGACGAGAACCAGTTTCACACCTCGGCAGCTGAGCAATCTTTTGATTTTTTGTCAAACGAGTACCATTGAAATAGCCAGAAAAAATTCTAGAAAATTATTTATTGCGTCGTTTCTGACAATGATACGATATTTCAAAAAAAAGTTTTTTTTTTCGAAAGATCACAAATTTATTTCCGTTTGAATACCATTCAATTCTTTCCGTTTTGCCAGAATGAGTGGTTTGTGAATAAGAGTAAGCGGCTTTTTTTTCATTTCTGGACAATTGGATGCAATAAAACTTTTTTTATGTCACAATGACCAATTGGTTGCTTTTTATTATATTTTTTTCTTCATCAACGATCAAGAAACAAGTTCATCAAAGCTTTATCTGCTATTTACCTTTGCAAAAAAAGTTTCTGATGAAAAATAGATAATATGAGAAAAATTTTTTTGTTTAAAGAAGTTTGAAAAAAATAACAATGAAAAATCGGTTTGCCAGCCCCAGGAACAAAATAAAAAACAGAAAAGATAGTCACAAATGAGTTCGAGTTTGGTACAGAGCCGGTTGAGATAAACGACGCGTTTCAACATCGAGAGGCGCGATCATACTTTCAGAAGATTCCGAGTTAAAATCTGAAAACTACACCGATTTCTTAAATGCTTTGTCTTTCGTTTGGCATACCTTGACGTTCTGGGTCTCGAAGGCTGTTGAGTTCATAAACTCTTTCTAAAATTTCATCAGAAGACAGTGTTTTCAGCTGCTCTTCTTTTTTGGGCTCCTGAACGGCGGTAGCCATTTGAGCGTCTCCTCTTTCCATAGTTGATGAAGAGAGAGATGATGGGGATGATCTGCTGAATCATCGGAAGACTGGAAAACGGAGAAAAAGTATGCATACAATATTTTAGGAGAAGCATCCCGTGATCTGCTGGAAACGCTAAGAGCCGAAAGAAGGTTCACAAGTTCTTGCATTTTAAGGGCAACTCCAGCTTGCTGATTCTGTAGAAGGTCCAGCTAAAAAAAAGTTTTGATTTGAAGACACAAAGTTCAGATGTTCAATGTAAGTTTTCGAAATGAATGAATGAAAAAAAAATAGGGAATAGACGAATGGCAAACCTTCTGTTCCATGCTGAACCACTTTTGTTCTCCCAACTTACGCGTGTTGATAATTTTTTCTTCGAGGTCACATCGAGTATCGTTCACCACACACTGAACACCAATCGAAAATGATAATAACTACTCATTTGAACCAAAATCTCGTCGATGCTGTCGGCTGAAAGAGAATTGATCCCATCAACTTTTGACTGCAACTTTTTGATGATCGCCGACAAGTCGTCCATCTTGAAAGTTTCGATCATTATCGTCAGTGCTCAAATTTCTCACTTTTTGGTTGATATCAGGATTTTGAACTTCATTTTCCAGTTCTTGATCAGGTTTTTTCACTTCTTGGCAGGTTCCCTGAAAACTCAAGGTGAAACCTGATGAGAACCAGAATTCTCACTACTCCAGGTTTTTGTTGTTCGAGTTTTGCCAGCCGATCGCTTATTTCGTCAATTTTTTTTGTTTGATCATTCCATTCCTGCAAAACTCCGGCGTTTTGTAAAGGGAAAGTTTCCTGACAAAATGAGGAAAACGAATCGACACACATCCATCGAACAAATATTGCCTTACTGGTTTCTTTTCAGCAGCCGCATTCGCCAACTTTCGGACGAAATAAGTCAGTTCATCAGTCTTTCGCCAGAGCCTCTTCACATCTTCCTAGAATTAGCTTGAAAATATACAGAGAAATTGACTAAACCAAAGAAGTGGGGTTGCATTTGAAGACAATATAATTGCCTCCAGATGTTTGCGAGTCCCGATACAGCGGCTTATGCTTTGCAAAATCTTCGTCAAAACGGCTGTTCACCTCAACAGATAATAGTCGGTTAAGATCCCGTTCACAACTGCATTTTTTGATAATTATTGAGTTTCTCAACAGGATTGGCAAAAAACCCGCAAAAAGAATAAATTAAATTGTCATTATCCCATTCTGAGCCAACAAAAAAGTTGATTTACTAAAACAGCGAAGTAATTCACATGGTCGACATAAGTCCGCCGGTAGACGATTTCTTTGCGACGAACGGGTAGTTGACGTTGCATCTCGGTGGTTCGTAGGCGAAGAATGCCTTGACGCTCATATTATTGTTTCGCGGTTTGTCACCGAACAATACAAAAACAAAATGCTTTATTGAAGGAATATGCGAAATGTTTAAGGAGTGGGTATACATATGTATGAACAAGCGTGAGCTACACATTGTAAAGCGTTTTGATTATTTGGCTTTTTTGTATTTTTTTTTGTTTGGGGAATTGGACGAGCGAATTGCAAGAAAAGCTATACATATGGTGAATGGCTCCAAATTGAGATATTCTTAATGTTGTGTGTAGAAAAGGAAAATTGATAGAGCTTGGATATAAAAGATTAGTAAGTTTTGCGAAGGATTTTGATGGAGCGATATTCCGAAGAAGACGTTGGCGAGTGTTGCGGTTGGTTGCGCAGAATTCCGGTGGTCGTAGAAGCTGGAGAATCAACACGGTATCCTGAAATCAGTAAAGTTAAATCTGAAATCCTTTTCTCCGGATAGATGAAACAATTGGAGTAATCCGGATCGTTGTCTGCAATGTTGCAGGATCCAACTGACTAGTATTTTCAAGTCGAAGAAAAACTTTGAAACCAAGCTTTTTCAGCGGCTCTCATATTTCTAACTTCTATATAGCTATTTTGGAGAAAGTACCATTGCGGCTTTCAGATCGTTGAGTATGAGCCCGAGAGCTCGCACGATCTTCTTGCTCAAAGTTGGCGTTTCCATTGCGTTGATTGAATCCTAAAATTGGAAGATTAGACTAACTTTAAAAAAGTCCCTTTCAATGAGTTAGTTAATGATAGGGAAACAAGTTAGAACCGGAGTAATCTTTGTGAAGGCTATTGGGATAAGAAACGAAAGTTTGGCTGTGATTTGAGACCTTGTTCAAAAGTATTTCGGATTGTATCGAAAGCTTTACGTCCGGGAGATCGTTGCTCGCGGGGCTCTTCTAAAACTCGACTGGCTAATATAGTTAAGAGCTAATAGATAGAAACTTCACACAGAAGTTAAAGATATTTTTTTAACTAGAGATCTGAATAAAAAAATCAACAAAACTGCAGAACTTTTTTTATTCCTGAATTTCTGATTTTCGAAGACAATTACCGTTTGTCCCGTTGGTATGAGAAGTTTCGATGCGACGAGCGCTCGGACTGAAGGAGCGCTGTTCGTTGCGCATGGTAACGTCGTGCGGAGAGTTACGGCTACGAGAATCGCTGCGGTGGTAGCTGAAATAAATTCAGAATGTCTAAATAAACTTTTTTCTAAGAAAAAAACTTTTTTTTGTATCAATTTCTAACTAAAAATTTATTTTCTTCAGAGTGGTTTGCTCACCAGGGAGCGTTTTTACCCCGGTTGAACTTTTTGCTGAAACTTTGCTGAAGTGTACTTTTAGGACCCCCTGATTGCAGATCAAGAAGAAAATTTCTCGCAATAGATCTTGTTTCCGAGTTATGAAGCTTCAAAGTGTGCAAAATACGCAAATTAGGCCAAAAAAGCGCTATTTCGGGCTTTTGAAGCATCCTAACTCGAAAACGAGATCTATTGCGAGAAATTTTCTTCCTGTTCTGGAATCAGGGGGTCCTAAATTACACTTTGGCAAAGTTTCAGCAAAAGTTCAACCGGGGGGTAAAAAACGCTCCCTGGTCAGAGTTTTTTTGCCGGCTCAAGCAGCAAGCAGTAATTTCAAAGTTGGAAAATTGAAAAGTTTGGATTGAAAATATCAAAAAAAAAAATACCAAAAACGCACAAAAGTTCTTTCTTTCAGAGCTTCTTTTTTTTCCAGCCATTTTACCTGTAGGAATGGGAAGAGTAGACATCGCGAGACTGAGGACTGTCACGAAGACTTTCCGCACGAGAGTCTCGTCCACTACGGCTCGAAGCACTGCGATCCTGTCCAGTGTGGACATGGATCGGAGAGCTGGTGTTTCTTTGGTAGGTACCTGCAAATCAGTCATTTTATCAGCTGTTGTCTTCAACAGATACCATTGTCATTAAATCTAGGCGAGTTGCGACCAGCTCCTTCAATTGGAATCATACGCTCGCGGCCTGACAGAGCGTTGTTGAGCTTGGCAGCCTCGACAGCGAGTCTCCCCTAAAGTTATTTCTGATAGGAAACATCGGAATTGTTAGAAAGAACCTTCGAGTCAATGCTGCTTTGAATGGAGGCGGGATCAACATCACGTGGAAGTTGGTACTTGCGAACGAAGTACATTTTGGTGAAGTTGTCCCTGTCACGGATGTCTTCGTGGCGTCCTTCAATCAGCAAAGTGTCGTCCAAGGTTTTCACCTGCAATTATTTGAAAATCTAAAAAAAGCTTTTTTTTCTATATAGTCTTACTTTTTATTCTTTTTATTTCTGTTTTTGAAATTTTCTGTACCTCTTTACGTATTTTTTGCCGCTTCTCGGGTCTCTTCAGATTCTAGCGTCAGCTTCTCCGCATTCTTTAACTTCACAAATATATAAACAGAATCAAAGCTGAGAATTCAATTTCCAGCGTTATCGTTTTTTTTTTTCTTAATAATAAAAAGCTACTCCTGATACTGGAAGTTTTTATCCTATTTTTCCAAAGTTACAGGCCGGTTGAGATCCTGGTATTACCTGGATTTCTTCGGGTTTGAACTGGTAGCAGTCGACATCGACAGCAAAACGGCGTTCGTCGTTCACCACGTGCGAGTTGACGTCGATACCATCTTTGAAAATGGGCTCAGCCCAGCGCGGATAAATGTCCATCCAGAAAGGGTCATTTCTCCAGTTGCGGTCAAGACGATCCAAATTTGTCGAAAACTTGAAATCATCAATAATTCTCACTATTTTTCGAATTTTCTCCTACCCTAGGCATGATGGCGTCCATCCTAGGCCAGTCGCTCGGCCAATCTTTCCACAAGCTGTCCGAATTTCCTCGGAACTGAAATTTTTTAAATTTTTTTTTACTTTTTTTGAATCTTCTTTTTTTGTGATGCATCGGAATGCAATTTCAATTTTGCACAAAACAGCAAATACCATTTGCTGACTCAAAAATCGAAATTCATGCAGAAATTCAGTAGTGCGTCATCGGAAGAGAAAGCCAGAGCGGGGGTCGTGTCTATTGAAAAGGGGGGGGGTGAAAGAAAAGGTGTTTATGATTTGAAACCGGAAAAAAGACAAAGTGAAAAATGGTAGATAGAAAAATTCAGCACGAAAGTTCGAAAATTTTTAAATTTTTTTCATAGAACATCGATATGAGTTCTTCAGCCGAATTTAAATGGGCGTTTAGGTTTGAGGCACTAAATAAAAACTTTTTGAAAACATCATAAATCATACAATTTTGAATCGGAAAAAGGTGTGACGCAAAATCATAAAATAATCTTTAAAAATTTTTTTGTCAGACATCAGTGAGAATTTTCTGAACAATTCAAGATTTTCAAGCAGATTCAAATTCTTTTCAGTGTTTTTTCGTCTCAACTTCATTCTATTTTGAGCTTCGATAAGTGTTTATACTTCTAATAGTCTAGCCAAAAGTTGTACTAACCGTTTGAAGAGAGCAAGGGTTGCATGAAACCTAGTTGAGGAGAGGTCCTGTTTATGAATAGTTCCGGAAAATAGATCGAAGATTTTTTCAATCATGGGAAGTTTTAGGTGAGCTTTTTGCTTTAACTTGGCCTTCTTGACAATAAAAAGTGATTTTTTAATTCAAAATTCGTATCCAACCTCTGGAGAGAAAAACTAAGATGAAGCCGACAGATGTTCAAAGAGAACTGGCTGTATAATAAATTGAATGAGAAGGTGCAGAAGTGGGAACGCAGTCTACAAGTGAGCGCTAGCGTGAGCGTGGAAGACCGGATCGAGGCAAAAAGAGAGTGAATTCGGCGCACAGGTCCAAAACGCGCCAGCTCCGTGAACCGCCGTTTTGGGTCGCGGCCTTTATTATTCGGCTGACCACTTTGCTCGTCAAAAACTTTTCAATTCATACTCTCAATTTGTATTTGATTTTATAGGGTTTCCAATAAAAATATCAAGTTACGAAGATTACCTCAAAATGGGAAGATCATTTTAGTATCATTCCAAAAAAAAACCGGATGTTGGGAAGTTTTACGAAATTCCAATAGGACCTTTATAGTTATCACTAAATATTCATTTTTTTGAGAGAAAGTTCAAAGAAACGAAAAAAATTTTTTTAACTATCATAAAAAAATTTTATAGAAAAAAATTACAAACATCGAAATCCCTTGTACGATGAAATATTGCTATGAGAAAAAAACTTTTTGAAATCTTCGTCTCCTGAGTAAAATAAAATAATCATATTATTATATAATAGTAGTTTTTCTTAAATTTTTCTCTCAAACTCCCAATATTCTCTTCAATACTAAGATTCATTCGAAAAACTCACCCGGTGGAAAAGATCGCGTGGTCGAGGCCAATCGACAGGCCAATCCCTCCAGTCTTCGAGCCAGTCGTCGTCGCGCCAGAAGGCGTCGCGTCTCGTGAGTTCGTCACGTCGCGCAGCAAGAGTCATTATCTGTCTATTTACAAAATCATGAAAAGAAAAGATGACCCAGAAAATGTCCTGAAAACGACCCAACCGACAGAGAGAACGAGGAAAAAGCAAATGTTGAAAAACAGAAGGAGGCGGCACGGTCGCCCGATTTTCGACCTCAACTTTGGCAAGTTGTGCCAGCGACACTCGCAAAATTGGTAATGTTGACTTTTACCTTGGCGCCTTCTTTTGTAAACACAGGGAAATATTTCAGAAAACGCCCTAAAAAGTGGGCAAAAAAAGGTTTTTGCGAGGAAAATGGCTGGAGTCGCGCCGTTTCCGTCACGATGTTTGAACTGCGTCGATTCTGTGAACGGTTTTTAGGGCAACAAAAAAGTTGCGGTTGACGTTGGCTATATTTGGAAGTTACTCGAGTGCAAAGAGAAGCGAATTAAAATTTTCAAACAGGCCCAAAGGGTCAGAAAGTTCAAGAAAATAAAAATGTTTCTGCAGACAATTTTATTTTTAATTTGAACATACTGACATTCTTATATTCAAGTAATCAATTTTGTTTTCTCATGAAGATGAAATTCACTGGATTTTTTTGAAAATTCCGACTGTGAAGAAAAATAAGTTTACTTAATGCCGTTATTTTTTTTAATATTCTTCTGATAAAGTCTTTGATAACATTCTGTTAAAGCTAATATTAAGCTCTGAATATTATTTTTTTAAACCTTGTTTTTTTAATCAAAAAAAGTTCAAAAGTCAATTTTTTTCTACTTTTTAAAAAAATTCAATTTCAACGATCTGAGCTGAACGGAAATACCACAATAGGAACCAAACGAATATTTTTGAATGGTTGGAAAATAGAAAGAACGCTTTCTGTGGAGCTCTGGAAGCGACTTTAAATACCTGGCGGAAGGGCGTTGGCCGACGACGTGACTCACGGTCGCTCAATTACAACCAACGCCTTTTCCGATTTTTTCTCTCCGTCTGTTTTGAAATCAATCGAAAATGGACCATTTTTTTGAATGGTGTCCTCCTCCTGTTTAGCGCTGACAAACAAAATGACGAGCCTTTTTCATTTTGAATTTCTGATCTTCTCGAAAATTCTTTGGGTTCTGGAAGGAATTGGGAAAAGTGCTCACGGCCCATTGACCGTTAGGAACGAATGAAAATGGCGATTCCAAACTTTTTCTAGTTTCAATTCATTTCAACCTTGCCGGTTCCAAAAAGGTTGAAAAAAGCAGTTAATCGAATCATCGTTTTTAGAATCTTCCACAGCCAAAAAAAGCAAAATTGCTAATAAAAAATTAGGTTTTTTGAGTTGAAAAATAGTTCCTTGTTCATTGAAATTAACATATTTTTTTTACAAATTGCAAACTTTTGGCAGCATTTTCAAAGTTTCAGACTTTCTTAAGAGCCGCATCGCATTTCTGCACAGTGGGCTATTCCTTTTTGCAGCCATCGCTTCTTCTGTAGTAAATATTTTTTTTGCTCTCGGATTGGATTGACTGATTGTTTAGGCTTGTGAAACTTTGATCGGATACTTAGAATGAAATTATTTCATTTTAAACGCTATGAAATAAAAACTTCCTCTCAGCTTTCTTTTTTTTGGTTTCTCAGAATTTCCGCTCTTTTCTGAACTTTCAGTCCTTGAAAACTTCCAAAATGGGCCTTTCTGAGTAAGCAACTCGTTCCCTAATCCGGTATGAGTGGCTGCTCTTATGCGCCTTAAACTAACAATTTCAAAGGTTGCGCGGCAAACTTTCCGCCCAGGCTTCATGACTGCGATGAAGTTCATACAACTTGAAAAGCAAAGAATATTCATTCAAAAAAATTCAAAAAAATAAAATTTTTTTAATTTTGAAGAGCTGAAAAAAAGAGGGATGCTGGGTGTCTCTTTCGCTGACGATCAGGTCTTTCGGATCTTTCAGTGGCCAATCGACATTTATGTCTTTGTCGAACGGATCAACTCCTGAAAATTAAAATTTTTTAAAAGAATTGCAATTTCACTTTTTTTCTATTACCCTCGGTTTCCTCGTAATTTTTTTGTGTAATGGTTAAAAAATTGATTCACACATTGCTCAACTTCCTAATCTGAAGTTCGACAATTCAGTCTTTCCAACGCATAAATTCTCATCCAAAAAACGTGCCTAATTCCATTGAAAAGAATTAAAATTAACATAAAACGGAACACGTACCAAATTCAGTTTTTGGATCGTACACTGCGCTGCATTTGTAAGTCACATGTGCTCCTTCTTTGCTCAAAACCTGAAAAACTGATAAATCAATGAATGTGAGTTTTCATCCACTTGGAATCCATGCAAAAATCCAGCTGGGATCCAAAAAGCATTCTTGTTTGTTCCATTCAAAACAACGCCGTGCCATTTTCCATACGTCGGGCTGCCTTTTCTGATGTCAACAGCAACATCGAAAATCTCCCCGGTGACCTTATAATGCAAAAATTTCAAGGGTTAGAAGTTATTAGGAAACCTACCACTGAAACAAGTTTGCCCATGTGGGGTTGAGAGTGCAAGCCTCGCAGAACGCCATACTTGGAGAAAGAATGATTATCCTGTGAGAAAAATTATCATTTTAAGACGAAGATGATTTTCAAAATTGAAAGAGATTTATTGACTATTTGAATAAAAAAGGGAGCACTCAAATGACTATTTTTTTGTTAAAAAAATAATGAAAAATTTTTTTACAATAGCAAATCAATGAGGAAAAATTTATTGGTGTCCCTGAAAAACGCAATTTATTCTTATTGCATTGAGTAACTTTCGTTATATATAACATTCTATCGATTAATTCTGTTTTTTTAATATCCTAGAAAAATAAATATTCAAAAAAAGACAAACCTGCAAGAATTTCTCGTTGAACCCACATTTTTCTGACCATTCCGAATAGTTGTAAGTTTCTGAGAAGAATCCACGATCATCAGGGAAAACCTGAATGTTTTTTTCTTAAAATATAACATCAAAATTCTAACCTTTTTGCGCCATTTAATCGGCTCTTATGTATTATTTTTCCTGACTCTCTCTTTTTTTACCATTTCTTGGATTATCAAAGTTTCAGAATAACTCGATAAATACAATTCCTTGTAGAAATAGACATATTTTTTTGAATGAATAACGCTGTGAGAATAGTTTGAAATAGAACTCACCTTCGGCTTGAAGACTTTGAGATCCTGGATTTCAGGAACTTCTACACATTCTAGTTGAAATCGTTTCTCGACAGTCGACTGCATGGCGGACGATTGTTTTTGAGTATTTTCTGCAGAATGACTAGTGACCCGACATCTCCAGACCTACTTTCTGACTTTCCCTTTCATCTCCGCCATATCTCTCATCTCCGCAGGACCGCAGCCATTTTCATTCGGATTAGTACAAATGATTGTTTATGCAGACGCGAATTTTTGCGCTTTTCATGCTAAGCTGAATGAGTTCGGTGAGCGACTATTACAGTCCTTGAGAGGGAATCTACAAATTTAATTCTGCATAAAAAAATGTGCAGAGCATCAAAGAGCTTTTTCAATGACAGTTGAGTTTGTGCTTTCAGTTTTTTTGACGTTTTATGCCATTTTATGTTTTTTCTTATTTCAATTTGAACTAAATTTCCTGATTATTGAAATGTATTCAATAATCAGGAGATTTAAAGACTCCACACTATAAAAAAACTATCAGATTATATTGGAGCTTTTTAGTTAACATTTTTGAAAACCCTCCGTATTTCACCTAACGAGCAATAACTTGTACAAGCTATAATAAAAAAAGAAAAACAAAAAAAGTAACATTCTAAAAAAATTCTTTTCCTCTTCCGGATTATGAAAATGATTCCAAGATCTTTTTGAACTTCGAGAACCATCAAATTCGAAGAGTTGACAGCGATTTTCCGATGAACAACCATACTTTGCGAAAAAAAACAAATAAAAAAAATTTTGGTTGAAAATCGAAAGACTAATTGTCAAAAATCCGCCAAAAAGAACTTTTTCTGCTTAATTTATTTATGCCTGCTTCAAGCACTTGAAAATTTCATTCTCCGTTTTTCTTTTTTTCTTTTTTTAATAATAAAAAGACTATCGTTTATTTTCATTAAGTGAAAAAAATGGCGAAGAAAAATCATCAAAAAAACTGTTATTTGACAATGAAGACGTATAGATACCAGTAAAAAGTCTGACATTTTGATAATAAAGGCACATTCGAAAATGTTGATCTGGGCAAAAAAAGGCACTGGAACTCAGGATGAGAAAAAATTTACATCATTTAGCATATCTTTTCGAAAAAATGAAACTTTGAAAATCCTAAATAATAAGAGGGTAACAAATAAAATTTTTGAAAAAATATACTATCAAAATCTAATCAAAGGCTGACAACTCGTAAGACAGAAGATCTTCATAAAACAAAGAGATCGTGATCAAATGGCCTTAGGGACATGAACGGGATGAGAAAAAGAGGAAATCTCAACGACTCTCGCCTTCAGTCAACGGCTCGACGTAGCTCAGGGGGAAGAAGCCGACCTTAAACAGAAACTTCAGAAAACCGAACATTTGGTATAAGATTTGGGAAAAAGCTGAGATCATTTCAAACCATTTTGCGATCGAATAATCTGTTCTAAAGGTCTTTTTGACCAAATTCAATATGAATTTCTTTTAAAAGAACAAAAAAATGAAGATTTCTTTATTTTCAATGAAGTTACGAACTTTCGAACTCCGTAAAGTGGAGGCCTCAAATATTTCTTATGAAATTTGTTTTTTTCTTCCTTCATTTCGTAAATAAAAAAACCAAATTTCAAGAGTCATTTTTGAATTTCTCTTCAACTTTTTATAAGAGCTGAGTTTTTCTTTATAAGAAAAAAATCAAAAACTTGTGAAAGCTCCAACTCGGATCCTGATTCCTAGAAAGCAAAATGTTGATATTTTTCCAGCTTCATATACTCAAAGATTAACATATCAACCTTATTGTTGATCATCCCCTTCCACCATCCGCGGTCCTCTCCAATTGTGTCGACCAACGTCACGACGTCGCCCTTCCTCAGAGAAAGAAATTTTGGGTCTTCAGGGGCGTCGTAGTCGTGGATCACTCGGTACAGCTAGAAAAATACGGATTCTTATTAATTGTGCGTTCGCAAGCAAATTTTTATTTAAAATAAAAGTGATTTGTAGCAAAACAGAAACTTTTAAGTTATTATTTTTTGGCTACAGAGTGGTTAATAAATAAAATAAGAAAGGTTTTGAAAAAAGAAAAAAAAATGTTCAGAGTGCCAATAGAGTTTTTAGTCCTAAATGGGAAGTAAAAGCTTGAAGATTGTTTTTAGAGACAATATTGAATCGACAAAAACTTTACTGGAGCTTTCTAATTTTGATCTTGGTCTTAAATCATAAACTGATAGAATTGTTCTTGAAGTTATTATTATTCCAAAAAAAAATTAGTTTATTTTTTCAAGAAACGTACAGAATAAAAAATTTACCTTGCATTCGCGGTAAGCGCTTTTCAGAGTAGTGTTGAGCGTGTTGAAAATCTCGATCAAGTTGTGTTCACGGTAGTACGTGACAAGTTCCTAAAGTTCTAATTAATCAAATATTTCTCAGAAGGCTCACCACAACACTGTTGAAAATATATCCCTCATCGAGATAATACTGTTGGTCGCGGTTCTGCTCAATCACCATGTGCTTGACTTCTCCGTCATAACTGCAAAAATATGAAATAAGGAAGAAAACTTGATGAGAAAAATAAAAACAGAAACATTTTATTTGTGGTTGGAAGCTGGAAGAAGCTTTCCATAGTTGTCGAACTATTATACAAAAACTTTGAAATTTTGAAACTTCACCACGCTTTGATAAACTGTCTCCGAAGAATGTAAAAATTTGATTTTGTATATTATCTTCACATAATATAGCAAATTTGTTGAAGATTTTCAAGAAGTTTAACATTCAAGAATCAATTTCGAGAGTGGCTTGAAATAAATCAGTTTTGTTTTTGAAGTTTTGAACTCATTCAAAAGGTTTTGAGAGCCTTCAACTCTCATCTAAGATTATGTTCTCAAGGTCCGCCTACAAGACACAATGAACAAAGGCTTAATTACGTTAAGATAATTTGTAGAACCAAATTTTATTTATAAAATATTCGAAATCCGTCAGAAAATGGCTGAAGAAATTGAATATACCAGACCTGATGCTAATCGCGAAAGTGTTGCGGTTAGCGCTATATCGCACCAGAAATGTGCCGTTGGGTGTCCCACGAAGCTTACAGAAAGCGGTGTCCCTTTCCATATCGCCCATATACCAGCTTTGCGCACTGATTTCTGTGTTGACATAGTCTCGTTGCAAATGGACTTTGTTACTGAAAAATGAAAATAGTTGGTTTATTTTTTTGTTTCAGAAAAAAACCTATTCTCCGGCGGCCGACGTGGAAGAACCGTAGATTCATTTCTTTGGACTCTGGCGGGAAACGAAATCTGGCTGTCCAGACTGATGCCGACCACAGAGTTGCTCTGAAAAAGATAGGTTCAGGAGTTTTTAGGTTTTCGAATTTCTAAAAAAAGAAAAATCGATTCAAATATTATTCAAAAAAAGATTCCAAATTTTATTCGGAAGGCCTTGTTCATTGTTTGCAAAAAAAGGCCTTTTAAGTTTCAATTGAAAAACTTATCTATTTTTTTCTCAAAATTCAAAAATTTTTAAATGTAATAATGAAAAAAATTTCCTTGTCCTAATTATTAAGTGTGTGTGCGACGTGAATATTATTTGAGCGCGCTACTATTTTTGTTGACCTTTTTGATCTTTTTTTAATGGCGGCAGTCCGTCATCGCAGTCTTTTATATTTCTCATACAGAAGGAGGTTTAAATATAGACCTCTTATTGAGCCGTTACTTAGCTCCACGGTTTCTCTTTTTTGTTACTTCATAACTATTTATTCTGAATTGACTCGTGTTAATTTGCTGTGAGACGTTATGCTAGGTGCAAAAAAAGTACAGCATTCTTCACTCTGCATCGAATGTGTAAGAATCATGCGAAAAAAGGGGAAAATAAGGCGCAGAAAAGCAGTGATATACAGACCAGGGATGCACAAGACGAGGTTTTTTATTTTAAGACGAGATTGAGACAAAGAAATCCTTGGAAAATAATTCCGGGACAATATTGAGATTGCTTCGAGACATTCGAAATGAAAAAAAAATCTAAATTTTTGTTTCAAAATAACACTTGAATACGACTAAACCTCGAAATTTTGCGATTTTCAAATATAAAACTGTGATGTGGCTTTGGTCGCTTACAGTCGCGGTATATGACGTAACGACATTAACTTAATATACGACAAACTTGCAGCGCAAGAAAGTCTTTTATTTTTCATCTCAAAAAGTCTTGAGACGAGACAAGATCTCGCCTCGGTCACAAAAAAAAAATTAAAACATTCGGTTTTAGGCAGAACATAGTGTTATGGTAATAACTGTACGTTTACACACAGCATCAATAACATCGGTATAGAGCCCAACTGTAGAATTTTTATAAGTGCAAAGGTAAACATAGCATGACTGTGCTTTGTAATGCTGTTGGAAGTGCATGAAGTCGGTGAGTAAATGTCTTTCCAACGCAGCCAGGACGGAGGAAGCAGGTGTCGAGTGCTTGATACATTGTCACAGATGTTGTGAACATCTCAGCCGTCGATTTCCAGCTTGACGATGGAAGCAATGTCACGGTGCGAACGAAGCTCACTGGAGGTCAATCGGTTGCTCAAAGCTAGAGGAATCTAGAATCACGCTGCGGAATGCAAGTGGTGAGAAAACGAAGGATCTTGGAGAAACTGGTTTAAACTGCGAGACCAGGAAAACTTCTGGAAGAAGCTTCGAATACTTCATGTTCAGCGGGAATTTTTTTGTGCTACAGTGGATTTGTAAGTGTGTTCAAAAAAAAGCATATTCACATAAAACATATAGTTGCTATAAAATGCCAGGGATCTACATTGAAGACTAAAAACGTTAATAGCTAATGAACTAATTTCTAAAAAACTTACTCTTTTTGATTCACCCAAAAATTTGATGACACTTTTAAAAAAACATCAAGATTGTAACGTTTTTTGAAGTTTCATGCATAGTTACAGCGGCGGGCCGTAACGCAACAGGTCCAAAGAGGCGGCTTCATAATCCTTAGACGTCACACACAAGGATAGGTATAACACTAGATGTAGTAAACTAATTATCTATCAAAATAAGGCCCTGTTTCATCGACTTGGAGCGCCGACCCCGCTCAAGTAGTGGAAAGGCGTGAAGAAATGTAAACGAAGAAGAAGAAGACGAAAAAAAGACAAAAAAAAAGAAGGGTTCATTCAGAATTATCATAAAAGCGTTTTTTCAATGCAGTAAAAAGCAAATTGAAATAGCTCACTCGAAGACGATGAACCGCATCGTATTTCACAAGACCCGTTCTCTGGCGATTGCTCAAAACGCAACCCTAGAATAAGCAATGTTTCCAAATTAAAAAAAGACTATGTTACCGTGAATGTCCCGTTGTTGTGGTTTTGGATGACCTCAATTCGGTCATCTTTCTCAAACTGCAGAAAACTGAGATCTATCGGTACACTCCGAGCGATTGCGACCACTTGTTCTCCGCTGGTGTCTAAATTTCAATTTGATGTCGCATTTTTTACGTTATCAATTTGAAGCAGGCTTTAGCAGAACAAGAAAAAAAATTTCCACAATTTTGTAATCATGCGAAACGTCAATAAGGAAACTGTGAACTCACATTGAACACTGGACGTCCGAGGTCTGTTGAAACTCTGCGAAGTCCTTGTGGGGTCGCTACTCCGCCGAGGTCCTTCACACTTCTTCAACCCGAGACACTCCTTGTGCATATGGAGGTTACAATCTGAATTCCTTCCTCACTACATAAATTCGTATCATTTCTTCTTACGGTCACATTTGTATCCCTGGTAGTAAAGACCTTTGAGGAACCTTTTGCAAACGCTGCAAAGAGTCGGCGCAGTTTCGACGTCAAAACTGGTGAAATGGACGCTATGACCAGTATCTCGCAGCAAGTTGACTGGAAGGACGTTTTCCCTGAAAGTTCAAAGATTAGGTCAAAAATACAATATTTAATGAGATCGCTATTCGGCCAATTTTGAAAAAATTTCTGTAATCAAAAAAAAATATACTTGATTGAAAATTCCCATTTTTTCTGATTTCAATGATAAAAAGTTATTATAGATAAAAACTTTTCCGTTTTGATAATCAGACCTCAGCTTATCATTTTGGAACACTCAAACTGCCTGTGTATGAAGTAGCGTAAAACAGAAACATGGACAAATGGTTGGAGAAACTCACTTCGAATGCTGGAAACGTTCCAGCCATTGTTGACGACGAGCCGCGCTTTTGAACGTTATAGTGATGTGAGTAGTCTCACTTTGTTCGTTTCTCTCACGATACAGATGAAGAACGTGTTGGGTCAGACGTCTGTAAGTTTGGAATCAAACAAGTGGTTTTTAAAAATCGATTTGAAAACATTTTGCTAGAAACATGGTTCCCAGATTCTTATCGAAAACAGCGACCACCTTATCTTTCATGAAAATTTATTTCAAAGTGATTCAACAATTTTCTATAAAATCTTCTATCTTTCAGTCTCTTTCACTTCTTTCAATGAATCAGTTGGCTTAATGTTTCCATTTATACTTTTAAAAATTCAGTAAAGTGAATCTTACCTCGTAATCGTTCCGCCAGTTTTCGAGTCAACCGATACGTTCGGGTCCGCCTTCAGTTCGCTCAGCACGAAGGCATTTTTGTAAGTGTACGTGTTGTTCTGAAACATATTTTTCAATATGATCATTGCAAAAACCTGGAATTCTCACTCTATTGGCCCTGCAGATGACTAAGACTTTATCGAAAATAAAGACGTATCGCTGTTTTGTTTTCCCGCTTTGAGAAGCCGTCGATTCCGCCAATCGGACCTCCCCGTCCCAATTCAACCGGCCATAATGGGTCAACTTCACCTGGCTTGGCTGAAACATTTTTTTTTCCAGTGAAGAATTGACGTTATCATCGTACCATGGCAAGGTCCACGATACTTTTCTCGATTTCATTCGTCAACTGCTGGGTTTCCGTATCTCGCTTCATTTCGTTGATGTAGAGGTTGACGTCTTCCATAGCATCTCGCGCGTCTTCCAAGCTCTGACGATCCACGTCATCCACCGGCGTTGATTTTATGAGCTCCTAAAACATGCTGTCAGCAAGAAAAGGAAAATTGACGCACCGAAAGCAGAAGATGATACTTCAGTACACGTTGCATTGGAAGACAGAGTAGATCTTGTAACTTGAACTGGTTATCGGTTATCGATCCGCTGCACTCCTGAAAAATTAGAGAATCAATTATGTTTTAGGTAGTAAAAAATTTACCGTATCAAAAAAATTAGCTTTTCACTCTAGATTACTAAAAATTTAAGTTTTGATTCCGCTAAATTTAGTGAAACTTTATATTTTTGTAAAAAAAAATTCCATCCTTAGAATTTTCAGTACTGCAGCGAATTTTTAATTCCAGCAAAATGTCATGAAAACTAAAATGGTTCAAGTGGAAAGTCTTTTTCATAAAGTTAAGCAGTTTCGAGAGATTAGGTACAGTTTTTTTAAAAAAGTTATCAGTTACTGTAGCTGAGTGTTTTTTTGAATTTTTTTCTCGCCTTGGGAGTTTGAAAACGAAAAATTTTTTTTAATCCTCAATATAGTTCATTTCAATTAGAAAGAATAAAATGATTTTCATAACTTTCAGATGAATTTTGAAAAAAAAAACAAAGACGAAAAAAAAGCCATACTTGGATCTTCTGCCACGCCGTCGCGTCTTTTTTCTCCAAAGCCAGGATCGTTTCCCGAGATTCGTCCAAGCCAGTACAGTATCGACCGTATGAGACAAACCGCTTTTTGTGACTAAAAGAGAGTTGTTCAGAGGAATTTTCAGAAAGACGTACATAACAAATACGTTGCCGATACTGTAATGCGTATCATGGAAAGAGCTGGGCCGGGAAGAAATTCCATTGACATTCAACGTCCGAAGAACTGCAGAACGCAGTTCGTCACAAAACTGCCTATGAAAGTCGTAGAGGCTCTGAAAAAAGGACATCTCAACATCAAAATTTTTGGATGTTTCAAATCAAAACTTCATAAATTTTGGGAAAAAAATTGTCACAAATTATTTATAAAAATATTGAAAACCCCCACCATCACTACAACGCTTATTCTCCAAGATATTCCCTACATTTAATCTGTAAACTTTAGTGCTGGTGTGTGAGAAACAAATACTTGATTTAAAAAGTTGAAAAAGCGAAATTTTTTGTGGAATTCATTTTTTCAAGCTAGAGATAAAAAGAGTGTAGAACCAATTCTCACAAATGACAAAACACCAATAAACTCACTTGGATGTTGTTGAATATCGTCGAGTGTTCCTTCTCTTTGAGAATTCCTTGCAGCGGCGTGTGAAATTTTTTTATTATCATCTCTAAAGCCTTGTCGACGTAATTCTGCTCCGTGTCTAAAAGCTCCTTGATGCAGTGTTCGCGTTTGGAGCTAGGCACGAAACTTGACCACTCCTGAGAAAATGAAATAATAACGTTTGAAATAAATCTGATGAGCTTACATCTTTTTCGCGTCTGCTGTCTTTTCTTGCGACGATGTGGTCATAGACCTTTTCATCGTCGTCTTCTCTGCAATTTCCAAAGTTACAATCGTTCTTCCATTCAAAATCTCACTTCTTGACAATATCCCCATAAACGGTCGTCTCTGGATCAATCTTGTCGACTTCTTCCGTTAAGCTTTGGTAAATCGCTTCTTCTTCTGGCGCAGGTCTTTGGCTTGTAGATGCATATGGAAATTCCGGGTCCGCAGGAAACGGTCTGAAAAACAAGCTTTTTTTTATTATGAGAGATTTAAAATATGCGAAAAGATTTCAAACGATCTAAATAATTTTTGAACTTCGATTTCCAAGATTTCGCAGTACAGTGTTCCAAAAAAACATGTTTTCAATTCCAATAAACTCATGAAAAAGTGAGAACTAGAAAAATAATTGATTGGTTGCAATTTATTGAAAAAAACTTTCCATTGAACTTTTTAATGTGGCAATTATCAAGGAATCTATCGAAAACTTGAACTATTTTTTTGGAATCGTGTTTACAGAATTTTCATTTTTTTAGCTCTATAAAAAAATTATATAAAACTTCCAAACACTCCATCTCGTTTCAAAAAAGTTCATCATTTAAAAATTTTTTGTCATAAAAATTATGAAAGTCTTATTAGCAGAGAAAGCTTTTTTGTAAAAGCGTTTGCACAGTAAATTCAAAATGAATGAAAAATCTCACTTGACGTTTCTGCTGAGAGCGGCAACACTTCTGGAAACCAACGATAACGTGGCCAAAACATTAGCGAAGCCAGTCATCGAATAGAGGTCTGCGGCTCCGAACAGATCTTTTTCTTCGATCCCAAGTTGGGTCCGACAGAATCCAAGAAAGAGGCAAATGTTTTTCATACAAGTGAACTGCAACATATCGCACAGTTAGCCAAAATTATCGATTTTTTGTATATCTCTCGGGTCAAGATTATCTGCGTGTTTTTTTTGATCTCAGAAAATTCGCCTGTTTTTGACTTCTCAAAAACAAAAAGGAAAAACTGTCTGTTTGTTTGCAAATGTGGGAGTATTCGAAAATAATAGATAGGAAAAAAATTTTATAGATTGACTCAAAATAGTACCTGTGAAATGAAAATCAGTTAACAAGTTCAAATTATTCTCTCAAGTTTTTAATATTTCGAATCGATCTCTATTTTCTTTTTTATCTAGATAGGTTTTTAAAACAAAAATTTGTATAAGTACTGTAATTTTCAAGACTATCAAATTTCTCAAGTTTAAACTCAACGTTTATTTATCAACCCACCTGGGACATTTGTTGGTTTTTGTTGATCTCCTTTTCTTGGATGGAGTTTGGAACCAAAAGATTTGCCAAACGACACAATAAAACTCCATCCCTGTAAAAATCATAGCTTCAAAGAATTCAAATAAATTTGATCAAACCTCAATATTGTGGCGAACTCAATCATATTGGCTGCATCTGCTTTAACTAGAAGACCTAGTTCAAATAACCAGTTTGAACAACTTTTCCATAACTCGCTCCCCCCAGACATCTGAAAATGTTAATTATCAAATTAATATTTGAAGTCGAATTTTGAAACGACGATTGGAATTTTGAAAAAATAGTCTCCCAAAGAAGAGGAAAAGTTGCAAATCTAAGTGAAAAGTTTTTTTGAACAACAATAAAACATAATTTGAAGGTCATCTACCTATAATTACTCCGACAAGCTTTTTAATGCATTGCGATAGAGCAAACTTGCCAAGGCTTGTTTTTTTCTTTCTTTTTTTCTTAGAAATTTTCGCCTTAATTTTCTCAAGGAAAAATTTGTGATTTATAGCGTTTCCAATAATTTTGATAAATTACAAAAAAACATTCAGAAAAACTAGATCTTTTAATTTATTTGAATGTCCATATTTTTGTTTCGGATGGAAAAAAACATTATGAAAAAAAGCTTGTTTTTTTCTAGTAATATTGAAAAAAACAATCACAGAATTTGTGGAATAGTTCGCAAATGCAGAAAAAAATATTTTCTTGTTATTTCAGAAAGTCAGCTTCGATAGTAAATTTTTATGACGAAAAAAACTTTTGAACAAGAAAGTTTTTTTCAGTTCAAAGTTTTTAGAAGCCAAACAACAAAAATTTTTAAATCTTGTTGTAATTTTGGACGTTATTCCGTTCAGGTTTGGTATTTGAGCAATATCGTGACCGAACAGTGTGGTATTGATTTCTCGTAGAATAAACAAAAAGGAACGCCAAGCCTGGGAATCTGTAAACATGAAGCATATCGATTCATTGATGAATACAAATAAATAAACAAAGTGTGAGTCGATAAAACTTGAAACAGGAAACAAAGGGAAAGATCAAAAAAGAGGTCAGAGAGAAGAGAGTTTATGATAGAGAGAAGCGAAAACAATCGGCGGAAAGGTGGTCGTGTCCCCGTAGATAGGCGGTCAACCGACCTGTTCCGTCATACTTCTCCTCGGTCCGTTCGTCTCTCCCCCCTATCAATGGAGCACATTTCCGAGTTGTATTTACACTTGTCTCCATTGAACGCGTCGCGTTGCAGCCTCTCCACGTACATAAGCTTCTTAGAAGCTGCGCAAAAAGTCACATCGGACAAGTCATTTGAGTTGGCGACGATGGGTTTGATGGAATCTATCCAGCAAGACTGGACTACCAGGCAAACATTCTTTGGTAACGGTCGCTTTTTTCTTGAAAATCCTGGAATTTTATAGTCTATTCACCATTTGACTGTTGGATTCTACTGGTTGAAAGTTGAAATCAACTTTTTAGACTAAATTTTGAGTTTCTCAGCAAACTCTTGCTGTTTTTCAAAAATTCCATTTTTTTAGATTTATATTTTATTGTCTCATTCAAACGGAAATAATCCTAATTCGGTTTTTTTGTGCCTGAAATGAGGAAAAAGACGTTTTCCATTTTACCTTTAAAGAAAAAATCATGTTTTCTTTAGATTGCTCCGTTAAAATTTTTATTTCCACATTTTCACAAAAAAACTTGAGAATGAAAGTATCCATGAATCATACGTGAAAAAAATTTATATCGAGAGTGAAAATTAATTTTTCAAAACTAGTTTTTTTCGATTTGAATTTGGCACCGTTTGGAAAAATTTCAAACATAAGGTAAATGAAATTTTCGAAAAACTGTCTTAAGCTATTCAAAGGGATTGAGAAATGAACCGGTCAAAGCATCGAAATAGGAAAAAAATTGGAATTTTTCTGATTTTTTTGTCTTCTAGTAGTGTATTAGACATAATAAGATAATTATTTCAATAAATTCATTTCCCAGTTCTATGTTTTGAAAAAAAAAAAATCGATAGGCAAACCATTTATAAGAGTATTTTATACATCGATAAAAATTTGAAAGTTTTGCAAACCTCAGAACTTGGAATTTAAGAAAAGCGGCAAGCTTGCTAGAATTTTAAGTCGAAAATTTCTGAATTAGCAACTAAAAGAACTGACTCTCGGTAGGAAGGATTCAGACTTTATTCTTCTTCAAAACTAAATAAAGAGAGTACAAGGGCAAAGTCCGAATGGAAAATCTATTCCAGCTATAGAGGCTGTCAGCTACAGGAAAGTGATGACAAAGTCGGTGGACGACCAGCTATCGCAATTGAATTGACAGAAGCGCAAAGCGGCGGAAACGGCGGTCTGACATGGATTAATGGTTCAATTCACAAAATGTCTTTTGGTCGGGGGTCGAGCAGAAAAAAAGAACCGATTTCGTCGCCTCATAATACAACACATGAATCAGCGGTGCGAGGGATGCAAAAAGCCTGAGGAGGGTCGACGGACACAACTCTAAACAGAAACATTCTCAACAAAGTGCTCGCGGACCACTCGGTCTTTCGTAAGAGTCTTCGTTTTTTCCCCTGGTATCCGTTTCAAATGCACGAGAAACGTGAATTGAGAAGTGGGCCATGCTGTCAGGACTTGAAAGCCAAATTCCAGGCGCAAAATAACTTTCGATATGATTTCATTGGAAATTAATACTCGCGAGCTTATGCTGTTATTCTTCCAACTCTAATATTGTATCCAAATCGAGGGGCTTTGGAGTTTATAGGGCAGAAACGAACAGTTGACCTATTTTCGGCGTACTACGGCTTGTTGAACTCCAAAGGGTCGACATAATAATTCGTCCTCAATAATCAGCACAATTGGTATTTGCACTTCAAAGCAATTTTTTTCTAGTTTTTTGGTCATCAAAATAAAACATCGCAACTTGGATCTTATCAATTTTTAATCTGTTAATCTACTATTGCAGGCAATCTGGCGCCATACTCAAAGTTTAACCTTGTTAAACGCTTTGTATGGCTAGGACGGAAATTTAAATAGTAGAAGACAATTTGAGATGTTTTAGAAGTAAACCTGTGAACTTAGTTTAGAATATCTCTTGAGAAAAACACTTTTGAAACGTGTTGATAGTAAAAATTTTGTTTTTGGCTCCAAACTTAAAGCTAGTAAATAGACAAAATTTCAGAAAAAAACTAAAAAGTGCTTGCGTTGTATCGAAAATTTTGAACACAAGTTTGTCACTTGAGTGAATTCAATAACTGCTTACAGAAGGATTTCAAAGAATATTGAAGTCTTTTATGAGAAATTCGAATTCAGAAGCTGACAAATCAAGGCAATGTGGAAAGTGTGATGAGCGGACTTTGAAATAAGTACAAAATTATTGGCGATTTCTCAGCCGAACAGCTCAGAGCCGCCCACGACGACGCGCCGCGACACCCAAGGCAATTTATATTGAAAGCTCACCGGCATGACAGCGGTGCGGCCGTCGAGCTGCACGTCCACCAAACTCCACGTGATTTGCCTCGCGTCCATGTCTAAACCCATTAGACGCCATTTGTCAGATGAGCTCAGAACCTCTTCTGGCCGAGTACCGCCGGCCGCAGGGAATGTACACGAAGTGGCGAGGGAGTAGGCAATTGTGCACTTGCGTGCACCTCGTAAACTATATTTTCTCTCTTATCAACTGACCGCCTTTCCTTTTTTCTTTTCGCGTCAATAGCCGAACCAATGTTGCGGAAATCTTTTCCATAACCAGAAGTTTCGTTCCTTTTTCGAACTTGAAAATTGTAGACACTTTGAGTCAGGCTATAGAATCAGAAACCCAGAAGGTGTGTAAATCGGCCAGAAATTTTTATTTCAGAGCCAAAGATCATGATCATAGTTGGCTCAAATTGAAGATCTTTTTTTTATTTTGAAGACCTCAGTTTTCGCAATAACACAAAAAAATGACAGAAAACTTTTCGAAACGGTGGTATCTTCCGATATTTCAAAGATTATCTGATTGCGAACTCGCACTTGTTACAACTGGATCAGTCAAAACTTCTTCTCGAGATTCCTATCGGAAATTCAAAACTAGATCGCTGTTTAGTTTGCTTCTTTAAGATCACCACCAGAAAATGAACTTGTAAAATTTTTCTCGATAAAATGAAGGACGTTTTGCACAGAATCACATAAACTTCACATGAGTTTTATAAAAAAACACGTTCGATAAAAATAAAAAAAGGTATTTTCTTTCAATTTATCTGAAATTACGTTCAACAGACAACAAAAAAATTATCAGTGGGCGCTCGAAAAACTTCCATTTTTGCAGTTCTTCCGTCTTTGAACAATAAACATAAATTGATCGATAAATATTTATTTTCCTTTCCAAATAACTTTCTACTGTTCGCGGTCTGGGCAAGGACAATAGCCGGCGTCTGGACCAACTGGTCCTTCTCCTCCGCACTTTCCAGGAGCTCCGTTCTTTCCGCTCTTTCCTGGGCGTCCATTTCTTCCGGGATGACCAGCCTTTCCTGGCTCCCCGATTTTTCCGTCTTCTCCATCCTTAAACACGACATTGATTTTTTTTCATAAAACACGTGTGAATACCTTTCCGGGGAGTCCAGCTGGTCCACGCTCTCCAGGAGGTCCTGGTCGTCCAGCAGCTCCTGGAAGATGTACGACTCCAGCAGCTCCAGTCTCTCCGCGTGGCCCAGCTCTTCCAGGAGATCCATGACGTCCAGTCTCTCCAGGCTCTCCGGTCGATCCTTGGTCTCCTTGCTCTCCAGGAGCACCTCTTTCTCCAGGCTGGCCTGGTCTTCCTTCCGGTCCTGGTGGTCCGGCTTCTCCCTTTGGTCCACGAGGTCCAGCCGGGCACTGGAATTTCATCGAAAATTTTAAATAAGAAGGAACCTTGTACCTTGATGCATCCGCCAGGAATGTCATGAGTGATGAGAGTAGCAATGCCAGGGCTGCCGTCTCTTCCGTTTTCTCCATCAGGTCCAGGGAGTCCAGGCTTTCCACTGGGACCTTTTTCTCCTGGAGGTCCGGCTGGACAGTTGGCAGCTCTCGCTTCACATTGGCAGCCGTCGAACTGTCTCTTCACACGAGAATCGAGGCCAACGAACTTGGCAAATTGAGGAGATTGACTATGTTGCTGTGGACCAGCGTGCATGCTCACAATGTTGCTCCAAGTCGCTTCGGACAGTTCCTGAAATTGCAACAAGTTTTTTTGGAATGTTCTCATGCGGAGTAGCATCAAGAATGGTTCCTCGAGAAGTTCTGTATACGAGTTTGGTTAGGTTTTTTTTCAAAATCTTTCAAATCAAAATTTGCAGTCAAGTTCCAATTAATTCATATATATATGAACTAATTTTTCAATAATGACAAAAAAATTTCAAAAAAATCCATCAATTTCATCAAATCACGGTCAAGATTATTCAAAAAATCATCGATTTCTTTGGAATCACGTTTTCTTAAAGTTCCACGTAGGTTCCGAAAAAAATTGTACTTTTTTTCAAAAAAATTTAATAATGAAAAAAATGGATTCGAACTATATGAATTCAAATTTGAACATTTTCAATTTTTTTCCCCACGAAAGTGCTTCTTGCAGCTTCTGCGGAAACCTTGACAGGTGTACTAAAAAGCGAACAATTGTAACTTAAAAGAAATTTCACGCGTGTTTTTCAATTTCGTAGGATGACTAAGCGCACTCTTTCGAATATTCAGAGAGAAAAGTAAAGAAACCTTGAAAGTGCCCATTCCAAGGGAAATATCATCGTGGAGGGAGTTGATGTCGTCGACGATGACGAGAACCGAACACAGGGAGACGACGATGACCGCGACGGACGTGACGCACGCAACGACGACCGCGTACGACATTCTGGATCGCTTATTCGTCCTTCGGAACAGCCGCCTTTTATGGAAGGAGACGAAGCGTTTGCGACGAAACAGTCCACGAGCCGCCAAAAAAGTCGTCGGCCGCAAGTATTTTTCGGCGCTGTTGGGAAAAAAGCCGATGATTCTTCATGCTTTTCTCATTATAAAATTGAGATGATATTATCTGACGTGCAAGCTATAGAAAGAGTTGTTTTGAACGAGTCTAAAATCAGAGATTGGCAAAAATTATAGTAGGAAAATTTGAAACGCTTGAAAGTTTTGCTCTCCAAGATATGAATTAATTTTCTCATTTTTCATACATGATAGTTAATTTTATTTATTGATGACAAAGCAAAAAAAAATAATAACGTTAAAAAAAGTCAGTATCACTGTAGGCAAAAGGAAGCAATGGAAGACAATAGAAAACATTTTTGAAAACGACTAACTGGAGAAAAATCTTGTTATATGCATATTAATCTTATAATTTTTTTGTTCTTTTTTTGATACGCTTGCTCTTCCGCTTTCAATTACCATACTTCAGCTGGACATAAAAAAACGCATGAATATTCAATATTTATTCTAGAAAAAAATTCAAGAGAACGAGAAAAAAAGAGAAGAATGAGTCATTGTCACGGTAGGCAACAGGAACCAATAGAAGGCAAATGATTGTGAGAACAGTTGCTGTACAGAAAAGACAGAGCAGTAATCGGTCTACAACAGAAGCCAGTTGCTGCCATTGCCACTGGATTCTGGCTCTTTCATCGAGGATCTGAAAGAAACAAAAGTTTTCCAAAAGTTGAAAAGTATCTGACCTCTTCGCGAATCTCATGTTGCTGCAGACTTCGATAGATTCTTTTCAAAATCTTCCGAAATCGAGACTCGAATTCATTGTTCATTGATGTTGAGGAAGCGTTCATCCGAGGCATGATCTGAAAGCTTTTGAATAAAGAAGCATTGAATAAATTCAGAACCCCTTCGCTGACGACTTTTCCCAAAAAAGCGCTCTCGCTGGCCATATTATCTCTGCAAGTACCGTTGCCAACCAACGTACCGTACATCAACTCGGTATAGGCTTGCTGGAAAAAAATGAGTGAAATTTGCGAAAAAAAAACTAAAAACGAAAAAAAGCTTCTTCCGCTTATTTTCGAAAGAACGTTACCCACCGCCATCGGGTGCATACATTCGCAGTCCGCGTTGTGATCGTCTTTGCTCCCCCGCAAGTTCGCCATGTTTTTCACTCGTTTCAGATCACGAAGGATTGAACTCCGCCGTATTGTTGACTTTTTGCTCTCAATTATTTTCTGTAAAGAGGAATTTTTGATGATAAAATACCTGAGAAGCTTTCAGCAAGGCTATACTATCAGGTTCTCTGATGGTCATCCTCATGAACGCCGCCAAATATCCGAGAATATATTTGTGCATCCAAAAAGGAACATGACGTCCTTGGTTAGCGGCTCCGTTTCGATGCATGTTTAAAGTTATGACGTTGACGCAAGTGGCCAAGCACACCATGAGTAGAGATGAGACGTAGTACATTCCTATAAAAACCAAACCTAGAGATAAAGTAAGAATAGTTTTTTTCGTTTGTATGGATTACTCGACTTAGAAAAGCTCAAAATACAGTGTTTTATCCGAGAAAAATCTCAACTAATCATGTTTTACATTTTTTGTGGAAACTTGAAATTCGTTTTCAATTATGGATCGAAAACCCTGCTCCTTTTGTTTCCCATACCAATCAGCGGCACTCCTTCAGAAGTCGGCGGGATCGACTCCGTGATACTTTGAAGATAGACGCCCATCGACAACAAAGTCGTGATAATCATGTTGATTTTCTCTCCCGTTTCTGGCGGCATCAAAAAGCCTAACACGGCCATTGAAGATATCAAAACACATGGCACAATCTGAAAAACAGCTCTACTGAAAAAAAGGCATTGGAAAAAATGAGTTACGTGATTGAAAACATAGAAAAGCGGACGCCGATGCATGTGAATTCTAATGACGATTGTCGGCCAAGCGTGGTTCATTTCAGAAGGGAATTTGACTACCTAAAACAGAAGATGACTTTTTTGACATACCCGAGGTCACGAATTTCACCTCTCTGGTTGCGGTCATGGCGATGAGATCAAATTCGCTGTTGTTCATGTAACTCGACAAATCTCCTTTGTCCGTGTTGAGACCCAAGTTTATTTCTGTGATATCGTGGGACCAAGAAGCGAACTTCAGATCACATTGCTGAAAATTATGATGAACTTCTTTTTTTAATCCTGGAAAGCTACCTGATCGTCAAAAGGATAATATCGAACTCTTATGGGGCATGAACTCCGGAAAAGAGCAGAAAAAAGCCAGGTCACGTTGCCTTCACTGCTGACCATCACATCTGTGGATACTAGTGAAGCGTGGTACTCTCGGATCGCACTGAAATTTAAACAGTTTCAATTTCATATTAAAATAAGCCTTGAAGATGTATCTTGAAAATTTTTTTGGCACCTGTAAGAGAGAACAGTTTGAGATTTTCAGCTGTATTTCTGTGACAAACCACGTTTTGTTATAAAACCTTCATCAAAAAAAGGCAAAAAAACTGGATCGAAGGGATTTTTGAAAGAAATAGATATTTAGGAAGTTTTTTTGTACGCTTTTTATTTTTTTACTGACTTTCAAAAAAACTCTCCCCTCCTCAAAATCAGCCTGTTTTATTTAACCAGAAAAATAAATCTATATGTCCTTGCTTCATCATTTTTCAAAACCAAATGAATCAGTACTACCAAAAAAAGTATTTGTTACGCGCTTTGTTCAAATTCCAAACTTTAAAGTTTTGGGAGGACGCGAAAATTGAATCAGGAAAATGCGCAAGGACTGGCACTGATTTACATAAGTCAATTTCCGCGAACAGGAAATTTCCGACTAGGACACTTGAGAAGTTGAATTTTCTTCTTTTTTTGCAAGTTTATTGATAATTACTTGTTGACGAGTATGATGTCCGGTTTCCAAACACGACTGTGAGGAATGTAGATGGTCTTGATGTCGGACCAGTCGGACTCGTTCCAGACCAGCCGCGGGTCCAACCAGTTGATGTTGAGCCAGCTCCGAGTTGTCAGCGCCTGGTTGCGTTCGTCCTTAAAATTGCCGACTTTCTTGGCAACATTTCGACCTCACCATTTCAACAATTTGATTGAGAAGAAACCCAAACGTCACATTTGTCGGCTGAGAATGATGGCTCGAGGGACGTACGTCCTTTTCGTAGACACTAGGGTGCAGAAGTGTTCGGTAGAGCAACTCTTCCGTTCCATCAACCGTCTTTTCTGATAAAAAAATGATTATTAAAACATTGTGTATTCACTTTTGCTTTTGAAAAATTTCATGAAGGGCTTACGACTATCTTTTTGAAAAAAGGTGTTCACATATTTCTACGGTATTTTTAACAAGCAAGTTAACGTTTAATAGCGTTTAGTTTTTCCAGGATGTCTCGAATAAAAAAATATTCAATCATCACTATAGCAAAAAAATTGGTTCAAAAACAATCTTCATTTGTCTCGCTAGAAAGATATAAAAAAACTCGTGTGGTGAAAAAAACAAAAAAATATGTGCCTTTTTTTGTCTTTGCCTTTTTAAATAGTAAAATCAAGAATAAAAAAACTCGTGTACAAATTCTTTTGATATTCTATCCCATTTTTTTATCTTTCCTCAGGCTCTATGTCACATTACGAAGGCATAGAAGAAGAAACGTGGAACAAACTTGTTTTTGAGGGCCTTTTCCAAAAGAACCTCGTCAAAATGCGCCAAGTGATATGTGGTCCTCAGAGGAATTGTCGACGATAGGGCAACTCTGAACGCATTGTTTTAAAAAACGAGCGTTAGCGATTTCAATACTTTTTCGGTTTTTTTGCAGCTAAAACAATCTCAAACAATAACATAAATTGAATTCTGTTACTTTTTAGGCGCTGTAAAAGTTCTTTTCAATCGAAATTCCACCCGAGTCTTCCATAGAAGGCCCGAATAATAATTAGTTGAATTCATCATTGCAGTCTCATTTTTCTGCGTGATCATTTACTTATGACTTCCTTCTTGATTCTTTTGAAGGCGTAGCGTTAATTAAATTCGGGTTATATCAATATTTCAGCTCAAAATTCACCAAAAAATGAGCTTTTGGTCTCAAGAAGAAAAAATGTGTTACATTGATCTGAGAAGAAAAGAATTTGCATAAGGAAATTCGAAGAGTTATTGATAGTTTGAAATTTCTTCTGACAGACGATTCCGAGACTTTAACTATCCAAAAAATTTTGTACAGTTTGTTCCAACATTATTAACGTCCTTCAAATCTCACTTTAAGATTTGTTTTTTTAATAAAATTTTATTGAAAAAAAGCCCCAGTGTTAAATCTTGCGATATTCGTCAACACTTCAAATCATAACAAAAACTCTCGAAAAATTGCTATTTTCATCGGAGGCAGGCAAAAATTTAAAAGTGATATTTTTTGGCTTACATCGACTGTTTCACGTAAGAAAGAACTAATATGAATCATGTTAGACTGAAACTTCATTGGGGTCCCAGGAAAAAATCTTTGAGATTGAATTTCGCAGCTTTTTGGGTTCTTGGTGTTTTTAATGGGTTATCAACACTTCCAAACCCGCCTTGAAGGTTCAACGTCTTCTGCGGTTTCATTGAAGTCCTGCTCGGCGAGCAAGGCGTACAAAGCGCGGTCGTCGGTGTGCAGCAAGGCATCAAGTAGCAGGAAATCAACAATTTGGAGGAAGATACAGCAGCGACATATGGTCATAAAGGAACGAGTGACGGATGAAATGCCGAGGCTCAATTGGAGCTCTCGTCGAGCCGAGTTGGGGTAGGCGGGATTCAACTTGTCTTTTTTCCTTTCTCTCCCAAATTTGCTCTCACGAATCTCGCCGACGCCAGTTTTTATACGCAAAATTTCTCCAAGAGTTTTTTTTTCTTGCAAAGCTGTTTTCTATATGAAAAACTTCAGTTGGATGAGAAGCTTTGGATTTTCGAATTTGATCCAATATTCATGTATCGACACTATCTTTTCAGAAAACATTTATTTGTTACGTTTTTTTAATCCTTCTTGGAAACTGTGAGCCAATTAATGGTCAGCGATTAGCGAAACTCCGGAAAAATTGATTTTCAATTCCTATAACATTTTCAACTGCTTAAAAAGTCTAGTAAACGAAATGAAAATAGTAAAGTTTGCGAAGGTTACTGAAGATTGAGCTAAAGTCATGAGGTGACTTTTTCGATGTTTTTTAATTTTCCTCTTCATTTCAAAACTTTGAAACAAAATTCACACAAGAAAACAGTGTTTCAAAAAGTTTTTCAAATCTCTGCTTTTAATTGATGAATTATTCCAACTATTTTTGAGAACATTTATTTTATTACATTCTTATCAATAAAAAGTGACTTAAAAGCGACATAATCAAAACAATCAACAAAGTGTCAAAAAAATAAAATCCGCTTAAAAAAAAATAACCGAAAGTCAGAAGAGAACGCACCCGAAGAGGTGAAAAGACAACGAAAAATGGCGGAAACCAACAAACAAATCAACAATTTTTAAGAGATCCGAGGTTTACTTTCAGACAGACCCGAGGATTTCCGCCGACTTGCGACGAGCTTCGAAGATCGCTCGGAAAGCCTTGATCGTGTTTTGCTCGCTGGGAGGAGCAAAGATGCAAACGCGTTGGAAGAACGGCAGATACTTCTTGTAGTATTCACTGAAAAAGAAAATTGAAATAACTTCGGTTCCTCATCCCTTTTCAAAAAAAAGAAATCAAATTGGCTTAGTCATCCCTTCCCAACTCCAAAAGCGAGGTGGGTGAATTGGCGGAGGTGAAGCGTTGCGTACGCGACGCGGCTTTTGACGGGGAGCTCGAAATTATATTTTTATTCCTTTAACTAAATTTTTTTCAGGACTAAAAAATTGAAAATTATTGAGAAACTATAAAAGAAGAGAAAATAGAAAAAAAAAGCAGCTTGGGTTCGACTTTAAAAGATCCGCTAAAAAGCCGCGTAGCAGACGCAACGCTTCACTCTTGCTGTTTTATTCATTCTGCTTTTCAAGTCGGGTTTGGAATTTTCGTAATAATTCCGGAAATTCTCGGGAGATTTTCGAAAGTATTTGAAACTGTCGCAGAGCTCTCAACAACAAATATTCATGAGAAAAAAACTTTGCTTGACTTTTTATGTACACTCTGGATTTTTTGAACAAATTCAGTGCTTAGATTTCATTTCTTTTTTTTTCAAACTTCACTGAAATTAATGACGACATATTTCATAAAATGATATGCCCCTTTACAGCTCAATCACTACAATCTAATTTCCCAAACAATCTTTCAAAAAATTTCATGTTCGAAAAAAATAGAACGCATTCCACTCACGCAGTGCAAAGTTCGTTTTCGAGCTGTAAAATGCAGAAATGAGTAGTCATGAAGTTGTGAATGTAGTTGTAAGGCTCGACCTCGAAAGCATGGTTTGAGAACTTTTGGAATATGGGAAAGCTTTTCAGTTCAGGATCGGCTGCCTCGCTGAAAAGTTATCTTAATTGTCGGCTATTCGTTTAGTTCAACTCACTAAAGCTGGTAGTACATAGTCGGCATGTAAGCCTTGATTTTGTTCTCTTTCTTCATCTTCTCGTAAATCTTCATTGCGCCTTCTGGGCATTGAGTCAGAAAATAAGCCTAAACGCATTTTATTTCAAAATGAAACTCTCAGAAAATGCTCACCCGGCACAACTGCAACTGAGCAAAAGGAGTATCGTATCCTTCTTTGGCAACCAATTGCTCCATTTCAAAAATATTCTTGTAAACTTCAGTGGCATTGTCGGCAAAAAGTCCGTTATAGAGGAAGCGAAGGTTAGTGCGCAACAAACTGAAAACATCAAGTTTGATGAAAAGTGTGATTTAGAAAACGTACATGCTGTGAGGAGAATTGCAAGAACTCTTTTGAATGAGGTCAAACCCAATTTTCTGTAACATGTTTTTTTATTTTTCATTTTGATTTCCCAAAACTCACAAGGAGGTCTTCACGTTGGCCGAGGTCATCATCTTCAAACTCCGCAGTGGCGTACATGAGGACGGCAAAAAGAGTCAACGCGTCTTTCATCTTCGGGATCGTCCCCACCGCCTCGTTCAAAATCCTGAAAAAAAAACGATTTTCCATCTTCTCATGTTTTCTGAAAAAAAAAACTGAAATAGTAGTGTTTTCTCTGAAGTACTTATTTTTGATATATCGAAGACAATGTAAATTTTTACTAAGAACAGATTTCTCGTTGAACTTTTGCTCAGACTTCGCTGAAATGTACTCAAGGACCCCCTAATTCCAGAACAGAAAAAAGTTTGAATAGATCTCGTTTTTGAGTTAGAACACTTCACAAGCCCGAAATAGCGCTTTTTGGCCTAATTTGCGTATTTTGCCCACTTTGAAGCTCAATAACTCGGAAACGAGATCTCTTGCAAAAAATGTTTTTCTTGATCTGCAATCAGGAGTTCCTAAAGTACACCTCAGCAAAGTTTCATCGAAATTTAAAACGGAGGGTAAACAATGTTTCCTGGTTAGATGAAAAAAAATAATATTCCTGTATGCAATTTTTACTAACGTTCATCAAAAAAGCAAAGATTACTTTCCAAAACTCACTGTTTGACTTTCCGAGTTGCCGCATTACTCTCCAACAAAAAGATGTAGTATGCAAGGATCAATTTTTCGTCTTTTTCCACGTTCAGATTTTTGATCTCCGAGGCCAGTCGGATCATTAAACTTTCGAGCTGTAAATAAAACCAAGATAAAACATAAGTTTGGATTGCCAGACAATCACATTTTCGGAAAAGTCTTCAAAAATTTAAAAAGAAACCTTTTTTCTGTCTGCTTCTACAAATCGGTCGATTTTACAAACTTACTGATAAATTGAATGATAATAATGAATATATATTTCAGAAAGAGTTTTTCAATTTTTGACCTTCAATTGTTCTCCTTGCTTGATCATGTTAGAGTAATAGTGGAACTTTGCCGAGAGTAGAGTGTTTCTGAAACTGCTTAGCGAGGGGGAGAGCACGTTGAGCACAGCATCAAAATCTTGTTTTGAGATGAGAGCCAGAGCTTCGGCATAGCACCTGAAATATAAAAGCGTTAGTCACTTCTAAACTTTAGAATAAAATACTTGTCGTTTTCGTTTCCCTCTGCCGCCACAAAAGTCTTCATATCTTCTTTGATACTGTCGTTGTAATCCCAATTGTATAACCAAGGTTGGATCTAAAAATATCTAATGTTAAATCGAAATTCTTAATTCTGAGGACTCACTCTTGCAAGATTGACCGGCTTTTCTTTTTCTGGGAGATCATAGGGAGTGAGGAATTCGACCTGAACATTATCAAAACATTTTCTACTACGCGAAACTATTAACTTCGAGATTATTCTGGAGTTTTCTCATAAAAGTCTCGCAAACGTTCGGAGTGTTGTAGCCTTTGTCCAGAGTGATAGCGCAGTAAAGATCTATAAATATTTCATTTGAAAAACGTTCATAAACTGCTTCAAAAAATATTTTCTCTGTGCTTTTCCAACACTTTCGATATTTTTTTCTAAACGCAAAGAATAATATTCATATCTCCATAAAAGTTCTGCTTGACAACTATGCTGATTTCCATTTTGAATTGAAATTGCAAAACAAAGCAAATAATCTTAAAATTTGACGTTGGAAAACTACTGAATAAGAACTCACGGGCCAAAGCGTCGTTGCACCTGTTCACTTGGGCAAGATGCTTGGCCAGACGGAAATGTGCCTTCGCGTAGTTGTTATTGTTCTTGATGGCTGCGTAGCACTCCGACAAAATGTCTTCAATGGGAGCATTCAGCTTCTGAAATTTTATATTGTTCCGACAAGGATATTGCAATAGGCGTTGTGACTCTTAGTCATTTGCCATCATTTCATCCATTCTCAGTTTGCCGTCTCCTCTAGAAAACGTCGAACTAAACCTCTGCGAAAATGTTTTCAGATCAACGACATGGTCGGTTTTTAAACTCTAAAAAACTACTTTCCTGGTATCTTTTATCATTAAGGCAATTTTGAAACTGATTTATTCATTTTTCCCTCTCCACTCAGATTTGTGAAAAGATGAATAAATAAATCGAGAAAGTTTAAAAAAAACCAAAATTGATATCAACGAACTTCTTGACAAGCTGCTCGATTCTGATGACACATTGCTACGATGGCTTCATCACCAGGCTGAGCTGCTTTGATCGCGCGTTCGAAGGCCTGAAATTATTTCGTTCATCTTTATAATACCTAAAAAGACATTAACAAGAACATTATTCAAATATTTTAGTTTTAAACTGATATACTAAAGTTACTAAAATAACAATGTTAAAAGAAATACTGAGCCCCATACTGGGTAGTTAGAGTTTGAAACATTCAGAACGATTATGTTGAAAAATACTTTTCGTCAATAAAAAAAAGCGGATGGAATGAAAAAAAAAGTTATTGCAATTATCAGAATTCTAGATTTCAGAAACTCCACAAATGCAGTGCTATTATCCAAAAAGTTGCCTATATACATTCAGCTTGATTTATTTTTAGGTAAAAACTTTTTTTCCGTTTTAGATTTCTGTGAAAAAAACCGACCGTGAGGGCTTCTTCGAATTCTCCTGCCGTGAAAAGCTTCACTCCGACTTCTTTTAACGCATTAATTTTGGCTGATTCTTCAGACTGAAATTTTTGAGTTCGTACATCTCACAAACTTCCCAAAATAAAAACTCAACGTTTTTTCGCTTTTTATACCAATAGCCCACCGCTAGCGTGACGCCGACACCGACGCCTCCAGCGATGGCGATTTTCTTCCATGGAATGTTTTCTCGATCCATTGTACACCCGAATACCCTCAATAAAAAAGAATGAACTGGGCTTCGAAAAATTGTAAACCGCGCGAAAAGTATATTATTCAACGAACACTCAAAAAAAATTTTTCATTTCCAATTTCAAGAAAGTTTGATAAAAAAAAAAGTTTGACAACACGGAAAAAACTTCAGAAAGATAACTTTTCAATCTTCAATTTCTTTTCGATGAGGCCGAAAAGAAATATCGAGATATCAACTCAGCATGATGCAATTGTGGGCTTTCACTTTTAAGCGATATACCTCTCTAACAAAAATGATAAGAGATAAACATTTAAAAACAAGCGCAAAGTAATAAAAATGTCTGATTATTAATAGAAACGTTTTCGCTGACCCTTTGAGATATCAAAACTGTTTGATATCACAAATTCAAAGTTTTTCAAACGCTATTTCACTATTTTTTGGGTTTATCTTAGGGAATGAAAAGCGCAAATGAGAGAGAAAATTATCAAAATTTGAATAAAAAGGTATGATAAAACTTTTTCAATCGATGGAAAAAACAAAAACATAAAAAGATTGATAGCGTCGACCGCAGAACATCGTAAGGTTTGATGTATTGGTCTTATTGCGGCATATTTTGGCGCCAAATTCAAATCGATCTTTGCCGTTTGATCATCCCCTCTTCATTCATAGATTTTCTTCCGGATTTTTTGTTCTTTCACCTTTCCATCGACTTTTTCGATTTTCCATTCAATCTTTCCCCATTTGCGCAATAATTGCGAAGTTTTTTGGTGATCACTAGACAGATTTCCATGCGCCGTTTCAGTACAGCAAACAATGTGCCAAAATATCTGTGTGCTTAGACACTCGACTTGTCGCAGTTCTGAAACAATGTCTACGTTTCTTTAAACACTCCAAGCTTTAGACAACGCGAAGTTAAACGTTTATATCCATGTGAAAAAGAAGCGGAATGAAGATGATAAACGACTACGGAGGGTTGAGAGATCAAGCAGGATGATTTGGATTCGCAATTTTCGTTGTTCGTTTGAATGGTCCAACGAATGAGTGGAATATCTTTGATATAGTGAGAACCGTCGGCTATTTACAAGTGTTCACTGGGAGGATTAATGACCCCTTTGGTCTTGGCTCGGGTTTTTTCTATTCACTCCGAACTCTTGCACTTTACACAAATACTGGTCGGAGAGGTACAACTGGTAGATACAGTAAGGAAAAAAAAGCATTTAAAGTAACATATCACGGTCGAAAGCTACTCAGCGGAAAGATATGCTTGAATAGTACAACAATTGCGGTCTAGCGGATTCGCAAGAAAAAAAAAGAAGATTGATTTCTAAGGCAAGAAAGGCGTCTAACAGTAGCTCTTAAGATGAAACGATTCTTTGAAGCTTATTTTTGAAGCAAATTACTCACATTGGATAAAGCGCCGTTTTTTTTTTATAAATTTTTGTTTTTTCCTCAAATAGGGCTCCATGAAAAAAGGGAAAAAATAGGAAAAGGTCATGAAATCCAATCAAATGTTGCGAACTATCAACCATTCGCGTAAAATTCAATTAAGCGCCAAATGACGTTTTTTTGGCGTGTTTACTTTGTCTTCATCAAATTGTGAGCACCTTCCGAAAACCGCATCAAATTGCTAAATTAAGCTAATCGTCTCTTTGTAGCTACTGCAGCTCCATTTCTCAGACAGACCGGGAGAAGCAGACGGGGCTTTGATTGGAATTAAATTATTATTGCAACAACTCCTAAGCGTTTAGTTTGAGTACAATATCCGTTGTAACCACGTATGATAGGATGAGCTGTGCGAGGTCAGACTTCCTCCAACATTCCGTGGTTTCCAATCATCCCCTTGTACATGCTCGACGCCAAGAAACGGGGATAACTGTCTCGCTGCATGAGCGTGAAGATCTGATTCTGCGCCTCGTCGAAGGTCGTCGCAGACGGGCGACTCATGTTCGAGTTGACGATTTCGCGGACGCGCGAATCCAGCGAAACCTCTTTTGGCGACAGAATGGAGATGAAGTCCTCGTAAATAATACGTGCCTAAAATTTTGAAAAGTTTCTTCCTCTTCCTCAAGGTTATATACCTTTTCTTCGATTTTTTCGGCGTTTTTCTCTCGTTTCAACTCTTCGCACGCCTGCCAGAAGAGGATGTTCTCGTCCGAGTACTCACCTTTCAAGAACTCGGCGAAGTACTTCTGGCCAACTGCAATGAAAAGGTCATACAGGTCAGACGAAACCACGAAAACCTCGGTTTCTCATGAGATGGTCGAACGACTGCGACCAGCTGTACACAACTTCATATGACGGCCTGAAATTTGCACGTGTAAAAAAGATAATCCGGCCACTAATCCGAAAGATTTCCATATTCAGACACGAACATGATCTCTTGAGAATTAAAAAAAAAGATTGCTAACCGATCGACGTTCTCTGTTGCCGGTGCGACGGGTTTCTTTTCTGCTCCAACACTGCCACTGCAAAAAAAAGTTGTTTTCTTCCTTCTAATCCTAATCAAAAACACGAGTCTTTTTTTGCTCATCATAGGCGTCCCAAGGCCGCTTATTAAATGAGCACATCACCATAGCAACACTCTCGACCTCGTTACGTTTCTAACTTTCTAACTTCAAAATTTTGAGCAACAGGAACTGACGTAACAACTTTTCTCTCATTTCGAAAAAGAGCGAGAAAAACCTGCTCTGATAAAAAAATTTCAGTTTCTCGTTATACTCGTTTCAAAATTGATTGCTGGTCTTTGTGACGCAACAACTTTTAGTACCGTTATTCACCAGCTGAAAAAACTTTCCATTGTCATTTCTTGAAAGATGAAGGATGAAATTTTTCCGTTTTCAACCGTGTTCTTAACTTTTGAATCTTGAACTAGCGCTTTTTAACATTATTTTAATCTACCGAAGAAAATCGAAATCTTTTAAGTCCTGGCAAGATAAAATTTGGACAGCCACATTGAAAACTGAAACAAACTCGCAAATGTAGCCCTCAGTTCTGTCAGGAGCGTCAATATTGCAGACAAGTTTGAAAAAGCGGTTGAGAGAGAAGCTGATATGCATGACGGCGTCGGACTGAGCCTATCAGTCTCATCTGAGAGCCACAGGAACTGCACCGGAAATCGGAACACGCACGCAACGCCCAGGAATGTAATAGCTTTTTTTTTATCACCGGCGCAATTTCCGGCTTTCTCCGGGCATACCTATCTGTTCTTTTCATCTCAGGAAATGAGCAAAGAATCATAAAAAGCGTACCTGTGGTTCTGACCCATGAAATTACAGTCGCAGGTTAGAATTTTCATAAGCATACTAAGCGCTGCGGAGGGCGACAGCGCTGCGGGTAGCTGCTGTCCCAGGCAGACCGCTATTGATCGTCTCCGCCCATCGTCGGAGCTTTGTGAGCGACGTTTGGGGCGTGAGCACCGTCGGCGCTCACGGAAGCTCACACAGCTCAACCCCGAGGGGAGGAGCTTCAACTTTGTCGGAGAAGCTTGTGAAAGCGACCACTAGAGGGATTCCAGAAGCCCTAAGAAATTTCAACATGGTAGTAAGCTTGCAATCAGATGATCAGTTTCAACATTTTGAACAAATAACGAGACGAGAAGTTTCTAGGTTTTCATTGACACCATGAAGAAAAGAATGAAGAAAAACTAGCTTTCACTTTTTCGTTCATTAATTAGCGTTAGTAAAATGATTGAAATTTTGGGAGAAAAATAAAAATTATCAAGTGAGGAAACTTGATAATGAATAAATATTTCAGAAGGTTCCAAAAGTTGCAAAATGAAAAATTCAAAGACAAGCAATTTTATTTTTTTAATGTCTTTCGACTAGAATGGACCCTTTCTCAAATTCTTGTAAATTTTTTTCAAGCCCTTTATTTTATTTCAATGAATTATTGATTAATTAGTAGAAGTGGAAAGTGATAAGACATAAAAAAAAAGTATTGATTTATGTTCATTCGCCTTGAATAATTTCTATCCACTCTTATCAGGAAAAACTCACTAAACTTTAAAAAAAAAAGCTTTTATCAATAATAATATACCAAATTACGAATGCACTGTTCCCAGAAAGAAAAATAATTTTTCCTTGTACTTTTCTGTATATTTATCTATATGTAAGATATCACAGTGAGTCACTTTACGAAGAACCTCAACATTAAGAAAAAAAAATGAATGTTCAGCTTCAAGTCCAATCAGCTTGAAGCCCTTTGAAAGTGTATTGTTACTTCTTGAGAAAGAAATTTTTTCGTCAGACCTGTCCATATATTATTAAACTGGAAAAATAGAATCAAATAGAGACCGTCAAATGGTGCACTCTAGCCGAAAGACTCTTGGCCTCTATAATCAAGAAGGAAACCAGGATTACGGTGCTTTTGCGGCCTAATATTTTGGAAGTTTTTAAACCATTATTTGTAACTAACTGTTTGGAAAGAAAGATCATTTATCTCAGATAAGAATCGGTCTAATATATTGTCGAAAACCCAAAAATATTTTATTCTATTTTAGCCGACCGATAAATTTGGAAAACGGAAGTAGTTTTGTCGCAATGTCGCTCACCGTTTCTCTCCCGATTTTCTCTCGTCAATTTGTTCTCAACCCGACTCAATAACTTCCTAGGAATTCCAACTAATCTGCACCTACATGCGTTTTCCTCTTCGTGTAATGAGAGGTTGAACATTGAGACGCATTGTATCAGATTTCATGGAACGGCGACACGGAATTGAGACGTTTTCTTCTTCTCGGCCGTTTTTCGCGGCAAACGCGTTGCTTGAAACCATGAGAATAGCTTGGCAATCCAATTAACAACACGCGATGGAAAAGAATTGAAAAAAAAAGAGGCCCCCATGCAAATAGGTCAATTGTGCTTTTGACTTCCAATTTACATACTGCAGTTGGAAAATTCGGTTGAGACAATTGTGACAAATTGGCAAACAGGATGAAGGGTTCAAAAACGCAAAAATTATACAGAACCAAAAGACCAAGGAATAGGTTTGAACTGGGAGTAGTTGGATGAGTTACGCTGAAGTTAGTATTTGAAAGAATCACGGCCAGAAAAATATCCCACAATAGCAAAACTATTCGAAAGAAACTTTTTCAAAACTTAATTTTTTCATTTTCACACGCGCAGAATCTAACCAGGAAATACATCTCAAGTTTGAAAAACATCCATCTTCTACTCTTCTTTTTTTCATGAAAGTTTTTTTCATTTTTTTCCAAAAATGGCGTCATCGTTTCTTATTAGAAATCTGAAAAAAACAAATACAAAAAAAGACGAGGATTTTCAAAATTTTATTCTAATTTAATAATGGAATGGGAATCAGAAAAAAAGGTATAGGTCTGGCTTTATCCATTATTTATGGGTCCAAATAGGTGATTTTTAGCTGGAGCTTTAATTTTTCTCATTTGGCCGCGTTTTTCGATTCTCCATCCATCTTTTTGGATATCGATTTTTTAGCTGAAAAATCAACTTTTGATGTAAAACTCATTAAATGAACTCACGCATCGCCGTGCTCTTTCAGGATATTGTTCGGCCATTTTTCGATAGAAAAGCCGAAGTCCGCGGGCACCGTGTCTGAAGGCCTGAAATGACCGATTTTATCCCGAAAAAAATTCACGTTTATTCGTTTCTGTGCCATTAACGAAGAACTTTCTCTATTCCATTAATTGGTTGCTGCAATGTTCCCTTGTTTTCAAGAATAAAATAAAAATTTCCGGAAAAATTTCTGACAAGTTGCTAAAATGAAGGATACAGCTGAACAGTTTCAAAAATTATTTATTTGTCTGTAAGAATAATCTAAGCTCCTTGCCTGAGATTTCAACGAATTCCGGTTATTCTATTATTTTGGACGGTATATTCTCGTTGCTTCATTTTATCGAGTTTATCTGTATTTCGTCACTGATTTGATATCTTTTGACTTCCAAAATGACACTCGATTTCGTCTCTTCTATTATTGCCATTTTCATTAAATCTAAGGTTCACATCTTTAAATTGCTTTCCTAAAATCCGACAACGTCACCATATACTTAAAAATGATTATGAAAGACATTTATTGGCTGAGTTTGTTTTGTGCACTTACTGCTCCGCTGACTCCGTGTCTCCTTTGCGATCGTCTGCGGATCCCTTTATGCATACTGAACACGTTTTCAGAGATCGCAAACTGATATCCCGCGCAGCACATGTGCAATGCCTGCAGATCACGGAAACTTCCTTCACCTTATTTTATGTAACTTTGAGTTCAGACAGACTCAAAAAAAAAACAAATGGGAAAGGGAAGCCTACTGCTTCCTCATCGCTTTTGTCTTGGCGAAAGGCTTAAGCAGAGTTATTCACGTGAGAACCTTGGGAAGAACAAAGGTTTCAATTAGTCAGGGTTTAAGGGGAAACCAAGAAATACTGCTTGGTAAGCCTCATTTCCAATTGCAAAAAGAACCCTTTTCTACTTACAGGTAAAAACGGCGAGAAAAGGTGTCTGGAAATTCATGATTCATTACGAATATGTGTCCACTTCTACGCTTTTTATACGTTCGTGACTCATTTTATGGTCGACTGATCCCAGTAAAAAATTCAATTCAGTAAACATTTTTGGAAATAATAATTCTGTCCCGAGCTCAAGATTTTTTATATAAAATTTGAACCTCACTAAGATCATCCATAGGAAGAAGAAATCTGAAACATGGTCTTTGCGTTCTATTTCTGAAATGAGATGCTGCGCTTAATGCTTGAGAGAGAGCTCAAAAATATAGAGAGACTTTTTTGAGAGCTTTTCATTTTGTATAATTTTTGTTACTTCTGAACTCCTAGCTGGGGCTCTTGAAAAAGCAGAGAAAAATTTCATCGGCCGCTTGGATGGGATTTTTTTGATATGTTTTGGAAACGTTAGCGAAAAAAAAATCTTAATCAGACTCTTTTGGAAACTTTTCGAAAATGAAAAATTACTTGCAAGAGGAAGAAAAACTTACGAGGGCAACTTGATTATCCAAGCCGTAGCTCAGATCTTCGTTGTGGTATGGGATCGAGTTGTGAGCCACGAACATAGGCTCCCAGGAAGATACCCACATTTTCCGAATATCGATTATTCGAGTCTGGAATACATTTTGAAAATGTAAAAGCGGAGCTCAAATATCGAAGCGTTACTAGAAAATAAACTATTGTTCGCCTAACTTCTCAGAGTTTATAACCATCAAAAAGCCTTTGATCCAGGTGAGCTTAATCAAACACGGGAAACTTTAATTTGTTCCGAAAAATCAAATTATTCTTATTTTCTCTGAAATTTCTCAGTATTTCTAGATTTTTCCATCTTTATTTTCAATACGGAACTGAAAAAAAAACTCTTGTGGACAACGATACAATTTCCGATTGCGCTCTTCAAACTTTTTCAATCAATTACGAAATGCTCCACAAATATTTGCATTAAATTGGCTGGGATTGAGCAAAGTAAGGCGGCTCGCGTGTTTGCTCACAATTCTCAAAACAGCACGTGGCTGGAAAGCATCGAAAAACCTGCTCTTCGGCCCCTCGGAGCCACTTTTTGAGGCCTGGGACCCAGTGGCCTTGTCTCCAGAAGAAATAATGGAAAACATATGCCGTCTTGCCGTACGCCTCGCGAAGTTCCTCCAGTGTTTTGGGCGGCCTGAAACTCACAGATATGCACTGACAAAATCTGAAATACTCGAGAAAACGACCATTATAATGCTTTCGAAAAAAATTAATTTGAAAATCGGGCGAATACATCTAAAAACAGAAATTGACTACAAAGCTTGTCGAGAACTGATTTTTGATCATTTATACTCTCTTTCAGGCTTGCTTATGATAATCAATCGATATCTGATAAATATGAAGCTTAAAAGCTCATTTGCGCATAATTTCCTATGATAAACGTTTGATCCAAATTTAAGTCGTTTTTTTCTCATGTTGACTAAGCAAATTTAGGAAAGTAACTTTTAAAAATATGGAGGCATTAACTTGCCACTGGCATTTTTTCGTGACAACTGCAAAAAAAAAGAAAATGAGATTCAGTAATGTTTTGACTCAGAAATATTTGTACTTCAAGCAAACCATAACATACTCCCTGCTCTCATCATATTCAAAGCGTCGAATAGCCAAAGCATATTTGTTCTTTCTGATATCGAGTTTTTTAATTTCGTTTCTCAAGTTCTCCTCCGCGTTAGATGAGTATTCTTGTTCCATGTCGGCCAACAGGACGTACTCAGCTTCGTGCTCCTGAAATGACCAGAAAGTCAATATTCCGGAAGAACTTCAAACTTTTCTTGCAATGTTTCTTGCGACATTAACGGGATAAGAACCCCCAATATGTGAAAATCGGAATTTCTCCAAAGGCTTCAAACTGTCGTCACAAGAAGCCCATCGTGCCGGGAAACCTTGAAGTTAGTGAAAAAAATGATAGAAGGTTTGTCAATGATAAAAAAAAACTGTTTATACTTATGTCAAATTCGGGACAATCTTCTTCTTCCGGCGTTGTGAAGAACAAATGTGCGTCTAAGGCTTCCGCGATGGGTTCAAAACAATTTGTCAATTGAAAAATCTGCAAAAAAAAAGAAGGAAAATATGAATCGCTGCTGTTCCAAACTTTTCTGATAACATTATCGATAGAACTATCTGAAGAAGTGTTGCCCGAATGATGGGAGCTTGTGTAAATTGCGAGCGACAGCTGACCATTCCAGTTACGAGCCATTTTCAGTAGGTTATCATCTTTGAAAAAAATAATGAGAGTTATAAAAAAATTGAGAAAAGTTTGAGAAATAAGCAGGGCGGGCAATGGAAAAAAATAATAATTTTTTTCCAGGAAAAAGCTTGGAGAATCATAGATAGTTACCTAAATAATTGGCGGAAGAATGAGCGACCATTGTCAATTTATCAGCCCGTTTTCGACTTCTGTAGACGTGCGGAATCACACAAAACCGACTGTATCTTTTTGCTTTTTGGTCGTGAAATTGATCTCGTCCATGTATTTGAAACCTGAAAAATAGTAGAAAAAAATAGAAGAGAAGTTGATAATTCACCATGACCAAGGCCAACGCTGAACTTGAAGACACTTGATGCAGAAATATCGGGCTTGGCTGCCCAAAATTTATTTTTCGAAGTTCAGTTTTTTTCCCTCAACTTACAAAAGAAATAAAACCAATAAAGTAGACTGTAGTGCAAAAGATGGAAAACCGCCAAAATGCCGACTTGAAATGATGCAGCATAATTATGCAGAGCACGGCTCAATCCATTTTGTCTCAAAATCAAAAAGAGGAAAGCAGACAATCCATTGCGGTTTTAGCGCCAGCGTCGAACACATGGCATGTTTGTACAGGCAACTCGACTAACCACCTTTTCATTGACTTCACGTGTAAATTTGAGATTTCTGATGTTTTTCTGCAAATCCGTCGCGCTCTTGCAGTAGATAAACTGTAGCAAGAACTTTTCTGGCAGATAGGGCAACTAAGACGCCTCCGGAAGGTAGCCTATAACTTTGCCTTTACGACAGTAGACCTTGACGTCTTTTTTTTTGAATATTCCACGGAAGTTTAAAAATTTTCATGCTTTCAAAGGCATATTTCCAAAAACTGCAACATTTAAACTTCAGAAACATACAAATCAAAAATCGAAGCCAATTTATATGAGTTCATTAGTTTATGATTTTTTTCAGATTGAATTCAAGAATAAAAAGTCTGAGAAGTTTGTGACTTATATGAATGAATTTTAAAATCTTTGAAATCCATTTTCAAATAGGCTTTTTCAAGCTTAGAATCTCCTTTTTGGATCTTGCTAAGTCATGAAAAAGTACAACGGAAATTCCAAGGCTACATGTACGTTAAGAAATAATATAAAAAATGAGTACTTTTCATCGAGAAAAATTTGAATAAACAGCAAAATTTGTTTAATAGAGCAGGTGAGGCAAGAGTTTTGGTTACTTTACAGCGACGTCCGGGCAACTGTAACCTAGAAACAAAAATAAATAAAAATCTGTACTAAAAAAAGTCTGAACGTCGAGAAATATTCTTCTACAAATCAGCATGATCTTAAAAAAATAGAACTATACTGATTCGGTAGTTATCGGATCTCAAACATGTTCGTCCGAAAAAGATTGTATAGTTGGGTTGACAGTCCTGAAAAAATTTTTTCATTAAATTCTACTAGAAAACTTTTTTCCAAAGGAAGTGTCTAAAATTTTGTCAAAAAAAAGTGTTAATAGCACTGCTTTGGCCGTTTTTTTCACTTCTCTGCACGTTTTTTTGACAGACTATTTTGTTGTGCTATGGGGTTTAAAAAGATTATTTCTCTTTTTTTCGAAGTACTCTTACAGGTTCATAAACCACCAACGTTTCATTTCAATCCAAAAATCAAAAGAGTAATGTTCAAAGATCTAAACTTTCAAATAACAAGGCAAATCTTGAAGGGAAAAAAAGTTTGAACTTTCAGAAATTTCTAAACTAAATTTTTTTCCGCATGAGTTGATAACGTCTGCTATTGAAATTATTTATCAGTGTTAAAAAAATTTTTGTGAGTTTATCAACAAATAAATTGCTGTTTCAGGGCAATAGAAAGTACAAAAAGTAGGCGTAACAGAATAAATTAGCATATCCATACGTAAGAAAACAAACGAGAGATTATTAGCATGGAGGATGAGATGATCGAGAGGAAAAGATTTCAGAACATAATTGGTTCAGTTAGCAGCCCTTTTCTCAAAAGAAAACGGTTTTGGCTTATGAGGCTGACGTGCCTTTCTTGAATAATACTCGTTTCGCGGAGCTTCGGGCACGTTTCCGAGCAGGGATACATTTTCTTGGAGAAAAGGATCTAGAAGAAATCAAATTGATAAGAGTTGGCGCTAGCTTTTCATCTCCACTACTTTTTAAATTTTTCTGAGTTTTTATCTGAAGTGCTTGATAAGCAATGCCACAGTTATTCTTAGTTTAACTTTAAAAATTATTTTGAGGACGCTGTTAACTCATAATAAAAAAAAATTCCAACCATTATTCGTCTGAATAATGCCGCAGAGATTTTGATTAATGTCGAAACAGAGCTTTTTCGAGCTCATTTCAAAAAAATGTCTATCAAATTCGGCTGAATCATATGTTGAAATCTTCTGTCCTCAGCAAAGAACTTTTTTTGAATTCAATTGTATGATTTTTAGACCCCGAAAAAGTCCTGACTTTAAAAAAAATGTATTGCGAGAACATGTTTTTTATTATGAAAGCAGGAAAACCTGAAGGGCTTTTTGAATCAAGTTTTTATTGAACTTTTTAACCTAAACCTAGAGAAAAATGGTGAAATGGATAATGCAGAACCCTGGCAAATAAATCAAAAATGTTTCAGTTTGATAAGGAGTTTAAATGTACTGATCCTGCGACAAAGATTCTTCAAAACTGACTCCAGACAGGATACAATAACGTTTTTCATGAACAGAAAAAAATTTTTGGAAAAAAGGTTTCAAGGTTTATTTTGAACTTTCGCCCTGGAACATAAAAAAATTTTTTTAACGAAAAAAATTGATGAACCACTTATGTTTTTTTAATCGTATTTCATCATTATCTCATTTAATCACGTCGACTATTTGGTCTCATTGCCGCTCTCTAATGGAATAATATTCCGACGCCCGTCGGCCCTGGACAAGCTGGGCGCTGTACTGTTCCCACATGATGAAGCAGTTTATTCGCTGGTACTACCAACGGGATTACATTATTTCCCAACTGTCACGCCAGGTCTTATTGGACAACGATTGTGGACCGTCACCCGCGCCGACGACTAACTTTTGGATTTTGATTTTTCAGTCCGGTTATATAGCTCGAATCGCTTGGTTCAAACTTTCTGAAACAAGACTTAATTCTGATAAGTTTTTTTATTAAAAAAATTAGCACATAGACGCCACGTTGAGAGGAATTAAAGTTTACTTTTTAAGATACTCTCGAATTTTGCGAGAATTTTTTTAAACTCTAGAAAATAATGACTTATTTTTTTGATTTGATTGCTTTTTCTCAATAAAACTAGCATGAATATTGTTATACAAAGACAATTTTAAAAAATAACGTTTAACTTGGAAAAAAAGTTTTCACTTTCACTAATTTTTTTAATCAGCAAAAATACTGATAATTGAAAAAAATGTTTTTTTGAAAGTAATCGATTCGAATTGTTCCCGTCTCCAAGAATTAAAAACTAAATGAGATTAATTTCCCAGAGACTCTAATTTTCATTATTATTTGTTTGATTTCCATTATTTTTGACCAAAAAGTGAATGGGACGGTAATCAGAACGCTGCGTTTCGGACGCAAACACCGCAGCGTTCTGAAAAAGTTTTTTACAAAAATTCTTTATTTTTCTTTTTTTAAATTATCCATTATTTAATTTATTTTTTTAACATTTTGAAAAATTGTTGAACTTGCAGGAAGATGAAGGGTCTACACGTGATCATTCCCTCAACTCTGACGGAGGAAGAAGAGGAACTGAAAAAGTTGTTCGAAAAATTCAAAAACTTTGTGAGTTTTATCTTTTTTTCTTAATCTACTGGATTTTAGAAAAGAATGATTCACGACAAGAAAAAAAGTTTTCCCGGTGATCAGCGACAAAACAAAAAAGGAACCAAAAGAGGTTCAGTTTTTTTTAATTACAGGAAATATTTTTCATGATGCTTTTTTCGATATGGAAAAGCGCTTTTAAATTTTTGATTCGTGTTATTTTGAGAATACTTTCAAATCGCGCCTACTTGAATATATTAGAAAAACATAAAGAACTGTTTTCTTTTTCAAACTTTGACGGTTTTTTCAGTGAATCACGATCCTGACGCAGCGGCGGAGGAACTTCGAAAAAAAGTTATGTGTGGATCGTTCACACTGCAGAAGAAAAATAAGAAGAGCACTTTCAAACGATCTCGAGGCTCAGATACGAGAACTTCTTTGAACAGTTCCCAGGTCGGAGAAGACGGAGAAATCTTAGACGATCCGTCCCCTTGGTCACCTTCTCCTTGTCAGTTCCGACTATTCCAAACATTTCTGAAGTGTAGAATATTTCAGCGAACCTAGCCGATTCGGATATAACCAGAGTGCGGCACAATGCTCTTTGTGTACGAGGGATCGACCTCCAGGTTCGAGTTTTCGAAAAAAAGATTGGAAAGTTTGAAGAAAAGAGCCATTTATATTATCTGCTGTAATTTTTTTATTTTTCTAATTTTTTCATTATGAACTTTAAAAACTGTAGCGGCGTATGAATGGGCTATCACAAACTTCTTTTTCATTCATAGCCCGATTTTTTTGAATATATCAAGTATCAAAAATATCGATCTAATCACTATTTTTTTCAAATAAATAAAACGATTATCAATGAACTCTTCTTATTCTGCATCAACGCAAATTTTTTTAGTTTAATGCAAAAAGTTCAAACCAAAAAAATTCAGACTTAACTTACTCTGTTTTTTTCACGCAAGTCGTACAAGGAGGAAAAATATCAAAAATATCCTCCTTTCAAAAAAATTTTTGAGCTCTAAGTCTGTTAAATTCGTTTTTTCAGTCTGATATGCTCCGCAACGCCTTCACTAAATACGGAAAGATAATGTCCATCAATGTCGACAACAATCATAGGTACATTTTTGTTTCAGATCTCTCAAAAATGAGAAAATTTCAGAAGTGCAGTTGTCCATTTCGCCAAAGCCTCCGATGCCGAATATGCAATGAGAAAAGTTTAAATCTTCATTTTCCCCCAAATCAGAAATTCTCTCAGATGAACGGACAAATGCTCAACGGCATCACAATTCGAGTGACAGTAGACAGATCCCACGAAAGCCGTCCGACAAGGTTCATTCCGCCCCAACCGATCCAGACCGAACCTGCGAGCTCATCTTCGAAGTGAGAAGCTCACAGAACTGTGTATAATGTTTGAATGTTTGTACAGAAACTTTCTTTGTAAGAATCTTTATGGCACAGGGGGAAAATTGAGGTTTTCGAAAAGAGTTATATCAGAAAACCAATGATAGCAGGATTTCCCAAAAAAGGCGAGTTACAACCAGGAACAAAAAAATATGTAGGTTTTGAATCCACATATTCAGAAACATAACCGACAGTGCCAGAAACTCAAACCCGAAAAAACGGAGAGATACAACCAGGAACAAAAAAATATGTAGGTTTTGAATCCACATATTCAGAAACATAACCGACAATGCCAGAAACTCAAACCCGAAAAAACGGAGAGATACAAGTAATTTGACACAAAAGGAAAGTATTTAAAGACGAGGAAAATTTAACAGTGAGGCATTAAACGACAACAAAAAATGACAGTGAGACGTTTGAAGACGTAAAAAAATTTAACAGTGATGGCAGCAAGCGCGGTGGTTGCAGCAGTGCCTGTGGCGACAGTGACAGCAGCTGAAAAACGTTTGTTTATTTATTGGAACGGATCAGAATTTCAAAGTTTTCGAAGACACTTCCGTGATTTTGAGATGAAGCTCCCCTAATTGAAAAGTGAAGACATACCTGTGAGCACAGCAATGATGGACACAAGTGTGATGGGCGTTAGGACAGTGGTTGCGATGGAAAGTCAGCTCAGGACTGTGTACAGGGCTGAAAATAAATCGTTACCATCAGCTTTTTCAAGCCTTTTGTGATTCATGTTTTGTCTTTAGAGGGATTCTTTTTCAGAGAGGAGAAACATTTTTTCAATTTCGAGAAATTTTTCATGAGGTCCTTTCAACTTACCACAGAGCCAGTGACGGAGAAGATGAAGCTGGAAGGAAACTTGGGGACGTCGCAGGAAAATAGACATTTACAGGAAGTGAACCAGAAGAATAGACGACTTCAGGGTTTCCGACGGTCGGCACCGGGCCAAAACTGAAATAAATAGTTATTTTTTATTTGAAAGTTTAACTAGATCATGAGTCGTATACGTGCTCTGAGAACTTTTACGTATGTTTTCTATGGCAAAAAAAGAAATGAGTTCAAAGATACCTATGTATCATAGGAGAAACAACGTTTGTAGGACTTGGAACCAAAGCGTTGTACACATTGACGTCCGGGTGGCTGAAAACAAATTGAAATACTGAAGAAAAAATTTCTGTTTCGATCAAGTTTCATTTGTTTGTGACACTGTAAAGCTTAATCTTTTCTTTCTCGCTCATAAACAAATTTTGTTCAATCATCCTGCTGCCTCGTCTCTTTCCGACAAGCAGCGTTAATTTGTGTGGTTGGAAACTGTTCAAAAAAGACTTACTTGTTTTGCGGCGTGACTGGATTGTAGTTCATGTCGTAGACATTGTTCTGTACTGCATATACAGGATACCCATTGACGTCCGTATTGTTGACGACGTTCTGATCGGAGTTGGCCGCGAAATCGGGATAACCGTTGAAGTTCGAATTGTGGACGACGTTCTGATCGGAGTTGGCCGCGAAATCGGGATAACCGTTGAAGTTCGAAATCTGGACGACGTTCTGATCGGAGTTGGCCGCGAAATCGGGATAACCGTTGAAGTTCGTATTGTTGACGACGTTCTGATCGGAGTTGGCCGCAAAATCAAGATAACCGTTGAAGTTCGTATTGTTGACGACGTTCTGATCGGAGTTGGCCGCGAAATCGGGATAACCGTTGAAGTTCGAAATCTGGACGACGTTCTGATCGGAGTTTGGCCGCGAAATCGGGATAACCGTTGAAGTTCGTATTGTTGACGACGTTCTGATCGGAGTTGGCCGCGAAATCGGGATAACCGTTGAAGTTCGTATTGTTGACGACGTTCTGATCGGAGTTGGCCGCGAAATCGGGATAACCGTTGAAGTTCGAAATGTGGACGACGTTCTGATCGGAGTTGGCCGCGAAATCGGGATAACCGTTGAAGTTCGAAATGTGGACGACGTTCTGATCGGAGTTGGCCGCGAAATCGGGATAACCGTTGAAGTTCGTATTGTTGACGACGTTCTGATCGGAGTTGGCCGCGAAATCGGGATAACCGTTGAAGTTCGTATTGTTGACGACGTTCTGATCGGAGTTGGCCGCGAAATCAGGGATAACCGTTGAAGTTCGGGACATCTTCCGCGTCGACGACTTCTGTGTTAGTATCATAGACGGGAAATTCAGCCACGTTTTGAAATCCGGAGCAATCTCTCCCGACGGATAGATCTGAAAGAAATTTGATTATCATCAATCGAAAATGTGTGTAAAGAAACTCACAAAGTAAGAAATTCCATGTTTGTAGCACTCGAATTCGATGAACTCTACAATGAGCGACTTGGCGTGATGAATACTTTCCTGAAAAACAAAAACTTATATTTAGAAATAAAAAAAGATCGTTAAGTTATATCAAAGTTGCAGAACAATTATTGCAAAAGGAAACTAGATTGCAGTACAAAAATAACTCACCGGGGTTCCGATCAAGTGAAAAGTTGAAAGCCGTTCTTGGACGAAGGTAAGCAGCGTTCAATCGAATTTTGCACCCGGAGATCTTTTGAATACAGTTCAAAGTGAAGTTGACCGGTCCCAAGACTGAAAAATTCAGTTCTTTCGAAGAGAAAAATGATAAAAAGTCTACCTTTTCCTTGGAAGACGACGCTCACGCGCAGACGTTCGTAGGCGACCGAAGGTTTTCTGAAAGTTTTTCTTAAATTTCTTTGTCGATATGATAATTTTGTTCGAGTTGTTATTCCAATTTACTTAATACTGGCGATTTCTAGGATGAAATTCTGTCGAGAGCTACTTTTTCGGCTTTCTATGGTTACTCTTCCTTAGCCCCCCGTGGCCAAGATATCTTCTTACGACTTTTTTTCCCACTTATACGATTACTTTGTCATTTATTTATTCCAATGTAACAGAAACTAACTTGTTGAGAAAGGTCTTGAACCGATTGAACTCGCGAATCCATCGACCTATTGAGCGACGCGTCAATGCCTCGAGGCTCATCTGTCGTCGTGTTCAAACCGTGCGCAGGAAGAGATTCTAAAATTATTTCGCGTTATTTTTTTCGAATAAGTAGTTTTTTTCCATCACGAAAAAGATTAAAATTCGTTTTCATCAAGAAATAATTATATTTCATTCAAAAGTATAAGAAGAACTTACCCTTGGAAGCCTTTTTGTCATCAGAAACTTTCTTGGGTGGAGGCGACCAAAGGCCTGAAAATGGTAGTTTTAGTGGTTTTCGAATATTGATCAGTTACTAGCCACTCAAAAAAGGAAACTCACGTCTTCTGTAAGCCATGTCCGATGGCGCCCAGTACGATACAGAACTGAATTCGGCATTGTTCTCGTCTGCCGGAGATTCTTCTTTGGACTTGTCCTTCGTATTCTTCTCAGATGACGGCGTGAATGGAGCGGCCTTCAAGTTCCACGAAGAGCTGGTCTTCATACGAGTCTCGGCGCGATCTGAAACATTTCCAATTGAAAGTTTTCCACGCAAGTTTTTTTCGTTTCAGAAAAATAAATATAACTTTGTTTATTAGATTAAGAAATCTTGACTCACCACTTTGAATAGACATGGTGTTCAGTCCATCAACAAGATCTTGAGACTCGTCTTTCGGTGGCAATTCGACGGTTTCTTCAGCCTTCGCCTTTCTTTCTCAGCTTGGAGACGTTTCGATGCAGATTTCCTGGCCATCTTTCTCGTTTACTGCAAATTGAGTTGATTTAAAAGGAGAAGTGAAAAAAATTAACAACGGTAGAATCACGCGACAAAATTACACAAACGGCAAAAATCAAATCGTTCCGACCAAAAAAAAGACTTAAAAAAATTTGAACTATGAGTTTGCAATTTTTCAAAAGGCTATCTCATGCAATAAGAAATATTTTTCCTCTTATGATGAGGTTACGGAAAAATAAATCCATTCAGAAACTTGCGAAAAATTCCAAATTCTTAGAATTTTCAAAGATTTTTTTCATTCATCGTAAAGAGCAAAAAAATTACTTAAAGGTGTATTTGAAAAAAATGAAAAAAACGAGGAAAAATAAATGTATAATGAGATTGGATTCATTTTAATAATGACAAAAAAATATAGAAAAACTACATAATGAACGTGTATCATTCACATTTCGGAGATTCTCCAGGTTCTTACAATTCAAACAACAACTGTCTCTTCAACACAAAAAAATCATGGCCTGAAACTCGAGAAAAAAAGATCCGTTCTGTGCAAGGTTTGAAGTTTTTCGGATAAAGGTTTACAGAATTCCATTCTTTTTTTGTTTGTTATACTCACGCTTTTTTTGTCCAATTTCGGCCTGTTTTTATTTTCTTTCTGGTTACGGTAAGAGTTCTTTTTCAATTCTTTCTTTCCAAAGAGTTCTAACTGATCTTTCCTTCTTCGATCATTTTTCCTTTCAAGATTTCCAAGGAGTTTCTCAGCTTTTACCCACAGTTTTATATGTCTCTTCAGAAAAATAGTTTATTTTTGGAGTTTGAATCTTTTTTTGGTCAGGGCTATGACACCCAAACTCGAAGGATACAAAAAAATAAATTCCACGCAAAAAGTAGCACCAAGAAATTACGTCGTTCGGGGGTTTTAAAACCAGCAAGAAAAAAAGACCGGCAACAAAATATACACGTTTAGAAATTGCAAGATGTTACCCAATGAGAGAGTTGGCACAGGTGATACATTGATCTCGTTAGGTAAGTAAAGCAGAAAATTCTAAAAAGCATCAAACAAATAATGGATTGATAACGTCAAAAAAGAACAATCAAATGAAGTTTCACATGGGAACGCCAAGTCCTCTGTGGTAATTATACGTTTTGATGAGTTTCTTGGCGTCGTAGCCGTGAGCAGCGATCAAATCTCCACTCCTCCATTCCTGGATCGTCGTTTCGCGAGTCCAGAAGACAAACGCCGGGTTATGAGTGGCAAGGATGTCGGCTTTTTTCGCCAGAATTCCAGCATAGATATCATCAAACGAGTACTCCTGAAAAAAAAAAACACTCTCATGTCACCTAATGATTTTTATTTTATTTTTCGAAACTAAAACTATATTCGCAATTTCCAAATGTTTCTGCGCAAAAATAAAAAAACGAATGCCTAGAACTTTGCAAAGTAAAAAAAAACTGTTAAGTTGATTATAATAATTTAATTTGCACAATTAAACTCATTAAATAATATTTTACTTAGTGTTCATAAAAAAACCAATAAAAAAACGGAGTCCTGTCACGCAGAAAACTTGAAAAACACTGAAAAAAATGCGTTTGAAAAAAAGGGAGCAAATTTTTTTCGAGTTTTTACTGTTCTCTAGACTATTAAAAAGTGTAAAAGTAAACTCAGAGGAAGATATTTAAATAATATAACATAATGTAGTTATCAAATACAAAAAAAGAAAAACATAAAACATACCGCTTTCCATCAACTCGATCGTGTTGAGGAACTGGTTGCCGTTGAAGCCGCCAACTGCATAAATGACGTTCCCCGCGGTGACGACAGCATGAGTATTGGCCCTGAAACAAAGAAAAATAAAGAAAAAAACACAAAAAAACGACAAAAAAACAATTAAAAAAATAACGAGAGAATGGGAGAAAAATTTCAAATGTTTCGATTGCGGACTTTGTAGTCCCGCAAACAGCCAAAGCTACAGCCGTCTTGCAGTTGCCTACCGTAATCTCTAAAAATTAAATTCGCTGCGTGTTCCGCTCTTCTTTTTTTGATTATTTTTTGTTGTTTTCTTTGTTGTATTATTATTCTAGTTACATAATAGTTTGTTCTTGATGAAAAAACATTTGATTTATAATGAATTGTTCATTTCGTAGACTTTTGTGGGAGTCAAATTTCCGTTTTTTTGATCTTTTTTGCGTGTTATTCTTGTAATACGCGTGTCATTTGTTTCCTTATAGTGTCTAAATGATATTTTAATCTCATTTCTGAAATATTTAGTGTTGATGGACCACAATTGAACCCGCATAAACCCATTTCAAGGTGTCACTAACGAGTTCTATTCACCAGAAACCTTTTGTTTTTTGACTATTCTTATTGAATGCATGTTTTTTTCCACTGAAGAAAAAAAGTTTCTTAGATATTATTTATTTCTGTTGGTAATATTTTTTTATGTTACTTCATAGTTCAACTTTTTCTCCACATGTTTTCAAAACGTCACTACTTAAATTCCTCTTTCTCATTGATAATTGCAAAATTAAAAAAACTGCACTCGATTCAATTTTCGATATCATTCCAAAAATATTTTCTTTTTACTTCTGTGTATAAATGCTGTGAAATAACTTTTATCGCAACAAAAAAACGGCTGGTTTAAATTATTGAAAAGGTGTTCGACTTTTTGCGCTCCCTATTCTTCATGGAAATTGATGAATACTTGATAATAACGTTTTCTTCAAGTTTGAAGAATGGAAGTAACAAAGAAAGCGAAAAAAAAACAACATTCTTGGTCAGGATTATCCGCTACGAAATGAAATAAAAAAATGTAGGAAATGAAAAAAGTTCTCAATTCAAGTTTTTGAGAATTTTTTTGACGGAAATAACTGGCGATAAAAAATGTTGCTAATTATAATTGTGTAAATTAAGGCAAGAAAAGAGTTTTCAATCTATGAACGGTGTAATATTAAGGTAAGTATGAACGGAGATAAAGAAGATATACAAAAAACTGAAAAAAATTAACATGTGAGTTCTTAATAGTTTGTTAACTCATTTGTGAACGGAATCCTGCACGGATTCGTTTCCGGCCTTCGCGTGTCCAATGGCGTCGACCCCTCGCGACTTTTTCTCCGTCGTTCCAGAATCTTGCGCCTTGTGAAAGCCTGAAATTATTTTCAACTGATTCACCTTCTTATTTTTAGTTTTTCAAACTAAGCAAAACCAATAGTATTTTTACAGCTACTTCTTTCTCGGGAGTAAAAAAAACAACAACGCACCAACAGCTTCTTCAAGGTTCATCTGGTTTTTTAGATCTCTTTTAGCGGATATGAAAGGCGTAGCGTTCACATTTCATTCAAAACTGATCTTTTTGAATTCAGGAATCTTGGCACTGTCCAAGAATATTTTTACAAAAATTTATAAATATTTGTCAATCAGTCAAGTCAAATATTAGGGTGGCAGAAAAAAAATGCGTCTTTTTGATTGCACTTTATTTTTTCAAAAAAAGAAAAACAAGGTTATCACTAATCAGCAACGTCCACGTAGAGAATGGATACTCTCTTTAACATACTAAGTCGCCTGGAACTCAATAAAATGTCACACCTAAATCTGGGCCTAGTTGGAGTTTTTGAAAGTTTTTTGGGTTGTCAAATGATCCAATGATTCAGACGGATGATAAATGCAAAGAACCATGTCTGAGATTTGTAGCGGAAAAAGCCGAACTTTGCAGCTAATTTTTCTGATTTTGCGCTGAGACATTTTCGCAGAAAAAGAAAAAGCGATATTGTGAAGCAATTTTTAGAGGCATTTTTTTCGCCTTGGCGTCGCATTTCCTAAAAGTTTCCCCAAACTCTGAACTTCTTCTTCTTTGTGGTTGTCCCGTTTCGGAGTCGGTTTCTGTACTGCGCTGAGATCAAACCGCCGCGGTTTTTTTCTAAGTAGTCTCATCAAGTTTATCTTCTAATCTGTATAACAATGGAGTAGTGGAACCTACTATTCTTGGTGTACTGAGGGAGAATCTCAGCATTTGCGAGGGTTATTGCTATGGTCGGAAAGCTCATACGGCTCTCATTTTTTGCGCTCCAATGCAGGAAAAATGTTTTTGTTGCAGACATGGGGGTATAATGACTGAAGAGTCCGTTTTAAAAGTTTATGACTTGAGTCCAATTCAATGGCATCTTTAAAAACTCTTTGTCGTCAATTTATTTGTGTTTTTGGTTTTGAAATATTTTTTTTACCGAGTGACTAGCGTTAGAAAAAAATTCAAAAATATAATATCAAGAAGAAACATCATTGGTAGTCATAATATTAAAACGTGATAAAAATTCTGCAGTTGAGTTGCAGTTTTTTTAAAATGATGCGAAAAACTAGGTCCGCCAATACAGTTTTTCGGAAAGACGTTATCAAAGCTATTTTTTTATAGTCAGGCAGAATATACTTTAATAAATTATATATAAAATAATGCACAAAGACAAGTTCTCTTAAAAAAATACTGCTTCTTGGATGAATTGCAAAGCCGACAAAAAAACGGCGCGTATTTCTTTATTGCCACATTAATATAACTCTTTTCCGCGTTAGCACGAGAAAATACGCCGCAGTTCATGCGAATGAAAAAACTACTTTTCAAAAATAAAGAAAACTTTCATTGGGACAAATCTTTGAAAGTAGTCGCTCAGAACGTTTTTGAGCCTTCTGACGACTCAAGTAGTTTTTTTAAACTTGTGGCTTACCAATCGAAAGACGCTCATTATCCTTTTTGTTGGGAATAGTCTTCTGCGTACGATTGAACACGACCTTCTTCTCAAACTTCTCAGGTTCTTTTTCGTAGAAGCTGCTCTTGGCGGTAGTCTCTGCAAAGTTTTGTTCAAAACCTTTACCCGACGCATTTTTCAGTTTAAAAGCTCAAAGGTAAGTTCTCTCGAAAGCATTCTCCTTTTTTTTCATCAGTAGCTTCGAAAACCGATGATAACAACGATATCTCGAAATGACTTTTTTCTTGGTTTCCTATTTTTATCTCAATGTTAAAACATTTATTTCGGAGGTTCAAATTATTTTTCATTCAGTTTACAGTAAACATAAAATTTTAAAACCATTTTAATGTTGAGAGCATTTTTTTTGAAATTAAATCATTAAATAATCGTTCAAAAAAACGAAACCTTTGACTGGAGTGCAGCGTATGCCTTTTGAAAAAAAGAACTAAATTTTTTTGAAAAGTGCTTTTTGGATGAACATGAGCCGACTGAGTCTTTTGCTCCGCGCTTCCGGAATCTCCTGAAAAAAACGGCTTCACTTATTTCAAAGCTCTTTTTTGGTCGATTTTCGAATTTTTATTTTGCTGAACTTTCAATGTGTTTGAATATTGTCAAGTAAGAAAATTGAAAAAAACAATCGGTCATGAGTTTTGCAGATTTTTCAACTTTGATTGTTCTCAAAGTAAATTAAAATTCGAAATAAATTTTTGAATCAAAAAAATAATTTTTTTGATTAATAGTATGGATGATGTTCCTAACACATGTGTGCAAACCGTCCGGAAAGTTCTCCACATAAACAAAAAGAGACGCGTTCTCTTTACACACACGGATCTGTATATGAGGAAACAGAAGCGGTATCTCGGACGCCCCAAAAAACAGATGTTTTTGTTTACTCGATTCTCCCAACATGTCGATTTTGCCCAACTCACATTCGATTACTCCATTGGCGGCTTAGAGTTAACTCAAATAAAAAGGAAATAAAGCCTGAATGCAATTCCGATGAAACTTCCTGAGTTCAAAACTCCAAAAAAGAAAAAAAAAATCTGCACTTTTGCCTTTCAGTGATACAATGACCCTAGCAGAAGACCAAATGGGCAGTTTTTTTAGACTGATCTGAATGCAAGCTGTGTCAAGGTATCTCTAAGCCAAGAACTATCGACTTCTGAACCGAACACCTTTTACACCAATTTTGTTCAACTTCAAAAGTAATTCACTTTTCTCATCCACATCATTTCCACAGTTCCGTGAGACTGTTGCGAAAGCTTGACGGTCCACTGGAGAAGGGCTTCGCTTCAGATTTTTTATGTAGTTGGCAATATCTTCCAGTGTTTTCGGGGAGCTGCTAGCAACGTTCGACTCATCAACGGTGGGCGATTCTCTAGGACCTGAAATCCTCAATTTGGTTATATTATCTTCATTTTAATCGATAAAAGGGATTATAAAAACCAGAAAAAGTTTCATTTTCAGTTTTACAATGTATAAATCTCATGGATCAAGAACAGTTTTTCAAAATAATGTTATCCACTGTATTTTGAGGGAAATCAACTTAAAAAGGAGAATGCCTAAGGAATTTCCTTCTGTATCAATTCGAAATTCCTGAATAAGTAATTCGCTATACTTTCTAGTTTTTCTGTCAAACCAAGACTTATGTAGTCCTTAGAACTTACAGAGTACTTTTTGGGTCAAGAGGCGGGAAATCGTCCAGGTTGTTGAGGTCATGAAGCTCTGGAAATAACTTATAAAGAAAAAAACAGAGATTTTTTTAAATATTTTCGGTAGGTACCGAGTTGAATAACCAGTTTTTCTAAACTCCCAAAAAAATTCTCACAAAGGCTAGTCATAAACTTACTGGTTACCATGGGTCGTGCACGCAAGAAAGAGCGGGACACTTTCGAAGCATAAGACGCAGACTTTGATGGGAGCTGTTGACGGTCCATTGGACTAAAGTTGCACCTAGAATCAAAATGATGATAGAAATGGACAGTAGTGGACGGAATGAGGTTTCTATTAGGAAAAAGAATGGAGCGGAAACATACAAAACAGATAGTTCGGAGATAAGTACCACTCGGCGAGAAAAATGTGAAAAGAAAAAAGTTTTAAAGCACGCTAGAAATAGCTTTAAAATCACTGTCTCGAAAAAAACGACGAAAAACATTATCACGTTAGAACGTAATTTTTCGAGCTTTTTTTCAGAAAAAGAAATCCTTACGTTAAAAACATTTGAGACATTCAGAAATGTTAACAACGAATGAAAAGGTTGAACCTCTCCGGAGAAAAGGCGAGGAAAAACAAAATGACGGTTGTTCGCCCTAAAATCTGTTCCGGAGGCTGCGCATTTCACGATAAAAAAATCGATTAGTTCAATCTAACTCTTCATAAATCTGTTTTTGATAGAGGTTTTGCACTGTGAGGCTTTTCCTTTCAATTTTACTGAAGAAAAACATCGTTTTTCATCGATATATGACAGCAAAAAAAAAAAAGAAAACGTAGCGTGTTCCGTGCAAAAGAAAAGGCTGCTGGTCCGTTTTAGGCACCAGTTCAAATGGCGCAAGATCTCGTGGCCTGGGAAAATTTTTCTGGCCAATGCTTTCGAAAGATGTTTGAATGAAATGGTCTCGATGCGTTTTTGAACAGCTTACCATCAAAACACTTTTTTTTGCTTAAAATGACCTAATACATTTTTTTCATGTTTTTGGAAATAAAACCATAAAAAAGTATATCCTTACTTATAAACGAAGAAATTAATGATGAACTTTTTTAACAATTCACATATATCTGGGAAAAGCGGTTCTTAAGGGAGAAGAAAAAAGAAAATCTTGAAAAAAAAACACGTACAGGCTGCTCGACGCAAGAGTGGAGGAATGACCAGCCGCCGTCGTTGGCAACATCCGAAAAAAATAACTTGTGACATCGGAACAATGCGTCACGGCACCAGCTGGCCCATCATCTCTCCTTCCCGAAAAAAAGCGACCGGCTCGCGTCTCGAACGTTCTTCTGTACTCAAAGTAAGCCGCATCAGAAAAAAAAACGTTGTGATTTGAATGATAAGAATGTGACTTTTTCGAAAGTTCTTTACGTTTTTCGATAAATGAAACATTTTTTGAAAAACTTTGAATCAAGTTTACTCTTTTGATGAAGTTTAATTTTTCATGTTTTTGGCGTCAATCTATGTTTTAATAAGTCAGCATTTTTCTTCACACAGCCTTTCCTCAAAGTACTCGGACCGCCTTGAGCAACTCGATGTCTCTCCATTTTATCTCAGACAAGCTACATCTGACTTCCGAACTCTTTATGAAAATTATTTCGATAATTGATCATTTTTCTCAGTTCGAACTTTTTGCCCTGAGATCCAAGTCAAGGCGAAAACCACTTTGACTGGATTTCGGGAAAAGTCAGTTTTCTACTAATTTTCTCTTGAAACATTCCTACCAAACAAGCTCCCTTTCAATTTTCAGTTCAGCTTTTTGCGGAAACTTTGGCGATTTCCTTCGTAATTCACAAAATAAATTATCTCTGAAAAGAACCTAAAATTGGAATTTAGTGAGTCAGTCAAGTTGAAGCCTTTCGAGAAAATCGGTTTAATATTTTTAGTTTTCAACCATTCAGTTACGAGTGCATTTTGTAAAGCTCCAGTGCTCTATGTCCATCGCGCTATGTGAGAGGGAAGAAAGTTGTTTCAAATAATTTTTTTAATCAGGAATTTTTGAAAAAAAAAATTTTTAAAAACAATTCCATCCAAAAAATGAGAGAATTCGAGCCAGAGGAAAAAAATGGAACCATGTCGAGCCGTTTCAGAGTTCCAAATTAGATGTTGTTTCTAGTTATAAGCAGTTATCGAAAATTCCTCTCATCTTCCAAAATTCACTCCATTCTCGAATGGACACTATCAAAGTCTTTGCAAAATAAGAGGAAAACTGAAAAAAACAATCAATAAAAAAACAATTGGAACAAACAAATCAAAATGAAAATAATGATATATGCTCATATTCGCAGATTGAAGGTTCAGATTGTCGAACGGAGAGTGTTTCAAGACAAAGTCAGTCCAATACAAAAGACGCTCTTCAGCAGAGAAAGGTCGGCTCAGCATCAACTTGGAAAGTCGAGCGGCGTTGTTGGAGTACCTGAAAAGGGAGCCATCATGGGGAACTAAATAATTTAATCACTTCTGATCTTCCAAGATTGTGTTGATAACATCAAAAAAGGAAGTGTTAGTGACATCTTGACGCAGAACCATCTGAGAAAAACTGTTTAACGATAATCTTTGATAACCTAACTTTTCCAGATCCTCGTCGCTCAACTGTTTTGGCGTTGCGGAATTGGTCTGTGAAGATAGGAATTACCATCATAGGTGTCCCAAAAGTCATTCCTTCAAGTACACTGTTCATCCCACCATGAGACACAAACAATTTCACGTTTTTATGCTCTGAAAAAGGCTCGCATTTTCAAAAGGATCCAAGTGGCTCACTCAAAACGGCGATTTGGGGAGCCCACTCCAGAAGTTCTACATTTCTGACGTTTTTGAATAACAGTTTCGTAGTTTTGTCTCCTGAATATTATGAATTGAATGGAACACTGAGCTAATTTAACTCACCTGGCGCAGTTTTCAGAAGAAATTGGTATTCTCTAAGCTTGACGATAGTGTTATAAATTGCCATTCTCACATTGTCTGGCATCAAGTGGAAAGGCCCCACAGTTCCGAATGAAATGTAGATAGAGCCTTTCTCACTTTTGTTCAATATTTCGTCCAGTTCCTGACCAATCGAAAGAGGCTCATCAAAAGGTACACTTACAGGGCTTATTTCAAAGGTTTTGTTAGCTCCTAGCAATCCGACAAAGACGAATTTGTGTGAAATCGGACGCGGAAAGTCCAACATCTCGTTGGTATTCACAAAGTTGAAGCTGGTTTTCCGAACCAAATCACTCACATGAGGGAAATCAGGTTCTATGTGCTTTTGAAAAACCTAAAGGAGACAGCTAAAAAAATATTTCTATTGATAAAACCTTATGAATTCTATCCGAAACTGCACGAAAAGCGATATTAGCAGAAGTGTACTTCCAAGTATTTTTCAAGCGCTCCAAAAAACTCATTTGATCAGAAAGAGCATTTTCTTCCATAGATGGCACATAAGAAATAGGAGACGGTATTCCTGGGAGAAAATAAGTTTTTTACGTTAATTTTTCAAAATGAACCGTTGTCATAGGCAATATAATCCATGAGGGCTTCACTTGAAAGCAAAACAGTGTTTCTGATGCCAAGGTATCTCAATAAAAACATTATTAACGGTAAATACTTTCATCATTTTACTCGAGAACTCCGAAATTGCAGAAGTCGATGTCTTCTACGAAAGCCAAATCAAAGTTGTAATCTCGCAGGAAATCCAGCCGATGTCTATGGATCAAAACGTCTAAAAAGAAAAAGGCTTCCTTCAAAAACAAAGTAAAACTGAACCTTCACACATTTTCACCCAACACTGTGAATCAAAATAGATCTTTTTGAGTATTCCCAGATCATGGCTGGCAAGTACTTTAGTCCACTCGCTTTCCGATAAAGCATTGTCGAAGGCGTCACCTTCAACCTCAACGAAGATAAAGAATTTAGATAGACTAACGAACTGATGTTTGTTACACGTATCGTCTCTGCATGTTTGGCGGGGGAATAATTGTCTAAAGCAGAGGTATAGCTTGGAATGAAAAACACCTGGAACAGCAGGATGAAAATGGATAACTCAAAAAAGCTGACCACTTGGTGTCCGCCAATATGAAGAGCATCTGCGTATTTTGCACACAGCAAAACGTGACTTTTACTGATTGAGGGACAGTAGACTAAAATTTTTGCGCAATTGACTAGTCTGATTAGAAAAATGACACAGAAGACCAAAAGTAGACGCATAACCTTCTGAAAAAAACGGCGATGTTGGTGCACACCAAAGTTCTTCCCTCGTCTTTGATTAGATAAGGGGAAATGCGCGAGTTCGTCTCCTTGTCATCGGAACATATTTCAGATAGTCATTGATTTGATTAGTTGTTTTTCCCCAACTCTGTAGCTGTTAAAAGTAGGAAAAACTTTTTTTCTTCATTTTTCGAAAGTTATTTCATGCTTTTTTTTACAAATTACAAGATGGAATACTATTAAAAACCTTATACAGAAGTCAAAAAAATCTAAGAGAAAAAAACGTATAAGAGAAGATGATGCGAAAAAAATAGTCAGTATTAATTCTAATTCTTCTTATCGTTTTTTTGTCAATCATTTTAATTTTCAATTTTTCAACTAACTAGCTAAAAATTTATTTCTCAAAATCAATTTCTGGTTATCTTCATAGCCTCTGGAGATCTGTGCTTCCGAGTTTTTTCAAAACTTCATGCGAAACTTGAATTTTCGTGTCAAAACATTTCTACTCAGAGGTGAGCAAAAAAGGCATGATTTATCAGAAAAAGATAACTTAATAATTTTCGAATTCTAAAATTATTACACGTGGTGAAATTAAAAAGTGAAAGATTGGAGTTTGACTTCTGTCGTGAAAGAGATGACACGAGATCATTCGAAATGGAACGAGGCTTTTTCAGGCAAATCAATGAAAGCAACAACTAGTCATGACCTAAAATAGAAATGTACATTTAAATTCAATAAATATTAAATTAGAAATTGAAAAATGGTAGTTCAAAATAAGCAGATATTATGCACATAAGGGCTTTGGAACCTAATAAAAGAATTTCGATCATCTTTCAAGTGATGTCAGGCTACCCTTAGAAAATACATGAACAATTTTGAATAAATTAATGCTACGATTCTAATTCGAGAAAATGAGCATCAACGAGGTGTGAAGAACGAATAAAAGGTGAGCAGAATATCGCCGGAGATAGGCATTCGACAGATTCTGAAGATCTGCCAAAGCAAGGTTGACCTCCGCCGGAAGTTGGTGGCGAGACACATGCTCGTAACCTGGAATAATTTTCTTGTAGAGCTTGAAAAAAGAAGATTTTGCTAGGCTTTTTGGTGTTCTAATGATTTCTTATTTGCTGTCACGCACTTGGAAATACCTTTCTTTGAAAAGAGAAAAAATATAATTTTTTACTTACACTTTAATTTTGACGAGGTTTTCGAGAAGGTTCAAAAACGTACTTTGCGGCGTTTGAAGCAAAAATAATTTTTGTTCAACTTTTTTTTCGACTTTGAATAAATCCCCCGAAGTCAGAAATTCTTTGAGTTCAGAAAACTCGCCTAAATCCTTTTTATAATACCTTTGACTAAACTCACGCTGATGATAACTTCAAAATGTTATCAACCAAGCTTTGTACAAAATGAAACGTATTTCATTATCTTATCTTATCACGTTTTCATGTTTACAAATGCACTTTTGGAAAACCTCGTTCTTGTGCCAAACCCGCAGTTGCCCATACAATGAGACCATTCGTTCCAAGCCGACCATTCTCCGTCGTTTTCTAAATTATTCTTTTTTTTTCGGAAGGATCTTTTGTGCATTTTTGCAACCAAAAACATGCAGTGTTCATGCAAAATTTTTCTACTCTGAACGAAAAAACATTGCGATTTCAATGATCTTCGCGCTGAATTTTTAGGGGATTTCATTTTTTTTTTCGAAATTTGGTGATAGAGTGAATAAGATTTATTTGTTTTATTGGAAAAATTCACTGTAAATCATTTTCTCTCAGTTGGGGTAAAAAAATAAATTGATAAGCTTTTTATATTACAGATTTTAGTTTTTTTGTTGCAGGAACATTCATCTTCACCAAACATTTTTTTGATATGAAAATTTTTTTAATTTTTTTAAAAATGTTCTGAATTACGAGAGTTATATCGCTGAAAATTTTTTCATGTGAACAATATCTGAAAAGACGGGCAGTGACATGCAAGCGAAGACTGAGAAAATAATTGAAACGAAGAAATAAAAACGAAGATACCGTGATCGCAAGCGGGGAGCTGACAGAGCGACGTCTGATGAGCGACGCCGACGCAGGAATCGCCTCCAGAAGGCTTCGGCGAACTGCAAGTGCGCTCTCTCGACTGAACTCCGAATCCGCACTCCGCAGAACATTCAGACCAAGCCGACCAAGCTCCCCATGCACCTTCTTTAGCTGAAAGCGTGCCCAAACAAAGGTGTGAACAACCGAGCGAGTGAACAAGGAAAAGTACGTCGATCAGCTAGCAGAATATGAATTTCGAAAAATCAATGGATTTGAAAGCTGCACAATCATATTTACGACAAGTTTCAAAAAATATTAAACTTTGAAAATTTTTTCTAAATTTTCGATTCAGTCATGAGGAAAGTTTTTGAGCTTTCAGACAGCAAATTTGAAGCTCACGAGAAAGGTGATTCTACTTTGCGGTTGTGAATTCACTCAAACCAAAAGATCACTTCCAGTTTTTGAGAAATTAGGGCTTAAAGCCTCAAAAAAGCCTTTTCGATAGATTTTTAGGGTTTTTTATCGACTTTGAGGTGGTTTCTCAAAAACAAGGAAGATTCACAGGCTGAAATTTCAAGAATTCTCATCCGCTACATCAAGAAGAATTCTCGTTGAAATTATTAACTTTTCCAACCGCAAAGGAAAATGACGTTCCTCGCCAGAAACAAAATATCGGGTACTAACAGAACCATAGAACCCATCACCAACATGCAACAGCTTTGTGAAACTTTTAAACAACTAACAATGACACCGCGAAGGATCGAAACAAGGCTGAAGTTCGAAATCTGAACCGAGGCATGGATTGCCGCCTTCAGAAGGACGAGGATTTGCACAAAACCTGGAAAAAAGTGTTTAAAGTCTGCGTCCAAACTTTTTTTAACCTCGTTCTGCTTTTATGACCGTTGCGGCAGTGGTCGGTACATTCGCTCCAATCGGTCCATTCCGTCCAGCCGCCGTCGACTCTTTTCCCGCAGGCCATGTTCATCACGCAAGCCCTCTGGTCGAACGAGTACCCAGAGCAGTAAGCCCCTCTGAAAATTCGGATGAAAATCAAGAACAAGATCATTGTCAAAACCTCGACCACAAAACTTTCAATTATTATTATTTTATCAAAACTTTCCCAAACCTTTGTAAAAAATATTTTAAAGTAACAAACTTTGATTGACTTTTCATTATTTCAATGCGCATTTCCTCTCAAACAAGTCTTCTAGCATGTAAGCTTCTTTCAATTCGCGGTTGAGAATATCCTTAAAATTGACCACTCATTGACGTATCAGAAAAAGATTCAGAAGTCTAGCAGAGATTCCTGGTTTTTTAACAAAGACTCCCCAAAGTAGAAGCAAACCCTAAAAACTTTTTGAAATGACTTTTTTTTGAGTCATGAGCATTTATTCATTAAAAACTAGGAAGTTGCACAAGGTTAGTGAGTTTTTCAAACCACTTTTTCAAATTATTTTAAATTGAAAACTGAAATGACCTCCTTTCTGTAATGAAAAGAGAATAGAAAAACGCCGCAATCATAAAAAAATCATAACCCTTGTACCTTTATCTGCTATCAAAAAAAAAAAACTAATCTAAATTTCGAAGAGCTTCAAGGTATTCACTTTTCATATCTATTTTCACTTGTTTCTCACCGGTTTGAGGGAATAGGTTCGCTACACATGCGATTCCTGATTTGATGGCCAGTTCCGGCGCAATCTCTTGAGCACAGAGACCATTCTGACCAGCCTGACCAAGATCCGGCCGAAGGAGAACAGCTCTGAACGGATTCCAATTTCATTATCCTCATTTTTCCAAGCGGAATCTCACGATTGGAACACAAGGAATCTGTTCGAGAATCGGCCCAGCGCAAAATCCTTGAATCGCCGGGTCGTTGACCTGACAGAATCTCCTTCGAGTGGAAGTCAAGGAGAAACAAGAACAAGCGCTCCAGGAAGACCACTCCGACCAGCGTGGAGCTGAAAACTTTTCTCCATGGTATTTGTTGATATAATATACTCTATCGAAATTTCGGACTTGAATGTTTTCTAACATTTATCCCTCAAACGGTGTGAAGAACCACAAAAAAAAACATACTAGCAAAGCTGAATCTGGAAACATTGTTGGTACAATCCGGCATGCTATCGCATCTGACGTGTTCCACTTCAGCAGCGCACTAAAATTGATTTTTTTCATCGTGATAATTTTGTAGTTCCCAGGTGACCAATCAGAAAAGATTGAATCAAGCACTCACCTGGGGACCATTGAAAAGACACAACTTTCTTCTTGTTCGGATTCCTAAACCACAGCTGACAGAACAACTTGACCAGTCGCTCCAAACAAATAACTCTGAAGAAAATGATTTTTGAAACTTGAAAGAAAGGTAATGGAAAACCTAGGCAGGAGTTGTTACTACATTCTTCCTCTTGACGATCAGCAGCATTTTGACAGTTACCTTCAGGACACATCAAACTTCTAGAAATAAAAATTTTTTAAGCAAAAATTAAATAAAAAAAACCTGAAACGCATTCCAGTTCCACAGGTGACGCTGCACGGAGACCACCCCGACCATTCTGCTTTATTTTTGATTTTCTCAATGGGAAGGTTGGGTTTTCCAAATGCCTGTAAAGAACTTTTGAAAGGCTGCCAAGTATTCGAGTACCTTGCGGAGATCTACTCCCGTTATGAGCCTTGGTTTGCTGATAAACCTTTCACGAAGACAGACGTTATCGCAACTTTCTTCTTCACTTTTTTCTGTTGAAAAAAAAAACGATTGGAGAAGAAGTTATTAAAACACTTCTTTTTGAGCATTTTCTGATAACTGAATTTTCACCAGAGATTTAAAAACATCACGCAATCAGAACTTCTCAAAAATATTGAATTCTATGCAAGAAGCTGTGATCAAGAAAGCGATTTTTTCATCTTTTCTTTCGGAGTTGTATAGTTTTCCCTTTAACTCAAAAAATCAAATCTCCTAACTTTTTGTCAAAGTCCAACTAGTGAAACTGACTTTGACATTCCGGTTGGTCGTCGTCGCATAGAGATGAGCGAGATCGGCTTTCGAAAGAGGAACAGGAAGCACAGGAAGACCATTCAGACCAGCGGATTAACACTTCACAAGGTCCGTTCACGCAGCGCCGTTGCATCGTCGAGTCGGCGTCGTCGCAGTTTCCTGACCACACATTTTTTTGAAGTATTAGATTGATGAAACAGGATTCTCAAAGCTTGAAACAGAAAGCAGCTTGCAAAATTTTGATTATCTCGATTTTCTAACAAGACTTCCAGTTGATCAAAGTTTTTGAGAAAAGGAAAGCCTTGAGCAAGGGCAAGATGATACGATTGACTGATCCAACTTTTTGTCTGTAGTAAACAAAAACTTTCCAATTCTTTCTTTTTTTGGAGAAACTGAGAATGCTACGGACTACTCTTAATACAGAACATCTCGAAGAGTTGTCAAAATTTTTGGGTTTTGAGGCGAAGTAGCTTTCCTCATCCCCTCATTACCTGATCTCTATTCTTTTCTTATCGAACAAAACGTTCTCAGAAAACGCTTTTCAAGTTAAAAAATTTTAAGAAAAAAGAGAAAGAAAGATACCACGTCTACATGTCCTTTCACGTGTCTGAACGCCCTCCCCGCATGTTTCTGTACAGGTTGACCACTCGGTCCACTCGTTCCAGATGACGACTGACGTCACCACAGGACATTGCTGAAGTCATTTTGATTTATAGGCTGTATTATTTCCTGATAGATACCTGTTGATTGCAAGTTCTTGCTTGTTTATTTGCAGTTGGACAGAGTTGGCCGTCACAAAGTCTGGAAAATAAATGTTTTTTTGAAGGTATTTCTCTAGAGCTTGGGTTGAGAAACATAGCGATGACTCATTGAAATAACCAGATCTTAAACCCATCGGGTTATGGGTAGTTCGAAAAAAATCAGAAAGAAAGCAGGGTTTTCAATCAAGACTCGACGAACAGATCTGATTAAGCGACAATTCTCAAACTAGCAAAATTTTTTTCAAAATTTGTCGCGGAAAACGTTTAAAATGGACTGAGATGTTGAAAACCATATTTGTGCGAGAAAAAAAAACATGAAGAAGCGCGAAAAAACTTTTATATGCAAACAGTTTTAAAAATCAGACCAAAAAAAATATCCCTCTTCGAAAATTCAGTACTTTTTCAACATTTGAACATACCTTTCTCTAATCTGGAAGCCAATTCCGCAGGAAACCGAGCATGGCAACCAGTCTCCCCAGGTCTGCTCCACACACTTTTCACTGTTACAAAGCTGCTTTTCGACCGAATCTTCGTCACATTTGTCGTCCAGACACTTCCTAAGATGCTGATTCTTGGAAATTTCCTTTTTTGAAAGTGTCACCTGACACGGTATCTCCTTCCTCCTCCACAAGTTCTAGAGCAGTCCGACCATTCCTGCCAAGACGCCCAGCAACCTTCCTGAATATGTTTTAACAAGCCGTCTTACAGACCAAAAACGAAGTCAGAAAGGTAGACTTACATTGTCGCAAGGTCTGGTTTGTTCCAGAAGAGACTGTTCGCAATTGCCAGACAAGCATTGTCGGTACCGAACTTGCACGCCGAAGCCGCATTTTTTTGTGCATTTGCTCCATTCTTGCCAAGTTCCATACTCTTCGCACTCGAGAGGTATGCCCAAGCATTCTCGTGAATCTTCGAACTTTCCTGGAATTATGTGAATTCTGTGATAAAAAAAGAAATCAATTCCAAACCTTTGCATTTTTGAGGCAAAGAGCACTCTCGCTTACGTATTTGTCTTCCTCCGATTCCACAAGAAATACTGCATTCCGACCAGTTGGACCTGAAAAGTGTCAAAATTTGTTAAGTTATCTAACTAATACACGTTAAGAGTGAAATTATCGGTTTCTAGAGAAAACTGAAGTACAGAAAAAAAAAAGTCAGCAACTCACCACTCTTGCCACTCAAAAGTACTCCGCTCATCAAGTCTCGGGCAATCTTCTTCCAATTCGACCAAGCCTTTACTATCACAGGAAAGGCCCTAAATTTCATTTCTCTGTTTCAAATAACCTGTGATAATCATACCAAGCATTGTCCACCAACGCAGAAAGAACCGTCACCGCAAGGAGTTCCGTCAGGAAATTGGCCTTTGTTTCTGATCAACTCGGAATCGATTAAATGACACCACACTCGGCACGGCTGGGTCGAATCTGAAGTGATGAATTCAATCTCCAAAAGAATTTTATAATTGAAAAAAATAGAGAATGAACCAACGTTCAAAGCCCTCTCCAGTGAGTTGATGATCTGGTTTATGGGGATCGTATTTTATCGAAGAGCAGACTTTGTTTCCAAACTCTTCCCTCGAGTAGCCTGAAAACAGATATTAGAAAAAAAGAAAAAATCTGAGATTTCAAAATGGAAAACACAAAATACCAACAAGTAACAAAATTTAATGAAAAACTTGAAAACTTTCACAATTGTGGATTCTCAACCGATTTTCGTTTCCGCTTTTAATTTTAACTTTCACGTTTAAAGAAAAAAACTCAAAAGAATATCTACCTTGACAAGAACTGATGGTTGATCCACAAACAATACCACGGATCGATGCGCCTCGACAAGTTTGACCGCCGTTGTTAGGCCTGCAAAGTAACATTTCCAGGTATCGAATTCTGATAAGATTCAAATGAATATTTCAAAGCAAAAAAATTGGAGAAGGCTTATTATAATAGAGATTGATTATTTCTTAACAACCAAATTAATAGATGAATATAAGAAACTAACGCGGGATTGACGCAGTCTCGGTGTTGAGGCTGCACTACGATGCTTCCGGTGACCTGACATTGTTGAATGGGACAAGATTTCTCAGCTCCACCCCATTCTGACCAAGATCCATCGATTGGTAAGGGTTGATCCCCAAATTGCCAAGACATGCAGTGTCCTTTGTGGCACCACTGAAAAAAGGATAGAGATTCTAAGGTAATTTTAATGACGTAGTCTTCGTGATTTTTTTGTTTGCTTTATTGAAAATAAACAACAGAAGCTACTCTCCTATGGTTCACGGGTCTCCCTGAAAAAGTTCGACTAATTTTTTGTAGAGATGATAACTATCGATTTCATAGTAGCATAACCGCAACTTGCTTTTTTATAACTTTTTTTTTTGAAATTTGAAGTTGCAATATTCTATACGAATGTTTTTTCGTCACAAGATTCACTCAGAAAATGCTGCTTTTCATTTTTTTCTCAAAAGTTGAAAATTTTCAAGATGGCTAGATGGAAACCTTTTCATCACCGCACCAACTTCCTTCCAGAGCCGGATGAGCTGTTGAAATCGTAGAGCCGCTATTTCCGCACCACAGTATTCTACAGATATCCTGAAATTTTCATTATTATCAAATAATTATCTCTCAAATCTCACATCCATGGACCGTCCGTTGGGTATTTCCACCTTGTATTCACGTCCCCAGAAGTATGAGCACTGCTGATCAGCTGTAAACCGTTGACCAGGGAGCCTGGAAAAAAAAGATGCTCCAGAAACTATTCTAACATAAATGGACCTAGTGTCACTGAGATGGTTAGTCGTCAGAAGGCCTGGTGACGCATCTCGGAGACAGTTTCCTCTGCCGGATTCACTGCAGATGATAAATTGATACTTTTAAAAAGGAAAGAAATATGAGAGCAAAGATACATGATTTTATTTTAAGAAATTTGTTTTTTTCTGAGATATTTATCTAGGAATCTAGCTCAAAAAGAAATTTTTGAACAAGAAAAATGGCGAGCAGAAAAAAATTCCGGTACTGAAGTTTAAAAAAATAAAAAAATAGGAATTAAAAAAACACTATAACGAAACCAGTCAAAAAAACGTGAGTAAAACATGGCGTCCTAAAATAAAAATTCAAGAAAGCAGGTGAAAATCATAATTTTAATGTCGTGTTTTTGTAGGAGAATTTGAGAACCGGTAGGTTCACACTTTTTTGAATAGTAAGAAATCTACAGACCACAAAGATCAATATGTGCGATCTACTAATGTGACACGTTATAAATTTTTCAAAAAAGCTCAAGAAAGTCTCAAAGATAATCAAAAAAACGAACTCGAGCTGAAGCAGGAAAGCGTTGAACTCTCTGACGGAGCATTCCGACCACGTCGTTTTTCCTGCGCCGTTGACCGCCGACATCAAACAGCACGACTTGCTGCATTGGTTCTGCACCCCATCATGTACCATTCCCATGCTTAAAGGTTATATTTTTCTCAATTTTTCAAAAAAATTCTTACTTGTGGCCCATTTCATGAGCAAGAACAAACGAGCGCCCAAGATGGAGGCCTTCAACCAAGGAACATGCGAAAAGCGGATCACACATTCTGGCCACTGGCGCCACCCCTGCTACGGATGTTGTAGTGTGATAAATGTCGTAGCTGTAAATGAACGAAGAGATATGAGTAAAAATAAGACAAATTTAAAAAACTTCCTTCTTTTCTACCATTCACATTTCAAAATCTCTTTGCCTTAAAAATCATCAATTCATTATTCATTTTCTGCGTCGAGTAAATCAAAAATAACTCAGAATTCCTCTCAAAACTTACTCTAACTATTCGGGGTGGTCAGCGTGAACTGGTGATAGAAATCGAAAAATTTGTTTCAAAGATTTCTAGATTTTTTGAGCATCTACTAGGATTGCTTTCAATTCAAAAAAGATCTACTTATTTCTTTTTCACATAATAATAAAAACGGGTACCCTGTGAGCAAAACTCCGTGATCCCAGTGCTGCATGTCTGTCAAATCTGTCCCAGGATTCATGTGAGCTTGATATCGGCAAAACGCGTCCAGAAGACTTTGAGCCTGTCCGTTTCGGTGTACCAGGGTTCCCAAAGCGCTCTGCAAGTTTTTTTCAATTAAAAATTAATTCATTCATTCATTAATTGTGAACAAAAACCTCGAGCAGATGTTAGTACACTTTCTGGATCAATTTATTTTTGCAGCGAAAATGAGAATTTCGTCCATGTATTATAAATTATAAGGTTTTTTTATTGACGATCTGAGGTTGTCTCTGTCTCTTTTTGATCCTGCGATTTTGTTTTCCCTTTTTTTTTCTTTGAAGAATCGCGTAACCAAAGGTCAGAACAAACCGGCTGGGATTTCCACATCTCGTAGCGAACGATCACAATGTCCAAATTTGGCGTCAGGGTGTCTTGTTGGTACAAAACGTGTACATTGTTGATCAATGCCAGAGAAAATTCCAAAAGATGTTGTTCAGCGTCTTGGATATATTCTCTGAAATAAATGATCATTGGCAATGAATAACTTTTTTTTTTTCCAGAGACAATTTTTTTTCTGATTCTGTTTTTTTAAATATAATTTTCTACCAAATTTTTTTGATTAAGAAGCCGTTAGACAGACTTTATTGATTCTCTAATTTGAAGAAACTTGAATACTCTTTTCTGATCGATCTCAAAATAGCGAAACAAATTTTTGTTGTTGTTAGATCCTTCAATCCGACCTTTGAAAATGCTCAAAAAGCTTGGAGTCCAAAAATAATCCGATTTCCAGCGTTATCGGATCCATATTTGGGAAAATGAATGGTGAATCGAGTTGACCGGATGCAGGCACTGTGTAATTGAACTGCAGGGATTGAGCTGAACCGGGTGGTTTTTACGATTTTCCGTGGCGGTCAGAGATCCGCTTCGGTTGGCTTACATGAGGTGGGATCGTCGAGCGATTCACTGGTGTCACAGAAAGATTCCTGCGATTCCTGAAGCCGCGAGATCTCCTCTCTTATACGGCTTTCCGTGTCACTCAGCAGCCCAGCGGCGCGTTTGAAAACAAGATGCTGCTCTTTCTAAAACCGTCAAAATCCTTGAATTCTTCAATTGTCGCGGAAAAACGCGCCTGCAGATGTCTGACGCGGTTGGGCACCGTCTGAAGCACCAGAAAGTGGTCTTCCATTATTAAAGACCCCATGAGAGAGCCGCAGTCCGAGACAGCCGCCGCGCGATCTCCATGCGATTTCACTTTCCCCTGAAAGCCGACGAAACAAAAAATGACGTATCATATCAATTGCGTCATGGGCCCTGTGGTTATGCGAAGAACCTGATAATGACAGTGGCGATAGTTCTGAAGGCCGTTGAACTGAGTGACATTGTCGCCTTGGCGGATCACCGTCACCTGGTTGACAATTCAAATATCAGATTTCCTGTTTTGAGGTTTCAACAAACAACGTGCGGACTGACGATCCGAGAGTTTTTCTTCAGGTGGAGGTGATAAGTGTCGTTCCACGCCGAAAACCGTATTTTGAGATCTCCATTTTTATTGCGAACCCGTTTCGCGTCTATTAAGCTATATTCAGGTACCTGGAAAACTTTGAGATCATCCGATGACAAGGAAAAAATTACCTCATGTTTATTATTAACTCCAAAAACTTGTTTCAATTCCTGAGAGTTCAAGTTGTGATGGAGGGCCTGAAACAGAAAAAAATTTTGATTTAGGTTTTATCGTTGATTCGAGCTGAGACCTTTCTTTTCTGTCATGAATTGAGTTGAATTGAAAAAAATTCTATGAAAAAAATATATTAAAAAAATCAAGTAAAAAAACCATATTTAATATTTTGATTTTTTTGAATCTTTGCCTTAGCGCAAGAGCTTCCAATTTTTATAAAAGCCCTCTTATGACACTACTGTAAAAGAATTTATTCCCAGAACACTATGTGAGAAAAATTCCCGACAGCTTTGAATGGCAAATTCCCAAGTTGCGTACGCTCTCATGAAACCGAAAAAAAAAAGAAAAAAAGTGTTCCCGTTCCTCTTCGGCGATTCGATCTTAAATGCGTGTGGAAACGCCTTTTGCCATTCGATTCATCGAGAAAAAGGAGTTAAATTTGAGTTTCTTTATTCCGGAAAATTGGAAAAAAAAATAACGATCGCAACAAGATAGAAAAACTTTCTGATGGTACGTGATTAATTAAAAAAACTAGGAAAAACTTTGTTGAACGACAGAGTTAAAAAGTACAAATATTGCTTTTCAAACTCAAACAGAATTGAGGCTCAAAAGCCATTAATTCTGCTTCTCTCAAATTTCAAGTTCATCTCATTTTTTCTTGTGAAAATCTGTTAGACTCTGAGCTGAAGTTTTACAGAAGAATGATTCACTGAACGTTGGATTGTACTGCATGAAATCTAGCTAAAGCTCGCAACGAGAAAATGAGAACAAAGTAAAAATAAGAAATGACCAGACAGATTGATTTCAGAAATTTTAGCTTCTTTTCGCTCAACAAGCCCCAAAACGAGCAAAAAGAAATTTTTCAATTTCAAAACCTCGAATAAATGGTTGGAAAAAGTTAAAAACTTAATTTGGATCGAAACTGACCTTCGAAGTGTGCAGTACAAGGGCAAGAATGAAAGTCGGCAGGAACATGAGTTCCCTTGCGATCTCATATGCCGACTGCCAATCCTAGCCAGTTTCGATGCGATCGGCCCGCCACGGTCACAGCCTTGGTGGCTTCCTGCTGTATCACACACAAACTTTTAAACTTGGCAAAGTGACGGAGAATCAGATGAGTCATCGAGGAGAAAGTCAGAAATAAATTAAAGAAATGAACAATAGTGAAAATTGATTCGGAAGATAACATTTCTCAGATAATTTGAACTTATCTAAAATTATATTGTAAATGAAAAGTCGCTTTTTGCATCGGGAAAAAATGGAAACAAAGTTCAACTTAAACAGGAATAAATTGTATAACCGATAGTCTTCCGAATTCACTTTGAAAGCCTTCCATCAATAAATGATTTTAAATTGAACGAATCCAGAAGCCAGACAACCAAGCAAAGAAGAGTGAAAGAAGCAACAAATTGGGGAAGTATATCGGATGGATAAAGATATGGGCGTGTGGCAGGAAAAGCAGATCAAACGGCTTGGCGATGGCTGAAAGCAAACTTCGCAACGGGTCGTGGCATCTCACTGACGATCCGCCGCCCGCCGAAGCGCCAAAAAAGCAGCGATCCTGTGGAAAAACGATCGAGGTTAATAATTGCCATTTACGGATGAAGAAACAAAAAAAAAGCTGTCAGCAGGTTGTGGAAGAAAAATATTGTCTCAAGGTGGGAATCAGAGGCAAACAGTCTAAAAAAAGGTTTCATAAAAAGTTTCCTATTTAAGTCTCGATAAAAAGTAGTGATAAATCATTCTCCCGGCAAAAATAAAGGATATCTTTCGGAGTAAGGTTCGAATTAGTAACTTGAAGGGAATTTTTGAAATACCAGAACTGACAAAAAACGCACTAGAAAAGAAATTGGTTCTCTCAAAAGTTTTATATAATCAACTGAAACTCGAGTGGAACAAAAGTTAGTGATTTTGTGATCAAGATAAAACTTTACGAAAGGATGACTGCATTTTGTTCGAATTTTAACTCCAAAACCAACTTAGACCTAGAAATTGGAAGAACAGCCTCGAAAATTGGTATTAATATCGAAATTCGGAAGATACTAGATAAAATAAATGCAAGGCGACAAACTCTGAAAGTCCAAACAGTTGAACAGGAAAACTTTCCGGAAGTCACAAAACAACGGCGCCATTACCGATAAACTCTCGACTTAAAAAAAAACGAAGCGTGCTCAAAAAAAGTATGATGATTCAAAAAGCTTCACAAAAAGCCCTAAACTATGAGAAGGAGAAGTTCAATTTTTGATCATTTCAGACTTTAAAAAATGCTTCACGGAACTTGGAAAATAATGAGATTGCGGTAGGTTCTCGTGAGGTACGATCCTCAGAAGGCTTGGAAGGAAAAAAGATTGAATATTTAAACATGCGCGAAACATTTTGTGTAAGCGATAGGTCGCTAATTGAAAGCATCAACCGGTTGTTGGGTGAATCAGCGAAGCTTGAATGGCGTCGCTCGAAAGGACGCTACCAGTAGTGCCGTCGCCGACAGCTGGACGGTTCAGCCCAGATATCATGCAGATTTACGGACGCCGCAAAAGATACGATGAGACACGCAGAGAAGCGCGATCAAGAGGGGGATTTTGAACGCTTGACGCGTATGAGAGAAAACCGGCTGGAGAAAGTATAGGTGACTACTCGACGGGCCACCGGCCGGCAGTCGCTTTTCGCTTATACCCCCTGAGGCGTTCGAGGTAGCCGAGTTGTTCCAGCCAGCCTGTTCTCCAGCCTCATCGCCGCCAATTTGCGGTCGGTCGGTCACTCAATTCGGCCTGACGTGAAGGTTGAAGATCCAGCCGGAGAGTCATACCGTTTGTCCATGGGGCGCCGTTCATCGCCGGCTGATTTATTCGGCTGTCGGCGTTTAATCAAGCCCGGATGCACGCCTGTCTGTATAATTGAGGTCGTCCACCTTCTCGTTGAGTGAAAAGCGTGTCTAAGTGACCACTTGGTGGATCAAAACGGTATGAGCGCAGTTAGAAAGAAATTGAAGCTCTTCACAAAAAGTGAAGTCCCAAAAACGATTCAAAAACCAAAAGACAAAGATTTTTTCCATTACAACTGCGGAGTAGACAGTGATAATAATGAAGCTCGGGAGAATTTTAAGTTTTCTAAGAGTTCCACTTCCTCTCAACAAAAAACAGAACGTAACCTCTTTCAAAAACCACAATCATCATAATTATTTTTCCAACAGAAGAATCTCACACGCCGAAAATGAACCAAAATATTTCTTCAGTTTTTATTATCCACAAATTCAAAACTTGGTCAGAGCTAGACCGACATGGAGCTTCAGTTGAACAGCGTACGACGTGCGGATTGTGGGAAGTTTTCGTAGATCGTAAATACTTGAAAACGACATAAAAGTCTTTTTCGAATGAAAGCAAACACCTGTCCCGAATCCTCACGTATTCGAAACGGGAAGTTTTACAAACCGTTCCGTGTGGCTGTTATTGTTGCCAAACAGTTGGACGATATGGTTTTCTTCGGCTAAAACTTGAAAGGAAAAAGAGAATGTTTCAATTTCAACAAGGAAATAATGCACTGCTTTCAAAAATGCAAAGAAGGTTATTGTGCTGTGGAGTCGAATTTCATAATAAAAGTCTCCACAGCTTCAAAGAGTTTTGAAGGAAATTCGCTACTATGACTTCCTGCGCAAATTATTAGTTTGATAACGAATTTCGAAACGTGCAGATTCGTTGATTCCGATTCAGAATATAAGTTGAACAGGGATAATATTTTATTTGTTTGGCATATGACGGCATAGCAGCGATGAAAAAGCAGAATCTTCAAGAACTTTTAAAAATGGTTAGTTGAAATTGCAGATATTTTTGATCACATTTGGATGACTTTTTTTGTCTAATAAATGCTAGTTTTTTTCCTTTCTTTTTTTGAGGAATCTAAAAAAATCTTTAGGTTAAATTTATTGAACTTCTCTAAGAATTATTATTTTTTTGATTCTATTTTTCAAATATTGTGACGAAAAAGTTCAAAAAAAGTTTAAAAAAACTCTGAAAGCGTTTTTTTATTTTAAGGGTAAAAAAATTTCTACTGGCAGATAGATTATTTGGAATTTTTTTCAACGTTCTGTCTGTTTGAGGTGAAAAAGAAATTTTACTCAAAAATTTCATTGTCACGAGGCCAAATTTTAGTTCTGTGTTCCGTGAATCATCGAAAAATTATTTAGTGGTTGAGCCACAATAAATATTTTTTTCCCAGATTAAAAAAATTTAGTTTTCGATGAGTAAGACCCACTTCCCAATTACAAGCTTGTGAATCAACAGCTTCTCAAAGGCCGATTTCTCTACTTTCATACTTCCATCCAAGTTCCGTCTTAGAAATGATGCTAGGTATCTAAAATGCGATGAATTTAGTCATAAGTTGTGAAGCGGCTCAGAAGCTCATCTTTTTCTCATCGCTTGGATTATCGCCCTTTTCCGGCCCCTACCACAGACAGCAAGTCTGATAAATTTCTTTATAAAGTATCTTTTTTGTTTTTTTTCGATCTTCACGAGATTCGTCATAATTCCAGGTATGTGACTTGTTTTTTTTATCATTCTTGAGCCTGAATAAGGGAAGATTTGATGACGTACTCGATACTACCAATGTTTGTTTTTGAACTTCATCAAGTAGAGAAGGTTTTGGGCTGCGCATAAATAATTCCTTTTCAATCTTTTTTTGACTCTATGCACTGTTTTTCTTTGTTTTCACAAATCTAAATATAAAAAACAAATAACCTTTCATAAACAAATTTATTTTATCAAGCAACCTTTCACATGTTTCTGAATAATTATACTAAGTTTAAATTTTGTATTATTAAGGTTTGAAAGAAAAAAATCGCCTTTCCCATCCAGAAAAAAATAAAAAAACTCTTCTAAAGTGTTTTTTTTCACTTTTTTTTACGAGTTTCTATTGTCTTTAGACAATCCTTGCTAACTAGAAAATTAAAGTTCACGATCAACAAGAAAAAGAGTTTCATGTAAGTCGCCTTTTTATTCCCATTCTTGAGTAGAAATACGAGTTTGTTCCATATTCACGAGTTCCTGTTGTAAAACTCAAAGGGAAAGCTCGTTTTTGCCTTTGTTCGATTGGCAACTCCCTTGAAGACGGCTGGCGCTCTGAAAAGTGCGTTCGACTTTTTCTGCTCGAATATTCAACCAGAACTTCGAAAGTTTCAATTTTTCCAAGTTACCTTTTTCATTTCCGAGTTCAATCAATTCTTATTTTCCAGTTAAATGTGTACGGAAAACAAAAAAACGTGTTGAAGTTTTTTAATGCAATCAAGACAAAAAAAAATTATTTTTTATATAAGCGGTTCCAGATTTTCGAGGAAACCATTTGCGTGACTTTTTATTCAGAGTGCTGTTTGAAAGCTTCAGGTCAAAAATTAATTTCAGTTTGAAACAAAACGAAGCAGGCGATTTTATAAAAAAATTCTTCCTTGTTTTTTTATCGGAGACTAAAAGTTGATAGTCATACGACATAAAAATAATACTTATATGCTTTTTTTAAAAATTTCAAAGACGTAATAAAGGTCGGCTTGTTCGTTATTTCAAGAACCACAATTTTAGAAACACTAGATTAGAAAAAAAGAAACTTATTAGAACCTAAAAAGTTTGCACTTCATGTTATCTCAAAAACAAAACGATATTATAAAAAAGAAGGTTTCCAATTTCCATGAATACCAATCTGAAAAGTTTTGAAAATTCTTTGTACCTAGGGTGGAAGAGTGGAAGTTGAAATGAACTTCCTTCATTCCTTTTGGCAAGAAGGAAGTCTTTTAAGATGCAATTTGTGCTTAATAAATGCCACCCAGTGGATGAGAAAACGGAGACAAGAACCGCCCTCAGATAGGCATCGAAGAGCGAAAAGTGCACAAGACGTAAACAAACGCGGCCGTGTCTGCACCTCCCGCACTCTCGAGAGGTTCAATTGTACCCTTCCAGCCGTGTTTAATGTTGTGTTCATTTGTTTTCTTCCGTTCGACTCCACCACTCGACTTTTTTCAGCCTTTTCATATAATTTATTGGCTTTCTCAATTACAATGTGTTCCCGCCAGAGCTGATTAATCCTGATAAAATGTTTCTCGAGTTGGAAAGCTAGATTCTTTTTTTGCCTTTTCTGATTTACTTTTTGTTTCAAAAATTCTCCACATACTTTAAATTAAATTTATTATGGTGGTCAGAAATTTTATCAGAGTTTTTTTATAGTAAAATATTTTTCGAAGTCAAATTGAGGTGGATAATATCGAATAAAAATAACTTATCTATCCAAAAAATGAGAAAAATAAGTTGAAGAAGTTGAGTAAGTCTCAAGTTTGCCTACGAAGCTCATTAATGGTAAATGTTTTATTGAAAATAGAGATATTGGAAAGACGACAGGATTAATTAGCTGTTTTTTCTGACACTGTGAGTTTTCCTTTTTGAATTTTTCTAAGAGCTTGTTTATTGAGGGAAGTTTCAATCTTGAGGAAAAAAACTTTATGTAAACTAAATGAAATTGGAAATCCATTTCTGGTAAATTTTTAAAAAAATTGTTCCTAACCCCTTTTTGCCATCTAACTGTCGAACAACACCGTTGTGACGAAACAATACATCGAAATTAACTTGAGTTCACCAAATTTTATTCTTTGGCTTTAAACAGAGAAGGAGAAAAAAGATTACGGAGATTAGAAAAGGGTTTAGGGCAATTTTCAGAGAAAAAATGATTAATTCAGAGAAAATGGGAGGAATCCAGGGATCCAACGACATTTTCAGACGTTTCAATGCTCAATGAGGTTTTTCAAGTAGTTTGCTTTCTCCTCACACGTATTTCTCCATTGCGACGAATCGATCGGGGTCTCTCCTCGTTTCACACGCTCTCTCGCCCGTTTTCTGCCCTTGGCGTGTTATTCGTGTTAATCCCAAGTTCAAGCAAATGCGCCGACGTGTATATGTGTGTATGGAAGCTTACGGGGCGGGCGATTTTCAGAAAGATGAATTCCAAAGTGCATGCCAGTCGTTTGAGTTACTGCTTAGCCGGCTTCCTAATCATTTATCCTATCTGCTTCTCATCTAATTTTCATTCTCAGATTACGTGACTTGACAGAAGATAGGAGGGATTTCGAAAAGGTGTTTTGCAAAGCGTTCGAAAATCATTAGAGGCTTCTTTTCGAAGGTCTTATACGGATTTTGGTTTTTTGTGATATTTTCTCTGAAATAAAAAAAAGTCTTTTTTTAAATAAATTGCAACAAAAGTTTGGGAGACGAATTTAAGATTCTTTTATCAAAAATTTTCCCTTGTCGTGTATTTTGAGAGTTTTTTTTCACATTGAAAAAAACTCGTTGTTTCAGCTCTCTTACAATGAATACACTATACTTGTCTTCTCTGGCTCAAAAAGTCAAAAAGTTGAACTTTTCTGTTCTTTGCTGAATATTCAATACTGTGAGAAAATCTCAGGATATATATTTCTCAAAAATTTTATTTAGCTTTGTCAAAAAAAGTCGTTTCATCGAAAACCAATAAACCCTTTGAAATCTCAAATTTCGAAAAGATGTTCATCTTTTTATGCGATCATTCTGAAATAGGATCTGAATTCAACCTTATTTATTTGCGCTTGAAATTTGCTTCAGAGAATGTCCTGTCCTCAAAATCATTTCAAGAATGCAGATGCAAACCAAGGCTTTTCAGAAAGAGCAAGTCGAGATGAAAATTGAAACTTCGGCGCCGAGACTAGCAAGCAATGTATATTATAGTAGAAATTGCAACACCCGTAGTTCTTTGAATTTGCGCTTTTTTCCGCCAAAGTTCATTTTCTTTCTCAATATTTTCACACGTCACTAAAAGTAGTTATTCCTTTTTTCTCATGGTTCAATTCAATAAAATAACTATGTGTGATCTTTGAAACGTTTCCTCGTTTTTTTTTTCTATCATAAAAGTTGTCTAGATCGGGACAGCTTTTCAAACAAGCGTCTGACTAGACTGTCCCTGTTCTATTCGAATTGCGACCCAACGAAACTTCGACTTTTTTTTGTTCAAAATTTTTTGAGTTGCTCAACGATCTTCAAATTGCGGAAGTTCATTTGTTTACCTTTGTAAAGTTTTCTTCGAAAGGCTGATAAGTAATCTTTTCAACTACGTTTTAGGTAATGAGTGATTAACTCGTTGCTCACCACTTCGTTTTAATTATTATTCATTCGTGAGAAAAGAAAGTAATTTTTATCCCCAGCCGCGTAACAGAACTTACTTATTAAAGTGACTATACACTGAATTACTTGAATCATTTCGAAAACTACACTTTTGTCCAAAAAAGGCATTTTTCTTCGAAATAAAATTTCTTAGGTGCTATTTTTGTTTTCTGTTTAATTTTGTTTGCTTTTCGTTTTTTGGTCAACTGTTTTATAATTTTATTTTGACTATTCCAATATTCGTATAATGGTTTTTTTCGTGAACCAAAAAATGAGAAAAAAATGTTTTTTTGATTTTTAAAGGCAGCGTTTTATTGGCACAAAAATTCTACCACAATGCACAAAACTATACGTACGGAATAAACGGCCGCTTTTACTTTGCTTTTATGTTTGTGTTCGCAAATCGATGTAATCGGGTGTTTCATGTGTCTGTTGGACGTTTTTCGTCGTCTCCCTACATACTATCAGTGTTACACGTGACATTTGAAAGAGGTTTTTTCCTTTTTTGAAATTTAAAATCATTTGAATTTTTCTCACAGCTAATTCAATTTTCGAATTTGCTCTGAGCATTGATCTTGAACGTATGAGAGTGAACTTTAACATTGCTTTCAGGGTTTCTCGATTTCTGAGAATGATAAGTGATTCTTTATTCTTGATGTTACCCAATCAATCACTCAATTTGCGCGTTTCATTTTGTCACGTATTTGACAGACTACAAAAGAATATGAAACAGAGTAACCACTAAGTTTTTCACACAATCTAAAAGACATTCGAGAACAAATTGCAAGATGTAATCGGAAAAATTAAATTATTTCCCCCTATCGTGGTCGATTTAAAAACTGTGCTTCTATTGTTGTGGACCTTGAAAAATCTCCTGAAAGAAAAACAGTAAGACAATTATAAAATGAAACTGTCCAAGTTCTCCAAGCTTATCTAGTTTATTTAGAACTACAATAAAAACTTCTACGCACTCCCTCTATTGCACTTTGGAATTTTCAGAAAACGCGCTATCCCTTTTTTGACCCAATATATTTTGTGTTCCAGTTGAACCCTTTTGAACTCTGTTTTTTTTTTAGTTTGGTTTCTTTCCATTATTTATTGATTTCAAGGCGTTCAAGCTGTTGGCGGTTTTTTGGTTATTCGAAACTTTTATTGAACCCTTTTCACCACCTTTGATGCTGTAATTAAACTAAAAAATGGAATTGTGACTTTTTAAACATCAACATTGCTGTGTTTGTTTGATCGAGTACTCATGTTTTTTGCTTATCAGTGAACCATGGAGCTGAGAAATGACTAGAGTGATGCGAGAATGTTTGTTCTTTCCTTCTCTCTCTCTCGCTACACATTTGTCACTCTCGCAGAGGTTCAGTGATCAGGGAAAGCGAGAAATCAAACTGAGAGACAGTTTTATTGGTTCGTTTCTGCTACGCAACCCTTGTTTTTAGGTTTCAAACCAAGTTTTTTACCGTTACAAACTTCATCTAAGCTTGAGGATATCAGCTTCATGATACCTTTTTTCTGAAGTCATAATGGTAGCAGCGTAAGAACTTTCAACGGCTTCTGAAAACGCCTATGCTGTATTTTCGTTTTTTGGAATTGAAAACCCAAAAATTTCGAAAAGATACAGAACATTTCAAGGGCATTTTTCCGTGTATCTGAAATTCTTGTTACCACCTGCCCTATTTGAGAACAGGATCATTTTTGGAACAGGAAGTAAACTTTCATGAGATTTTTTTGAGTTGAACTTTCGTGGGATATTTTTTGTTCCTATCCTTTGCCATATGACAAGCTTTTGTCAGTGTTGAATATTTTTAATCGAAAATTTTTTTTCGTTTTTCTCCTTACAGATTGTTCAGTTAAATCTACTGTTGAAGTTTTTCTTTTTGCTAAGATCCGTTTAATCTTGGATTATCATACCTATTTTATCGGAAATCAACTATTTTTCCACATATTCTAAATATCAGTTGGCGATAACTGTTTTTTTTTTTGTTTTCTGAGTTCCAATTTTAGCATTTCGACTATTTTGTTTCATGCATCCGTTATAGTTTTTCCAGCTTCTTGCCCACTCATTTCTGAGAAACTGAGAAATTTCCAGCAAAATTGGGCTCATTATTATGAATGAGCATGACGTCGCTGCGGAGACGATCATTGCTCGACAAAAGGCCAAAGAATTGGCGAAGAAGTTCATTCCAGGTTGGTTGGGACCAATTTCTTCTAATGAACTCTGAGGAATCATCTCAGACGCCGGAGAGTTGTGCTGCGTTTGTGGAGACGTCGCTTCAGGAATCCATTACTCAGTCCCTGCTTGCAATGGCTGCAAGACTTTCTTCCGAAGAGTTGTTCTTGAGGTTTTTTTTCTTCATTTTTGTGATTTGAAAAAGAAAAAGAGAAATACGGATTGTACGCGCCTCTCCTCTGTCGATCGTGAAATCTTCAAGACAGGCGTGTTTTTAAATAGATGAGATTGAGCAGATTTCAATTGAATACCCTGTAAGAATTAAAAAAATTGATTGGCGGTTTGAAAAAAATCTTTTCTGAATTAAATTGCATTTTAGTCATTTTCCTTTAGTTTTTCGGAAAAATTTGAACTCTTTTTGGAAAAATGAATCTAAATGAGATACGATCAATGAGTTTATCGAGGTAAAACAATAACCATAGTTTCAAATTTTTTTGATTTCCCTTCTAGAGCTATAATGAAAATTATTGCGTCATTGAGCTTCATTTCATTCCTTTTACCTTTTCACTCAGTGTTCTTCCAAAATTTGGGGGAAGAGGAACAATCGTCATTAACTATCTTTCATACAAATCTATAAGAAAAAGATACAAAGATTTTTTTAATTTATAACTTTTTGCATGGAGCTGAATCTTTTATTTTGAAATCATGATTACTGTTATTTTTTTCACATTTTTTTCGCAAAATTTCAATTTTAAAAAAAGTGCAGCATCAGAAAATTTCAAGGAAAGCGAGCTCCATAAAAAAAGAAAAATAGACTTGTGACTAAACTAATATTTTTTTTGGGAGTTTTATGACGAAACTGAATAAGAAATCGGTTTCAGAACCGGACCTACTCCTGCAAGAACAACGGCGACTGCATCATCGACAAGTCCATGCGGTGTTCCTGTCGATACTGCCGATATAAGAAATGTATCGTCGTCGGCATGGACAGAGCAGGTGGCGACTTAGTTCCTCTCCCATGGCACAATATATAATTACGCGGAGCTTAGTCAAATGAACTTTATAAACCTTCTAGATTACGCTAGCAACTTAGCGTCGCTTTTCAAGAAAAAAGAATCATCGCGGACAGAGGAAAGTCGAATTTTTCAATCTAATTCTTCAGAAAAAAAGTGATCGCCAATAGCTTTTTCGATTCTTACAAAACTCTTGTTTTTTTAGTTATGAAAGTTGATATTTTTTTGATAATTCAAATGAAGTTTGACAGACGAACTGAGAATATTCTCTAATCAAATAAAAATAGGAAGGCAAATTTTTTTAGTTTTCGAAGTTTTTTTAAAAATCTGCGCAGAAGTCGACTTTAAAAGAAAAACTTTCTCATAGAGAAATCTAAAAAAATTGAAAAAAATCAAATCGAAATAAAAAAACGTACCCGAAAAAAATATCAAATCTGAAAAAAATTTTTTTAATTTTTGCTTCAAAGTCTTTTTTTGATTTTTTTTGCTCTTTCATGTATCTCAGAAGTTTTCATTCATGTTTCTTTCAATTCAAAAAAAATCGAACTTCTTCTATTTGAAACTAGCCAACGAACCAAAAAATTCAGACTCTAGACAGATCTGACTGAACTCCAAAATATGTTATCAACAAACAATTAACGTATTTCCAGAACTCAGCATGGAACGAAGGCGGAAGCGGAAAGCAGCCAACGGCGGTCCAGACGACGATATCCACGAAATTGTTGTCAAGGACCCTTTAATAGAGTTGTTACTCGACAAGGAAAATAGGCAAGCTCGAGAATAATGAGCAATCCAAAATGAAGGATTTAAGGTACCAAACATTATTAGTTTCTTCTGAAATGCCCATACACACGACGTTACACGAAGCCTTGCACAATGGCTACATTGCTTTTGAACACGCCTACACAAAGGTTTCAAGATCAATGAAAACTTCAAATGGTTGGAAATTTCAGTATCATAAGCGGATGGATCCGAAATTCCCTACAAACTTTTCCTTCTGGCGAGCGAAAATATTGAGCGTTTTGGCTGAATGGGCCAAATCTTTTGAGGTGAAGCTATACGTAAATTCCGAAGACCAGTTTTTTTTAGGTTTTTTCCCGGCTAGACCGAGACGATCAGAAGCGGTTATTCATTCACACGGCTTTTTCCAACCTTGTCCTGGCTGAAGCTTTTCATACCCCTGAAAAGTATAACGATCGCGTAGTTTTTCCAGACGGTCTCTGCGGGTTCGTTGGCTTCATCATTAAAATCTGAGAATGGGAACTTTTAGGTTTCGAAACGTGGCGCAGACAGTCTCTTCTGACGGAGTTTCCAGTAAAACCTTCGGCCTGACGCCGACTGTTGTGGCCGTGATAAACGACGTCTTGGTGCCTATCCGAAGGATGAGACTGACTCGGATCGAATACGTTCTGTTGCAAGCGATTATTTTTTATGATCCTGGTGGGTTTCACAAATTTCTTCAGCATTTTGACACGTTCATTAAAAAAAAATAGCAAAGGTACAAGCTCAATGAAGAATCGACTGTTTTATTAGTTTTTTCAGAGAATTATTCTTAAGAACAGGAAAAAGTGCTTGGGAACGTTTCGACATCAGCGAGTAGTTTTTTGATGAAGCTAATAAAAAACTTGAAGGCCTCATGTTGCATTTCTTCCATAATTCAACAAAAAAGATGTGAAGTTTCCTCTCAAAAGCAAAAAAAAAAAATCGAAGTTGATTAATTAAAAATATCGATAATTTTTATTTCCTGATTTACTAGGATATTTAAAAATTGAAATTCAGACTTTGGATTAGTCAGGGTCGACCAATCAGATGCACTCAGAATTCTTGATTTTGAAGCTCGGCTATGATTCAGTTCCTTTCAACAAAGGGAAAAAAATTATTTAAAGACGAACAGTTTTTGCGATTTCAGTTTTGATAGAATTTGTTGAGAATTCACAAGATATCTTAAAAAGAAAATGGTAGATAAATTGGAAAACAATTGGAAGTTTCTAAGTATGACTAATTAAAACAATTAACAATACATTTAAAAAAATGTTTCAAGCGCACCATTCAAATATAGTACAGTGTTTTTGAATATTCAGACTGCCTCTCGTTAACCAACCACGCAACACAACTGATAGCAGCAAAACGAAGAAGACTTCTGGATTCTCTGAGAAAACATTTGAATCAGCAGCTACGGGATACAGTAGAAGCCGCTACAAGATTCGCGGAAATACTTCTCAGGATATGTAATGTACAGGTTGGTCCTGTCTTTGCCTTTCCGAAATAGATCTTTTTTAAATTATAGAAAGTCGCAGCTTTCAAACGAGAGACCTTGTGCACGATCGAGACGTTTGAATTGATGCAGCCTCATCCTTTCACACTGGAAATTTCTCGAAGCTATCCTGATTTTTCTTATTTCTAATTCTTGTTACTTTTTAATCGTTCAAACTAGATTTCTGTATTTTAGTTATGTTTTTTAGACACGCTTAGTAATTACTATATTCATTTATAGTCAGGATCATATCATGAAGCGAGTTTATAGTTGTACTTGGTAGTATTTCTATTTTCAAATTTTACTTTTTTTTTTCCGCCTTCCAGTCAATTCTTTCCATTTTATACTGATTAATTGCTCAATCAGGATAGAATATTGTATTTTGTACAAAACTTTCACCTCTTCTCATCGGGTCCAACCTACCATCGATCTCCCACCTTCCCAGTCGTTGTTTCTGATTTGCTCATATCCATCTCATATCAAATATTTTATCTTTTTTCTCCAATGAAAAGTCATTTATTGTTCCGCTTTCTCAACACCTTAGAAATCCGAAAACAGTAATGAATTGAATTTAGCCATGAGCGCGTTTACGTGGATACCGTAGAGAGGTTTGACGTGGCCGACCAAATCTGATTATACCAGAAAATAGGCGGAGATTTGCCGATATATTGTCTCGGCTCTGACAGAAGTCATTCCCACATTTTACCATGAACGGGCAGCTTCTACTCGGTGAGTTTCTTTCCATTTTAGAAATTTCGAATGCTGATTCAGCTGTTTTGCGTAGGTTAAAGCGTAGTAGTCGCAGCAAGAAGCGATCAGCTTCAGGTGGAAAAGCATAGAAAAGTAAAATAAAAATGAAAATGAATGTGTTTTTTGAAATAAAATCCAAAGCTAAGATTTACAGGCTCAAATGTTTTTTGACTGCAATAAATAATAACTGGACTCAATCTGCGAAGTGCCATTTAGGTCTGAACTTACTATTCAAATTTTAAAATGAGAATCTGGCAGACAACGTCTATATTTGCAATCTGACAGATTTTTCAAGCCCTCTATCCGACAAATAATCTTAAACCTTTTGTATTTTTCAAAAACAGAAGATTTGCAAGTTTCCAGCTTCAAAGATGAGATACGTTGTCAAGCTTCTTTAAAACTTCAGAAGATATTTTAAGCATTATTGATCTGAAGCCTGATTGCAGCGATACTTCTCTGCCTCTGCCTCAGCACGTCGGCGTTGCGTGGCGCTCTCTTCAGAAGTGGCCGTAGTGTGAGGCAACCCATCGGACAGGTTTTCTCCCAATTTACCTTATTTTTGAGGTCTCATCAACTTCAAGCCTTATTTTTAACTGCTAGAATCTCTCAAAATTTGAGGAAAGCGGAGAACAAGTGTATCCAATGAGGCGATTCAACGGAAAGTCAGGCTACGACGTGCCGCCGATATACCTGCCTCTCTACGACCGTTATCCGTTCTAAACGTACTGACTATATGCAAAAATAATAAAGGTTCCGTGAATTGTTAAAAAATTGAATAATTTAGTGTAGTCATAAGGTTTCAAACAACGCATGAGTACTGTTTATCACTCGGAGGCAAAGCCAATTTGTGTTGCGCAGGAAACTTTATTCGATAACTCGACACCTGCGGGCCGTATATGATTCTATCCAGCTCATTTGATTACTCCTGCTGACTTGAGGAAATGTGATAAATGTACAGAAAAGCTGAGAGATTAGAAGTATGTTGTGATACAAAAACAGCGTTTTTTTTTTTGAATTTTATGAGTTAGCCTCTTCTAAAGTTTTTTTAGCTTGAGCATAAAATGAATTCTCGCAACTAGAGATTTGCAAAAGAAGAATATTTAAAATAGGTTTTTTCGAATTCTAAATTTTCAACAACTTCATAATTGATTGAAAACATTCTTTAATGAAAGTTTCAGTTTTCAGAATAAAAAAATAACTCTGAAGTTTCTGTTTGCATTTTAATTTTAGGCATAAAATTCAAACAAATGAGTTATCTGTACATCAAAAAAAGGAGATTCTCAGATTTGTCTTTCTCTCTGAATTAGACTCATTATTTGTTTCTTGAAAAAAATAATTTCAAATCTAGAAAAAAATTTCACGTTTTGAGTGGAATTGATTTCCACCGCAAAAAAAGATTTTTTTGTTGCTATCAGAAGTATTGAGATAAAATAGAATCGAAACACAATTTCTTTTGAATTTTTCTTATTTTTCACTCAATAAGATTGTAGGCGTATTTAAATGAATATCATTGTAAAGCAGAAAAGCGCGGATGTCATACCTTAAAGTTTTTGACAAAGAAAATGACAAAGAAAAATGAAGCTCGAAATTCTCAACTTCTCGAAATACTTATTTCTTCATTTTTTGAATTTTTTTAAATTTCACGTCAGCAACCTTTGAATGAGTTTTAAAAAAACATTGATCGTTAGTTTTTCAACAATAAAATGTGAGAATCTGATTCCCACTCGCTCTTGAAAGTTATTTAGAAGAGAAAGATGTGCAAAACTTTCATTTCGAATCTTCCCTCCGCAAATTTGGTCTTGAATAAAGTGCAAGTACAATCATGCTTTTCGTGTCACCCTGTTCAAGACGGTTTTTCCCTTATCATTTCGACCTTCGTCTTTATCACTCTTGAAAAATGCGATAGCTGAACAGTGGTTGCTGTAAGAGTTTCCCAATCATTAAAAAAAGACGAAAAATGGTTGAGAAGAACTGATTTTCACATCTCAAAATCTTGAAATTTGAAGAGCAGCGTTCGCAAGGATATCTTTTCTGTTGATCGTGTGCCTCGAGCGTGCTTGGGGAAAAACAACTCGGCGGCCTCTTTTTTCGTTCTTTGATGGGGGCAAAGAACAAATGTCTGGAGATCCAAGGCTTTCCCGTGCAGTCAACTGCCGAATCAACTTTATTGAAAAACATATTCATGAATTTTCGAAATTTTTCAAATTGTCGGTGAGCTCAATACCTTCTCAATGAAACAGCGTCTCTGAAAATATTTACCTATGAGAATCTGAAATTTTAACATTTTATTCTCTAGTTGTAAATTTTCTGGTTTCACCAACAAGGGAAAAAATTAAAAAAAGCAAAGAAATGAAAAGACGAGAGTTCTTATATATCTTCTCCGAAAGTTCGAAATATATCGGGCACTGCAGTTGAATTTTTTTAAATTTTTTTGTTTTGACGACAGATGAAATGAAAATCAAAAAAATATTTGATTCGATAATAAATCAATTACATAGATTCAAGGCATATAAAATTGAGCATATCCTTTTTATTCGATATGTTAAAAAAACAAAAAAGTTTTATCGAGGTTTTACTTGAAAATTTGAAGATTTTCGGTCTATGTTTGCTAAACAATTAGGATATTCTACCTACGTTTTGTAACCCTGAAAACGAGGAATGATGAAAATGGAATCAATCAAACTCAAAAGCTTTTCCTGCTTTTCATTTGGTCCTGTTGGCGGATTCCCTTCATAAATGTCACCTAGACGTTGGAAAGATCGTTGGGCAGAACTCAAAAGTGCAAGGAGCAAGCAACTCGGCGACGTTCCCTCGAGGCGGCGTTCCCAGCACCGAGCGGCGAACGTTGCGCCGCGGGAACGGACGAGTACCAAGCAGTGCCTGAAGCGGCCGCCGTTCGTGTTGGTCGGCGACTGGACGCCGGCGAACGCCGTCCCCTCGCTCGCCGCCGTCGCTCCTCGTTCCTTTTTCCAGCGTTCGTCCACTCCTTTTCTTTCCTCGCCGCGAGCTGTGTTCTACTGCCCCACAGACCTTCTTTTGTCTCCCTTTCACTCATTTTCTTTTGTATCAGACCTGTTTCTTTCGAGTTTTTTTCAAAGAAGCCTAAGCAAACTTGACGTTTTCTTGATGCAAGTACAGAGAGGCTTACTTTAAGTTTAAAAATAATTCATTACAGTATGAAATAAAAAAATATGAGATTGAGATTTTTTTGACTATATAGCTTTAATTCAAAAACATAGAAAAACTTAGTATATCATAATAAATAGAAAAAAACAGAGCAAAAAAATTTTTTTCTTTCTTTACATGGTTCAAAAAGTTAGAAAAAGGTTTCTCATTGCAATAAAAAAACTTTTATTTTACTATTTAAAAAAATTTTTTTCATGGATAAAGAATGAATTTAGAAAAAAATATAAAAAACTTTTTGAATCCTAAGAATTTTGTTTAGGTTTGTGCAAAAAAGCAGATAATTCACACAGTTATTAACGAATTCCTGAAACGTAATGTCAAAGTTGTTTTCCGGAACAAAGAGTTTTTAAATGCTTTGTAGAGCGCGAAAAATTTGAATTCCACTACTATCTTATAAGCTTTCGAAAAATGGACTCTGTCGAAATTAAAATGAATACAATAAAAAAACTCGAATTTGAAAAATCGCTGAAGTTTTCCTAAATAAAATGATTTCACTTTATGTGTACAAAACTTTTTATCATCTTGGGAAACGATAAATTAGTAGGTTCGACGTAGTGAAGCAGGATTTGGAAATATCAACTCTCGAGCTTCACGCAGAAACTGAGACGGCGTTCCCGACAGCGGCGCAAAGTGCAGAGGAAGTGCAAGTGCACTAGAGGCAGCGGTGTGGCACCGACTGCGGCGAACGGCCGCCAGGAGGAGAACGCTGGCGCCAGCTGGTGGGAGGCGGCGGCGGGCCGTTCCGCAGCCACCGCGAACGCTCTCCGTCGCCTGCGTTGGTGGGCTGAACGCCCGGAAAGGGACACGTATCGTGAGCGATTCCCAAAGTACACACATCCAAAAGGCGTTCGCTTTGTCCTGGAAACACTTCACTTTCTGACCACCCGTGCAGCGGACATTCTCTTTTTTCTCCTTCTTGCTGGCTTTCTCTTTCTGCGCATACTGTAACTAACCTACTCTGCATGAATTATCTAGGGAAATGAACTCTAAAATATCGCGATTTCAAGAAAGGCATTGATAAAAAGAATTTGACATTCTTGTAGTATTCTCAAAATCTATTTGAATATCAAAAAAAAATTCGTTAATCATGAATTTCGATTACAAGTTAAGCCGCATAAAAAAAGATGTCGCTCAAAAAGATCTCTATATTGGAAAAAGAGAAGAATGAGCGTAGCTCTATTATTAAAAAAATTAAAAAAAGGTTGAAGATATTTAAGAATTTTTGTTTACCAAAGACATTGAATTATTGAATAAGTTTTTTTCTTTATTACATCAACTTTTGATAATACGCAAAAATGGTCTAAAGAGATAATCAAATTTTTGATCTAGATCTGTAGATATTTCCCTTTCATTCAGCCAAAAAAAAAATCTAGGACCGGACTCTTTATTCCAACTTCATTTTTTTTCTCTAAAAACTAGTTCTCGTCCATATTCTTGTTCTCAAAATAAATTTCGAAAAAGAAAGCGTTTTTCAGAGGCTTCCTCTTGGACGACGGGCAGTTGCCTGCGCCGCTCTTCGCTGGCTGACCTAGCGAGCTAGGTATTCAGGATACTCTAATTATTCACGATTATAGTGATTCCCGTTTCAGGCAATGGCGGTTCTGTGGGGAAGGCTAAGTGCTGGCCCGATAAGGGAAGCTGCGTGTGCGCATGTGTGAAGTAGCTTGTCGGTGCTTATCTCTACTCCTTGGAGTTGGCATTGAGTAAGTTATATTTCTTTAAAATAAGGAGACTGTTAGGAAAATAAAAAATGATTGACTTCTTTTGAAACACTCGGAAAATTAATAATTTTGTAGGAACTTAGCTTTCTGTGAAGTATTTATCATTCGGACTCACAATCATTTGAAATGTTCAAATCGGCTAAAAGACAATTGAAATATAAAAGCTCTTTCCGGTTTCTATGTTTATGATCAATTCCAGGCACCGAGAATGCGCTACAAAGGTTCTTGAATGGTTTGGGTGGATCGGAGGTCGATTGGTCCGTCTTCAGCAAAAAATTCACACACAGCGAGAGCAGCGCCGAACCTTCTCACAGTCAAAAGTCTGTACCTGGTGGACTGTGCTGATAAAACATTTAACGGATAAAAACTTTCCTCGTGATTTTTGTGTTCTGACTTATCTGACAAAGCCGTGAAACGCAAAGAAATGAACCGTTCCCTCAAACTGGGTCAATCGACTTTGGGTTAGCCGCTGAGGCTCCTAAAAGAGAAAGTTCGAAAAAACGTCGCGGAGGGATAATGACCTTTTCTTGATTTCACTTCACCATTTATTTCATCAAGCAACAAACATAGTGTGAGAAAGGGATCAAAAAAATTCTTTCATTAAAAGTTACAGGTACTATCAGAAAATTTTTTGGTCAAAACAACGATTATAACATGATTTTAGATATGACTTCAAACGTTCTGAGTAAGTTCCACTTTAATATGTAAAGGGAAAGTTCAGAAATGATATTAAAAAAACAAGTTTGAAAGTTATATAAATTCATGTTGAAGATATCTAAAAGGTTTCAACGCGCAAAAAAACTCAGGATGAAAAACAAATTTTATTCTAGACCTTTATTTCTATTTTTTTATTTTAGACAGCTATTAAAGTATGGAAAAAGAGAACTCGGTCCTTCAACTAAGGCCTTGTTGAGTCAAAAGCGACTGAATGGCCCATTGCTTTTAGCTTCCGAGTCCACGTCGGCATCATCGTGGGTGAATGGAGTGGCCAAGCCGAGGAGTTCAACAACGGTCTTCCTGAAACTCAATACGGAGGAAACTGATAAAAAAAAGGTGCTTGATACCTTAAACGCTGCGTCTTTTCAAAAAAAAAAACCCTACGTACTTTTTGACCCAGAGTTTTTAAACGAAAACCGTATCTGCAATACCATAATGAACTCACGATTCTTCAGCAAGGCTCACAGATTCTTCAACTTCGTCTCCAACTTCGTCTCCAACTTCGTCTCCAACTTCGTCTCCAATCGCCCCAGTTTTTTCGTCTGTGGGAGCTTCAGGATTCGCTTCTTTTTGACATGTTGGCAGAGATTTCGGAAGTTTCTGAATATTTCCACTGTGTCATACTCGCCAAATTCAACGACCAAATCTTATTTTTATTTTAGAATCAAACCTTCAATTCAGGAAATGAAAATCCTTCCAAGAAGTTTCACAAGCAGTCTCAAATTTTTTTTGCTTTTCAAAAATTTAATACTCACACCCGAAGCATTCCTTTCGACGTCGCTGTATTCTCCTTCAGATGACTCGATGGGCTCTGAGTCCGAATCCGATTCGGACTCGCTTGTTTCCAAGTTCTCGAACTTTCTCCGAACGTTTTCCTGAATTTATAAATATCAGAACCAAATCAGCAATTCGAAACTGCACCTTCAGATGTTGCAGCAAATTGCAGTACTCGAAGAAAGGATAAAACCTAAAACATGTGTCTTCCAGTTGAGCTTCTCTGGTCAAGGTCGCCGCGGTTTCCGTGAGGCCTGAGAATATAGTTTCCTCCATGATTTGATCTGCTTTTAATTACCCCATCGTTCTAGGAAAAACTTGAAAAACAGCAAGATTCTGGTGGTCGTTTTCATGTTTAATATAGCAACAATGTTCCTGTTTCTGAAATTTTTATTGTGCAGAAGACGGACAAATTACGTCAAGATCAACCTATTCGTTCTCTGGAAAATTGAGATAAATGAAAAACAACTTATCGTAATTTTAAGTCAGAATTTCAAAACTCGCGGTTTCCTTCTAAAAAAATTGAAAATCATAATATCGATCAAGCTCCTCAGAGTTGATTTTCAATCGACTACTCAGTCCATCAAATATGTCTCTTTCACCTGAGTGATTCTGAACTAGACAAACAGAACGATATAAAAAACGAAGAAAATGATATTATCTGTAGAAATGAGAGCTGAGAAAGAGGCAGTCGACGAGGCTCAAAGACAGCTTAAAAGTGTCAGAGTCCTTTTTTCTTCTTTTTTTTTGTTTCAGATAAATCGTTTTCTCTTGTTGCTCCTGGTCGAGCTGCTCAAGACAGTTGTTTCCAAAAAAACGAAGAATGAGCCTTGGCGTCGATTAATCTTTTGGGCTTGCAAGATTGCCTTCTTCTCGGCAGCCAATGCAGTTTAGCCGCTGATATCTTAAGTTTTTGAGAGCACATCCCAAAGAATCACCAGTTGGTTCTGGTTTGTTGATTCTCTTCCAAGTTTTCGAGGTGTTTATAAAAAAAAAAGCAATTTTCGAAGAGCAAACTCCTGCGATGAAAAGTTATGAAAATTCAAATAAAAATTGTTTCCTCTAAAAATGAGCTCGAATCAGAGGGAGAAAAGTGCAAAAAGCTCTCACTGAGAAACTACTAAAAATCGGAGACGAGTTGCGGGTTGAAACTGGTGGCTTACCTAGGTGAGAGCTTCTGGATTTAAAAAAAAGATTATTTGCTGAACATCTCAGCTTCTGAGAGAAAGCTCCTTGAATAAAACGACAAAGAGTCCTGTACGGGCCATTTTGACCTTTTTTATTATCGAGGTCTTCTGGTTTAATGGTTAGGAAGTCAGTGCAATCTTTAATGCCTACTTCAGACTCTTCTCTTGACAGATTTTAATGGAAAGTTATTATTTTTTTCAATATTTATTTTCACAAAGATAACGTTAAGATTGTGAAATTTCGTTTTCACTCGATGAATTTTTCCCGCTAACAATGAAGATCTTTAAACTTTACATCTGAAAAGTTAACAGAAGTAAATATCATTGAAACGATGATTGAGGTGTTTCGATAATTTCTGATAAAACTTGAAGATCCTCAAATTTTGCAGAGTAAGTACTTTGCACCTACAAAAAGTGAATTGGAGAACCAATTCGAACTTCGAAAAAAATTTATTCGGAATCTTGTTGCTGAATAAACACAATCTATATTACTATCTATGTAGAAGAAAGTGAGTTTAGTATTATTCTAAACATTCACAAAGTTTCGATCGAATGTAGAAAAATGATTGATTTGTTCATTGAACTTGTACGTGTGCGTGAGCCAGTAGACAAGTATGTGTACTTTAGAGTATGGAAGAAAACAAATCTTACAAAATTTAAAAAAATTTACAAGCGGTTGCTGTGAATCGGGAGGACAAAAAAAACCGGTGTCGAGATTTTCAAGGCAAAAAAGATAAAAGACAAGAAACGGCTGAATTGAAAAAGAGTTGGTTGTGGGGATCTCACTTCTTGTTACATAGCGACTGAGAAATTAAATGGTAGATTATATAAAGGATGAAGAGTTTTTCAAAGAACTTGAAGACGACGGACACGAGTGATCGAACTTTTCAGAACACTGAAAAAAAAACATTATTTTGTAACAGAGAAAGCTTTTTTCAAAGGTTTGAAAGAAGAAAAAATGAGATTATAGTCTGTTCAGGTTTTTAAATGGAAAGCAGCTAAATCCGCCCCTGCTGGCACAGTACCCTTTCGCGTCGATGTTTCATTTCGTGGAACGGTTTTTGATCTTTTTTGTTCTAAAAGATGTTCTAAAGGAGAAAAAGAAATCGAAAAATGCAGCCATATTAAAGCTTCATTGGGATCTGGAAATAAAAAATTGACGCAAAAAATATTGTAGCCTTGGGGGCGGAGTTTGTTGCTTGGCATGCCAGATCTGAACAGACTATATCGCGTATCTTTTGTTCAACACCGATCAAAAGTTGGATGATGAGATATATATTATGGTTTTCGAACATTTAGACCAGAAAAAAGCAAAATTATGAGAAAACAATAGCTTCATAAGAGAGGAGAAATTCAAAAATTTTCCTCGGATAAACATTTTAGAACTTTCGCGTTGCGTGATGAAAACTGATAAAATTGAGACATTTTGATCGAAAATTACGGTCTTGATCTTGTACCCAATATAGAGGAACTTTCTATTAACATCTGAAAATCAAAGTAAAGCTTTTGAACGTTCATGGACACGAAATTTTGGGAAAATCATCAAAACGTACTTATTTCCCAAAGAGATTTTATAATTTTGAAATTTAAATGTTATCTTAAAATAAGTTGAAACATACGAGTGAGGAAGTTGTTGACAAACTGCCAGTGATGCACCCATTCCTTGATCTTCTCTCGGATCATCTCCAGTTCGATCCTCAGCCTGAATGATCTCAAATGGTTTTCTACCCCCGGGAGGACCATCACATTTCTCTTTCTCTTCTCTGTCTTGTGCTCCTCAACTGGCCCATCATCTCTTTTCTCTCCCAACTGAGCTCACCCAGATAGTCGCTGACAGCATTCAAGTGCCTCCACAGGCTTCTGCGGACCTGAAATATCATTTTGCTGCTCAAAAAAGAGTGACCGAAAAGAAATGACAGCTTTTTTGAGCCCGAAGTTTACCTCGCGGTGTCGGAAATCGTCGTAATAACAACAGAAATCTCGAGCAGACATGACGCCGTGTTACGGAAATAACGAGATTCAATCTGTAAATTTAGTTGCTCAAACGATTCTCAAGTTTGAAGCTAGATAATCTAAGAGAACAGAATATTCGAGGCAAAAATGTTTTAAGATGATGGGGAGTGATTAGAAAAGATATTTTTCGCCCAATTAAAAAGGGTTCAAGAAATCGAGAAAAAACGCAAATTATAGCAAGAACTTCATTCAAACGCAGTAACTACAGATAACATAACAAAACTGAAAACAAGAAAAGTCGGACGCTTGTCGGAGCTTCTCACTGATCTGAAAAAAACACTTTTTTTATATTTAAATCCGTAAAAAAATGAAGATTTCAAAAAGGAATAGGAGAATTTTTCTTACCGCCTGTCGATCCTGACGCACGGTTTCTAGCTTCAAAGAGTCGGAGAACTCCCAGGTAGTGATCTTTAGTGGTCCGAAGTTCCGCGCGCTTGACCTCTCGAAGTTCTTTCAAACTGAAAAGCTGTTCCACTTTAACACCTGAAAAGAAGTCAAACTGCTGGAGCTCTGTTTCTGAGGTGACAAAAGCCTCGTAAAAGTTCAAAGTGTTGATGTCCATCAGCAGTTCCGCCATTTTGTCCAGCAGTTCTCTTCTGACCCGAGACATCCTGCAAATCAAACCGAATTTCAGGAAGGCGCTGAAACAAGAAGTATAAGAAACAAATCATCAAATATGGGGAGAGGGGGTGTTCAAAACAGGAGAGAAATTCAAAAGATACGTTTTGTCCTTTTTCAAGGAGTATCAAAGAAAAAAAAACTTAAGAATAGAAGTGATTTATCAAAGCAGATCAAAGGTGAAAGTTTATTTAAAAAACACTTGTATTAGATAAAGAAAACGATAAATAACATTTGAAAAAGAGAAGTAATAATAAAATGAAGTTGGATATAAATTACACTAGTTCAACAAAATCGCGCGACGAAGAGCTCCCTCTTATGTGCGAGACGCGTTCTGAAAAGAAAAATGGTAAAAGTTAGTGAGTACACGGAATAATTTCTAGTTAAATTTGAAAAGAAACTCACCGAGTTCCAGAGGCGCTGAAGCACCACAGTGAGGTCTCTCCTCACGAGCATTTGATCCAATCGAATTTCGAATCTGAAAGATTCATTCATCTTATGACATCTGTATTCCAACTCACGCCCTCCTATCTTCTTGTGAGAGATTTTCTTTTAAAATTTCTTTAGCAGATTCGATCAAGTGATCGTAGGTGGAAATAATCATGTCGTAGTCTGACATCCTGTACAAAGAAGGAGAGAAAAACTGGAAATGGAGCTGTCAATGAAGTACTTTTTGTCCTTTTGCAAAGGAGTATAAACAAATCGAGCATTATTTCTGGTGAGATTTCATTCATTTGAAACAAAAACAGTAGAGAAATGCAAAGTTGCTTTTTTTGTAGTAGAATGCCGAGCAAGTGAGAAGGCGATTGAAACAGGAACTGCAAAAAAAGTTTTCATCGAAAATTGTCTTTCTTTTTGTTTTTTTGTATAATCAGAACCAGAGTTTCTACAAGAGAAGAAAAATAATATTTCTTTTAATGGTGAGTAGGAGTTTTTGCTTTTTGATTATGCTGATGAATGTTTTTCGCAGTTTTCTGTTTTTCAAAACATGAAAAAAATACCGATTGACAAACCTGAATTTTTCATGAGAAAAAAAAAATCATACAAGCATCTGTGAGCAGGAAACTTATTCGGACGAGCTTCATTGAGAAGAAGAACCTAAAAAATCAAGCTTACTCGGAGAAACTGAAGAGTTTTCACGATAAAATGGATGAGAATGGAATTTATACCATTCTTATTTTATCCGCATTTCCACCAGATCACAAACATGAATAATCAAAAGAAAGGGTTTTTAATTTTATTCAAACAAACTTCCTACCGCTTGAAACTATTGACTTCATTTTATTAAAACCTTTTCTCAAAGGCTGCTGAAAAAAAACGTTTTATTTTATCGCAAGGAAAATAGGCTAAAATGCACAAAGAAGACCTGGGAGAAGGTTGCAGGAATATCCTTCGGCAGCTTCGAGGACCCTAACGGGTTCCGACGCAGGACCCTCCGGGTTGAAGGTTGAGGCGACGCGAAGAAAGATGAAGGAGAACCGAATTTGATACAAGGCCTGGTTATCTTCATACTGTTTCACGAGGCTGAGAATATTCCATTGTCGAATAATGATAAGTGAAACGTACGCCTTCTTTTGCTCTGGGGACAGTAGGGAATTTTCTTCCATTTCTAGTTCCGCTTTTCTGATGAGTCTATCGTATCGCTCAACAAACGCGTGAAAAAGCAGGTCCAGGGAGATATCTGCAGAAATAATATTTTCTCCTTTTTATGAGTAACTTCATCTGAGAATTCCTGATCGAGTTCAATCTTTAAGAGGCTTCCAAACATTTTACTTTCTTCAGCGAGATTTGAGAGAGTTTTAATCAATTTAGATTTTCATATTGATTTAACTTAGAAAGTAAATTTTTTTCTTTGTTTCACTCTAACAAACCTCAGTTGGGAGAGCGCTTCGCTCAGCGACATGGGAGACCCTTTTGGTTGCATCTTCTGTACAAAAAAAGTTTGCATGAGAACTGAAATCAAATCAAGATAGGAAAGGCAAAAAAACCTATTTGAGATCAAAATCTAAAAACATTCAACTGTTTATTTCGAGAAAAATAGGAGAAGGTAGAGAAATTTCACTCAAACACTTAAAAACAGTAGGAAAATCAACACCGGATATAAGAAATACAACTTCGAAAGAATTTGGTATGAAGAAATTTCTGTATAAAGTTGCCTATTTCAAAGAGTCTTGGATAAAAAACAATTTTTTTTTGAACTTAAACGCTTCGAGTGCTATGGAAAAAAAAGGAGATTAGGTTTGAGAAACAAGTTGAGGAAAACAGAAGCGGCTTCTTGAGTTCAACGACGTTCCATCTGCAAAGGAAACAGCAATGTTATGTTCATACATCTCACGTACATCTCTTTGAATTTGTTAGTCTAATTTACATAAAAAAATAAAAATACAATCTGTAGTTCTAAACTATAACGTTTGAAACTTACAATATAAAGTTACTTAATATATGAAATAGAAAAGTTTAATATCTACGCACACAAAAAAATATTATTCTTCTCAAGTTTTTTTAATTTTTCAACTTTAAGGCGCCCGTTTTTTTGAGAACTGAATAAGTTTTTTTAGATTGCAACTGCGAAAGTCTCCCTTTGAGTAAATCAAGAAGCCGGCAAGTTTTCGAAATCATTCATTTTTTTCAAACCTTGGAATAATTTTGTGGAAAAACTCTTAATTTTTTTGCTGATAAATTCTTAGCAACTTACCCAATAGTTTTTCGCTTGTCGAGGATTTTGTATTTTTGTTGTTGTTATGGATGCGTTTCACAGATTATATACAAATATCCCCTCGGCCTGTTCAGTTGAAATAAAGTTATGGTCAATAAATCAAAAGTTATTCACCGCTTTTCGTTTTACTGTAGCTCTAATATTTTTATTTTTTTAGACTTCAAAGTATCGCAGTTCCTTCCAATTCATACAAAAAATACTGACTTTGATGAAGTTGTCAAAGGCGAGCTGTTCAGCTTCACTGGCTTTATCGATCGCTTTGTCAGCTTCGATAATACGCTTCTCCAACCTAAAGAAAATTTTTTGTTTCTGAACAAGCCCGAAAGAAAAACAACCGTTTTTTAGCGGCTTCATCCGAGGTACCGTAGTACTGCTTGTGGAGCTCGTTGATCACTTTGATGGCCTCGTTCTGGCGGACGACGGCGCGGCTATGCTCCGCGGCTGCAAAAGAGAGCAAGCTTCTTGAAACTTGTTAAGCTTCTCTTTTTTGAATTAAATCATGTTCCACTTTCTCTTTATTTTCTTAAAATCCTTTGTTTCCTTTTTCAAGCCGTAAAACATTGACACATTCTGACCAAATTTTCGACAGAAAGAGCAGTAGAAAGCTCCGATTGTATGTGGACAGTCTTGTTAAGTTCCGCCAATAAAAATACGGGGAAAGCGCTTCTTTGATCACAACTTTTTTGTTTGATGTTCGATATTTTTGAAGCCTTCTGGAGTTGTGATAAATTTGTTCTCAACGCTCCGTTGTAAATACAGAAAAAAGCCGCTTTATGATGTTTCAAAAAATTGATTTCAATTCAAGATTTAAGAAAAAAAAAGGTTTTTTTTTTAAATTTTTGCCAAGGGTACTGTATATCAAAAACTCAAAAACTACAACTTAGAAGATTATCCATATTTTGTTGCGCCAATCTTGATAAACTAACCAAGAGCACTGGCGTGAGCCTCGGCTTCGGTTTCGGAAAGATACTCCCAGTTATCACGGATATTTTGATACACCATTTTCCGCACACTCTCGACTTCTTTTGCTTGCTTGAACTTCTTGAGCAGTCTGGAAAAAGCAGTTGAACGGATAACAGTATGCTTATGTTTTTGTTGAAATGGTGTGAATGTTGTATATATAAATATTGAAAGCAAAAAAACATCTGTTCGGACCCTTAATCACTCATTTCGAAAGTCTAAAAAAAGAAACGTTGCTTATTTAGAAAAAATTGAACGCTTTGTTTTTTTGAGTTGTGGATTTTTTTTCGTCTTTTTTAAAACTTCAAAAAGTCTTTTATTTGAACCAAGTTATGTGAACATACTTAAATCGAAAAATCGTTTGATAGTTCGAACTGAATGCTTCGATTGAGCTAGCCTCAAGAAGGCGCTAAAATTTCGTTGTATGCATTGTTCATAGCAGACAAAGTTCCTTTGTTTTCAAATACCGAAGGAAAGACATCGAGTGCTAACTTTTTTCCGTAGATTTGTCGCGGTCTTTTCCAAAAAGAAAGAATCGAGAGGCCGTGGGATGGCTTCCTATGAATCACGCGATTGGTGCCAGTACCTCGTAAACATTCCTTTGACGGTGCACAACCCATTAGAAATAATGGCGTCCTACGGTCCTGATTCTTCACACTTTTCAAATATATTGCGGCTTGAAAAAATGTACTTTCTCATAAGTGCAAGTCATGCGTTTTGAAACAACAGTAGAATATTCAAAAGTTTTTTGTTGTTGAGCAACTTCACTGCCAGGTTTTTTTAAACATGATATTATAATGAAGTTTGGAAAAAAAGCATACTATGTTCAGTACAAAAACATTGGGCTAAAGAAGCCCTCACTGAAAAACTTTGAAAAGTTATTGAAACGTTGCTTTGGAATACGTGAAAATCTAGAAGATCCCTCTTAGCTTGACACAAACTTGTCTTTTAGAAGTTTTGATCTTTCACAGTTGAGAGAAACTATGCGAGCCGTATTTTGTGTAGAAAGATTCTAGGCTAGCATTCCAATTAGAAAATTATGAGTAGTTTTGGAAAAAATCGCGAGCTCGTTTGTTTGCGGTTTACATTCTGATGATGAACTTTGTCGAGATTCGAAAAAAATTGAAAAAAGGCGAACAGAACAGTAATACTGTCTTTGTTAGAAAACTTTTGAAAATTATGAAATCGAACTATATACTGAAATCGAACTAACTCGGCCTTCTCCTCTTCCGTTTTGACCTTTGCCATCTCCCGCCATATTTCTTTGGCGTCCTGTTCGGCTTGACAAAAGTCGAAACGAGCCCGTCTCAACAAGAACGTCATGACGAGCTGCAATTGACTGAGAAAGTTGGTGTCATATAGAACAAAAAATGTTCTCTTTTAATAGAAACGTGTTTTTTTTCGAAATTCAAAGAGAAAAGGAAATTTTACAGCAAAAAGGCAGGTCGAAAGCTGAAAAGTACAGCGAAACACAGAATCCCTTGCGCGCTTCGGCTTTTTCGATAAACAAAAAACAAATTGCAATGTTGAGAGATCGTACATTGATGAGAGAGCAAAACGTTTCAGAACAGAAAAGAGCAGAAAGGTGAAAGCTTTTTTCGAAAAGACGATTTGATGAAAACATCCGCATGAGTCATGTTTATATTACAAGAGAGACCGCACGAGAAACTTTTTCAAAACTGCAGATAAGCGAAGAAAATATTATGAAAAACTCAGGAGCACCTATAAAGTGTTTTTGAAAAATCCGAAATGGATTTGAATGATCAAGATTTGAAAGTTAGGTCTTTTCCTTCAACGAAGATCGGATGTTTGAAGGCTATACCGATCTCATTTTCTCATTATCTTTGTCGAATCTTTTGTTCAAGTAGCTATGAAAAACTATTGTTTCTGCATTTAGGGGAGAAGGATAACTGGCCATGCTCAAATGACTACGAAACCTTGAGATATGAAAAATGTATTCTCGGATTTTGCCTGACAACAAAGGTCATGCAGGCTTCGGGGTCAGAAATGTGGGAAATTTTTGAGGAAATCAATGATCGAACTGACAATTGTGTCGCCAACTCCCCCTGGCCGACAGTTCAGAACTTTTGAAGTGGTACGGTGGCTATCGCCTTGCCAAACATTCGAAGTTATTCATTGCTATAGGTTTGATATTAGAATCTTTTTCCATGCGTATATCTAGAAGTCATTTTTTTCTACGACGACGTCGGAACGAATTTCCATGTTATATCGGCTACTTTTCATCTTACTGTGGGCGGTGTTTTCCGTGAAAACGGGGATAAAAATAGCGTTTTTCTCCGCACTAAGAGACAAAGAAATTGTAAAAGTGCGGGAGCGCAGACGGTTTGCCACACCTTTGGGTCCCCTCACCATCTTTTTTTCGGGATTTTCTCACTATTTTTCTTATGTTGTTTTCAGACAAACCTTGGTAGAGTCGTAATCAACACGCGGGTTACCCAAAGAGGAAATGAAACTGAGTCAGTGGATCAAAATTTCCAAACGCCGGAACCAAGCCACATGTTCAAACTGACCACTTGAAAGCAACTAAAAAGTAGCCTTTTGCAGTGCTCCTGCGATTCTTTTTTCATGAGCACTCTCTTCATTGTTTCACATTTTCAAACTTCTAAAATTTAACTATTTCCTTTCTAATGAATGAAATAATATAACCAGTATAAATTTACTATTTCTTAGTTCATTGCTTTGATATTATAATCTTTCTCTATGCGATTTTTCTCGAATCGTTTGCTTTCTATGGAGCAACACGTTCTAATTACTTACAAACATTTGTTCCGCTGAACTGGCATTATTTTCAAGTATCTTATAGTCGAAAACTAAACGGAACGAGATCCTCGAGAGTTTTTAAGTTCACAGCTCTTGCTGATCGTTTGAAGTCGATTGTCAATGCTCAACCCAACTTCAATTATAGGAACCAACTTCTTTCAGGAAGAAGCAAGTCAATGCAACTGTCTGCCAATTTTTATCGCGTTGCCCCGTTGAAAAAAAGTTTGAAACCACGCGACCCAGGTGCGCCGCTTTGTGCAAAAGTGAACGAAGAGTTCACCACAAAGGCAAGGAGGGACGCGTCGTCTTCTTTTTACACACGATTCTGTTTGTGAGAAGAAACAAAAACGGTATCTCCCAACATCCCTGCGAAAGGATATTCTTTGATGTTTCGAATCTCAGCAGCATTGCACTGTCCGTCAACTTGTGTTCGAAGGCTGCAACTTCGAGTGCCATAGAGAACTCGATTGATGAAAAAAAGTGTTGAATACTTGGATCTTATTAGCATAAAGTCCAGCGGCGTTGATGTTGGATGCATTTTACGAAATCTTTTTATGACTTGAGCATTATTATGTCAACTCATTTCACTCTAGAAGCACGAAGGGAAATAAAAAGATACGGAGCGTGATTAAAAACACCGAAATCTTCCTAGCAACGATTGTAAAAAAAAGAACTTCGAGCAGTGGGAACAGAAAACGGCAAATATCAATGAAACCAACCACCCAGAACGAAGTGCGCGATTTGAGGTAATAAAAATCAGCAATCTTCTTTTAGAAGTCTTGGAAACGGTCCAAACTGATCGATATTCAAAACTTCGAAGGTATTCAGAGCAGGTTACAAGAACATCCACAATTATTCAAAATTGGGAATTTCAAAGAATTAGTCATGACTTTATGTTTTCCACAGTATTCAGACCTAGTTTTATAAAGTCTCTTTCTTATATTTTTTTTCACAAAAAAATAAAATTGTGTTATTAACTTCGAAAAAAATTATGAAAGTTTCAGTTTTTTTGCTGTCCTTTTGAAAAAAAAAAAAGAATCGATAAACAGTTCAGTTGATCTGTGGTCTCTTGAGAAAAGGGATCCAAGAAAAAGTTAGGGTACAGGGAAAAAAAAACAGATTTTTCAAAACAGACCTGCTCACAAGCAGCGAAAAGGATGGCCGAACCACCGGAAGATCAACGATCAAGTTCGAAAAGGTCATCGAAGACAAGCGCCCTTTTGCAGCTGGTTTCTTTTTTTCTTAAAACTATCCAGATTCGGGAAGATTCTCAAACTTTTTGGATGGAAAACTGGTTGCAGGTGCAGCTTTCAAAGCAGATGTTTGCACTTCCCCTTTATTTGGGTACTATCCTTCAGAAAAATAATCAAATAATTCCGAGTGAAGAGTGTTATAAAATAAAAACTGAAGCTGAATTGTGTCGTGTGCTTGATTCAACAATGGAAAAGTTAGTATAAAGAAAAGGTGAAGGTGAATGAGAAAAGTTATAGGAAATAACACTTTGACAATATGGCTTACACGATCTTTCGAGCTCTAAAGGTTATAGTGATGATGTGGCAATTTTTATGTGACTCATCTTCGAGTAAGTTTTCAGAAAATGTTTGCTACGTTTTTCGAAGAAAAGTATCAAGATGAGGGAAAAGAGTGTTTTCAAGAAGCTGAGAACTAACTGTGATAAAGTTGATAAACTCATAAGAACCATTAAAATTTCGATGTAAGTCCATAGTCTCTTCTGAATGGCTCACTTGGTTTTTAAAGAGAATTTTTCTTGCGTGATCAAGAAACTTTCTTTCGTACGATAGATAGTTGAAAACAAAACTGTTGTGGAAAAAAATCTTACGGATATATTTTTGCTCCTTTGAAAAGCCTAGCCAGTGTTCATGAGGAGACTATGAAAACAAAAGTTTCGGAGCCTAAAGGAAGGCAGTCCGGCGTTAACATTACCATCAACGCGAATTGAAGTGCGACATGCTCTTGGAAGCCGTCTGATGAGAAGACTGTTCACGCAAGCGCACAGAGGATCTCCATCTCTGCACTCTCCGGCGCTCTCGCACTGTTTCTCGACTCCGCCTCTTCTAGACGGTTTGGCTGTCCTCCTTCGCGACGCTCGCGCCCAGGAGCCACTGCGTCTCTCCTTCCGCATGTTTTGAAACTCATTCTTTTCAAATGCCAGAGGACATACGAAAACAATTTTCTTGGAAAGATTTGCGATTGTCGCATTGTAGAGCTGAGTCTATCATAACAAAATGATTTTTATGAAAAAAAGACAAAAAAGGTGGCGATCAAACATTGAAACTATTCTTTAATCCAAAAAAAATATTCAAGGATCTTGGTTTGAAAACGCACCAGTTATTCAGCCCTCATCAAAAAGTGAACTGCATCTTTTTTATAATTTCTAAATCCCTATTTGAACTTCAAGCATTATTATATTGTTTTGATAAAAAAATGTTCTGGATTACGCAGCAAAAACTTATAAAAATGTAACCGTCGAAAAAATAGAAACCAACCAAGTTTTCGAGATATAATCAAACATTGCTCATGGTCTATAAAGAAATATTTTTTGGCATTTCACTGTTTTCACCGACTTTTCAGACTTCATAAGAGACTGTCATTGAATTGCCGACGACAGGGAGCAGTTATAATCCGCAAACTTAGATTTTTCTGAGAGACTCTCTTTGCGACGGACGCTCCCGGTCTTTTATAAATGATCGAAAAGTTTAAATCTCGAGTTTTGGCGAGATTTGTATTATTTTGTTTTGCGATTATTTTCGCAAAAAAAAGGTTATTTTACGGTTAGTTGAGCTGCTTGAAACTGTTGTTTTCAGGGATCAAGCAACAGTATTTCAAAGCAGTACTTTATGTCATTCCGAGAACCAACATAATGCCGAACACACTGTACATTTTGAATTTTTTTTTTTCATCAACGAACCATGCTCTATATGAACTTGCATTTTCTTTTTGAATTTGAATTTTATTTGATTTCTAGAAGAGGCAGCGTACACGATCACCTGGAAAGAGAGTTTTACGGCAGAGCAGTCGCTATTTGTGTCCCCTCAACCGTACAAATTTTTCCGAAAACACAACCATATCTCTTCTTTGAACTCCGAAGATCAGAGGAGTTGATTCAAATTCTCGTATCAAGTTTCCCTTGAATTCATTATTGATATCGTTAAAAAAAAGTATGTATAAAGCCGTAGGAGTAACTGCAGCATGCTCCATTCTTCTCATTATCGTCCAAAAGATGATTAAACATGAGAATCAAAAGAGCAGATAATGAGAAAGGATGTACTTTTTAGAAACCGCGATAAAGACCATTTCACCTTGTTAGTGAGCGCTCATTAAGAATAGTCAGCCGCCGCGTCAAATGGTTGGCGAGAAGTCGTTGCGTCACTCGTTTCTTCTAATGAGGAGGATTACCGGTGGAGCAAAACGAGCCGAATCCGTTTCCAAGAACAGGTGGGTGATAGTCATATTCCAATGGTTGAGGAGTAAAAAATGCCAAGTGTTGTATGGTCAATTTTGGCAAAAGCGCAGACATTTCGCTTAGAAAAATTGACGTTATATTGAGAAACTGCGGACGGAAAGGTTTTTTTAATGTCATAAACCTCCGTATGTACTTAAGAGCAGTTTGAAACTTCGAAAGAAAGAATTTTACAAAAAAAAAGAGTTTGGAAGCGTTATGTGACAGTCTGACCGTATACGGATAAAAACTATGGAAGTTTTTTCGGCCACCGAAATGCAAATTAACATTTTTTATGGCTCAAGACTTTCAAAAGACATTATTTGAAGCCTGTAGTTCACTTCCCAAAGCCTGACGCATAAAAAACACACTTCCTTAACAAGTTCTTCTTTATTCAACAAGAAAAAACGCGAAACAAATCATCACAGCACACAGAGGCTACCAAAGAAACTTCGCCTGTGATTGAACAACAAAACTGACCGATTGCGTTTAATCTATCATGATTTGAAAAAGGAAAAAAAAACAACACGAATGAAAATCAATATAAAAATGCTTTAAATCCGGATTCATGTGATTCGAATTCTCATTAAAAGAAAACAAAAGTCGTTAAAAGAAAAAAAAAATTGCGAGGCATGAAATACAGCACGTCTTAAATTTGGCTAACTGTCTGTAGATGAAAAATTAGTTGGTATCGAAAAATGACAGGAGGAAAAAAAGAGTTTACTATACCCTGTTTGCCACGACTCAAAAAAGCCAAATTGGGCCGAACTGCATATTATATTGGTCAATTATATGCGACCACGTTTAAAATGTTTTCTTCATTTTTCCAAGGAAAAATTCCTGTTCAGAGTTTTCTTTTGTTGTTGAACAACATACAGTACTGTCTAAAAAAATACGAAAAAAAAAACGCTTTTTGGAACCGAAAATGTGGTTTTTCGTATCTTTTTGACAAAACTGTAAATACCTGGTAAAAAAAAATCATTGGATAGTCGCTAAAAGACTGTTATATGTCAAAATCGCGGAAAGTTAGATTTTTCAAGTCGTGGCAGACACAGTACAATGATAACTGTAGAACGTTTTCACCGTTCTGAGCCTTTTATTGCCTCGAGAAAACTAAAGAAGTTTGCATTTGTTGTTTCTGCGACTCCATCCATGTTCTAGCTGCAAATTTGGCATTCATCTACAGTCAATCCTTCTCGACTTGAAAGACAAGATGGGTAGAAGGGCAAGGCGAAACGTTGCGTACGCGAGGCGACCTTTTGGCGAACAACTCGAAGTCAAATGCTAGAAGTCAAACCTTTTTTTTACCCCTTTTTTTGATAATTTTTCGACGATCTTCAATTTTTTACGATCGTGAAAATATTAGTTGAACGAATAAAAATTTTAACTAATGAGAAAAGTTTTTTTTTCCACATTTTCTCATGATTTTGTTTGACCTCGAAATGCACGCCAAAAAGCCGCGACGCGTACGCAACACGCTTGCTTATTAACCAATCTTGCCTTTCAGTTCGAAAAAGTGTGACTATAATGAGGGAAACGTGCGAAAAATCTCTAAAACAGATCATGAATAGTCATACGCTGGTCATTACAAAGGTTCTCTTTTTTTCAAAACTTATAACAAGAAAAGCGAACGAGTAACCCTCATGAAGTCGTTGAAAGCAACTCGTTCTTCTTCGATGGCACGCTCGAGATCCGTTTGCGAATCGATTATGCGCCTCGCTGCACTGAAAACTAAAGTTGCACGGTTTATTCTGGGAAGTTCCTACCGTCTTTGCTCCCGTGGGGTCACAGCAAGGTTGAACTGTTTTGCGAGCTCTGCGTTGACCCTCGCAGCTTCGAACATGCGAATTCGCGCGTCGCTGTGTACCAGAGCTGAAACATGGAAAAACATTCAAACGGTCAGGAGTTAAGCAAAATTCTATCAAGATGCCACAATCCTTTACGCCCTGAGATGAAATTTTTAATATATCTGATTGGTGATTCTGCGCTTTCATTACGATATAGTTATTGAGCTTGGAAAATAAAACAAAAAGAAATTACCAAGGGAATCAGCCATCTTTTCGTCATCTGAATGAATCAGATCATAATAAATCTGGTGAATGTGCTTCACCAATCGTTCGCATCGGCCCTTGTGATCCAATGCTTTCCGCAGCTTGGCGAACTTTCTGCGAAATTCCTTTCAACTGTGAAAAAACTCGGAAAAAGACTGACAACGCGAGATCTTCCGGTGTTTCAGCACTTCTCCAGCGTTTTTTGCATCGAGAGTAGTCTTCACGCGCCACGATAAGTTCAAAACGAGCCCGTCTTTCCAAGTACGTCATCTTGAGAAAATAGTGAGTACATACAGTGACTTTCTGCCAACTGGAGTGAATAATTTCTAAGAAAAAAATTATTTTAATAAATGGAGCTGGAAAACACCAGAGATCACCAAATCAAAAAGAGCCAAAATTTGAGAGCTTTAACGAAAGTTTCATGATAACAATGCAAACTGATCCATCCTTCCAAACTTATCGATCTTCTCGAAGCCTCATTAATAAGAAACCAATAAAAAAAAATATACACGAATGGCTAAGAAAAAGTCTCCGCCTAAACAGAAAAAAGGTTTTTGTTTACGACGAAAAATTTTAACTGCTAATTCAAAAATACGAGGAGGCTTGGAGATATAGTAAGCGAATGGAAAAAAGTGAATTTCTACGGAGAGGTGGCGAAGAAAAACAGAATGACGGTCCGTCCGCCCTAAAATAATTTCCGGAGACTGCACATTTCACGGTAAACAAATCGGTGAGATCAATCGTCTCCACGAATTCTGCATGGGCAATAAATTTCTGATAGAGGCTCCGCACACCTAGAACTTCCCGGCGTTATTTTCTACCCAACCGAGTGATTTTTAGTTTTGTAGATTGATTCATGAAACTTCTGATACTGACAAAAACTGAAAATAAAAAGTTTTCTTTAGATTAGGAAAGTCACGAGTATTGCGCATCCATTTTTTTTTTGTTTTTAAACAGTCTCTAGAAATTTCAACAATTAGAAGCTTGGTCTTAGTTTCCAAAAAAATATTCTAGCTAATACATTTTTTTAAAAAGTATAGGAAGCGAATTCATTACAATTATATTAGTCAGAGAATATCAGTAAGAATATTATTTTCACTGCTAACTCGAGGAAAGTTTAGGTTTGAAATAGGCCAACCAACTGCATATTATCAGGAAACACAGTTCCCACGGGAAAACAAACATGATGAACCGTGCCACAACGAATACCGTTGCTCAACGCGAAAATAGGAAAAAGACCAGCCGCCATAGCTGGCAACATCTCAAAAAATGACTTGTGACATCGGCACAATGCGTCACGTCGGCCGCTAGCCTTTTCGTCTCTCCTTCCTGAGAAAAAGACCGGCGAGCGCGCCTTTTGAACATTCTTCTGTACTCAAAGCGAGCCGCAAACGGAGACAAACGGGTCCCAACCTTCGAATAATGAAACCAAGTTCAAAGAAGATTTTTGTTTTGAATCTTTTGAATCTTACTTCACTGATTCGAATTGAAAATGATCATTTGAAACTATTTTCCGAATATCAGGCCTTCACATGATGGAACAATTTTTTTGTTTTGCCGAATCAAACAAAAGACTTCTCATTTTTTTAAACATTCAGAGCTCTGTCCAAACTGATATACCGTCAACCACAGTACCAATTCTCTTTGCGAACGGTTTTCCGGTCCGTTTTTTTTCCGGTTCGTTTTTTTTTTCAAGAGTTTGAGCTAAACCGATTCTTCCTCCCCTGTGATCCCAGGAGAAAAAATGTAGAAAAACAAACAACAGAAGTCTTTATTCCGAAAAGGAACAAAGACCGAAAAAGAGCAGACTCAGCGAGCGCTCAAACGACGAGCGCCGGCAGCAGCAGCCTCAGCAGCAACCGGCAGCCAGGCCCGACGCAAGGCCGACGCAGCAGCAGCAGCAGCGACCTGAGCCTCGCGCTCAGCCACCCAACGAGGCACGGGCGGCGCAGGCGGCCAGACCGCAGGGCGCAACTGAAAGATTCATGCTCAAATTTGCGACACCGACATAATTTGTACAAACGACTTTTCTCAGCCAGTTTGAGGCAACGTCAAATACTTACAGTTATATGAATTCACAAAAAAAAGTCGTAGTGATCCATTTTGAGTTCCATACAAACCATCACAACTTGAGTTTTTCTCTTTTTTAAGTCATTAACAAGTAAAAACTCACCGGGAGAGCGCCAAAGGACACCTCACCATCAGCCTCTGGCACGAGAAGGTTGATGTCGACGTGGGACGAGAAGGTCGAAAACGGCATCTCTGAAGTTTTCTTATTAGTTTGAGTATTTCAATAAAGCGCGAATGTAAATGCGATTGAAGAGCGAAAAACAAAACCATGAAAAAATTTAAAAATGCACTAAAGTTTTTGAAAATTTCTTGATCAGTTAAACAGGGGAGCCAGAAGTGAATCTGGAAAGTCGACAAGTTGTTCTAAACGAAAATCTACATCGAAAATGCGAAATCCCTCACGTTGGAAATAAGAAAAAACAAAAAAATGAACGAAAATTGATGAAACGTGACGAGACGAGAGCAAAAGCGGCAGGCAAAAGTCTGCAATGCGCCGTCGTTTTGAGCGACGTGTATGCAGACTCCAAGTTTCTTGACGCTGGTGCAACTTGCGTGCCTGATATTCTTCATTCTTGCACTACTTTTAACTACTTTCATCGACTTCTGTCATTAATTTTCCTTGTTTCTCACGTATTTCTATCTATATTATATGCATTTCACTCATTAAACTGTGGAGAAATATAATAAGTTCAAGAAACTTATTCCACCAGTGAAGAAATGACTTTTACAGGACTTGAACGAAATTTCGCTTTACAAACGACGAAGATAACCATGTTCACCATGCGGGAGAGTCTGCAATGCGCCGTCATTTAAAGCGACGTGTATGCAGGAGCCTATTTTCATGTTGTCGGACCAATTTGCTTCGAATACATTTTGTGAAATTATCCTGACCTTCTTCTTTGTTTTTCTAGATACAATACATTCCTATTTAATGACATTAGAAACGGCGAAATAAAAACTAAAGTTCTATAACAAAAACTTTTCATCCACACCTTTTCACTGAAAAGTATGAAAATGCAAAAACCTCATTGAAGTTTCAAAAAATCTTTTCAAGCAAATTTGTTTCATTTTTCATAACTTTATTGTGTCAAATTGCTTCAATTACTTTTCTTCACACTTTTTACCGTTTTTGTCTGTTCAGGTTTTAGTTGTAGAGCAGCTTAATCCACCTTTGCTGGCACAGTACCCTTTCGCGTCAATGTTTCATGGCGTGGAACGGTTTCGGATATTTTTTGTTCTAAAAGATAGAAAACGAAGTCAAAAGCCATATTAAAGGTCATTTTCATCTACGATAAAACATTGACACAAAAGATTTCGTAGTCGTGGGGCAAAGTTAGCTGCTGATCATTCAAAATCTGAGAAGTTTTTTATGTGTTCGAGCCGGCTCGAAAATTTTTGGAAAAATTCGTGTTTCAGTATGAATTTTTAGATTCTGAAACACCGCTTAAAATGAGACTCGATATGAGTGCATTAAGTGGAGGCAATGAATGTAATTTTTATTGTTTTTTAAAAGTAACCTCATTCAGATATTTTTTTTACAACCGATAAGCATCTGTGGTTCCCGTTTTACCGGCTCTGACCCTTTTTCTTCCAATTTTTGCGAAACTGACAAGGTGAAGTTTAGTGACAAATTCCTGAAATTTTGTGACGAGAAAAACATGTTTCACATTTTACTGTACCAAGTTCACTTGAACGTGTTCATTCGAAGCTACTTACCCTTTATCTTTTTCATTTGATCGGAAAATGTTCATCTTTTTGCCGATTCAGAGAAAGACCTTTTCTTCCTGTAAAAATTCGAAGCTCCGTCCAAATTGATATGAAGTAGAACCAATTCTCACTGCCAACGGAATTTTCCAATCCATTTCTCTTTTTTTTCAAGAGTTTGAGCTAACCCGATTCTTTCTCCCCTGTGAACCCAGAAGAAAAAACAAAAACAACAGAAGTCTTTATTCCGAAAAGGAACAAAGACCGAAAAAGAGCAGACTCAGCGGGCGCTCAAACGACGAGCGCCGGCAGCAGCAGCCTCAGCAGCAACCGGCAGCCAGGCCCGACGCAAGGCCGACGCAGCAGCAGCAGCAGCGACCTGAGCCTCGCGCTCAGCCACCCAACGAGGCACGGGCGGCGCAGGCGGCCAGACCGCAGGGCGCAACTGAAAGATTCATGCTCAAATTTGCGACACCGACATAATTTGTACAAACGACTTTTCTCAGCCAGTTTGAGGCAACGTCAAATACTTACAGTTATATGAATTCACAAAAAAAAGTCGTAGTGATCCATTTTGAGTTCCATACAAACCATCACAACTTGAGTTTTTCTCTTTTTTAAGTCATTAACAAGTAAAAACTCACCGGGAGAGCGCCAAGGGACACCTCACCATCAGCCTCTGGCACGAGAAGGTTGATGTCGACGTGGGACGAGAAGGTCGAAAACGGCATCTCTGAAGTTTTCTTATTAGTTTGAGTATGTCAAAAAAAGCGCGAATGTATATGCGGCAACAGAGGGAGAGAAGATAACACTATATAAAAGAATTTAATTTTGCAATCACACTATAGACATGAAATAATGAAGATTACACGAATAGGTGTCCTCAAAATGTGTTGTTGGCTCTCGAAACACGTATATCATAATTATCATTCTCATTAAAAAAGATGTTTCGTGAAAAACAAACATATAATTAGTTCTAATAAAAAAATAATTTATATTGAAACTGCGAAAAAAACACAAAGTTGGAAATCTGAAGAAACATATTTATGAGGTGAGAAGTGACGAGACGAGAGCAAAATCGACAGGCAAGAGTCTGCAACGCGCCGTCGTTTTTGAGCGATGTGTATGCAGACGCCGATGTTCTCGGCGCTAATGCGATCTGCTGACTTTTTCGCATTCTCCCATTTTTTTGCAATAATCTCATCAATTTCCATCGTGTTTCATGTAAGTTTTCCTATATAACATGTATTTCACCTATTGAGTTGTTGTGAAATGTCAGGAATGAATGAAATTTGCTCGAGTAGTTGCAAAATGGTTGCAATTGCAAACTCATCATCGTTTGCTCAGCTTCACAGCTTCTTTTTAAAGTATGATCACGCACTTTTTTTGTTTGTTTGAGTCCTCTTATTGATAATAGGATACGTGAATTTTACAATATTCTCTTTGAAATTATACATTTGAACTGTTATGATATCAATCAATACGTTTTCAGATATAACCCCAACCTTTTGTATTCTTTCCGTGTATGAGCTGTGCGAAACGAATATTTAATTTTTTTTTTTCCGAACCTGAATTCCGGGCAGTTTTGAACCAAAATTTTTTCTGAAGTAATAAAAATACAGCGTGAATCGAATAAAATAAGATTGAAACTTCTCCGACCTTATGATGTTTTAATAAGACAAAATTAGACTTTGCCGCAGATTCTCCGTACATGGAAAGAGAATTCGTGAAATTCCCGCTTTGAGAGAAAAATTTTTGTAGCACGCTTTGCAATTGGCGTACTCTTCCAGTCAAGTTATTTTTTTTCAAAATCAAATCAACGTCAGAATATGATCTGGGAAAATAAATGGTGAAGCGTTTTATAGTTGTCAAATAAAAAGTCGGCATCCAAAACGTCAAATGGAGGCTTCGACGGAGCTCATGAGCCATTATAACGGAATTTTCGCGTTGCATTTTCTGAACTGACCGAGAAAAGAATGAAGAATATATTGCAGGGAAACCCAGTCGCCTTTCCAGCAAAAGTAGGTAACTTATATCTCTTTAGCTTGGCTTTGGGCCGGAACTTTATTCGATTCGTTTTAATTATAATCTTCACATGATCCTAAAATTTGAAAACGGTTTTCCGTTTTTTAATTGATTCCGCATAGGTAAAACTACCCTCGTCAAGTATTTTTTTTAGTAGTGTATACGCAATAAGGAACAAAAAATTCAGTTTTTCCTTGAATTGGGTTCCACCTATTGATGATCGAATGTATAATAAACCTCACATAAGTTATAACTCACACACAAGTTGTTCTAAACGAAAGTCTACATCGAAAATGCGAAATCCCTCACGTTGGAAATAAGAAAAAACAAAAAAATGAACGAAAATTGATGAAACGTGACGAACCGAGAGCAAAAGCGGCAGGCAAGAGTCTGCAATGCGCCGTCGTTTTGAGCGACGTGTATGCAGACTCCAAGTTTCTTGACGCTGGTGCAACTTGCGTGCCTGATATTCTTCATTCTTGCACTACTTTTAACTACTTTCATCGACTTCTGTCATTAATTTTCCTTGTTTCTCACGTATTTCTATCTATATTATATGCATTTCACTCATTAAACTGTGGAGAAATATAATAAGTTCAAGAAACTTATTCCACCAGTGAAGAAAAATGACTTTTACAAAACTTGAACGAAATTTCGCTTTACAAACGACGAAGATAACCATGTTCACCATGCGGGAGAGTCTGCAATGCGCCGTCATTTAAAGCGACGTGTATGCAGGAGCCTATTTTCATGTTGTCGGAGCAACGTGCTTTTTTGTTTTTTTTTTCATTTAGCATTTTCGCACGTCTTTTTGTTGCTATCATTGGTTATCATCGTTCCGTATGCACTCCACATGAATGCATCACACTCCTTGATGTGTTGTGAAACATGATGGAGCTCTCTCAACATGATGGAACCCTCTGACAATATGCAAGGTGTATTAGAATAGGAACATCCGAAGCGATCAGCTTTTTTGAATTGTTTCGAGCAGACGCGAAAATTCAGAGAACAATTCAACAATAAAAAATGTGATAAAATGTGACAATAGTCATTCCGAACAAATTAAAGATAACCCTTCTTAATATGAATGGATTGGGGATGATATGACACGTGAAGCAACAAGAATTAGAAGCAAGTTGGAATATTGTCTGAAAATGGGTTCGTCCCACATAAAACTCGCCGTCTGCATACACGTCGCTTTAAATGACGGCGCATTGCAGACTCTCCCGCATGGTGAACATGGTTATCTTCGTCGTTTGTAAAGCGAAATTTCGTTCAAGTCCTGTAAAAAGTCATTTTTTTCTTCACTGGTGGAATAAGTTTCTTGAACTTATTATATTTCTCCACAGTTTAATGAGTGAAATGCATATAATATAGATAGAAATACGTAAGAAACAAGAAAAAAATTAATGACAGAAGTCGATGAAAGTAGTTAAAAAGTAGTGCAAGAATGAAGAATATCAGGCACGCAAGTTGCACCAGCGTCAAGAAACTTGGGTCTGCATACACGTCGCTCAAAACGACGGCGCATTGCAGACTTTTGCCTGCCGCTTTTGCTCTCGTCTCGTCACGTTTCATCAATTTTCGTTCATTTTTTTGTTTTTTCTTATTTCCAACGCTTTATTGAAATACTCAAACTAATAAGAAAACTTCAGAGATGCCGTTTTCGACCTTCTCGTCCCACGTCGACATCAACCTTCTCGTGCCAGAGGCTGATGGTGAGGTGTCCCTTGGCGCTCTCCCGGTGAGTTTTTACTTGTTAATGACTTAAAAAAGAGAAAAACTCAAGTTGTGATGGTTTGTATGGAACTCAAAATGGATCACTACGACTTTTTTTTGTGAATTCATATAACTGTAAGTATTTGACGTTGCCTCAAACTGGCTGAGAAAAGTCGTTTGTACAAATTATGTCGGTGTCGCAAATTTGAGCATGAATCTTTCAGTTGCGCCCTGCGGTCTGGCCGCCTGCGCCGCCCGTGCCTCGTTGGGTGGCTGAGCGCGAGGCTCAGGTCGCTGCTGCTGCTGCTGCGTCGGCCTTGCGTCGGGCCTGGCTGCCGGTTGCTGCTGAGGCTGCTGCTGCCGGCGCTCGTCGTTTGAGCGCCCGCTGAGTCTGCTCTTTTTCGGTCTTTGTTCCTTTTCGGAATAAAGACTTCTGTTGTTTTTGTTTTTTCTTCTGGGTTCACAGGGGAGAAAGAATCGGTTCAGCTATGAGTTCTGCAAGATGGTGAGCAGGTTGAAAAAGTCGATTTCGCAAAGGTAGTATAGCTTGGTACTTTGTTTTGAATTCTAATAAAAAAGATTCTCAAAACAGAGAAATGTTTTTAATAAAATAATACAGGAGATTCGTAAATTAGATTCTGATGAATATGTCCAAATGCAGTCTACACAATAGAAAGAGTAGTATACTGAAGTTTTAGTTTTTAAACGTTTTAAGGCGACTCCAACGTTTACAGTGCTTGAAAAAAAGTGTGAAAATTAATAAAACGTAAAATTTATCAGAGGAAATTTTTTTATTTTTTTTCGTTCAAAAAAAGTTTTTTTCAAAGATTAAATTGTCATTCGCATTGTTGAAACGCGTCGATCTTCTTTGGAAAACCATGGATAGCTTTCAAAACTCTGGAATGTTTTTGGTGAATTTTATTAAACGTATTAGACCGACCCTCCTTCTATCCGCTCCACTTTCCAGTAGCGATTCCCCGAAAATAAAAAAATCCTTCGGAGTTTTTTTGAAAAATCGCAGCACCTATCGAAGTTGGCATTGGCGTCTGGAAACAAAAAACCTTGTTTCATTCGTATATTTTATTGAACTTCATTCGATTTTCTGAATATTTCTTCGATCCTGCGGGGCCAAGAAGGTGACATTCCAAAACGCGAATAGGGCCAGTACTGACGTCCTAATAAGATTTTTGTTTCAAATTAAGTTTTAGTATAAACCTTTGAAAAAAATATTGAGTTGAATGGTCCCATAGCATTGCTGCGTCAATTCTGCCGGGCATACTGACAAGTCCCTCGGAAATATTCTGAAAAACAATGAACAAAAGACCAAATAAAAAAAAACCTTTGGGTATCCTGCATAGACTTTGCCATTTCTTGCGAGAAGCCAATATTGAAAATTCTGTAATACAGGAGAAGATTAATTAAACTAATTCAGAATGAAAACTTCAAGGTTAGTTACAAAAATTTCAAACTTTAAACAAGTAAATGTTCCCGTATGAGTCCGTTGTGGCAGCATCTAACGGTCCTTCCACTGGAAAAACCGATTCGATAAGTTGCGGGTATTGATTCATCCCCTTGGACGGGAATTTTACAAATTCCTTGCCTGAAATGTGACCTTATTAATTTTAAAAACGAGGAGGGAAAAATATATTTGTCTTTAAATGCGTGATGAAAATCAATCATCGTCTACAAGCTGACATCCAAGAAATTTATGTTTGAGTAAAGCAGGGAAAATCTACCTTTGAAGAAATATTGTGATCCGTTGGCCATTTGGAATATTGCATCGTAATAAGGTATCTGGCAAAACTTTATAAGCCTTTTCTCTCTCTGTTCCTTGGCCGGTCCGTAGAGTCTTTTGACAGCCAGTTTGTCGTCTGTTCAATGAAATATTTATTGAATCATGGAAAAAAAACCGTTGTGAAGGTGAAGACCATTGCCAGTATATTGTTTATAAAAAGGGGCCATGATTGCAGTCGAAACATGCGAATGCTTCAAGCCAAGGGCGTGGCCGATTTCGTGAACTGCTACAGCGTAAAGATCGACTCCGACTGAAAACAATTAGGAATGAAAAAGCAATGGAAGTTTCCGTAAATTGCCGGTCTAAAAATATATGAATCAAACATAGAAAACCGATAAGTTTATGATAACTATTAGAATAGAATACTTCAGTTTAAGAGAAAAATGATTGTAGTTTAATTTGAAAAAATGACTGTTTCAAATTAAAAAAGAGTCATGTTTTTTTATTCAGAAACGAACTTATCCAATTTAATATTACTAACCTAAATTAGATCACTCAGGACAATTTTGAAATGAACAAAGAAACATTTTCCTCATCAAACTAACAGTTTCTGCTTGCAGACCAGTCTTCATCGTCGTCAAAATGAAGAGAGCCACCATACCGTGGAAAAAATGCATGCGCCAGAACATCTCCTGAAAAAATATTTGTGGATCGTTTCAAAGCTTTTAAAATAAGTTTTAGATTCTCATTTACCTTTTCCATCAAAAGGCTCGCCGTCCCCATGTTCTCTGCTTCTGAATTGAATATCAATATGTGGTGATTCGTGTGCAGTTTCTACAAACTCAAGACCTGTATCTTCTTCCCACACCTGTGAATGAAAAAAAATTGTGGATTTTATTTTTTGTTCTCAAAACCTTGAAAGCTTTTCGAAATACTTCTCGCAAAACTTCAACTGGCAAAGAGCTACTTGGCTTAGTTAACCTGTATTTTATCTCTTTAGTAGACCAGTAAGATCCTGAAAGTGTTACCGTGTAAAACTTTGAACTTCGAAAAAACCTAACCTTCAATGGAATAGCGTTTATGTCGAAAGGAGGGTAAATTTGTGTAGTTCAAAAATTTCTGTAAAGTTCTGGGAATATTTGGAAACATTCTATCGTTCAAATCTTTCAAATTCAGTTTTTCATTGTAGTGAGAGTGAAAGCTCGTTTTGCTTCCTGCCCGAATTTGAAATGATTCGAGCGCGCATGCAGGATGACTTTTTTTAAGTATGGAAAACTTTTTTTATACTTTTAAAATTTTTAAAGTAAAAGTTCAAATCAATACTAAGCACACAGTTTACCTGAAGAAAGACGATATGGAGAAAACCAAAGACGAGTGAAAGACGTAATAAGCGGCAGTTGACCATTACTTCGAGACCTAAAACGGCGGGCCTCTCGGCGACGAGAAATTCGGACGAGGTCAATGTGTCTGACCGGCAGCAATTATGAGTCGGCTCCATGGCTCTTCTTTGTTTTGATTTATGTCCAGATCCCATCGCTTATGTACGAAATTGAGTTTGTGTTTTTCCGACTGCAGTAGTGGTAAAGTAAAATTTAATCTAATTTGGCAGACGGTCTTTTTGGCAAAAAAAAAACGTGAAAAAAACTGGTAGACCATAAAAAGTTTGTGATTCACTTCAGTTTTTTTAAGATAAAAATAAAGTATGATTTCAAAAAAACAACATCTTTGTGCCACACTTTTTTGCCGTTCATCGATTTTTTCGGGTAACGTTTATTTTTTTTTGTTAATTTCTCCATGTTACTTTGCATCATTAAACTTTTCTTTTTGATTGCGGTTTTTCAAAACACAGAATAGACAAAACATTGTAACGAATAAAATTTCTATCAAAACTTCCGCTTTTGTTTCGCGCCTGAATGGATAAAAAAAAGTGTGTATTTCATTTCGACTCTCGGCAAAATTTTCGCTTGAAAAAATTAGCCTGATTATAGTTCAGCGTGAAACTTGAATTCTTTCTTTGTCTGAAATCTACTCCGAGTGCGCTAATAATTTCGAAGTTTTTTTTCAGATTCTCAATCCCGATACAATGCTTCTCATGTCTAATTCATTTGAATGATCACAAATCTAAAAAATAGAGAAATTAACTCTTGCTTCACAAAATAATACGAGTTTCTTAACTATTACGTGCGCATTCCATGAAAGACGTTTTATCGTTTGAATGGTATGATGGGGAGATTCGTGATTTTTGAAAATTTGAAAATGTGAGAAATTTGCAAACACTCTCCTCAAAACAAAACGAAAACTTGTTTTGTTGTCTTTCTCAAACTCTTGAGTTTTTTTTTCGCTTTTTCTCTGGTCAATGCAGATTTTGCACAGTTTGCATTGCACATTGTAATCTATGCATTGAGACTTCTCAAAACACAAACTTCCACCGGAGCTGGTTGAATTCCTTCTCTTCCAACGATTTCATTACACGTGTACGCAGACGTTGCATTTTTGATAGAACGACAAAATTAGTTTCCGCTTTTCGATTCGAAAACTTCCCCGCCTCAAACACATTCGAGCTCTCAGCGCCTTGTTTTGGGCTCTCAACCTTTTCTTTTCTTGAATCTAGAATATTTTTTAAATTCGATTTCTTACGCTTAACCCTTGCTTGAAATAGCTCTATGAGAAATTGAAGTTTTCTTCCAAAGTATGAAAACTTTTGGCTAATTATTTTAAGTTAAGAAAGGCAAAAATTAGGAGTTTTTCTTTTTAGTAAAGGTTAATTGAAAAATTTTCACTCTTACTCTGGATACCGTTCAAAAAAATTGGTTGGAATTCAAAGCTTTTTCAAAAAAATTTTTCAGGATGCATTCTCAATAGCTAGAACTCGTTTTTTTAAATTCTTAAGTTGTAAAAATAAAAGTTACAAAATTCCTTCTAGGTGATATCAAAGCCGTCAATTGTTTTCAAAAATCGAATCCCTGGGAAGTGCTCGAATCTGCAGTGAGCCAAACCAATGTTCTCGCGAAGCTCTCAGCTTTTTTTTGAGCCAGCCCTTTTTTGGGAGGCGTAATTAAGCAGTTGCGGCAAGCTGCTGAACAAATTGAAGCAAGTGATTGGCGCGTCGCGGAGCAGATCGACAACAACACGAGTCTCCCGCGTAATGCATTCGGGTCGACTGAGGACGGCCGGTTTCTGTATTGATTTTCACAACAAACGTGCCGCCGACCCTTGTTTAACCAATTTTTTACCTCCGCGCCTCTTCCTTTAACCTAATCGATTGCGATTATCGCGCGGATAAAGCTCAGCCGGCGGGAGTCGACTGTTTGCCTGCCCCTCCTTCAGAAAAAATATTCCCTCCTTAGATCGGTTTGTTGTCCCATATTTATTGTTTGAAAGAAAAAACTCCGAAGAGATCTTTTTGCTTCCTGATCAACTTCTTCCATGATTTTCCAATGATTCGTTATCAATCAATTTCTAGAAGATGAAACGACCTTTTTTTTAGTCAGATTTGTTTGATTTTATTTCAGAAAAATATTTCTTTTGATTTTTTTAAGCGAACTTGGCCTATTGGAAATTTGTCTTTCTATTCATTGAGCTTTTGCAACTTGAGTTTTTGTGAGAGTTCCTGGGATAAACAAAAACACGTTCAATTTCCAAAAAAAAACATTTCCTTCATAGTAAATGTAAGATTTATCAAATAGCCACTAAGGTGGTTCTGATAGTAGAACTTTCAAAAACCTCACAAATGTATTGGTGAATAGAACCTGAACATATTTCAATTCTATTATTGTTATCGCCCTTTTATTTTTTACACCACCACATGTCAGTTGTTTTTCTTCATTTTTCCCATTTTATCCTGAAGTTTTCTGGGTTTCCTTATTTCTTCCTACCAAAAAAAGTTTATTAAATTTTAAAAGAGCTACTAGCAATAAATCATCGAACCAAAAAAATCTTGAGCAGTAAATATCCTGAAATAGATTGATAAATACCTTCTACGCGTAGATCTCTTCTTTTTTGGTTTTCTGATTTCTTTTCGAATGTCGGATATCCGCCAAGACTCTCCCATTTCCGTCTTTGGTTATAAAAAAATAACTCGTTCAGCCAACTTTTTCACAAATTCAATTAATTTCCTTTTCCCACTTCCTCTTGAGAGAAAAAAAGAGGAAACATTTCTCACTACTCTCTCTTTGCGTTCCTCTTGTTCCAACGTCAAAAGAGCCTATTTCTCTCGTAATGTTGAAATTAATCGAATGAGTCAAATATTTCAATAGCGTAAGTTATGACTCATAGAAAAAGCTTGCAAAAAGCCAGATGGAACTTTTCGGGAAATTTTTTTTCAAATTGTTGTACATGTTATTTTTTTCATTCCGATTTCTTATCGCTTTCTTCTCATTAGTTACACTTCATTCATCGCGCTCCTTACGCACTTTTTCACATTTATCAGCTTTCTTCAACCAAACGTTTTATCCTTCAGGCTCATCAATAAAAAGACGAATATGTTCTTTGGACTTGATCAGTGGCTAACGGAGTCGAGTTCCCGATGCAATATCAACATGAAGGTCGGTTCTTGTCTTTTTCTATCTAGAAGTCAACAAAAACTTCAGAAATCCGTTCTCTGCGCCGTTTCGTTTGTCCTTCTGCTCGCCCTCGGTATCATGGAATTCTTCTTCATTGACCACTTTCGCCTCGTGACGCCATCTACCGGTTTGACCTTGGCTTGACCCTCGGCATTCAAAATAACTGATTTTTGTCCGTAAAAAAACCGCAACAAAGTTTGATGTCAAAGTTTTTGTAAAAAGCCAAGATTTCATTAAACCAATTCTTCTTCAGAAAAAATGTAACTTCTATTTGGATTATCGCTCACAACTTTTACGAATTAAAAAAATCTTCCATTGAAACCCTAAAACTCAAAATTTTCACCTGAGAAAACTTCAAAGAATGATGAATTATTTGAAAAAATTGCTAATAAATCTTTATAATTTTAGTTAAAAAAACTTATTTTTTTCCGTTGCATCTAAGGCTTTCTGAGGTCTTATCAATTGAGTCTGATTTGAGCGTAACTAAAAAAAAAGTAGCTCATATTTCTGAAAATGAATCATAACTTGAGCCTAGACAAGTCTTCGCATTTATCTTTTTTTTACTTGATAATTAAGAAAAGTTTATGAACGGTTATTTCATCAAATGTGTTAGGTGGAGCCGCAGAAAAGTTGAAGGAAATCTTTCCGTTTGTAGACATCGATGTTCCTAGCCCTTAACAAATCATACTTTCTGACGATGCCAATTGAGGAGAACTTCAATCCTTTCTCGGAGAAATCCTTGTAAATAATTCCCCAAATTTTCTAGGACACGCGATTCTATTTTTGGTGGAACTAATATGTTTTCTGGTCTTCATCCACGCTCTCTTCAGCGAAAAAAGCACGCTGTTCTTGCCGTTCGCAATCGCTGAAGTGAGAATTGGCTTTGTTATGCTCCTAATCGGAATATTTGAAGCTTGTGCGCTCGATTGCGATTTCATGCCTGGTTATTTACTACATCGTACGCATGTTTATGGATGGGGGAAAAGAGTACGAAAGGTGAGCAAATTTATAACAGGTTAATATTTTGAGATATACGGAGCATCGTATGTGAGAATAGATGCTTCTTAATGGATGAAAACTGAAATCTCAAAAATTTTTATTCATTTCAAGCATTTTTTTCGATTGGTTTCCCATGTAGTTAAAAAGTCGTGGAAATAAATAATATGAACTGCCAGTAAATTTGAATTCTTTACCACAAACGAATCAAAGCTCTTGGAGTTTTCAAAATCTCGCAAACTTTGATGAATTCCGTTTCTCAGAAGTTTTCAAAGCCCGAGAAGCTGAATGATTCAAAAAAAAAAGATAAAAAAGTTGTGCTATCATCGGAGTTTTTCCCAGTCCCGATATATGGAGTAAAATTTGCTACACATTTTTTTAATCGAATAGAAATAGATAGAGAAAAATTTCGAGTGTCCAACAAGAATGATTCTGAAACAATTGATTTTGAGCATTTTCAGACCTGTCATCAACGTTCCCGGGCTAGTCTACGACAGTGAACACCGAAGCTGTCAGTTTCATTTCTGAAATCGGAAAAAAATTTTTGATTTTTAGTGAGAGCCGCTGGCAAACTTCTCGGCCATATCACCTTCACATTGGTCGGCCACTGTCTTCTGCTCTCGATTGCTTACCGCTGCTACCAGGTGATCCCTAATAGGTTCTTCAGACACGGCAAAAGTTATTTTCTTTCTAAGAACAAGAATAAAACCACGCCCGGTCGAATATTGTTTACTGAGCTCAAATCTCGGCAAATCAGCCTCAATCTTCAATTACTGTCTCTTAAATTTCTGTAGTTTGAGGATAATTTCCAAAGATGTATTTGAGAAGAAAAATTTTTTGAAGCATCAGGCTTTCAACTTTTTTTCCAGCTCTACTCTCGTCACGCTCGACACTCCCTTTCCACAGAAGTCTACCGTACTTCCCATCCGATGCATTCTGTAATTGTGCTGGAGCAACCCATTGAACAGGCCATGTACGGCAAAAAAGTTTGATTTTCCTCTTTTCCATCCTCCAGTGTATATCACACGTTTTTGCTTTTGTAACCTTGACGGGTCTTTCCACGAATCTCATGTATGTTAATCGGCCTCTTCTTATTTTTAAATTTCCCGGTGCTATAATGTATCCCATTGGTGAAACTTTGAATGTGAATAAACGCATCGAAACAATTAATGGAAGGAGAAGTGTCAAAGCCAAGCGTTCGTTGAGAAGGTCATCCGAAAGTTCAAACAAAAATAGATTGCGAGAAAAAAAGGGATAGCAATTGGAAAGGAGTTTAGCGTTTATAGATGAAGCTTTTTCGACTTTTCATAGAGATTGAACTTTCCAAAAAACTGAATAAAATAGATAACGATGAGGTTGTTTTTTTGAAAGTGAGAAAAATTGGTGAAAAAAGTTTTCTTGTTAAAAAACTTGGAGACGTATTTTTTATGTGGCCTTTTGATAATTTGTATCAGCTCTCGCAAAGATTTCAAAGTCTAGAGGAATATCCATTATAATATTCACCAGCTTAAATTTTTTTCAAGTTAGAAAATTCAGCTCAAAAAAAACTGGCTTTTTTCAAATTTATTTTTCAAAAATTAGACAATTTCGCCCATTCCTTTTTCACAAAAAAAGTTTGTCTTCTGAATGCTGAGAAACGTTTTGACGTTTCGGAAATTGCAGGTTGCAACAGATTGATGGCAAAAGCCGCGTGGACGCATAGGTGAGACGGCCGAACGAGCGCCACGAATACACCCGATCAGTTCGGTATTCAACCTCAAAAAACGACATTTGATTGTCTGAACCTGTTCTAATTTCTTGTCATCATGTGATACAGTTATGGATATTACTGCAGAAATCTCAAAATTGTTGAAATTAAGTTTTCTCGACAGATTCACAGTCTTCAACATACAGTCACGGTTTAGATATGTGGTCCAGCGAAGAAAATTATTCATATTCCAAAAAAATTAAGATGCAATAGGAATCTGTTACAATTCGTCTTTCCTGTCTTATTTTGAGAAAACATTGAAAAGAAATTAACCGGGTTAAATTAAAAACCGAGATGATCAGAATCAGAAAGTTAGATGATATTCGATGTTTCGCTAATAATGCGACATATCGTAATCTAGCACTTTAAATTTATTTCTTCAAAAAATTATGAGGAACGTCTTTAAAATCCGACATTCGATCGTAAACAAGAGTACCAACAAAAATTATGTAGTCACTTTTGGTCAAAAACAAAGTGAAGGAAAAATTCAGATCTTCCTTGACACAAAAAAAGCCAAAAAAAGCGTTATAAATATTGTGAAGAATATTGAAAAAAAAGTTACAGTCCAACTTGAAACCTGCAACGCAGCAAGTACCACGAAGTTTGAATAAGATTTAGTTATGTGAAAATTGTTTGCCGTACACCTTAAGTCTCGGAAAAAAAAAATTAGATAAACACCTTTTCGTAGGCTGATATGGTAATATAAAAAGGTCAAAACTTGTTAATGCTAGCTGTAACGATGATGAGTAACAAGAAAACGAGGTTGAAATCATTCTTTGATGATATCTTGATGGGTTGCCCGCCTACCGTCGGCGGCGACGGCGCGGAACCCACGTATAAAAGTTGCGACGCCGGGGAAAAGCTTCAAATCAAAAGATGACAGGCGCCACGGCCAAGTTGGCTGCGTACAGCAGCATCGCCATATGCACCTTCTGCATTTCGGCTACTGTTTTTTATATTCCTTACTTCTTAAGCCGAATCGATAACATTCGCAACACTTTGGCTGTTGACATGGACGAGTTCAATGTCATGCAGGTTGGTTAGAATTTTTTGAATAAAAGACATTTTTAAACTTTCGAATTTACTTCTTCAAGGCTAGTAGCAAATGAACCTGATCATTCTTTCTTTTTTCAACTGGGTAGCAAAAAAAAACTTGTTCGTTTGTCATCTTCCTCATTTAATAGAACAAACTCAAGGTTTATTTTCTATCCTCTTCAGTTACTGTCATTTGGAAGCTAAGTTTTATTTGGTGTTCTTTTTACTTCTTCACCATCTGAGTTGTTCCCTGATTTTTCAAACGCTCCACGAAAACATCTCGAAATTTGATTATTGCAGCAAGAAGTATGGGGAGATATTCTCAGTATCCGTGGAGACACACCAAACATCAAACGCCGTGTCGTTAAGCGTCAAACCCAAGAAGAGTGCTGTAAGTCTCTTTTTAAAAGTTCTCAGCAATAATTGATAACTTCAGCTTGCGAGGAACAGAACTTGTGTCCGGCTGGTCCTAAAGGCCGTCCTGGAGCTGACGGTCATGACGGAAACCCTGGAACTCCGGGTGAACCAGGAGAAGTTGGAGCGGTTGGAATCCTTCCTCAAGAGGAAGTGCCTCCGGCGAGCGGATGCAGAACTTGCCCACCTGGACCACCTGGGCCTGCTGGTTTGTTTCCATGTATTACAAAAAAAAAAAAAAAAAAAAAAAAATGCAAACCTGCCATTCTAGGTTATCCTGGCCAACCTGGACCACAAGGGCTGCCAGGACCTCAAGGAGAAGCTGGAAATGAGGGCCGCCCAGGAACCACCGGACCGCTTGGACCACCCGGAGACATGGGAATGATGGGAGAACCAGGAAAGGAAGGAGAAGCTGGACAACCTGGACGCGAAGGAGTGCGAGGAGAGAAAGGACCAGCTGGTCCACCAGGACTGCCAGGCCTTGTCGGACCTCGTGGCTTCTCTGGAAACGCAGGGCCACCAGGAAATGCTGGACCTCTGGGAGCCGAAGGAGAAGTCGGACCTCCTGGCAAGAATGGTCAGTGCCTTGCTTTTTCGTAAACTTTTCTTTCAACTTCTGCTCTTTTTCGCCGTGCTTCTGGTATTCAAATTTCTGTTTCACAGGCGCTGATGGCTACGAAGGAGGCGTCGGAAACTACGGAGAGCCCGGACAGCCAGGAGAAGACGCCGGTTATTGCAAATGCCCAACACGCAATAAGCGAAAGCAATAAACTACAGCCCACCTTCCATTTTTTTCTTTCCGGAAACAATAAATCACTGCCAATTCAATGAAACGCCTTGTATGTTCGCAGCTGGGAGATAATCTCCATGCCTTCTCGAAGCTTATTTTTTCTGCGCGTTTTGTTACTTTTCATCTTACATGGTAATCCTTAAACTCAAATTTTTCAAGTTTCGGTTTGATGTACCAAACAAAAAAGCTGAGGATTTCCGAGAGGGCAGGTCTCAATGCAGTAAAACGGCCTGATTCTTCAATTTAGATTTTTTTTTTGTTTTTTCTCCCCGATTTTAGGCGTATTCACCCAAAGATAAGGAGTTTACCGTCTTGAAAATCCCCAATCTTCATCTGGTACATCAAGGAGTATTTCAAACAATCTCCGTGAAAATGTCAAAGTGCAAACCTTACTGTTCAATCGATTTAAGCTCCCAGTTGAAGTGAACAGCAGAAGCACAAAGGAAAAAAATAGCGTATGACTCACCGTGATATTTTCAAAAAAATTTATTTAATAATTAAATAAAAGGTGCAGTCAATGAGAAGTATTATTTAATAATTAAATAAAACTTCTCATTGACTGCACCAAAAGCTAAATCTAACCGTTCCTAGTAATTTGAACTCTCCTTGTGCTAACTTTTCTGGCCTCAGCAAAAAAAGAAGAACTTTTTTACTATAGTTGTTTGACTAGACTCCCTTTGAGTTTTTTTTCCTCTCGATCCGCACTGAGCTCTGCAAAATAAGTCCCCTTATTGCCTTGCAGCGTTTGCCAAAGGAATTTGAAACCAACGACCAAAAAGTGCAACGAAACTTTGCTTTGAACAATCATCCTTGGAAAGTCGAGTTGATAATTGGAAGTTCCGTGAAAAATATCAAAGCTTAATTCATTGTAAGCAAAAACAAATTTTTTTATTACATGGGTGCATTATCAGGAAAGCATTTATCGATTTTATTAGGTTAAACTTTTTTTGCAAATTTTCCACGGGTGACCGTGGTTTACCTCAAGGTTTCATAGGGAACATTTAGACACAGTTCTACAAAAACAAGGACGACTCAAGGTTGAGACAACAACTTCTACTCTAAGAGTTCAACTCTTCTCACCAACAACGTTAAGATATCCTTTTTGTCGTGTTCGAGGACATGATCTCGAACGATTGAAGGCGTCAGGCTTTACGGTCTCACCAGAAGAGGCTTTTTGTCTTTGAAATGTTTCTCATAGAACATATAACCTACTTGTTTCATTTAGAAAAGCAGACCGCAGTCCAAAGATTTCTCTAACTCAAATCTCACAATGAATTGTATTCCCACTTGGATGTTAATTCTACGAATCTCGTCCGCTTCTTGGAAGTGTAGTACAATGTTACGATTTCCTACATTTTGCCGTTTCTTTTCTTTTTTTATTTGTTTCCCAAGAATCGCATTCTTCGTGTGAATAACACGTCGACTTATTTTTCTATAAAACGTTTCGATATTTCATTGTTTAATCGGCATCCCACCAGCGCCGAAAAATGTACAATTTTTCGTTCGTGGCCTATACGAATATTCCAACGCAGACCGTCATTTTTTGTTAATATGAAGGTTTTTTTTTCATAGAGAAAATCGCCGTAAACCACACTTTCATGATTATTGAGAAAGTAGAAACTTGGACTAGGATCTTATCTGTGACCCATGAGAAGTGCAAAGAAGTTTTTTTTTTTCTGGGTATATTGACTCAAGACCTTTCTATTTTCGTTTACCTTGCGGTTGCTTCCCTCATAAAATAGACGTTGCGAAGGAAGAAGCCTTTGAAAAGCTTCCAAAAGCACGCGGCCGAGGCGGGCAGAGGAACCAATGAGCGGGAAAAACGCCGAAAAAACAGAGTTGACCGTCCTCCCGTTTCCAAGAGGTTTTTTCTTTTTTTCTCATCAGTCGATTTAATATTTGGTTATCATAGAAGTTATATTCTCAACTTTTCAAAGCTCTAAAGTCTAAAACTTTTATTGAACAATTTTTATGTAACATTATCTCTACACATTTATGCATTGCCAAATTTAGTTAACAAATATTTCAGAAAAAATTCATTGAATCGCAGTCTTTGAAAAATTGCGATTGAAAATGATAAGAAAAAGGCCCGTTATCAGCTTAGTGTTGTTGCAAAATGGGGAAATTAGCAGTTAGATTAGGTGGTTTTTGAAAGTTCATAAAGCTATTCAACCTTTTTTTCTCAACTTCTTCTCTGCGCCTATTTATGAAAACTCTGAAATACCAGAGAAAATTTGGTTCTCGATAGGTATAACTGCTCAAACATAGCAGAACAATATATTTTTCTCTACGAAAATTCGATTAGAAAATAATTGAAGTTTGCAAACAGAACTTTTAGTCAACTTGAATAAGTTAGATTATTTCATACTCTGTAGTTTTTCAAAACTGATTTTTATTTGAAATTTTCCTCATTTCACGACTTTGTTTTTAAGCTCCACAAAACGATGAAGAAAAGATTTTTTTTCCAAACTTATGAAAAAAGTTGAGGCTTTCAATTTCATCCGTGCAAAATGAACTATGATAAAAGATGAATTGAAAACGGGAAACTTGGGTAGTAATAGCAGCCCAAAAACACAATCAGTTGTCGGCACGTGTATGTCACTCCGAAGTGTGTAGCTGTCTAAGTTGAGCCGAGGAAATAGCCAACGGCGAGGATCTGGTCGGATCGATGCCCCCGAGTGTACTTTGCCGTCGGCTTCCTATCATATCGATGGCGCTGCCCACTGACCGCCGCGCCCCAGACGCTTTTTATCACCTTTCTCTCTATCCGAACTATAATTGTCGTCGCATTTCGTCGCTATACGCTCTATTTTTTTATCAGCTTAGCTTGACTCCCACGTTGGGCGCTTTTTTTTTCTTCTATGCTAGTTGTATTTACCCGCTTGACCGCCGCTCTAATTTTTTATTGCTGCAGTAAAAAAGCACTTTCGTGTTTCAGAAACGTGTAGGTTTATGTCAATAAGGAATAATGATGATTTATCGCTTTGACTTTTTGATTGACGTTTTCTGAAGTCATCATTTGACTTTTTTTTTAATATTTCATTCTAAGGATTAGATAAATATATACGTAATTTTTTGTTTCCTTGGAAACAAAACAGACATTTTTATATTTTTGAACTTCTAGTAGACTATTTGTTCTATGAAAGCCTCTTCCGAATTCATACTTTCGCGTTTTTCGCTCATGTAGTCGCATAACTTCAAAATCTGACATGAAACAAGGTCCCAAATTTGTTGATTATCTTTCCCAAACGTTTGCAGAAACATTCCCATAAGAGCAACCGAGTAGACATAATAGTCTAGGGAAAACACGTGCGTTCAAAGAAAACATTAGTTGTTGACAAAAACGAAAATGGTCATAAAATCATAGCGTTGTGATTTTTGAAAAATTGATACAAAATTCTGATTTGATTCGATCTTTTCTTCTGCAACTTGACAGGTCAGTCTTTTATCATGATTTGAATGAGTAGAAAATAAAGAGGCTTTTTTTCAATCAAAAATCCTTGAGAAATCAAGGATATCAGGTTTAATCAAAAATACGTTTATGTAATAATTGTTTTCTGTTTCTAATTGATGAAATATATATCGAGCTTTAAAAATCTATTTTATAAACTGTTTGCGCAGTTGAAACCTTTACGTTTCCCACTGGTTCTCATAAATTTTCAAAGCTGGAATTTTTTCTGCGTTCGAGTTCTGTGAATTTTCTTTGCAATTGTCATTCGAGATTATTTGTTCATAGAAAATTTAAACCCTAAATAATTTAGGCGTCAAAATTCAAGGCCGCAAGAAGCTGACAATGATATGGCAATGTGTAGAACACGTTATTTGATCTTTCAGTCTTTGGAAACCGTTTATGATTAATTTACACTGGCCAAATGGGAAAAAAAAAACCAAAAAATTTGAGAGTTTATCTCCTCATTAGGCGGAGCTCATCCAGAGCGTCAGTGTGTAGTCCGCGAAAAAGGAAGAAGAAGCAAGCGCGTGCACGTGCAGTAGGGCGCAAATGTACACATGCTTGCGTCTCTGAAATAAACGATGTCCGCACTCAGCCGGCGGTTGCCCGTCCGTGGTTTGATTTTTTATTCTCGGTTATCTTTGGTTTCGTCGCCGCAATTCTCCCCTGCTGTTTTCCCGCCTTTCTGACGGTCACATCATCTTTGATAGTTGCAGCCTCGGCTCTCTTGGCGGATAGTTGAAGCCGTGCCAATCATGTCACTCGACGTCATTGAAGACAAACGCAAAGTCTCCATAGCCGTTCAGTCGTCCGATGGTCAAACCAAGAAGGTCCGTTGTTCTTTGTTTTTTTTTTCGCAGTCCGACGCCAACTCTTGTTTGCGTCCCTTTTCAAATTTCCCACGCGGCCCAATTGTTTACGGACGTGGATCCTCACGCTTTTTTGGCTTTTTTCTCTCAGCAGCTGGGAAAGGACACTTTTGCCGAAATGGAGTAGCGGTTTCATTTCGAAAAAACATTGTCGAAAAAACGAAAAAATTTGGATATGAATGTCAGAAAAAACTGATTTTTATGATTTACGCAGACATCGAGAATTTGATCAAGGTAATTTCTTTCTTCAAAAATTGTTAGTTTTTCATATTATCAGCAATAAATTCTGGAAGATATTAATTTCAAAACGTCTCAATCTCAAAAAAATCTGTTAGAGAATAAAAAACCAGCAGAAATTCGAATTATTTTGTTTGCGAAATTTCTTTTTCGTGCAAAAGTCGCCACGACAAAGAAAAAAACAATTTTGAGAAACAATACACGTGTCAAAAGCTCAAATTTCAAAATTTCGTCAGGAAAATATTTGTTACAAAAAATCAAAATGGCCCGACTTTTGTTTATCACAGCTGTTATCGTTTTTTTTTGTTTTTCTGTTTGCAAAAAAAAAAATTTGCAGGGGGATGCACTCACCTTGCTTCCAAAAAGAACAAGAAGTGCCGTTTCAATGCGAGCCGACGAAACGGACAAGTGGGGTCAGGAATCTTTGGACGAGAAGGACGACTTCACCTTGATGCTCAGAGACCCGACGGTTAAGGTAATTATTCTTAGAGAGCTATTGGAATCAGATTTTTTTTCACTGCAGAATGAACTATTGGACCGCTTGAATACCTTCCGTCGCAATCGTGAACTTTGTGATGTCGTACTTTTCGTGAAGTTAGTTCTGAAATAAACAAAAATGAACAATGAAATTCCAGGGAACGGGAAATCTTTGCGCATAAAGTTGTCCTGGCTGCTGTGTCTCCAGCTCTTTTTGATATGTTCATTGAAACTGCCAACGATGAAGGTCTGGAAGAAAAAATTCTTAAACTGAACCTTTATAATGCAATTTTCAGAAAAAGCTTTAGGAACTCCGACTGAAAAAGCAGCTTCCCCAACTCTGCCATCAAACTCGCTGCAAAATGGAAAACCGAACATGTCTTACTTTGAATTTGCTCACACCGACTTTGAATGTTTCGAGGCTCTGGTCAATTTTTCCTATACCGCTTAGTGAGTTCACAACTTTATTTCACTTTTCGCCTAGAGAAATAGTAAAATTGGATACGCGCGATCGCTTTCATACCGTTATTGTGTACTCTAATTCCAAGAACACTTTTAGAAAAACGGGACAAAAAATTCAGAAAGTTTTAAAAACTTTATAAGCAGGGAGAATCAGTTCTTCAACTTTACGAGTCATATCATAGACATTTTTGTATTGAAATTTCTAAAGTCGTTTTCAGTTTGGAAATCAGCTCCAAAAAAGTTGCCGAACTTTACAAAACGGCCTATGGACTACAAATGAACCCCGTGATTCGCGCATGCGCAACGTTTCTTGCCGATAACCTGACTGTGACGAACTGCATCGGTGTGTTCCGTCGCCTCGCACATCAAGGTCACGTCTTCTGATTCAGGAATTCGACGACAAGCCAACTTTCAAAACGATGCCTTCCTCAAGACGCAGGTCGACAAATTCATCGAAGAGAACTTCGAGAAGATAGCCAACGACAGCAAGGAATTCACGCAGCTGCCCGTTATCCAAGTAGGTCATCAATAAAGAAAATAACCAATTATTTTTTGAAGACTAGAATCATCGTGACTATCGAAGGAGGCAAGGCAGCTCAGAACAATGTGGGACTTGCTTCCATGGCCCTTCAATACTTTCAAAACATCCCTCACGACAGAATCGAACATTCGTTAGACATCCTCACTTGCAAGGTTATTTTTTCATCTCTTCCAATTATAAATCTCAGCAGGAATAGAAGAAGATTCTCAAAAAAGTGTAAGGTAGACTATCTCAGTCGTTTGATACTGAGTATAGTCCCAACCCGGTTTATCAAACGTTCTCCGCTTATCAGACTTTTTTGGAAAATGAGAAAACCGGTTCGCGGTCATTCATTTATCACGGTCGCGACCTTTATCAATAGGATGACTTGAAGTTAAAAAAGTTCATTGGACGAGCGTTTTGAATATTTTTCCTTTGTGATTAGTATCATGCTGCAAAAAAGAAAACTAGAAAAAAATTCAAGGTTGAGATGACAGTTTTTTTTTTTGCTTGTTCAACTTTTAAAGTGTGCTTCAGACGCATATTTTGTACCTGGAGGAAGATCATCTTGCGGACTGCTCAGAACTCGACGAGCGATCTTCTGTAGGAAGCTGCGACATCATTCAGGACTACAAAAAGAGCGGCAAAGACGGGAAAGATGTAGCCAAGGCTATGACGTGAGTGCATACAAAATGCTAATTTTTCCATAGTTTGAATTTGTTTTACTTCCTCATAATCTTCGTCTTCTACAGAGTTACGGACCCTGTGACAACGCAGACAGTTTCTCATCGCATCACCGGCGCTGTACCTGTCCGACTGAACGCTTCTCGAATGGCCAACTTGCGACTTTCAAATGAGAGCCTCGAATCGGCTGGAACGGAGGAGAGCGAGCCAAGCGAAACCATTGAAACGCGGCTGATCGCAACACATCAAACTGCTCGTAAGTTCCCATTATTCCCTTTTACTTTTGAAATTGCTGATATTGCTTCTTGTGAGGCAAATGAGCCATAAATGAAAATTATAGCAGGGAAACTGTAGCTTCCACTAGTTTCAAACTTAATAAGGTTTTTGGTTAAATTTCTATCAAATTAATACTTGATTATGTGTATCTATGATAGATCCTGGAAATCATTCACCAAAGTACTGAAAAGAATTTCACCAAAAAAATTGAGAATATTTCCAAAAAAATTGAGAATAATATTCGCGAAAAAAACTTCGCGAGACACGGAAAAATGAGAATTTTTTTGATTTCAGCTTCTTATTGGGTAGCCCTGGTAGTCCTTTATCACCGCCTGGCTGCGCTTAGTCTCCAGCTGACGGACGACGAAGAACTTGTAAAACAGCGACGTGACGCTCCTGCCGTTCCTGTAGACACCCACAAAGCCGCCTTACTATCCCGACTCATTTCCTGCACCGGACAGCAACAGGTTCCTCTAGCCAACATGACCGCCCCAAGGTGTTCGGTCGGAGCTTCTTTCCTCAACGGCAAAATTATCGTTTGTGGTATGATTGACTCTGTTTGAATCAAAGGAGATCGAGGAGTTCCAGGTGGATACGACAGAGGGGAATGTTTGAAGAGCGTCGAAGAGTACGATGTACTGAATGGGACGTGGCGACAGCTTCAGGGCATGAAAACTGAACGAGGTCGCTTTGACAGTGCTGTTCACAATGGAAAGGTTTGTCAAGGATCAGAAAATGGACATTTGTTTTCCGACATTCTCAAAAACAGAACACGGGAACACAATGAGGTTGTTTTCGGTTTGGAATTTACGAATTTATTTGTTTATATAATAAAAACCTTTTTTTCCGCTACGATTTCCACTTTCTGAGGAGTTTTTTTGCTCACCTTTGAAGTTTTTTTCTAGAAAAACTAACTACAAATTGAGAAATTTTACGAAAAACATTTAGAATGAATACAAGGAAATTGAGCGAACATCTATTTTAACAGATTTATGCCATTGCCGGGAGCAACGGGAACAATGACCTCAAAACCGCGGAAATGTTTGACCCAAAGGCAAATCTGTGGTCTCTCATTCCGCCTCTGCTCAAGCCTCGTTGTCATAACGGTACCAAGAAATAGAGAGAAGAAATCGAGAAGAAAACGAATTTCAGGGTGCGCAGTTCTCGAAAACTTTATTTATTGTATTGGAGGCTCTTCCGACCAGGTGGTCCTCAAAGACTGCGAAAGGCTTGACGTAAATGATCTGGTAAATATCAGCTCCTCTCGATCAAACTACCAATTGGATTGCAGACATGGGCACCAATAGCTCCTTTGGAACAGGCCAGGTATCAAGCAGGAGTGATTGCCTGGCGAGGAATGGTCGTTGCTTGTGGAGGATGCGACAGGTTACTTATTTTTTTGTTCAGTTAGCAGAAAAATTAATATTGTAGTTGCCTGTGACAAAGCTAAAAAAAAATCACTGAGAAGGCGAACCAAAAATAACGATTTTCAAGTTTTTTCAAAGTTTCAAGTCATCTATTGTCTTTTTCGTATGGGAATAAATTTCCATATATCATTTGGATCATCAAGAAAAAAAAGATGATATTGATCTCGAAGACTTCAAATGACGGAAATTCAGATGGGCGTGCGTTGATACCGTGGAAGCGTACGACCCGAAGACGAACGCCTGGCGTCAGCTCGCGAAACTAAGACAAGCCAGACGCGGATGCGCGGTCGCTGTTGTTCGAGGTCAGTTGTGTCTATTCCATCATTCATTTAGTCGCCTGAAACTGTTTCAGATATGCTATACGTTATTGGAGGTCACGATGGAACGCAATCACTGTCGACTGTTGAAGTTTTGGACAGTCCTGTAGGCTCTTGGAGATCTGGACCCCCTTTGACTTGCCCCAGGTAATCCATTTTATCAGTAGAAAATTATCAAAAAACAAAAGGTTTCTGGTCGATAAAACTCGTAAATAACACCTTAAAATGCGTTTACGCGGGTTTAATTGTGACCCACTACCATAAAAATATTTCAAAAAAACGTAATAAAAAAATATCTTTCAGCATTTATTAAAAAAAGAAATGACACGCTTTCAACAAGAATAACACGCAAAAAAGATCAAAAAAACGCAAATTTGACTCCCACAAAAGTGTACGAAATGAACAATTCATTATAAATCAAATGTTTTTTCATCAAGAACAAACTATTATGTAACTAGAATAATAATACAACAAAGAAAACAACAAAAAATAATCAAAAAAGAAGAGCGGAACACGCAGCGAATTTAATTTTAGAGATTACGGTAGGCAACTGCAAGACGGCTGTAGCTTTGGCTGTTTGCGGGACTACAAAGTCCGCAATCGAAACATTTGAAATTTTCTCCCATTCTCTCGTTATTTTTAATTGTTTTTTGTCGTTTTTTGTGTTTTTTCTTTATTTTCTTTGTTTCAGGGCCAATACTCATGCTGTCGTCACCGCGGGGAACGTCATTTATGCAGTTGGCGGCTTCAACGGCAACCAGTTCCTCAACACGATCGAGTTGATGGAAAGCGGTATGTTTTATGTTTTCTTTTTTTGTATTTGATAACTACATTATGTTATATTATTTAAATATCTTCCTCTGAGTTTACTTTACACTTTTAATAGTCTAGAGAACAGTAAAAAAACTCGAAAAAAATTTGCTCCCTTTTTTTCGAATGAATTTTTTTCAATCTTTTTCAATTTTTTTGCGTGACAGGAATGGCTATTTCATTCGTTTTTTTAATAATTACTTATTTTATTAAAAAAATTAAAGTCATTCAAGATGTTAATTAGATAAATATAATCAATTTATGAGTTTTTTTGATAATTTCAAGAAGTTTTTTTGGCATTCGATGTTGTTTTGCATTCATACTGAGAGTCCTGTTTGTGATGCAAATTTTATTTTTTTCACAAAGCATTCGAAAAAGCTCCAATTGAAATTCAAGATATATTTTTACAGAGCAAGTTGGTTGGAGAAACTGGAGACAACAGAACTGCGCCCTCGAAGAAGAAGAAGAAATCTTGGACGATCTCGCCCCTGCAAATTGAATAAAACTAAATTTGTATATTTTTCCTCAAGTTATCTTTGTTCATGTGATAGTTGTGATACTTTCTCAATATTTTCTTATAATCATTTAAGGCTCAAATCACTTTGTAACCCAAAAACACATCAAAAATCGTTTGTACTTTGTTGTTATTTCTTTTCCTGTTTTTCTATTATTGTAAATTTGGTACTCGTTGATTTAGCAGTGGGTTCAAGTAGTTCTTGGTTAGCACTCGCTGGTTGGGCGGTTAATATATACTTTTTTTACTTTTTAATCAACAGAGAAATTAATGTATAAAGCGTAATTTATGGTTTATTCTGTACTCGTGAAAACCAAGAAAGCTCTGAGTAGCACAATGAAGGTACTTTGGAAGGAGAAAACTAAAATAAAAAATAGTTGTAACACAAAATGGAGAATTCAGAGAGAATGCCTCGTCGTCAGCCTTGGTTCATTATCAGGCCATGTCGTCGCCGACTTTGCCTGGCATTTCTGGTAATAATTTCGATAACAATTCTTTCAATGCTGGGATTCACGAGTTATCTCATGGAGGTACACAATGATTTGGACGCTATCACCGAATAATTTTCAGATTCCCTATAATCAGTTCGTGTGGCCGGATATCAATGCCAAGCAGTACGCGATAGTTTAGATCTAACATTTTTCAAAAATATTTATTATTCGTTCAGGATTCACGCAACGACAATCACCACAATTCTCGGGTTCTCAATCCGAACAACTACACTTGGCTTCTGGCTCCCGAAATCAGAATGGCCCATTCCACGACATTCATTTACATTATAATCAAGTCTTTCGTCGGGAATTTCGAGGTAAACCTACCCTGAACTTCAAAATTCATAGAAAAAAATTTCAGCAACGTGAAGCTGTGAGAAACACTTGGGGAAGTCGTCGTGTTGTCAACGGCGTCGAGGTCTACAAATAATCAAAGTCCACGTAACATTCAAACTTCAGGTTGTTCCTGTTTTTGTGATGGGAAGGTATGAGGCGGGGCTCGAGCACAACGAGAACTGGAACCTAGTTGAGTTGGAGCAGGAACGAAACAAAGACATTTTCGCTCTTGACTTCTCAGACACATACCGCAACAACACCAAAAAAGTAGGCTCTTAGTGGAACATTGCTCTCATTTTCGAAAAAATTCCAGTTTATGGCCGCGATTCGCTTTGCTCACGAAAGCCCCGACACTCCAGCTCCACTTTTCACGCTTCTTATTGATGACGACTACATTCTGAGCGTAAAGAACCTTGTCGAATACGCCATGACAAAAAATTCAAGTCTTGAGGTATCATATTGTATTGGTCCATTAGGACATTGCCATTTTCAATTTTTTGAATGGTTTTGTTTAAAAATAAGTTTTATCTTTTTTAGAACTACGAAGGCTGGGCTTTTGACACTTCTCCATTTCGACTGGCTTTCCACAAGCACTGGGTTTGTTAGAAGATTTGAATTATTTTTGGAAACAGTATTAATCAAGGTTTCGATCAACGACTACCCGTTCAGCAGGTACCCTCCGTACATTTCGGCAGGAGCTGTTCTTCTGTCGCAGGCCACCGTTGAAACTTTCTATCATATGATTCCATACGTCAAGGTGAACCTAGAAACTTTTTCTGACATGAATATTATCTCAGGAGTACTCGTTTGATGATATCTATGCTGGAATTCTGGCGAAAAAAGCCGACATCCTTGCCACTCATAACCCGGCGTTTGTCTTCTGGACTCGCGAAACGACGATCCAGGAATGGAGGAGTGGAGATTTGATCGCTGCTCACGGCTACGACGCCAAGAAACTCATCAAAACGTATAATTACCACAGAGGACTTGGCGTTCCCATGTGAAACTTCATTTGATTGTTCTTTTTTGACGTTATCAATCCATTATTTGTTTGATGCTTTTTAGAATTTTCTGCTTTACTTACCTAACGAGATCAATGTATCACCTGTGCCAACTCTCTCATTGGGTAACATCTTGCAATTTCTAAACGTGTATATTTTGTTGCCGGTCTTTTTCTTGCTGGTTTTAAAACCCCGAACGACGTAATTTCTTGGTGCTACTTTTGCGTGGAATTTATTTTTTGTATCCTTCGAGTTTGGGTGTCATAGCCCTGACCAAAAAAGATTCAAACTCCAAAAATAAACTATTTTCTGAAGAGACATATAAAACTGTGGGTAAAAGCTGAGAAACTCCTTGGAAATCTTGAAAGGAAAATGATCGAAGAAGGAAAGATCAGTTAGAACTCTTTGGAAAGAAAGAATGAAAAGAACTCTTACCGTAACCAGAAAGAAAATAAAAAAAAACAGGCCGAAATTGGACAAAAAGCGTGAGTATAACAAACAAAAAGAATGGAATTCTGTAAACCTTTATCCGAAAACTTCAAACCTTGCACAGAACGGATCTTTTTCTCGAGTTTCAGGCCATGATTTTTGTGTTGAAGAGACAGTTGTTGTTTGAATTGTAAGAACCTGGAGAATCTCCGAAATGTGAATGATACACGTTCATTATGTAGTTTTCTATATTTTTGTCATTATTAAAAATGAATCCAATCTCATTATACATTTATTTTTCCTCGTTTTTTTCATTTTTTTCAAATACACCTTTAAGTAATTTTTTTGCTCTTTACGATAGATAGATAGTTTATTCACTGCCATTATTTAACATATAATTGAAGAATAGATGATCAAGTGAAGGAATAGGCAGAGAATTAACAATACACGGGAAAGAGTCAACCCCAACGAGTTGACGGGTACCCGGAAATATGGCAAATTACGATAAATGAAAAAACTTTGAAATACCTAAGTGATTGAAATTTTTGCAAGTTCCTGAATGGATTTATTTTCCGTAACCTCATCATAAGAGGAAAATATTTCTTATTGCATGAGATAGCCTTTCGAAAATTGCAAACTCATAGTTCAAATTTTTTTAAGTCTTTTTTTTTGTCGGAACGATTTGCCGTTTGTGTAATTTTGTCGCGTGATTCTACCGTTGTTAATTTTTCACTTCTCCTTTTAAATCAACTCAATTTGCAGTAAACGAAAAGATGGCCAGGAAATCTGCATCGAAACGTCTCCAAGCTGAGAAAAAGGCGAAGGCTGAAGAAACCGTCGAATTGCCACCGAAAGACGAGTCTCAAGATCTTGTTGATGGACTGAACACCATGTCTATTCAAAGTGGTGAGTCAAGACTTAATCTAATAAACAAAGTTATATTTATTTTCTGAAACGAAAAAAACTTGCGTGAAAAACTTTCAATTGGAAATGTTTCAGATCGCGCCGAGACTCGTATGAAGACCAGCTCTTCGTGGAACTTGAAGGCCGCTCCATTCACGCCGTCATCTGAGAAGAATACGAAGGACAAGTCCAAAGAAGAATCTCCGGCAGACGAGAACAATGCCGAATTCAGTTCTGTATCGTACTGGGCGCCATCGGACATGGCTTACAGAAGACGTGAGTTTCCTTTTTTGAGTGGCTAGTAACTGATCAATATTCGAAAACCACTAAAACTACCATTTTCAGGCCTTTGGTCGCCTCCACCCAAGAAAGTTTCTGACGACAAAAAGGCTTCCAAGGGTAAGTTCTTCTTATATTTTGAATGAAACATAATTATTTTATGACAAAACGAATTTTAATCTTTTCGTGATGGAAAAACTACTTATTGGAAAAAAATAACGCGTTTAAATTATTTTAGAATCTCTTCCTGCGCACGGTTTGAACACGACGACAGATGAGCCTCGAGGCATTGACGCGTCGCTCAATAGGTCGATGGATTCGCGAGTTCAATCGGTTCATGACCTTTTCAACAAGTTAGTTTCTGTTACATTGGAAGAGTAACCATAGAAAGCCGAAAAAGTAGCTCTCGACAGAATTTCATCCTAGAAATCGCCAGTATTAAGTAAATTGGAATAACAACTCAAACAAAATTATCATATCGACAAAGAAATTTAAGAAAAACTTTCAGAAAACCTTCGGTCGCCTACGAACGTCTGCGCGTGAGCGTCGTCTTCCAAGGAAAAGGTAGACTTTTTATCATTTTTCTCTTCGAAAGAACTGAATTTTTCAGTCTTGGGACCGGTCAACTTCACTTTGAACTGTATTCAAAAGATCTCCGGGTGCAAAATTCGATTGAACGCTGCTTACCTTCGTCCAAGAACGGCTTTCAACTTTTCACTTGATCGGAACCCCGGTGAGTTATTTTGTACTGCAATCTAGTTTCCTTTGCAATAATTGTTCTGCAACTTTGATATAACTTAACGATCTTTTTTATTTCTAAATATAAGTTTTGTTTTCAGGAAAGTATTCATCACGCCAAGTCGCTCATTGTAGAGTTCATCGAATTCGAGTGCTACAAACATGGAATTTCTTACTTTGTGAGTTTCTTTACACACATTTTCGATTGATGATAATCAAATTTCTTTCAGATCTATCCGTCGGGAGAGATTGCTCCGGATTTCCAAAACGTGGCTGAATTTCCCGTCTATGATACTAACACAGAAGTCGTCGACGCGGAAGATGTCCCGAACTTCAACGGTTATCCCGATTTCGCGGCCAACTCCGATCAGAACGTCGTCCACAATACGAACTTCAACGGTTATCCCGATTTCGCGGCCAACTCCGATCAGAACGTCGTCAACAATACGAACTTCAACGGTTATCCCGATTTCGCGGCCAACTCCGATCAGAACGTCGTCAACAATACGAACTTCAACGGTTATCCCGATTTCGCGGCCAACTCCGATCAGAACGTCGTCAACAATACGAACTTCAACGGTTATCCCTGATTTTCGCGGCCAACTCCGATCAGAACGTCGTCAACAATACGAACTTCAACGGTTATCCCGATTTCGCGGCCAACTCCGATCAGAACGTCGTCCACAATACGAACTTCAACGGTTATCCCGATTTCGCGGCCAACTCCGATCAGAACGTCGTCAACAATTCGAACTTCAACGGTTATCCCGATTTCGCGGCCAACTACGATCAGAACGTCAACCATACGGACGTCAATGGGTATCCTGTATATGCAGCACAGAACAATTTCTACGACATGAACTACAATCCAGTCACGCCGCAAAACAAGTAAGTCTTTTTTGAACAGTTTCCAACCACACAAATTAACGCTGCTTGTCGGAAAGAGACGAGGCAGCAGGATGATTGAACAAAATTTGTTTATGAGCTAGAAAGAAAAGATTAAGCTTTACAGTGTCACAAACAAATGAAACTTGATCGAAACAGAAATTTTTTCTTCAGTATTTCAATTTGTTTTCAGCCACCCGACGTCAATGTGTACAACGCTTTGGTTCCAAGTCCTACAAACGTTGTTTCTCCTATGATACATAGGTATCTTTGAACTCATTTCTTTTTTTGCCATAGAAAAACATACGTAAAAGTTCTCAGAGCACGTATACGACTCATGATCTAGTTAAACTTTCAAATAAAAAAATAACTATTTATTTCAGTTTTTGGCCCGGTGCCGACCGTCGGAAACCCTGAAGTCGTCTATTCTTCTGGTTCACTTCCTGTAAATGTCTATTTTCCTGCGACGTCCCCAAGTTTCCTTCCAGCTTCATCTTTTCCGTCACTGGCTCTGTGGTAAGTTGAAAGGACCTCATGAAGAATTTCTCGAAATTGAAAAAATGTTTCTCCTCTCTGAAAAAGACTCCCTCTAAAGACAAAACATGAATCACAAAAAGCTTGAAAAAGCTGATGGTAACGATTTATTTTCAGCCCTGTACACAGTCCTGAGCTGACCTTCCATCGCAACCACTGTCCTAACGCCCATCACACTTGTGTCCATTATTGCTGTGCTCACAGGTATGTCTTCACTTTTCAATTAGGGGAGCTTCATCTCAAAATCACAAAGGGTCTTCGAAAACTTTGAAATTCTGATCCGTTCCAATAAATAAACAAACGTTTTTCAGCTGCTGTCACTGTCGCCACAGGCACTGCTGCAACCACCGCGCTTGCTGCCATCACTGTTAAATTTTTTTACGTCTTCAAACGTCTCACTGTCATTTTTTGTTGTCGTTTAATGCCTCACTGTTAAATTTTCCTCGTCTTTAAATACTTTCCTTTTGTGTCAAATTACTTGTATCTCTCCGTTTTTTCGGGTTTGAGTTTCTGGCATTGTCGGTTATGTTTCTGAATATGTGGATTCAAAACCTACATATTTTTTTGTTCCTGGTTGTATCTCTCCGTTTTTTCGGGTTTGAGTTTCTGGCACTGTCGGTTATGTTTCTGAATATGTGGATTCAAAACCTACATATTTTTTTGTTCCTGGTTGTAACTCGCCTTTTTTGGGAAATCCTGCTATCATTGGTTTTCTGATATAACTCTTTTTCGAAAAACCTCAATTTTTCCCCCTGTGCCATAAAGATTCTTACAAAGAAAGTTTCTGTACAAACATTCAAACATTATACACAGTTCTGTGAGCTTCTCACTTCGAAGATGAGCTCGCAGGTTCGGTCTGGATCGGTTGGGGCGGAATGAACCTTGTCGGACGGCTTTCGTGGGATCTGTCTACTGTCACTCGAATTGTGATGCCGTTGAGCATTTGTCCGTTCATCTGAGAGAATTTCTGATTTGGGGGAAAATGAAGATTTAAACTTTTCTCATTGCATATTCGGCATCGGAGGCTTTGGCGAAATGGACAACTGCACTTCTGAAATTTTCTCATTTTTGAGAGATCTGAAACAAAAATGTACCTATGATTGTTGTCGACATTGATGGACATTATCTTTCCGTATTTAGTGAAGGCGTTGCGGAGCATATCAGACTGAAAAAACGAATTTAACAGACTTAGAGCTCAAAATTTTTGAAAGGAGGATATTTTGATATTTTCCTCCTTGTACGACTTGCGTGAAAAACAGAGTAAGTTAAGTCTGAATTTTTGGTTTGAACTTTTTTTTTTGCATTAAACTAAAAATTTGCGTTGATGCAGAATAAGAAGAGTTCATTGATAATCGTTTTATTTATTTGAAAAATAGTGATTAGATCGATATTTTGATACTTGATATATTCAAAAAAAATCGGGCTATGAATGAAAAGAAGTTTGTGATAGCCCATTCATACGCCGATACAGTTTTAAAGTTCATAATGAAAAAATTAGAAAAATAAAAAAATTACAGCAGATAATATAAATGGCTCTTTTCTTCAAACTTTCCAATCTTTTTTTCGAAAACTCGAACCTGGAGGTCGATCCCTCGTACACATAGAGCATTGTGCCGCACTCTGGTTATATCCGAATCGGCTAGGTTTGCTGAAATTTGCTACATTTCAGAAATGTTTGGAATAGTCGGAACTGACAAGGCGAAGGTGACCAAGGGGACGGATCGTCGAAGATTTCTCCGTCTTCTCCGACCTGGGAACTGTTCAAAGAAGTTCTCGTATCTGAGCCTCGAGATCGTTTGAAAGTGCTCTTCTCATTTTTCTTCTGCAGTGTGAACGATCCACACATAACTTTTTTTCGAAGTTCCTCCGCCGCTGCGTCAGGATCGTGATTCACTGAAAAAACCGTCAAAGTTTGAAAAAGAAAACAGTTCTTTATGTTTTTTTCTAATATATTCAAGTAGGCGCGATTTGAAAGTATTCTCAAAATAATACAAATCAAAAAAATTTAAAAAGCGCTTTTTCCATATCGAAAAAAAGCATCATGAAAAAAATATTTCCTGTAATTAAAAAAACTGAACCTCTTTTTGGTTCCTTTTTGTTTTGTCGCTGATCACCGGGAAAAACTTTTTTTCTTGTCGTGAATCATTCTTTTCTAAAAATCCAGCTAGATTAAGAGAACAAAGATAAAACTCACAAAGTTTTTTTGAATTTTTTTCGAACAACTTTTTTTCAGTTCCTCTTCTTCCTCCGTCAGAGTTGAGGGAATGATCACGTGTAGACCCTTCATCTTCCTGCAAGTTCAACAATTTTTCAAAATGTTAAAAAAATAAATTAAATAAAGGATAGTTTGAAAAAAATAAAGAATGCGGTAAAAAAACATTTCAGAACGCCGCAGTGTTTGCGTCCGAAACGCAGCGTTTGGATTATCGTACCTTCCAAAGACGCAAAAAATCAGAAATTGAAAAACAATTGTGAAAATGAGAAGTTTCGTTGAATCAATCTCAATAATTTCTAATTTCCAAGAACAAAAAAATTCCAAACGGATAATTTCAATAAATGTTTTTTTTGATAACCATTCTTTAGGTTTTTAAAAAGAACTGATAAAAGTTTTCAGCATTTTCAATTTTGAAAGTTCTTATATAGTATTGTTTTTCAGGCTTGATTTCTAATAGCAATCGGAGAGAATAATCTGAATTTAAAAACATACTCATGTTTTTGATGAAGATATGCCTTTGCAATTTTCGTGCCTAGTAGCTCAAAAAAACAATATTTTAGAAAAAAAAAACGGACATTCAATAGAAAAAGAAACTTCAGAAAAATCTTCACTGTTTTTTTGGAAAAAAATCTTCACTGTTTTTTTGATAAATCTCGATTGCAAAAAATTTAAAAAAATAAATAAACAAACAATCCATACAAGCTTGGAGGTTCGAATGAAAAAAAAAATACAAAAACTTTCCTTGAAAAAAGCCAGTTTTACGTGATAATCATAATTGAAGCAAAATGAGTTAAGAATTTTTCTCTACTTTTTCGAAACTGCCGCTCCCGACATGCGAAACTCAAGTTTTTTCATTGCGAATTCTGCGTCGGAACGTTCCGCAGAGAAGATGACGCCACTGTTGAAATATTCAAGGTTCAGATTCGCGTGTAAGTGTTCGAGAAACGTCAGCCATGACTAGACTGATTAGAACGAGTTTTCTTCTCAGATTAGCGCGTTTTGTTTTCAGAAATTAGCTTCTCCCGTTGGTTTCGAAAAAAAGCTTCGAATACATTCTTTCACGGCTGACTGAAGTTTTATCTGTAACTTATTGAACATGTTGCTTCATCTTGAAATTGTGATTTTCTTTGAGGAAAACAATTTTTCGTTTAAATCTGCTTATATGCTGCATCCGGGTCCCGATTTCCTGGAACAGAGTTTATCAGCTTCAATAGCATCCATTCCGATTCAATTCAAGAGAAAACTTTTTTCTAAACTTTCTTTCAAATCTATCACTGAGTGACTTTTCGAACAGAAAGCCGGGGTCCCGGCATTGTATCTTTTAAGCTAATTTAGGTGGCGCGAAAATCTTCCGCCCCCGAAAACAAGTTACTTCTCTGTGATTTATAAAACCTACGCAAATATGTCTTCTGATTTTCTCTTTTCATTTCTCTATGTTCGTTTTTCAGTCTTCAGTAGTTCTGACTCAGGCTTTGTTTTTTAAAGGAAACCTAAAAATTCAAAATGCCAAGGGCAAAAATGTTTTCGATGCGTTCCTCTTCAAGCAACAGGCTTTTAATGTTTTCCGAGAGTTTCTCAATTTTTGAGAGGTCTCCAAATTAGATTTTCTGTATTGTTTCCTGGGCCATAACAAAATAAGTGAAAATATAAGAAGAAATTTGCGATAAAGTTTGTTCCCTCCGTGAAAAAGAGTTGCATATAAACTTTATCTTGAAAAAACTTTGGTGAAAAGTTATGCAAATGACATGCTATTTTCATTTTTCAAAACCACACAAGTACGGAAAACAGACAAACTGAACAAAAATTTCTGAAGGGTAACATAAAAAAGGCTCTAACTAAGTATCATTGTTTAGAGTACAGATTTTTTCTTCAGAAAAGATGGAAAAATTTTGTGTTACGTTGTGTGAAACGACTGACGCCAAAATTGCTTCGATATTCTTCGAGCAATTTTTCCTGCTATGTAATTGTAGGCCTCCCTCCGATGATAATTAGCCGCAACTCAGAGCCAACTTTTTATTTTCTAACTTTCTATGTTCCAATTTTTCCTGTTATTTCGATCTTCATTGAACTCCATGTTTTCCACCGTTTTGTTTTTAGCCGTTGACGATTTTTTTTTGAGTTGTAATATGTTAAGATGAAGGTTTAGACCCAGTTGGTGAGCAATATACAGAAAATATGAAATGGGGTTAAGCTCCAACTTTTGGTCTATCATTAGCATTCTTTTTTTCAAAAACTGCTTTCTAATTGTTTTGCGTTAAGCCTGCTTTTCTCTTCATTGTCCAGCAGTCAGAATTTCTATGCTCCAGCTCCTAATTTACTAAAATTAGGAAATAATAGCTACTTTCCAAATCTAACTTTAAATCATTCATAGGAAATCTTCGAGAAAAAAATGTGTCTTATCATCAGCTTATTTATTCATTTTTTTGAATTTACCACTCATTCATTTGAAACTTGTAAATTTTAATCTTCTTTAAAAAAATAAAAAAATAAAATTTAAAAATACCTTCGACAGAAATTTGAACAAAAAAATCTTCAAGTTTTTCACGATAATGCAGCCCAATTTCGCTAAGAATATTAGTTGGCGGTTCGAAACTTCAAGTTTTTTTTTCAAATTTGACAGGGTTCTAAGAATCCCATCTTTTGGATCTCCATTTCAAGATTTTCATGTTTTTTTTACGATCGGCAAAACTTCCTAGGTGAAATGACTTTCCCGTGAGTATTCATAACCGGCCTCTTCTGGTTGGACTTTTGCCAATACCTACGTATATCTAGGCAAACACGAATTCATTATAGACATACATCGAGTACTCGAGAGACGTCAATTTTTAGCATTTTTTCCTTAATATGAGCTCATTTGCAAGCGGCTTATTTTACAGCTACCTTGGCTTTCATCATTTACTGAGAGTTTGGTTCATGCGTCTTTTCCCTGGCCTTTTGCATTGCGAAGTCACTATTTCAGGCTTCGTAATTCCTTTTGAGCTAATCGATCTCAGCTTTGTAGTCCTTTTTCCTTTGCCAAAAGCCTTTGGGATGCGATCGCGAGACCGAAACCATAACAAGGTTTGCATTTGCCTTCGTGTTCCACGTTGATGCAAAGCTCCTAATCCCGTTATTTTCGCTATTTTTGCCCTTCGCCATTTCGTTTCATTTCTTTTTTGGGTGTTTTTGGAAATTGTGCGATAAATGTCTCCTCAATACATCTTGACCAAACTACAGCGAACGCCCATTATTTGGACAATGAAAGAGTGGAATGGATTTCCGGGTTCTTTTTGCAAATAAGGCGATTTTTTTCATCGTAGTGGATATCATTTAACACTATCTTAGAGCAGTAATAAAACATGTAACCAAAAATAGAGAAGAATTCTCAAAAAAATGATTTGGAGAATGCTGATGTATTGTTATTTTTCAGTCCTCTCCAAGAAATTACATTTTTTTATTCATTTCAAATTCATTAACCAATTATTTTTGATGAAAAAAATTTTTTTAGTTGAATTTAAACCAGTTCAAAAAAATGAATCTTTGTGTTTTTTTCTATTGGTGATGAAGCTGAAAAACAACACTCAAGACTTCAGAAATTCTAAGATATAATAATATTTGAATTCTGAAACTGGGTTTTCTTCTCAATGCACATAATCAAAAACCGACGAATCTTTTCGTTTTTAAATCTTCCTTTCTTCTGGCAAAAACTTCATGACGAACAATAGAGTAACATCTTCGAAAAAGCAGTGTTTTTTATTCTCGAAAAAAAAAACAAATCGCTGAATCCTGAGCCATTATTCAAACCGGATTGACCGACTCAGTCTTTGGATTCTTGAGAAGACAAGAAAAAGCCTTGGGAGAGTCAGTCATCTTCCTGGGGACAGACATAAACAAATTTGAGACGGATTTCAAACAAAAACAGTGTGTCTGGAGAGACCTAAGTGCACACGTGTGATTCCCTCGCCATGGTCCGGTTGCTCCGAAGAATCTGCCAGCTCATTTCCACGTCATTCTCACTTCTCTCTGAAGTTGAACTCAATTCAAAACTCAAAGGTTCAACTCTTTTTGCTGACTCCACTTTTTCAATCTCTTTTTTTTTGTATTCGTTTAAAATCGATATTAAATATAACTTTGTAATTTTTTCGAGTCAACCTGATCGGATTTCTTCGAACCTTGAAAAAAAAACAAGACTAGGCCGGTTTATTCTACTACTTTTCGATAGTTTTAAAAATTTAAAGCGTCCTACTTGCATTCAAGTTTCAAGTATTAATCTCAGATCCTAGGCTTTTTCACTCAATTTCAAATAATTTATTGCTTTCATAAAAGTTCGAGTCGACGTTATCCGCAGTAGAAGCGACTAAACAAATCAAAACGTGTAGCGTAAAACGTTATTTCATTGAAGCGGATTCCCCTTCGTTTTATTTTTTCTTGGTTTCTTATTTATTTTTTTCAATTTTAACAATTTTCGGTTTGTTCGTAAATGGTTGCTCTGCTTGTTCTGTTCGCGGTAAAAACTGCGTTTTTGTCTCAATTTTCTCTCCAAGGTTTATGTTTTGACCCTCAAATGCGGAATCATTCGATTTTACACATAATTTTTATAGCACTGTCATTTCCCAGTCATTGACTACTCTGGTACCTTTTGAAATTTGATGTACCTCATCCGAACCCCACAAGCTGATAATATCATTTCATCATTTAGCACTATCTGTTCTATCCAATTCAATTTACAAACGGTCCAAGAACTTTCATTTCGAGAGAAGAATGTTCAAGAGAAGCTGTTCGATTTTCCGTCTTTCAGTCATGTTGAATATGCTTCCAATCCATTAGTGAAGCTTTTTGCGGCTTCTTAGTCTAAGATAACTATTGGTTTTACGCTAATTGCAAAGTTTTTTTCCTTTCGAACTCCGCTACAAACTTCAGTCTAGATGAATGGAAGAAAACTCAAATTAAATTCATTCTTCTTTTAAAATGTCATCCTAAATGCCCTCGATTTGTAGAACGACTTCAAGTCTATCATTTTCATGAAAGCTACAATTTCTTAGAGCAAAAATTCGCTTCAAAGGAAAGTTCATGATATTTCTCGTACTTTTTTCATTGGAAAATGAGAGGTCTGAAGCGTTTTACAGCAATGAACTACTGCGCCTTTTCAGGAAAACTTGAAAGGCACCAATTATTTCCTCAAAGCTTCAATCATCTACCAAAACAGACTTTAACTATTATCTCGTCTTTGTGTTCAGAGAAAAAATTGTATCAAAAATGTAGGACCGTTGAAGAATTCTTGATTGAGAAAAATTCTCGTTTTTTGAGAAAGTAGGCGTAGACTTTCATCTTTTCTCTGTATCTTTCTCGAGGAATATCCATTATTTTGAAAGTTCATTCGAAGAGGCTGATTGTCTAAAACACTTTATTGCCCTCGTCGGTTTTTTTGGGTTTTTTTCCTTGTGCGCATTCAAAAGAATTTTTTTAGCTGTTTTTCCTGTTAAAACTAGTTTTCATTCGCGAATCAGTTCAAATTCACTTTATTTTGACGTGTTTAGGAAGTTTTTAACTGAGTGCAGATCCTTTTCTTTTGCGTTGAAAAATTTTGAGTTTTGTACCAAAAAGGAGAAACTTCGACGTCGCTAGGAGCGCTTCACTCCGTTTCTAAGCATTATTTGACTTCTGTCGAGGTTGCCAAGTAAGGAAGTCAAAAAGAAAGTGCCAAGGAGCTGTAGCCGTGGTGAAGCGCAAAGTCGGTCCGGCGACACCTCGCCTCGGTTTCAACTTGAGACATTTCCACGAGTTTCCACTCCGCTGAGCCCGGCGGCCGCTCGACCCCGACCTACGCCGTTTCCAGAAGCCGAACACCTCCGCTTTTCTCCTTCTTTTCTCGATTTCCGGACTGGCTCACTGAACGCCGGATCCCACTCATCCTTCTCCATTTCCGACACACATACTATCAGGTTCTAGGGAATCAAGGGAAAAATCAGGTTCCGTGTAAACTTTGTCAAAAATTCTGGTCTACAAATTGAGTGGGAAATTTTTATGCTTCGCTTACTTCAGTTTCAAGCTCTTTGGAATTTTTCTTTTTTTCACCGACAGTTTGAAAAATAAACTATAATGGAGTTCGTTCACATGGCGTCAAATTTTTCGAATTCAATTTGAGCTGCTTTTTCAGCTTCTCGAGTAATTATTGCGTGTGTTTCCACTATACGTAAGTTCAAAGCTCGAAAAGTTTTTCTAAAATAAGTAATTTCTGAGAATCAGGAAGTTTTCAAGTTTAATATGAGAATGCGAGTATTTGAAAATTTTGAAGATTCGAACTCAATTAAAGGAAAAATCTCAACATCTTTTACGATTTTTATTTTGAGTATGATCGCATTAATTATAGGAAACTGGGCTTTAAATATTCTTTCAAAAATAAGCCTAGAGTTTCTTTTTACCTCATCTTTGAAAGACACTTTCTATCAAAATTTCAGTTTGTGAGTTTTTCAGATACTAGGAAAACCCCCGATTTGTCTACTTTTTGAATTACCAGGAACCTGTTTTGAAACTTTACATCAAGATTTTAGAGCGTGCTCCGAAAAACCTCACTAGATACACGTTGCAAGCTTTTCTTATATAATCCTCTCTTTGCAAATTTTTTCAAAAGTTCTCAAGACTCAGAGTGTTGCTTCAGAGAAGCAGGCTGACATTTGCCGATTTGTACGTTGAGATGTCAAAAGCAATTTTTAGAAACCCGTGGAACACGCCACGTTTTTCGCTTTCCTTAGTCCTTTTCCCTTGTTCTCAATTTTTCATTTTTTTTTTTGTTTTTTGCCGATCTTACAGATAAGAGTTTATTGTTTTTTTTATTGTTTGGGAAAATTTCAATTTGTTGCCTGATTGCCTGATGCTCATCACTTTCATTTTTTAGCCTGCTCCGGATTTTTCTTGACTAAATATTTTTCCCTTTTTCCTGCTATGGCTTTTTTCATGTTTTATTTGTTGAAAAGGCTTCTAAAAAAATTCGCTTCTAAACTTGAAGTCCACTATATTCTTAGACGATGTGTACTGTCCCATGAACTCATTATTCGGAAAATGAAAAAATATATCGCAAAGAAACTGAGAAACTGTTCAATTTTCGAATCAAAAAATGGAAATCCCATTTTTTAGCTTTCCAATGTTTTGTGCGATGAGCTTAACGAACTTTCATTGCATTTACTGAAATAGAAGTATTTTTTGCTAACAAACTAATCACATATTATCCGTTCTATGCTTTCGGAAATGTTTAGCTGAATTATCTAGATTTTTGAAAAAAAAAGTGAAACTCATTCCTTCGAATAACAGTTCAAAAAAATGAATCATTTTTGAGTCAGACCGGAAACAATCTTTTCGATTTGGTGGTCCTCGTCATTGTCTGGTTTGAATTAACCGAATGATTAACACCAAAGCATCGTTCTTTTTTTTCTCCAAATCAAGCGGCTCTTTTTTCCTCTTTCAACCTATTTGCCGGCCGTCCAAAAGCTCATCAGCCGTCTTTTAAATGCCTTCGTTTCATGCTAGGTTATCTTATTGCAACAATCTTCCTTCTCTGGATTTTCCTACAAACACACGGGAGCACACGCTTTTCTTCGTGCCGTCGATTTTTTCGCCAGACGCCCCCAACTATAAATTAAAATCCCCAAAGGACGTTTGAATGGATTTACCCATTCTTCTCTATATCTTGAAGGTTTTCGGTCGGCTAGTCTTTTTTTATGAGTGTTGCAAATACAAGACAAAAAAGTAAAAAAAGGAAAGTTCCGGTCAAATATACCTTTGATCTCAAATCAAAACAGAAAATTGATATTATCAAGAGAACTACTTTTTTGGGATTTCTCTTTCAAGCTGCAATTCATTGAACTCAAATTGACTTTTTTGGTCTGACTACATACTTTAAAAATCTAGCGTCGTTTGTTTCAACCGATTTCCTGTAAACTTGAGGAGAGAGACGTCGGTTTCCATCATTTCGTTTGCATTGCAAATTGGTCCAACAACTTCATGAATCATTCATTTTGCTATAATGCGAGAAAAAACCTAAATCTCAACTTGACTGAGCGAGGAAAATAAACTCAGAACGAATGTTATTTTTGGGAACAAGCTCAGAACAAACTTTTTCTCGATTCATTTCATCAAAAACGTAAAGTACGATTTTATTTGATCAGTACTTTCGAGGAACAACATTCAATGAAAATTTTTAACGAGTTGTTTGCTTTGGCCTCCGAATATTTTCACGGTTATTTCTGCTTTCAACCGCCTAAGGGCATCCAAAAGCCAATTTTGGACAGCACCTCGACAAAATTTTTTGAAAGGCCGGAGCGAAAAATATTCCTGATTTCACCTGCGCTCTAGCCGATGCCTAGAAGCTGTCTTATTCTCGTCATACAAGCCTTTTTGAGGCGACATCTGTCAGCTTTTTAGTTTCGAAGCTCTTACCCATGCAAATATTTATCAGTCGTTTGAGAAGATTTTCAACAAAAACTATCCTCAAAATAATAACCGTGAAAAACACTGTTTTCTGAAAAAAAAATGACTGCCAAGTAAAATGAAGCTCATAACAAATTTTCCACTCGAGTTTGCTCGAGCGGTTTTTTTTCTCGCGTGTCATCGTCGTCAGAAATTCTATCGTTTCCGTTTTTTGACGGATTAATTTTATCGTGGATCCTTTTTCAAGTTTTAGATTTCCTGAAACAGAGACCTTAGCTCTCCGGAGCGTTCTTCTTTTTCTATAAAAAAAACTTTGGGGAACATCAATGTTTTGAAGAAATTTTCAATTTTCAATTGAACTGATAATTAGGAATTTATTTTCTTTTCGGACGAATGATCCAAGGAGCAAAGTGAAAAAGAATCAAAACAACGAAAAATGAGAACTGCTCGTCGAGCAATCTTATTACAAGGCACGTTGCTCCTGGAGCAAAAATGGCGTGGCCTTGCATCTTTTACTTTTTCCTGTTGATCCCCGTGACTCTCTTTTCCGCCAAACTCATCGATTTTGTTTATCCGGATTCCTGTTCCTTAAAAGTACTTCCTTGGCTAAAAGTCGTTTGGGGAGAAATTCGTCCGTTCTTCTCGTTTTTTGCACTTCACAACTTCAACGTGATTACTGCGACTGAAAAGAAATACGAAGTAATAACTCATTTTTCAGTTTGCTGTTGACACAAAGTTCGGCATGGATTTATTAAAACTCACAAAGGCGCCGCGAAAGTTTGGAGAGAGGTTAGTACATTCCCGAATTGCTTATTTAAAGTGTTGAAAGCTTTTTTTTATTTCTGAAGTGATAATTTACTCGATTTTCTATACGAAAAACTGAATTAAACGGAGAAGTTTGATCAGCTCGAGCAATTGTAACAAAAGTTATCCAATGAACTCTTAAAAGAACGACTCTTGAGAAATAGGTGTTTTACTTGCATAATTACTCACTTTCTCGCTTTTTATCGGGCTTTTTTGCCTCAATAGAAAACGTAAACTCTTCTCAGCTAGAGCGACGGCTTCCATACTAAAACAATCATTCCCAATCGGCTTAAGATCAAGTCAATCAAAGTTAAAATTAGTTAAAAGTCATTATGCTACTGTGTGGCGCTCACCGATTTTTTTATTGATTTTGAAAAAAATTAAAATGAAAAATTTTTTTGTGAATCTCCAAAAAAATTTTTCTCTATTATATATTTTTTTCTCGAGATCCTCATTTGATTAGAAGAAATTAGAAAGCTGCGTAAACAAAAAGTTCTCTATAATCTGACTCAAAGTCCTATTTAGGCATCTCTGATGTTAGGATTCGTTTTCTCTCAAATTTCAAGTCACCACTCTATCAATGTTCAACTATCGGAGTTGAACATGAAGTTATTCTTTCTTCGATACGTCTAATTTTTTTTTTCTTTGAAAGGTTATTGTCTTCTTTTTTCACTTCGGAGGCTGGCACGGCAAATTGATGCCTTTTCAAACCTCAAATTATACAGAAGAACACGAAGATAAATTTCCCAGAGCGATTTGGTCGAATCGGACCGATTCGAGGTGCACTACCGCTGCCAAGAGCCCTCGAGTATCTGATAGTCACGCTTTTTTTCATTTTTTTATGCGTCTTCGAAATCTCACCACTAGCCTCGAACTCTCTGAGTTCCCAGAAAAGTCGGTGGACTTCTTAGATTTCCTTGTTTGTCAAGATGCTTTTGACGTTTCCTCATTTTGGATTGGAAGTTTCAATTCGTTGAAGTTTGAAGGACGTGTTCGTTTGGACCTTCAGCTCAAAAAAGCCTTTTGCTTGTCTTTTGAATGTTTGATTTCCAGATTCTGGTTGAATAAAGAAGCTTTTTCAATAAGTTTAATGAAAGGTCTAGCAGGATTACTAGAAAGAAACTTTTCAAAAACAAAATTTGTAGAAATTTGAAAAAAACTGATTTCCACATTTTTTTGGTTCTCTTTGTTCTATCAAACCTCTTCAGTGAACCCGAAAAAATTTGCTTTCGACATCTGAAATTTATATTTTCTTGATAAGGTGCAAATTTCTTCACACGAAACTCTCGATGCAGGTGTAATTGATTCAACAAACAAGTAGGCGTCTCAAACTCATTCACTCAGAAGTTTCCGGACAAAGAAGTCAGAAAGCAAAAAAGAAAAAGTCGAAAAGTGGGAGTACCGGGCTCACATATGTGCATCCAGAATGTGCTTATCCCCGCTAGGTGCTTCTTTGTCGCGGCCCTTCGACTCACAAAAAAAGTGAACGTGTCCTTTTTTCATGAAGGGACTAGGGGTTGGGTACACACAGAAGCGGTGCTTCGGATTTTGAATAGCTGCTTTCCGGTGTCTCTCTTTAGGTGGGTTGGAAAGTCAGGTCCTTTTCGATTAAACGTGAAATTTTTTTAGTATTCTAAGATTCTTTCGATAGAAGTTTGAGTTTCAACCAATACCACGAGTTGAAATAAAACTTTCCAGTTCAAAAAAGTCTCAAAAACTCTGAAAAAAATCAAAAAAATTAACAAATCATCAAAATAGGGCCTTTCCGGTTTTCTCTAGAAATAGATATTTTATGATATTCCAAATTTTCAAAGAACCTGAAGGCTTGCTCTACTGTACTCAATTTTAAGATACTATCCAATAAGCTTACAATTGAATTTTCGCCTCAAAATGGGCTCTTCTGCAAATGAAATGGCTCGTAGACTAAAAAAAAACACCACAAACCGAATCAGATGGCCGGAAGTGTATGGTAGAGCGATTGGCTTTGGGTGGATGAACATCGTCACGCTTGGGCAGGTGGCTTTTTGTTCTAAAGTGTTCCTTCTGTCCGACAGCAGAGCTTCAAAACAACGGCCGATCTCTCGGCTTCGCTCTGTCGCCCAGAACTTGGTTTTCTCGCACTATTAGTGGTTCCCCTATTTTAGCACGCCATTCGATCCTTGACTATGTGCCAATGGTTTGTCTTGACGGCATTCTTGGAATCAAAAAAACTCTAACAATTTTCACGTCTGCCAAGGCTAATGAGATTTCTCCACTTTTCGTACCTTTTCAATTGTCTGTTTATTCAGCCGAATTTAACAGAAACATCAATATATAATAAATAGCCGTTTTCTCACGTATTAATGGCGTCTTGTTATCACTATAAGATTTATTTCTTATCTACATCTCATTCCAAAAACGTTTCTAGTGGTCTCTAGAGGTGTGGAGTTGGATCATTGCTTCAAAGCTCGAGAGTTTTAAACTTCTTACTGTTTAAAAAAATCGAAAGACCTTTTTTATAAATGAAAAGTTAAAGCTGAGATCGGTGTTCCTAAAAGCCTAAAAAGCCTGATCCTTTTAAACGATTAAATCGTTTTCTCTCTCTTTGGGCGCACTTTTCAATTTATTCAAGCTTTAATCGGGTTAAATCTGTCTGTATCGCGCGTTTTGTTTTTATTTTCATCGGTGGAATGTTTCGAACTTAATCTGATTATTTGAGTCAGACATTTTTATGAATTCAAACTAGCTTACAAACGTTTTAAAAGAAATTTACCATGAAAAACCCTATGGATACGTTTTGCGTTTGAAAGGGAGTTTTTATCTCCAACAAAGATTAAGAAAGCTCTCTGCTTGGAGGCACCCATGCGCAGTTTCGTGGAAAAAAATCTTTTCGAAGAGGCTTTGTTATTTTATCCATTCATAGTTTTTTTTTCCTGTGGTGTCTGATTTTTTCATTTCAGATTTCCAACTTTAAAGTTTTCATGTTTTTTTGAATTCCGATTTTATTAGGAAAAGCAGTTAGCCCAGTAGACAGGTGCATAAATGTAAGAATTACAGGAAATAACAGCTGAAAAGAAGTTTTCTCGCTTGTTTATCCAAGTTCAAACGAAGATTTAGGTTTTTTTTCAATTTTCTCAATGTGAAATACTCGAACTATTTCAAAAACCCTCTTGTAGGATCATTTCTGTTTGCTTTAAATGCGCTTTTCGGAAGCCGCTCAGCAAACGAAGAACAAAGTAGGCGCAATCATACCAACGTGATTGCCACCGATTTCCAACTGTTGCGCTCCAAATTTGTCCAATTCTATGTCTCACAATTTTTGAAAGTTGCCTTTTTTGACCGCTCAAATTTGAAGAAAAAATGCAGTGAATAAGAAGTTGAAAAAGTGGTAAGAATTCGTTTCCGTGACAAACAAACTTTCCTGACATAAGAATCAACCATCAGCTTAAACTTGGAAAAAAATCAGATGATTTTTGCCAAAGCTTCACAATTGGCTCAAAAAAATCGACAAACGATATTTCTCCACTTTTTTGATAGCGTCAATTTTTCATTTTCCCCTGGTTCCGTTTTTTTATCGCATTTTTATGAATAACTCCATTTGAAATCATCCTTTCCGCTATTCAAAAAAGTTTATTGATCGGAAGAAATTATTGATATTTTGAAAATTGGTTCTGTTTGAGGTCTTTTCGGTCCTTGAACTGTATTATTTTTCGTATTGAAAAAATAATGATGATGGTGATGGAAAAAGGTCGTCCCTTTGGATCAACTTTATCTCTTAACTTCGCAAAATGAATTTTTTTTGGGCTCCAGAAAAATAATGAAGATTCAAGCCACTCATGAATTTTTATGAGAAATTGAAATGAAAGGAGTGAGCAATGTTTATTCAGGAATAATCCATCACTGAAAATAACCACTCAATAGAGTGTTTTTGATTCACAATGTAGACGATCACACATTAGTCTGCAGGATTACGATCAGGCATGAGATGTTGCTTTTTTTCTAAAGACTTTCCACCCACTTTTTATGATTTCTGCAATAAATACTTATCGTAGGTCTGATCTTAGAAACGAGATCATCGGGATTTTTTATACATTTTCAAACTTTTTTGTGAAGGAAAATTTCCGAAATCCTTATTCTTCCAAATTTCCGTTTTGTTATCGAATATCATAATTGAAAGGCGTGATCGGCTTTCTTTTTGAGGTGCAAGCGGAGTCCAGGTTGCCAGTGCATCGGATATTTTCTGAAAAAAAAATGTGCTTCTTCTCAGTTTTTTTTAGTACAAATTCAACTACAAAATCTTTTCGGAGTGTTCCTTGTTAACAGGCTGCACTTCTGACGTACAACAAGCTTTTTTTCTAGACTTCATTTTTCCATTCATCTCAATCTCTTTTTATTTCCCCCATGCGTAATTGAGGATTTCGAAAATACCTGCTTTAGTGTTATTGCTCTTTTCTTGGTGACCAAATATCACTGAAGCTTTTTTTCGAAATCCATTCAAGAACTATCTTTTTCAAAAAGAACGTATGGCGGTTTCTTCAATGACCAGCCGAAAGAAAAACAAGAAACTACTCAAAATAGGTTTTCTTCTTTGAAAGAAAGGGTTATCTGAATTAAATCGGAACCTTTTTCTCGATATAAATGCAAACGACTTTCCAGTTCTTTAGCTGTATTCAAAGTATAATCCGAAAAAATAGTCTGGCAGTCATTTGACTTTTAAGCTCCTTTACTTCCAGTTTCCAGCGTTTTGTTTGTAAACAAACTCTTTTACGCATTTTTAATCTTCACCTTGAACTTTTCTCGTCATTATTTTTTTATAGTATGAATGAAATGCAAATCTGAGAAGGTTTGAAATGTCGCAAGCGCAGCTCCGCGGAAAAAAAGATTTTAAATTGAACCGCTCTTTGCAATCTAGATAAGAAGATCCGCGAACGTTGAACTGGATACATTTTTCCAACCTACTAGAAAAGAGGATTTCAAGTTTGAATAATGGGGAAAATAAAAACGAACGCATGGTAAATTATATTTAGAATTTAAAAAAATGACCTTTAAAATAAATGTTGAGTGGACTTTTAACTGAAAGGAAGTGCCATTTATAAAGTTCAGTGATTCCGTTGAGAAACTTTATCAAATGCTGCCATTTAGGAAAATGCCGGTTTTCAGTTCAAAAACGCAGGTTTTTCTTGTTTGCTCTGCATGTCACTTTGATATTTAGGTAATACTTCCTGAAATTTATTTTTAGCTTGCTTTATCAAAGTTTTCCCTATTTCAGGCTTTCACCTGGAGTACACGGTTTTTGATCTCAGGTGGAAAAATCTGCCATAATTTTTTTCCTATAAGGATACCTCAAAATCAGGCTTGCAATTTTTGTATTAACACGCTTGGCATTTGGTTTGTCAAATTCGGTTGTTTGCAAAATTTGAACAACTTTGGCACGCTGTTCAGTAGATTTCGATTCAGACTAAAAAAAATCCAAAAAGTTTTGCGCAACGGTTTTTCTGCTAAGGCTTTAAACATCACATAACTTTGATACTAAATACTCATTTTTTAACCTGCAAAACAGTCAATCAGAAAATAGTCAGCAGTTGTGATTATCTGCAAGAAATTGCATGGAATCCCTTCTGTCCTTTGAAAATACCCTCTAAGCAATTCATCTTTAAACTTTTTGGTAATTGCATGTTTTGAGGTTTGGAAAAACAAACAGATGCAGTGGTGCAGCGTCTTGATTAGAAACCTTCCCATTTTGCGGAATCCAGAGAAGGCTCCCAATTGGAAAAACGTGCACTTGAGCCCATGTTGACGCCGGTGTTCGAATTGTAGTTTAAGGAAGAGTCTGAGGGGGCGAGACTGCGAAAAGGCGTTCTTCCTTTTTCTTCCTTCTGGCTTTCGAATCCCTTCAATTTTTCCGAAATTTGTGTTTAGATGTTCTCATTTTGAATAAATAACAGCCAATTTCAACGCAGAATGGTGTTCGGACAAGTTTCCGAAATGAATTTGTTTACATTAAAAGCGGCAGATCTTCCGCTTGATTTCTTTCCCGCACTTGTTTGTTTCATTGAAAACTTAATCTATTTCAAGAATTGCTTTTAATCTCATACTCCATTCTGGTCTGTTCTCATGCTCGACCGCGCGGAATACATTCATTCATCAATTTGAAATAAGAGCTGAGGCTTATTTTCCTCACTTTCTTTTATTTTCCGCTCAGATTATTTCTTGATGCAGGCTCCAGATAAGTTTCTCTCACTCTTTTTTTCTCGAAAATGCCGCTCTTCTCGATAAAAAAAAGTATTAAAACACCCACGTCTAAATGAGGCAATCAGTTCCTGACGCATTGCTTAAGTTTCCATTCAGTCCGAATGGTTTCTTTTTTTTTTCGACTTAATTGGCATCGTTGAGGATCTCACTGAGGAAGACGCTATTTGTGAAATTTTTTCACAGCTGTCTTCGAAAAACGTTTGTTTTTTCAAGGTCAGGAACTTGAAGCAGTTTCCTCATTGTTTCAGTGTTTTTTTTTGTCGGAGAGAGTCGGCAATTCAATTTCACGCCACATTGAGGATGAAGTTGAAGACCGCTACGAGAGTAACTGAACAAATTTGAAAAAAAAAAACTGCGAGTCACGTGCCAATTCCAACTCTCAGATTTCTCTTTGTTTTTTCCTAATGTAAAAAAAATGAAAAACTTTGCGCCAATAGCTTTTTTGAAATTCAAATTTTATTCGTCAGGTTTACTCTGAAAAAGTTTGCAGTTTTCTTTTTCGTAGGACGTCAATCTTGAACGTTCTCTTTGGACTTTCCTGGTTCTCTAAAGGAATTACTTTGGTTAACTGCAACATGTGACCTTGAAGACGCGAGTTATTTTAAGCAACAAGACTGCTTTTCTTAAAAAACGAATGGCTCAAGAAATTCAATCAAGCTAATTTACGGTTTGAAACACCCTCCGAATTCCTTATAATCCTTTTCCCTTTTGTCATTTTTGTTCAATGTTTTTCGTCTCCCTTTGAAAATTTATTTTTTAGTTCGGGAAACTGTTTAAAAGTGAATTCAGATTGAGTGATGTCATTCAAGTCTTAGTAACGCACTAAGGTTTTCTCCGCAACGCTCAAAGTTAATCAAATTTTTGCAATTACGCCGTTAGACATGACTCAAGTTAGACTTAATAATACTGCAAAACCGAATTAGGTTTTCGGCATTGGCGGCGTTTCCCAAAAGTCAAGAACTTTGACCACTTAACCTAGAAAAGGAATTTTTCAGATAGTCGTAAATTTCGCAGCATATAGTTGAAGAACCTTTCTTAGCACATGTTCCTCTTGATGTGTCAAAAAATTAATGCGTGAAAAATAATTGAGAATATTTTCAAATACGAGTAAATGTCTGAGCACTTTGAACTCATTCACCTATTGCGCCGAAGATTTTCTCAGTTTTTTTTCTTCTTAGAATTTGCAGAAATTCTGATGAGATTTTACAAAGAAAAAAAATTTGAAAAGGAAGACCGCATAATCTTTTCGCATTTGAACATTTTTTCTTCTTGCTGTGTAAAGTAATACTAGAAAAATCTGTAAAAACAGTGAGAATCAACTGTTTTCGGATGGTATTTCCTGTCAAAGCGGGAACCTGAAAAAAATGACGAGTTCTAGATATATTTTCCTGTTCAAACATTCATTCAGGTTTTTCTATAACCGTTCTCCGTTCTGACAGTTTCAATATTTTACCGTTGTTTGGAGCACTCAAAAAGACAGAGGAAAAATGCCTATTTTTTATTTTGGATTTCGACATTTTCAACAATGCCATGAACACGGCTCTTTTTGCCTTGACTTTGCCATCTCATCCTTTTTACTGCTAGAAACCTGCCTACTTGTGGGACTCCTATCAATCCTTCGCTAATGCGCGGTTTCCGGGAAGTGGAGTCGACGGTGGAGCACAACTGGCCTCATTCCTTGAGCTCCGTTCGGCCGCCCTGGGCGCCAATTAACCGGCGCGTGATGTCTTGGCGCGTCCATCATAATTGTCGAGTTACAATTATAAGAGTCTTGCGTCTGAGCTTGAGCCGGCTCCTTGTTTGCCGGCCTCCGCAATTTGCAGCCGCTTTTTGAGTTTCTCCGAATCCCGCTTTTTTCTTTCGATTCAAATACAGAATGGTAGAATTTCGACCTTTCCTGGCGATAACATCTTTTTTTTTAGCGTAGATGCTGATTCCTTAACATGTTTCCGAGGTTTCCCCATTTTCAATGCCATTATAAAGTAGATTTCTTGTATTAACCAGAAAAGGCATCCTCTTCAATTTTCAGAGAAAACGAACGCGAAATTTTAAACCACTCAATCTCCTATCGGCATTCCAATGTTTTTCCGTCTCGAGTTTTTGTTCTAATTGTAGATTCCAAAGACGCTATGAGTTTTTCGTATTCATCGCTGACAATGCTTCTTTCTCTTGGTTTTTAAGTCATTTGCCCAGAAAATATTTTGGGAAAACCAAATTGTATGGGTTTTTATTTGCACCAAACAATTTTTATAAAGGTTATAGCCCACACTTGTTTGCTGTCTCAGGCGTTTATGAGTTCATTTTATTCAGAGATCTTAGAAAATGTTAGTTGATGCTAGAGTTTTTAACTTGAGCTTACGCTCCAATACGTTTCTGCAAAAAATTGCCAAGAAAAAATGGAAGAAAATTGTTTTTCGAATCACCGGTTTTCATTTTTCTTATTTAAGAAAAAATTTAGTGGAAACGTGCTTCACAATTCCTCCTATTTTTCGTTTGATCTCGACAAAATAATAGTTTCAATAGCGTTTCACTTGTTCATCGTTCTATTCTGCTTGAATATTCTCAACGGGCTCTTTCAGAATGGACAACGGCTCATGTCTGAACCTCAACTCAGAGCTCTGGGAGTTCCGCGGCGATTATTCTTCTCAGGTTTGCCTTGTTTTCCGCTTTACTACCGCTAATTGCAAAATATCAGCAAATAATGGGATGAATAATTCAGTGGCCGGCGATGGGCGTCTTTTCCGTGTTGTACGCGGTCATAATAGCCTCCGGGATCATCGGCAACGTCTGCGTAGTGCTGGCCATCACCAGAAACAAGTAATGACGTCTAATCTCTTTACGAATCCAATAAGAAACGTGGGAAACGTGGCAAAATACTCGGATCTCGTCACTCGAGGGAGGAATCAAAATAATTACGGATTAGTCGACTCATTCGCACTTTTTTTGGAAACTTGAAGTTCTTCCGCTCTTTGAAGAAAGATGTGAATCAACTTCTTGAAGAAGAGAAGCTTAAGAAAAAAAATTCTTTAATTAAAGGTTTTTCAAAGGGTTAATCCCAGAAATGCACTTCCTAATGCACCCGTCGGAATTCATTTATGCTATTTCCAAACTTGCTTCCCAAGCTAAATAAGGAAGAGCGAGAAAAAAATGACATCAGATTCGTCGATTCAAAGTTTCCATCTGAGCTCTGCAAGTTACGAAAAATCTTTGGCAAAAAAATTCTAGCAATAAAACCTAATTTTCTATTAATTATACAGCAAATTTGTTAGAATGATAAAAAGTATAATAATGATTCAAGCGAACTGTTCATTCAAGGAGAAGTTTTTCAGATACAACTCAACTAGCCATGCTTTCTATGAGGGACATTTTTCGAATCGTATCAAAAAGCCAAAGCCAGGCGGTTTTAATATTAAGTGACTGAGAATTTTTTTCATTTTGACGCTAAAAAAAACCAACTTTGGAACAAAAAAATGTTTGCAATGTAATCGCCTCGAATATTTCAGAGCTCTTCAAACAGTCCCGAACATGTTCATTTTATCTCTGTCATGTTCGGACATCGTCGTCTGCTGTACATCAGCCACAATCACGCCGATCACTGCATTTCGAAAAGAATGGATGTTCGGCGCCGTCTTGTGCAGAATTGCTCCATTCATTGCGGTTTGTGAATGATTAACAGAAACAAAATGTTAATGGAAACTTATAGATTCCATAAAACCATAAAGTTTGAATCTACAGGGGCAATTTTTACTTGAAGAAAGTTGATTCATTGCAATTTAACTTTCTGCAAGACAACTTCAAATTACTGGTCTTTCAGAGGAACTTCTCGCGTTTTTCAAAATTTTGAGTCTGTACCAATAATTTATCTTAGTTTCGACAGATTTTGCTGATAAAAACAGAGCAAAACTCGATTTCACTTCCAAGAAAACGAACGAGCTTTTCTGCTGAATAATATTCAGAATCCACGATTTTTGCAGGGTATTAGTTTATGCTTCTCAACCTTCACATTAACTGCAATATCAATCGACCGGTATCTGTTGATCAGGTTTCCCATGCGGAAGCAAATCAACCATTATCAAGCCTTCGGAGTTATTTTAGTGAGTTTTGAAGATGTTTAAAATTTCGAAAAAAGCAAACTTTCAGTTAATTTGCACAATGGCAGCTTGCATATCGTCGCCCATCATGTTCAAACAACAATTAGGGCCTTTTGAGAATTTCTGCGGTTTATATTGTACAGGTTCGAAATATTCATTATCATTCTTCCTGATGTTTTGGAAAAAAAAACTTTTCAAAATCGACGAGAAAAAGAGTGCAGCTTTCTCTGAAGGTCACTTCACTGAAACTTCCTTTCTCTCTCACGTAGTCGGAGTTAATCTAATCTTCAAAGATTTTTCTTCAAAAACCGCTTCCTATAGACTTAAAAATCGCATCAATGCGATGAGAGGAAGTTATGCAGCTCATTTCCGCTACCACAGGAAACCGTCTTAAAAAGGAAATTGCGTTAACGTTCAAATCCAGGAAGATAAATTTTTATTCAGGAAGAAGAAAAATGTTTCCGATACATCATCGTGTTTATTTTTTTTGCAGAGGATTGGAAGGGCAACGAGAGCCAACGGAAAATTTACGGGGCCATTTTGACTTTCTTACAGTTGGTGATTCCTCTCACTATCATCATTATCTCTTACACCGCCATATCCTTGAGGATTGGTCAAGTAAGTGATCGCTTTTCACGAGTCTCAAAAGTTTCCACGAAAAAAGCTTCTTCGAGTCCTTTTTGAATCAGTTTGATCTTTGGAAAGTTTTCCGATTTTTTTTGACCCACTTAATAATTTCATTTTCCAAAATACGATCTCAAACAAGTATGAATTTCAAATTTTCCATTGATGAGTGAAAATTTATATTTGGATGGATTTTTCTATAAATCGACAATATATTCAACATTTGTAGTTCAGCCTTCATTTGGCTGTGAGCACTAGGTCAGATTTCCCCCAGTTAGAACATATATATATATATATATATTTTTCCAGTTTAATCTCATCAGTTAAACGGTAGTCATGGCATGAAATTCTGCACGTCGCGAATTCAAATTCTTCCTGCGACATCTCCGCTTTCAGAATTCCAATCCTGTTCTACGAGATTTCAAGGGATAAATAAAAAAGAACTATTTATTTGCGCTCCACTGAGAAGTCTTTAATAACAAATCCAATTAATCTCAACCTATGTAAAGAACTAGGAAGCGTGAGCAAGTAAACAAGATGCCATGAAAAAGTAGAGAGAGACCAAATTTCAAATATAATAAACAAGACGGAGATTTATAGAGCATGATCCTGAAAGACGCGAAAAGACACAAGGCCGAGCACTGGGAAGTGGAACTGAGTGAACAACAGCGCGCCGCCGTACGAAGACGTCAACGAACCAACCGGATGCTCATCGGAATGGTCGTCGCCTTCGCCTTGAGGTTTGCTTCGGGTCTAGTTGTCTTTCAAAATATTATTCACAACCAAAAAAGTAGAAGAGAGACGCTAGAAGATTCAAACTTTGGGAAATTCAAATGGAATTTCCAAAACCAAGTCATGAATAAATCAGTTTGTGAAGAATGACGAGAAAAGCTGTATGAACATGAAAAAAAAAACTAGAATTAAGGAAACAAATGATAATAATTCAACAAAAAAAAGCCAATTTGAAGGTTTTCATGAAAAAGCGAAAAATATTTTGCTGAATCCTTCGAAATCAAAAAAAAAAAGTACTCTGAGAGATTTATACCAAAAGTAAATGTTACAAGAATAAAATTATGATAAAATTTTCAGCTGGATCTGGTCGGTGACGTTCAATATTCTTCGAGATTATGACCATCTTCCGCAAATGATCAAGAACCAAGAGTACCTTTTCGGTATTGCCACTCACTGCATCGCCATGACATCAACGGTAGAATTTTAGAAAAACTTTTTTCCGACTCAAAAAACTAAATTGTTGAGAATTTGCAAGGAAAAATTGAGCAAAAGCCCGAATTCAGGTGTGGAACCCGTTGCTGTACGCAATGCTGAATCTGCAGCTGCGAGCGGCCTTCATAGATCTTCTGCCAAAATGGCTCCGGGTCAAGTACAACCTCGGCTCTGACACCAACCTACCGCTTCTCCAGAACCATACGACGATGAATGTGACGGCGTCGATGAAGTACGGGGCCAATTCGAATCAGGTACACCTTGGATCAATGCACGGCCAGCTACCTTTTGCACTTTTTCGAAATCTTCTCTTCGAGTTCTTTTCTTTGCACAAAGAATGATCTTCTCCTACTTTTCGTGCTGTACATCTCAAAACTTTCCCGTGGAGCATGCTCCTTTAGAGTTCATAAATTCTGATTTCAGATATTTCGCTGTATCTTTGGCTTGTTTTAATGAGTAAAAAATGAACAAAAGCAAACGGAATAAAAATAAAGAAATTATTCAACAACGCAAACTTCATTTTCTTCTCTCATAGAAAAATTCGATAAAGAACATATTTTTATTTTGGAACTTCGCTAGTCTAGTTTTCACAATCGCTTGTATAAACTCCATCAAACTAACTGAAATCCACACATTTAAATCTCCAAATTTTGTTGAAAATGTTTTTTTAGAATTCGGAAAGAAAAAAATATTTAAAGTTAGATTTGACTTTTTAGATATTTCGGCAAGTGATTTTCATAAAAAGCTGTATTAACTATAAAGTGAAGTGGACGTTGGTGACAAGTTTCTGTATTAGCACGTGCTGTTCATTAATTAACGCAGAAAGCCACTTTTTTGAATCTTGGCATCCAAATTTGAAAGATTATGAGTTACGAGAAAAACTCTTTTTTTTTAGCGAAATTTGAACAAATTTCACCTAAATAATATATCGAACTTAGGCTCAAACCATGATTTCTAGGAGTAAAGTTTTCTTTCCTACTAGAATCCTTAATTCTATCAAATTGTCGAATTTGGAAACCAATCGACTTTTAATTGCTCTACAAGCGAACTGAACTTTGTACAGAGTAAAAAGAACTTTAAGAGTAAATCAAAAAAATTAAAAAAAGGGTTAGCTATCAAAAAGTGCATGTTCCAGGGTGGTACTTCTCTTTCCGTCCTGTCTTCGTGAAGGAACTTCTCTTTGGTCGAAGTGAGAAAAAATGACATAGAATTCAAACTTTTTTTTTAAATTTCGAATTTTGAGAAAAATGATCGTTTTCACTTTGGTCCACTCAAAGACTATGTTTGTACAGCAGTGATTGTGAGGTTTGTCAATCTATAAAGAAAATTGTGAAACTTTCTTCTATCACTCACAGTGCTGAATATCTTAACGCCTAATAAAATTTTGTTTTTAATGAGCACTTGGTTGAACGAAAACGAGTCTAATAGGGCTAAGAACTCTGTAAGTGTTATAGTTTTCTCCGGTAAACACATTTTATGAGGATGGCATGTTTTAAAATCCTTTAGGAAATCCAAACCTCTAGCTATTTGTCTGTTTTCTTCATTGGTAAACTCAATAAGCAACAAATAACACTCAGTTAAAGTTTTCAAGTTGTTTTTTTATAAAGATTAGCATTAGAAAAGTGTCACAGCGATAATGAAGTTCAAGAGTGAAGAGTTGAATTATACAAAGACCTCACCCCAACCAATGAAATCTCACGAATTCAGGCGGTCGGAACTGCATGCGTCGTGTCAAGCGATGGGCGATCAGTCCTTACAACAAGTATGAAGAAGGCCAAGCCGGAGCCTCGCAAAATCTCCATGATACGGGTGCTGGTGCAGAAGAAGACGCGCTGCGACGAGGAAGAGCTTCTGATGAAGGACCAGTCGGATTCTCCTCCTGCTGAGCTGGCGCTTCTGACCGCCGCCAGAGACGCCCCCGACTCTCCCGCCGGCGTCCTCCGACGCAACAGTACCATGTGCCATGCCATCGTCCGTTCGGATATTCCTCGCACTTCTTCTTTCTAGCTTTCTTTTTTATGTTGAAAAAGCGTTGATTCAAAACATTTGTTCAAAAAGTTCTTCTGTTTAAATTCATCAGAATTCGACCTTTCTTGCAGGAAAAAAGGAAAATATATGAAATTATCAGGCTTTTTCGTATACTTTTTCCGTCTTTTCTCAACAAGAATAAAACCGAACAGACTAGCTGTATTTCTTCAGCCCTTTCTGGATTTTACTTGAGAATCGATCAAGAGATAACAAGAATATGCAAAAATAAAATAGGTCAACAAAGTCTTCTTCTATGAAAAAAAGTTCAGACAATCTCTAGAGCAAGATTTTTTTGAATCGACGTTTTTCAATGTCACTTGCCTTCAATCTTGCTGATTATTAGCTGCTGTATGTCTGTAATATTTATTAAAATGTTTTTTCAGTACGTCAAAAGGACAGAAGTATGGCTTCGTGGATTTCAGAAAAAAAAATGCTGCTCGTATATATAATGCGTAAAATAACGGATAAAACTCATTTTCAATTGAGAAACGTGATAAATCTTGAAATGACGCTATTGGCTTATTTGTATGAAAAACGCTTTCTTTTTCGTGTCGTGGGTGTTGATAAACTTATCCAAACTGAGAGAACATATGTTTCCGCTATCAAGATGTATGTGTATAAATGAGATTTTCGTATCAAAAATAAAGTTTCAGGGTTTAGTATGTTTCTTGTTGCAGCGAAAAATCGGAAACTTCCTCCGGATCAGAGTGAAAACTGACTATTCTGGACGATCTTTTTTTTAGTAATAAAATAAGATTTTGGGCTTTAAAACTCAAAAAAATTCCATGTGTTTCCAGACAAATTCTTTCAAGATTTGAACTTTTCATCAAATTCTTTCAGAAATGATTGCCCTAATAGAAATTACTCGAGAAAAAACACAACTATGTAAACTGGAAAAGCTCCTAAAATTTCTTTGGCGCAACTGAAAGGTATTTGACAAAGAATTTAATGTTCTTGTGTGTCGTCAGCCACAAGCTCGAAAAAGTTTATTTTATCAAGAAATTTTGAAAATGACTATGTTTTTAGTTCGAAATATAGCCACACAATTTGATCATTTTGAAAGATAGCAATTATAGGAGAAGAAAAACAACAAAGAAGATGTTCAGACCAATCATTCTCTGCACTCTCCTATCAAGTTTCATTTTTTGTATGATTTTCCAATAAACTTTTGATCAAGTAATATTCAAAAAAACCTATTACACGAATTAAACACGGAAAACGAAGAAAAACGGAAGTAAAGTCTTCGAATTTCAGTATTCGAAACTTTCTGAAAGGCCATATCTTCTCAATTTTTTTTTGGTCTTTTGGAAAACTCATTTCATTATCTTCCATCTAATTACATCATATCAAAGCCAGATATCTTTTTTTTCAATTTTCCTCATTTGGAAAGTCATAAATTTTCTGAGCAATTTTCTTAACTTTTCATTTTGTTTTTTGAAACCTTTCTTATTGAACTACTTTAGAGTGTTCCGAAAGTCTTCACGAAAATAAAAATACAATTCATTTTTCGATATCTTGAAGTCTAATTATAACTTGGCGACTTCATCAAGTCGATCAAAGTCCACGCGCCAAAGTGCATTCGCCGTTTCTCACGTGTTTCTGAAAGCTTCATTTTTTTATATTTGGATGGAAAAAAACGCGGCGGCTTGTCATAATTGTCCGTCTTGTAAACATGTCTTTGCCATAGATCTGCTCACATTGTCGGAATCGTCAGAATCCGTGGGAATAGAAATTGAACTTTTTATAGCCGGTAAGCTTTCATTAACGCCATTCTCTGGTATTGTATGATCTTTTATTTAAAGATTTCCTGAAATCACTTCTAGATAAAAGGCAGAAAAGATTTAATCATGAAACCGCAAAAAAGGCCACATAAGCTTAAAAAAGAGCTTTTATGGAATTTATATTACTCAGGAATTTTCTTGCGAATCGAGTTCAATTCCGTATTTTGTAGAACCTAACAGATATAATTGTCTGAGCAAGTTATATTCTGCCCAATCCCATGAGCACCGAGAAAATTCTTGTCTGACATTTCCAGGAAAGTCCCAAAAATCGAAAAGATAATTTTCTATTAAAAAAAGCCCTTTTGAAATTTTCATTTCTTGCTTTTTTTAACAAAAAATTTGGAAAAAATTCAATTAAAAAAAGTTCAACAAGATTATAAGCAGGCTATTTAAGAAAATTTAAGTAAATGTTCCTATTTTTTCAATATCTTCCAAGTAATCCCCAAAATTTTCATACACCTTTTTGAGTTCTGAGAACGCTTGAGAATGCTCCAAAGTGTTCCCTAAGAAAAAGTTATGAATAGAAACGGCACTTGGCTTTGCTTGAGAAGCCGTGAAAGTGCCCAATTATAGCGCTATTCACACAAATTCCAGAGGTGAAGATTTTGATGAAAACAGCTTTTATGCGAAAAAATTCAGAGCACGCACATCTTGAAAAAAGCAGAGTTTTTTTTTTTTTGGTAAACTTTCGATTTCTTTTTTTGGCTCTCCCGTTGGGGTCATTAAAATGAATTTAATGGCTTTTCCTTTTATTGATTCCACAAAACTGTTTTTTCAAACGTCGGTTGTGTTTTTTTGAGCTTTGAAAACAGAAATGTTTTCCTTTGGGATTTTTTCACCTATCTTCAAAGGTTATAAAAAAATGCAAAGAACTTTTTGCCAAAAAGTTTTTATGCCGCAATTTTTCTTTTTCATTCAGTAATTTTAAAAAAATATTTCTGAAAGCCGTACATTTTTTTATGATGAACTTTTTCGGATAAATTTCGGAAAAAAATCCTTTCTATAAATTTGAAAATTTATTCATTAATGTTATGAAATTCAGTCTCAGCTTCTTCTTATTTAATTACGTGAGGCAGTCACAATTTTTCGTTGGAAAGGTTCTTCATATTAAATACGAAACTAATTGCAATTACTGTTACTACTCAAAACCACTCTGAGGAAAATCTTTTTTGATTATCAAACTAATAAAAGATCACTGATCAGATACATTTTCTGAAGCTTGTAAATTTGCCATGCAACTAATTATCGTTCTCAAGAGAATTTAATGAATTCAGCTCCCGTGAAACCGGGTTTATTTTTCAATAAACTTTTAGATCAATCTACGTAAACATGGATTCTTTTACGAAATAAGGTAGGGAAATTGTCTTACCTACATTTTTTTGCAATTAAAATCAAATTATCAATCATTCAATTCAATTTCCTGCAGATCATCATTTAAAATATTTTTCTGGATTCTGAAATTTGCGCGTTCTCTGACATATCTCTGTTTGGGTACGCCGTTCTGCGCTCTTCGCCATAATTTGGCCTTTTGATAGGACAGTTTGTGTCGACATGACGCATTGATAAGGTATCCTGATAAAGCTAAGAGTGTCAGTCTCTTGTGATTTTAGATAAAGAAAAAACGAAGTTCGACGACAACGCCTTGTATTCCTAGAGTTGACAGAAAGAAGTTTTCGGAAGTGAAACTTTTTAAAAAATTTTGTGGCGAGGTCAAAAAAAAAGCTTTACGTTTTAATCCGATTTTATTTTTTGTATCGCTCCGATTTCAGGAAAGAAGCCTCTTATTGAGTGGCCCACTTCTATTTCCTCGAAATGTTTGTGGATTTCTTGGAATTTCGTTTTATTTCAATACGAAAATCATCAGAAAAAGACGGCCGCTTCACAACAATTCATTATTTTCCTATCACATCCCATATTTTTCTCCTATCCAATAATTTCATCTACGTGGAATATGACGTTCTAAGACCTTTTAGTTTCCCAAGAATTAATATGCGGAAAAAAATTGTTTTGTGAGAAATCTCTTCAATTTTAGAAGTTTGTGGCATTTTCTCTGATGGTCTTTCTGTTTTTCTGATTCGCAGTACGGAATCTGTCCCTCTTCTTCAAAAAAAAGTTTGCAAAACAATTTACTGAAAAAGAATTTTTTTCTGAAAAAGGAGAATAAGATTATCAAAAAAGTAGAATTTCAGTTATTGACTAAATTTAAAGCCTTTTTCCCCTTTCAAAAAAACTGAAAAAAAGAATAACTGCTGTCTCATTGTAAAGGCAACCGTTTAAGTTTATGAAACTAAACATTTTTTTATTATTTTATTATTTTTTTACTTTGGTCGTTCATATGGAGAAAAATTAGGAACTTTGATTTCCTAGTCAAATTTGAACGACTCTCTTTGTTCGTGTCTTTGCAATCCAGAGAGAAAGATGAATCTTTCAACTTGGCGCCCTCTTTCCGTGTAACCAGCACCGATTTCTCAAGATAAAACTACACACATTTTTTTCCTCTGCACTCTTTTTAATCTTTTATTTTTCAAATCAATGAGCAGGTTATCTTCGCCGCTGAAGCAAGATTTTATCAATAGTTGGCTTTCACTGGCCCCTTGGTATATTCTATTTGAGTAAGTTCTTTCCAATATTTCCGAAAACCAGTTTGTTTTGGAAGTGTTTAAAAAAAAAATTCGATGCATCTAAAGTTTTGTTTTTAAAAATGTTTAGTATTAAATTTAATATTTTTGAATATTTTTTTATGATTTTTAAATGATATACTGTTTGCCTAAGATCAAAAGATCGCGTTAAAACAACCTGCCGTTTTCAATCGTTATTAAAATTCATGAAAATAGAAGTTTGTTGAGCGCTAGACATTTAAATCGAAAAAAATTCAGATTTTTTTCTAAGTACACACAATTGAGACAGAAGTTCTTGAGTCAAAGATCATTCAGCCGAAATGCATTTTCACAAAGATCAGGGAAAAATAGAGTGTTTGGTAAAAAAATTTCAAACAAGAGGTGCTTTTCAAAGTAAAGTTATACGCTCCTCTCGATATTTTCCCCTCAAGAAATTTTCATTTTCTCATTTTTTGATCTTTCGAGAGCATACGCAGAGCCTATTTTTACCCTTGTTCTCTCCGAAATTGGTCTTTCTAGCTTTTCCCCACGTCTTCAAGTCAATTCTCTTGCTCACTTTCTAAGAATAAAATTTCGATTAGAAGCGAAAAACTTTTTTTGCGACATAACGGCTTTTTACTTGTTATTTTCAGATTTTGTCATTTTCGTTTCACTTTGGCGAAAGACAGCGCGTGATGTTCGCATAAAAACCGTTAAAAGCAGGGAAAACATCAACGCGTTATTCCATCTCTGATGGAAACAAAAACGAAGGTTAATTGCCAGCGATCACTAAACCATCCAAGTGTCTGGTTTTGTTTATTTAATTTCCTGGACCATTTTTTCGCCGTCTGCGTTTTTTTCGGAACGTTTATTTTCTTGAAAAAATGCATGATTCTGCCAGTTAGTGTTGCGGAATTTCAATGAGAAAAAGACGTGTCATAGGAAAATAAGGCCATCCAGATAGTCAAGGTCTACCGATTCATCTTTTCATCGTCTTCCTGATATGTGAGTTCAAATCTTTGAAAATCTAAAAAAAAAGTAGAACCGGAATTTTAATGAAGAAACTAAAGTTTACATATAAATGGATAAGCTTCAAAGTTTCCATCTCTTTTTTGCAATTTTGAGCACCGGTTAGGAACGGAAATCCCTTGAATTCTTGTTGTTCGGAGATCATATGGGAAGACGGAATAAATTCTTTCATTGCTTTTCCAACAGCTCGTCTCTTCAGTTTTTTCTTCGATTTCGTATTTTTTCGTCAGTATGACGTCTTCTTCAATTTTGAGATTCACGTCAGCAAAACAGCTCGAAAAACTATCAAGTGATTTTATTCTTTTGTATGACGTTTTCACAAAAATATTTTCCAAAAAAAATCAAATTAAACACGACATGTTTGAGTTTCATTAGTCATGTGAAAATAAATACGATTGAGAATTATGAGTCAACCGCTGTCAAAAAAACTTCAACAGCTCAATATATTTCAAGCGTGAGGAACAGATGAACTCTGAGTGGAGTTTTAGATCTTCTCTTTACACTCGGATCGATGTGCGTCTAGCAGCAACGAAACACGACCCACTCTGGTGTTTGTAGTTTGGTCACTTACCGCTTTATTTCCCTATTTGGAATCGGGCCAACAAAAACGTAAAAATACAGAGAGGTCCGTATCAACATAAACATAGAATAAGAATGTTTGATGATTCAAACGCGAATGACTTTTTCTCTTTTTCAAGTGTTCTCCAAGTTCGTTCATACATATAGTCTGTGTTCATCAACACAAAAAAATCGTATTATCACCAAAAAAGCTCATATTTTTTGGACTATAACTTTTTTTGAGTGATACATTAAGTGGACATCTATCATAAAAGACAAGAGCCACAAGAAAAGAGCCACTCGAATAACTACATTCTAGTTGTCTTTCGTTTCTCCGTTTAAACAGAGTACTTGGTCCCCTACAAGCTACACACACAAACTTGTCCGTTCTTTCGGCATTATTTCTCTTTTTCGTGGTTTCCTGAACTCTCAGCTGGGTTCCTAGTATCCAACGCTCCGCGAGAGACCAGAAATTTGTTTCTAGTTGAATAAGTCCTGCGAAGAAAGAAGCTTCATCAGAATCGCTGGATGATGCAAAACATGACCATGAAAAAATAATATTCTATGAATTCAAAATTGAAAAAGACCCTCCGCATGGAATAGAAAAAAAGCCGAGAGACACATTAATTTTTCATGAGCTAGAAAAAATGTTGACATCACGGCTTCTTAGTTTATTCTTCAGTCCGCAGAATTTTTAATGAAGATTAACTGATAATGCATGGCCTTATCAGATTGTTCTTCGAGAGATTATTGGGAAGTTTTTATTCACATTTCATGCTTTCTTGCATTGTTGGTGGATGGATAGCTATGAAAAATGGACAACTTTGAAACGGAAAAACTGGAAAGTTTTGGACTATGAACGAGTGCATTCAATCTTTGAACTGTTTCTTTTTGTAAATTCAAAATATTGAATGAAATACAAAAAAGCTACTAAGACTTATTGTTAGAAACAAACTGGATTTTATAAAATGCATCCCTATGAAATTTTTTTTTTCAAATGAGCAAATAAGAAAGAAAAATACAAATAGTTTCAAAAGACGAGATTTTCATATTTCATGTATTTTTTTTTAGTTGAAATTCTTTCTTATTCTGTCCTTCGTAAGTTTTTTTATATCAATTTTCAGATACCCGCATAGTCTTTATAACTATTTTTTTAAAGCGTAATGGGTTTCTTCTAATAATTTTTTTCTGCAGAAATTTGAGAGCTGAGGCTTCTTTGTAGACAACATGTTAATGAGAGAACGTAATTCCTCAGAACTACGAGAGCTATGTATAACTTCTTCAGAACAAAGTTATAATGATTCTTAAAACCGTCCAGCACTTGATTGGGGTGATCATAAAAAAGTCCGTCCTTTTGCGAAAAATGTTTCTCTAAGTTTTTACTTCTCTGAAAAGTACTTTCGTCATGATTTGCAACGGGTAAATTTCGACCTTCGTTAAATAATACTTTTGCGAATACCGGACTACGCTATCTGGCAAAATTTTGATCACGTATCAAGAAACCGAAGCGTCTGTATGTTCCCAGAAAACTGTACTTGTTCCAGGTCGTATATTGGTGCCACTTGATCCTGAAAATCTCCCAAAGTTCAGCGTTGAAACGCAATGACGCCATTTTTTCCCTTCGGCGTAAATTTAGAGGTTGGAGCAAGCTTTCGCAACTGTTCAGAGCGGCTGTCTTTTCGTGAAAATTCTTATTTTGCCCCGGAAAAATTTCTGATCATGATTTGCAATCGGTGGCACTTGACCGTGGAGGTCGTCAACGAGCAGAAAAACAAGATTCCGAGATTTTTGTCGCATGTGTTCAAGGGGGCGCGTGCGTCCGTGAAGTGTGTTTGGTGCGTGGCCGTGGGCGAAGGAATCGATGAAAGTTTGTTCGTTGAGCGCGGCGCCGAGGAAGGCGGAGGGTCCAGACGGCCCGAGGGCACCACGTAGTCGCCGTGCAGGACGATCGTCTCCGACGCTCTCTCCTTCGAGCTTCACAGCGTTTTCCGGTCTACCGCCGGTCCCTCTAGTAACGTTCGCCTTTTGCGAGCAGCTTATCAGTTGGTGGAGCCTCAGGCGCCGCGAGTTGTCGCCCCGACCTTCTTGCACTCTCTTCTCACTGATTTTTTCTTTCTACAACCCAAAAATACACGCTCCTCGCCGACTGCAACTTTTTGGTGACCTCTTCTGATTGCGGCGAAACCATAAAAACATTAATCACAACTCGTCTACTTCCCCTTTGAAAGTGTTTTTCTGATCGCTGAGATGTTACTGCATCGCATTTCTGCTATATCAGAGAACAACGGAACCGCAGAGTCTATTTTGCACGCATTGCTCGCAACTTTGGAAGACGGTCAGTCTCTGATAATTTTTTTTCCATAGAGCGAAAAACTCATAGCAACAATCAGAAATGGAGATTTTCACTCTGATAATTGATTCTATCATAGTCCAAAACGTTGGAAACTCTTGCAGTTTTGAGTCCGGAATTTTTTGTAGCAAACTTGCATCCAAAAATCTTATTCAACAGTTTTATGTTTGCCTCTCGGCTTTTTGGTCAGATTTTGATCCTAGAAAGACCAAACTAAATATTTCTTTTGTCTGCCGTCCTGGTGAGAAAGATATTATAATCTTTTGGAGTTTTTTTTCCTATCCAAGCCATTTAGCTTGATCAATCAGACAGCTTGGAGACTGATTCAAAAAAAGTATCTCAGTAAAATTTTTCTTTGCTCCCGGTTTGATTCATGAATGATTCGAAAGAGAAAATATTTTTCATTTTTGTGACTCTCCTTTTTCCCACACAAAATTCAATTTGCTAAAGAAATTCAGAATGAAACACATTATTCATGCAATTCAATCGTTTTATCAACTGTTTGTCATAAACACGAAACAATTTTAAATGGCAAAAACAGCTTTGCAAGGTTTTTTGATGGTATGTTTGCAAAAAAAAGCTCGTTCGAAGTCTGTTTTCTAACTTCATTCTTCTTGCCATCGGGCATCTAGACATCTTCTGTTTTTTTTTCACAATCTCGAAACCTGTTTGACCTGATTTTAGTTACGGTCGAAAAAAAACATAAAGTTGTTTGATCGTTGCGACTTTGGAATTTTTCGAGAAAAACGATTGCTTATAAAGTTTTTCCGATCTGAAACTTTTCACGGTTACCTATGAATACTCCCTATCTGATGCGATCTTCTTCAAAAAGTCACAGTGTCTTGTCAATTGAGAACAGTACATTTTTCGAAAGTTGGATAACTCGTACCTAGAGAAGTTAAACTATGAAAAACGAAACTTGCACTTTTTTTTTACGGCAAAGCCCTTCTTGGAAAATCAAGAAGATCACGTTTTCAACCTGATTTTTGGTTTCTTAGAGTTTCCTGTTTGGGGTCACCTACACATATATGATTCAAAATTGCAACGCTTCACGCTGCGAAGTGGATAGTGACACTTGGAGAAAAATCAAAAAAATAAGATAAAAACAATTTCGAAAGATAAGGCTCCAGATATGAATACCAGCTGCCTATCAAAAAGTTTGCCGAATTGAAAAATTAATGCGTCTTTTCTAACATTCAATACTTAAAAAAATGATGATGTAGGAATTAATATAAAATTCGGAAAGGTATATAAAAAAAGAAAAATTATCCTTTAAGGGTGAGGATAGGAGTGGAAAGTTTTAAAAAGTATTACTTTTGACACAAAAGCTTGGCAACTCAAGAATAGTTAGGTCACAAGTTTTCCATGAGCAGTTCAACACAAAATAATTTGCTTAACTAAAATCTGGAGCTCTTTGTGCTTTGACAAAAAAATTTCTTATTGGAGTTTTTCATGAACTTCCTAATGAGCTCTGTCAGTAGATGAAAATTTTTTGAATATGTAATCTGCCCCTATTTTTAGTTTCATTTCCAACTTCATCTCACCACCTCTTCATTAATTTTGGAAAATTTTCGAGCTACTTCTTACACTGATAGTAATTTCGCCATTGCGAATACTTGAAAAATGACCAGAACACTTTTTGAGATATCAGAATAACTTTATGACAATCTCAAGCTGCACAACAATCATGTTTTAAATAGACAGCTCGAAGCTTGATAAAAGCTCATTTCAGCGGTTTTTGATGATTTTATTTGACTTCATAGCTTCTCTTTAATTTTTCAAGTTCAAACTTCCGGGCTATTCATCGAGCAAAATAAGTAGTATATTGGCCATTTTCCAGAAATTTCCTAACCGTAATGTGAAATTACTTTCGTTGTCAGGAACTTTTAAATTTAACACTGAAATCACTTCTCTCGTTTAACTACCAGCCGGGCTTGTCTTGATAATAATAAAAAATTCCTCGTTTTCTGAAGTTCACAGAATACCAACTTATGCAAAATTTTCCGTCTTTCAGCTCGTAGAAAAAGTTTTGCAAAACATTATCAGCCGTAGGAGTCATTAATTGATACCAAGAGTTTTTTTGTGCAAATAAGAAACGTTTCCATGATTTCCACTACCGTAGATTTGTTTTTCCAATTAATCAGACACTTGCGGTCAACTTGTCAGTAGGACTTTTAAACAGGATAATTGAAACATAATTGAAAAACTGCTTGCGTCAGAAGTGTAACATCGGTTTAGTCATCGTAAAGCACTTTTGAAACCGAAGAAAGCAGCGATGAGAAATTATCAGCAAATTAGTTAAAAGAAAAATAATTACCGGTTCAAACTCTGGTTGCTTTGATAATGCAATAACTTTCTTTTGTGAGGTTCAGACGAAAACTTTGATAAAAAATGTCACCAAATTAGGGCGAAATGTACCTTATTTTGAATGTTATGAATTATTTTATGTACGCTCATCCTTTTCGTCAGACAAACTAAAGATATAAACGAAAGAAAAAGCAAAGAGCGATTACATCAGTTTTGGTCAGTTCAACAATTTTGAGATCGGAAAAAAAACGAGTAATTAGTATTTCATACGAAAAGAACACGAAAAGAAAAGATCCAATCTTAGTCACAAGTATGGTTGCTATTTCCTGAGTTTTATGGTGGGTTTTTCCGCAACAAGGAAGATAATTTTTGATCTTCTCATTCAAAACTATGGATTTTCGACTCCACTCACCTTTTGCTAACCTATCGATAGAAAAACTTAGACTTCGAAGCATAATGACTTAAAAAGGAAAACTTTGAGTAAACAAAGGAAGCCTTTCATATTATCTTCCAAGAATTATTCCAATCAAATCAAATACAATTCCCATCACAAAAGTTATATGTTTTTGATGAAGTAGCACAATTTTCGATTAATTCAGTCAGGCAGTTTTTCGAACATCATGCGATGTTTCATAGTACATTGAGAGTCCTGTCAAACATAAAAAAAAACGGCGAAAGATCCCATGAGTCAGAAGTACTTCGCCTACGTGTTGAATTTTGTTTTTCAATTACTGGCGTCAAAAAATTGGTTAGTCATTAAATTCTTAGTAACGTCACTACTATGATTTTTGCCAGCCAAGTTCATTTCTTCCGATTTTCATTAATCCCGCTTGGTTTCTCAAGCGAAAACGTAAAAAGAAAAATAAAAAAATTGGCGGGATGCGTCAGAAATACTGTATCCACGTTCATATCTTTTTTCCTACCTTCATTACTTGGCCACGCATCGGTAACCAATTAATCGTGTACAAGCCCACCTGCTCGTCAGATGCCAATTATGGACGTCAAGGACGGAGACTCCGCCTTTTCGAAATCAGGCTTCGTCCAAATCCCCGTGGCTTCTCTTTCGGTTAATCCGTACCCTTTTCAAGAGGAAATCTTTCTATCTACGATCTATCGTCTGTACTTTGATCTTTTCCGCGGCGATGTAGACGCTCTCGACGTTTTTATCGCCGTCAAAAAATGTTTGGTCAATCTTTGCACTAGGATCGTTAGTTCAAGAAGCTCGAAATACGCTGAAGTTTTTCACGTGACTCTGGTTTCTCCCAGAGAAGGCATTTCCTTTGAAGGGGAAAACCTCTCGATAACATCTTTCAGATTTAAAGTTAGTTGAGTGAAAAAAATGGATACAAGTCACAAAAATCATATAAGGTCGATGCTGGCTAAAATACAAGGCTTTACGAAAAAAAAAACTGACAGCTCTTTGTAAACAATCGACTTTTGTACGCTACAAAAAAGTTGAGTGAAAGTCCAATTTTTTTTTGAGTTCAAACACTCAAGAAAGTACAAGTGCCCTTCATTTGAATTATAGTGCAAGCTCCCATTCTCACAAATGTTTTTACTACGAACGAGTTGTCAGAGAAAAAACCATAAAAATGGAAATTTTAATAACTTCCCGTTTCTTGATAAGAGGACCAGAAAAATTTTGAAAAAAAGATAAAGGCTCTGACTTTTTTTCGGAAATTTTTGAGATTCATAAACTCACAAATTTCTATAACACATATATCCTAAAGTTTGAAAAAAATGAGAACAAATTTTTAAAAATTTTTCGAGTTGAAAAAGTATGAACAGTGATCCTAATCAAAAAAACTTCAAGGGAAAGTCAATTCTTGGAAGAATGAAATATTTTTTTCAATAGAAACTTTTGAAGTAGAAGTAACTCCTTGAAAAAAATTCGTATTTCAAAAAAATTAAATTAACCATTTTTTTCCTCAAAAAAATGTGACGACAAAAAAACAGAAATTATTTTCCTACCTCATATTGTCATACTTGAACTTTGAATGAAAAAAATTCAACAGAAATGTTTAAATCATTGATAAAACACAATAACGATTTTGGACTAGCAAGGAAAGCCAAAAATCTATAGTCCGAACGGTAGATCATGCCGTCCACAGCGCGATATTTGCACTGTTGGCGCGAATTCGGCGGTCTCGGCGGACTTCAACAGCCGCCTCGCTCGACCATTCATCAGCTCCCTCTTTTTTGGGATATCCTCCATTCTTTCCTGTATTGATTTCGTTCCCTTTTTTTTTAGCGATTCTTGTCTCTTCTCACGTTTCCAAAGTTCCTCATTCAGAATGAACGTGGGTGGCGCCGGAGGTACGCCTTTGGCTGGATTCACGCATGCTCAACTTCAGGTATTTTTATTTTTGAGAAATGAAAACGATAACAAGATTCCGAAAAAAAAACACTTCTTTCAAAATCGAGACAAAATTTTTTCCACTATTTTTCTTAATGCGTCAAATTTTCGGCAAAAAAAATATAATCCCTTTTCTTTGAATTTATCAGGTTAAGTATGAGCAATTGATGATGTATGTTCAAATATTCTATATCAAAGAGTGTCTAAAAAAAGAAATCAAAAATTTTTTTTTCGTAAAAATAGTTCAAAAAGTTCTTTCGTGCTAGGAAAAAAAGCTCGAAAACCTCATGAAAAAATTTTACGCTGTTCTTTTTAAACGCAAAAATTTTTTTTCAAGTAATGTGCTGCAATTTTAGGAATTATTGAAATTTCCAGTAAGATAAATAAAACCAAATAATTTGTGTTTATTTCCACGCAAAAACTCTAGCCTAGTTTCTACCCATATGAAGAAAGAAAGTTGAACTTTGGTACTGTTGATTTGGTTTCTTTCTTAGACTGTTATCGCAAAATGTTAATCTTTCCGACGCCTAAAGCAATTAAAGGCGTCTGATTTGAGACACGGTTATGAGATAAGAACACGTCGACGAAAGATGTCATTTTTTTTTTTGGCGCGTAAGATGATAATCGCGTCGGGGTGAACAAAACCAAACCAGCGGTGCAGCAGAATTCCTTATCGAGTTGTAGTCGACGAAACATTTATCGATCGGTCCAGCCGGGGCCTTATCATAAATAGGCGTTGCGGGAATGGCAAACATTGCCACGACAGTTGCATTTCGGGGTCAGCAACGGGATTGGATTGCAGCAGCTCGCCAGTCAGTTAGGAGGCAATCCGCAGCTCGCCAACCTCGCTGTCAACGGACTCCAGCCGACTTTGACGCCGCAGCCGCAGCCGCCGACTCAGACGACTTCGGCCATGCCGTCCGCCGTCACCACTCCAGCCGTCCAGCAGACCGTCGTCGCGCCTGTCAGTTCCTCTTTTCTTACAAAATCACTTTTTAGGTCAATCAAACCGTGGAAGATCTTCGAATCATTCGGAGTTCACAGTTGCCTTTAAAAAGGATTTTTGACTTCCGTTCTTGCAAAGAGTTCAAAGAGTGCCAACTTTTTTTTTTTGTTCTTGAGCTTCCAAATTCAACTTAAAATTTAAAAAAGCTATTTTTTTCATAATGTATTCGAAACTTGCCGGCTAAAATATCTTCAGAACAAGAAACATAAAATTAGACCAATTGTAAAATGCATTTTGAAAATAGTAATTTTTTTCAAGCCTTTCGAAGAACGCAATAAGCGGAGTTATTTTTACATCTGATAAGGAATTTGAAAATTTTTTCGAGATCTTCTAGTTTGCAATATTGGTTATTCAAAATTTCTTTTTTTTTCAGTATCGCAGAAACTGCGGTTTTCTAAAAACCATCGAATCAACCTTACTCAAGTTTTTTTTTTAAAGCAGCTGCTTTTTTCCGATTGCGCGCAGGTGCGAGTGGCATTCCAAAAAAACGAAAGACAAAATGGCTACAGAATTTATTTAAAGAACTCTCAGAAGATTTAGTTTCTCACTTTTTTGCTCTCACTTATCCAACTGAACTTAATTTGCAGCGAATAACAAAGATAATGAGTATCGTACATCCGTGAACTATTTATTTCCGCCTCTTGATACTCTTATTATAGTTGTATAGCAGCTCTTCGGGAAACGTTTCAATTAATCTGTTGACTCCGACCGTGCACTCTTACTAATTAGCAGAATCAGCAATTAACTTCCTATAATCCGGTCGTTGTCTGGGGCATATGGGCGGTCCTTACTGCTTATGGTAGGCATCGAAAACCAGCGCAGATAGCTTGGATCATTTATATGCGAGCTCTTGTTGCAATCCTAACGGGTTGAGTTTCAGAACGCAGCCATGGCTCATGCCCAGCCAGTTCCATCTCTTCCGTGGCCACTTCTCAATCCGGTCATCAACGTGCCGCACTTCGATGTAGTCACCTACCGTAATGTGAACATGGAAGCCCAGCCAAGTCACGATCCTTCTGGCATGGATCTCCCTTTGACCGACATCACCACCATCAGGTATTCATACCTGCTTTACCACAATTTTCGTATTTGCCCAGGTTTTTCTTCAACCTTGGAGTCCAGCAGGCCAGAAACATGGCTGCTCATAGATTTCCTGAACCGTTGAATCCTCTTGCTGCACCTCAAAACCAGCTACTCAGCATTGTAAAGATCGAAAAATTTACCAATAAAATTTCTTCTATTAAGGCCTACGCTGGCGGAGCTCAAAACTACGATCAGCTAACGCAGATTCTTAACACCCAAGCTATGATACGGTTTGATAAATTTTCTGGAATTCTGTAGATTTTTCCTAATTAAGGCAAGCTCAAGTTCAAGCTCAGGCTCAAGCAGTTCAAGCTCATGCTGCTGCAGCAGCTACACAACAACAAGCTCAACAAGCTCAGCAAGCTCAAGCCCAGCAGGCCCAAGTGGCTCACCAACAACATCTGAACCGTCTGGCGGTTGCTCAGCAGCATCAGCATATGCAACAGGCCATCGCACAGCAACGTCAAGCAGCCGAACAACAGGCTCATCAACAGGCTCATCAACAGGCTCAACAGCAAGCTCAGCAGCAGGCCAACGCCGCTCAACAGGCGCAACAAGCACACCACGCCAACCCTCTCGGAATCGCTAGGTTGCCTGGCCATCCTGATTTCGCTGCTTTTGCGGCTTCGAACGCTCTTGCTGTCACTTCCGCTGCTGTCAACCAGGTTTGAACCGTCCAAGAAAACATGAAAAATCTTACTGAATGCTTGATTGGATACGTTTGGCTTCTTGAGAAACCTGATTGAAATCACCAATTTGAAGTTTTCCAGCTTGTTGGAGGAAATCACGGTGTCGGTGCTTCGTCATCAGCCTCTCAAGTTGTTCCAGGAGGACCAGGAAAACCTGGCCCTAACTATGAAGATCAAGCTATGCTCTTGCAAAGAGCTCTGCTCAACGCTACTGTTGCCAATAGTTAGTAATCTCCTCAATGTCTAGCTCATCTTTGATTCAGCTCAAGCCAATGCAAAGCCGAGCTTGTATGAGATCCGCCTTCAAGCTTTGGCTACGCAGCAACAGCAACAGCAGCAGCCTCAGGCTCCTAATCCAAACGGCTCTCGCACAATGAATATTCATCCTTACTTGCGACCTGCCGAGGTAATATAAACTTTATTAGCTTCAAAGAAATAACCAATTTTCGATTACTTTTAGAGGCAGGTTGGCAAAGATAGGGTAGACGGTTGAATGAATAATAACATTCCAAAACAAGTTTTTTCGCTCATTATTTTTGCACTGCGGTTTTAATACGCATTATAAGTCTGCCAACCTGTCTTCATTTTTTCCTTTCTGGTCGAGAAACGTTGACAATATTAATCACTTTATTCAGAACTTGAAGCCGCCCGCAGCGAATGGAGATGCTCCTGTTTCTCCTCGTGCTCCAATCGTTATGTCGACTAGTCCGGTACCAGCACCATCCGGTGGCGAAGGTCCTAGACTTCAAGCTGCTGATCAGCCGTCTACTTCGTCCAGCAACGAAGAAGAGCAGCGTGCCGTCCCAGAGATCGCAATTGATGCCAATTCTGCCATCGTTCCTGTGGCTGCCGCTGGACCTTCGTCTAGCCAAGCTGTATCATCTTCGGTCAACAGCGGGATCCCTTCTCTCTTTCAAATGTCAGAAGACCATTTCACCGAAACGTTCCTCAAAAAAGCCATGAAGTTCGTTGAATAATACAATGAATTAGCAAAAAAAAAATAATTAGTTCCAGACGCCAAGAGGGTGAACCCGCCAAGCAGGCCTCGCCCAAGCCTCGTGAGCCTGAAAAAGAGGAAGATGACAGCGAGGACGACAAACCAGCGGTAAAACAAAAGAATAAAATTTTCGGAAAGAAATTTTGGATTCTCAGTTGGCTCCAATTCTTATGATGTCCTACTTGCGCACCTGCATCGGTAACGCCAAAACTCAACTGAACGCCAGTGGTGTTCAAGTCGGAGTTGACGACAATGGCATGCTGGTGCGAATTATCGTGCTTCCAAATGAGCTATTCTATTTTAAGGTCGATTTCTCGTCACGACCGGTCGACCCGATTTTCAAAGAGGCCAGAGAGGAGTTGGCACGCAACCGCGACTTTCGTCAAGATCACAATCGCTCCTCTCCAAAGAGACCTCCACTCCCAGGCCAAGCTCTCGGCCCTGCGAATTCTGCGCCCGCCGCTGGCGTCTCCACTTCCACTCCATCACCATGTCAACGTACGGATTTTATCTGCCGTCTGACTAAGATGCTCGAACAAACTTCAGAGATCACTTTTTTATTTTCAGCGGTCGTCGGCTCGCCTGGTTCGACCAAGTCCGAGTCTCCGTCGACTCGCGGATTCGCTCCCATTGCGCAGAATCCTTTGGGAATCAACCGTGCTGTTGGTTTTATATACTAACACGAAATTTGAAAAGTATTCGGGAAATTTTCTGAAACTTTCAACTACTTTGACGTCATTCAAAAAAGTGGAAAAAGTTTTGAAGTGTAAATGTAGAAACGAGATAGCTAACTCAAAAAAATTACTAAAAACTTGAAAACAAGCTTTTTTGAATTCAGATGATCGATGCTACGACTCCAACCAAGCGTCCGAATCCGGATTCGTCTTCATCGACTCCTGTCCGCGTTGAAGACGACGAAGATGAGGCTTCATCTCAGAAAAAGCTCAAAATCGACGAATGAGATCTCACTCGCCAAATAGAAATTATTTCTAAACTGTTCCAACTTTCTGTGATATATTTATATATCGATGATTGCGTTGTGTGATTTTACAAACGGGCTGAATATCCCCGTAAATCTATTCAAGCTATTAATTTTCCTAATCTTTTTCCTCCTTGTTGAGGCTTTATTTGATTTCATTATTTCATGATTTTTTTCATTTGCCAATGTTGGATATTTCCAGCCATACTCTCCATTCCATGAAGTTGATGGTTTGCAATTCTTTCATTACTGTCCAATGGGTGACTTCTTTTTTAGTAATTGGTACATTCCACCTTTTTCCTTATTTCCGGATTCAGTCGAAATCGTTGAGATTATTTTTTATACTTTTCTTATTTTTCTGTATGGTCTAATGATTTATTTTAATAATCCTCGCAAATACGTTTCATTTGCGTGTTTCCTATTGTGTTGCATTATTTTATCCATGTTATATTGAGTTTCGAAATTCTCTATTTTTATGGGAAAATTTGTTCTTCTCTATTCCAGTCGTCTCTACTGATCTTTTCTATTTAGCGGTTTATCTGATTTTATTTTTGCTCCAACGTCGGCACATATCCAACTAGTTATTTCCGCGGATTTTTGTGACGCAAAATAATTATTCAACAGTTTATTTATTGGCTCTATGGAGAATAAAACCAATGTGAAATCGAACGCAAGGTTCAAATTTCGGGAGTTCTGACTTGAAGTCTAGAAGCTCTTCTACTTCAACTTCTAAGCAGTTAAACTGAAAAATCTATAAAAACTAGCGTTGATATGTTCGAACTATAGAGATCAAGTGGAAAGCGACAAGCAGCTAAGAGAAGTGAGTAGGGGTAGTTCTGAAGATTACATGAAAATTTTTGTAACTAAAGTGGGTGCGAAAAAAACAATATTTAGGTGGATCACTCGAAAAAGTCGACCTCGTCGTTGAGGACGGCGTATTGGTCTGGGACAGTTTCGGTTTTCATTTCCATGTGCTTCAGTTTTTCGAAGACCTGAAAGGTTTATCATTTTGTAAAATGAATATTTTGAAAAGAATCAAAGAATATTTCGCAAAATTCGTTTGTGTTGCGGCTCACCTTTTTGTCGTTGCTGTGGGGGATCAAGCTGGTCACTCTGCCCCAAGCCTTACTTTCATTTCCGATGATGTCGTCGCCTGAAAATGATTTTTCAAAAAGAAATTCTGACCGCACGAGGTGGAAACATATTCATTAGCTGCAAGTTTCCAGCATTATCGTACTCACTTTGACTCCAGAAGCTGACCACTGTTTCGGCTTCCTTGGTCAATCCTTTGTTGAGATCATGGAGGAATCGCGAATATGCCAGCTATAAAAAATCGTTGGTGATATTTTTTTTTTCCCCAGAACAAACATGATGACATGGCTTGTCGCTCAAGCAGTCCAGTCCTTCGCAGCTTCCGGGAAAAAAACCGAGCTTAATTTTTTGAGGTATATAGCTTTATGGACCTTTTTGTTACTTTTTTGCCACAAGCTGGAAGCTGAGACGCGTTCTGGCAAGCACACATTCCATAGTTGGCTCCGGAAATTCCCAGAAGCGTTTTGACGTTCTGGGAAATACTCGGTCCGAGGTCGCAAGTTCCATTGTCGGTGCGGAGCTTGAAAAATAATTCGATTTTCTAACGTAGAATGCAAATACCATTATACTAAAAAATTTCTGTTTTCATATTTTTTTTATTTTTTCAAATTTTGTGGAAGTATGTATATTTTGTTAATTTCACTTCAGTACTAAAAACCTGGAATTTACCATTCCTCCACGGATGATTTTCCTAGCAATGCTGACGCCCATCGAATGCGCGATGATGTTGATTTTAGAGAAGCCGGTGTAGCCCAAAATTGCTTCCAGAAATTTCCGATGGCCCATGAGATCTTCGCAATTGAACCGTCTGGAGAACATTTGCTAAGTACAATGAAGTGCTACTGCGAAACCTCAAGTAGGAGTTCGTAATGTTGCGATCGCCGTAGGTGATTCCGTAGAGCTCGGACAGTTTGTAGCCTCTCGCGGTAAAGTAGCGTATTTGGTTGTTCCAGCCGGAAGAAAAGAGACCCGAGCCGAATTTGAGAGCGGAGTCCGAGTTGCCGTGAATGAAGAGAACAGGCATCTTTTCAGGCTGAAAATGGATATTTGCTTAACAGTATTTTTCTGTCAGTTTTGGATTTCCATCTCAAATTCGTTCTACACAGGGACTGAAAAAAATGTTTGACTGAATCTCTCAGTTCGAGCTGCATCTGTACTACTTCATTTTTTGATCAGGTTCATCTTTCATCCTACAATTTCGGTTTACTTTACTTTTTTTTCAAAGTTCCCTGTCTTAATATTATTCTCGCTCTCGGTTCGCAACAGTAATGAGATTAGCTATGAATAATTCGTTTTTTTTTTGCTTTTACGCATTCAACTGTAGTTTTCCTTGAGAGATTAGCCTAATTTTTATCTTTATCTTCTTTAAAAAATTTATCTCTTTCCACTTTTTTTTTGCATTCTAATCTCAACATTTCGACTTTGTAGATTAACAAGTTTATTGGTTTTTCATGACTTGTCAGGTCAGCTTGAGACTGAAGTGCCTAAGGAATCTTTAAAATGAACTCAATTGTTCCTGGTTTCCAATTTTAGTCTGCATTGTGTTCTGATGGCTTACGACTTCAAACTTTGTAGTGCACACTTCAAATCACATGTCCAGTTTTAAAACAAATTTTCAAAAAGGTGATATTTTATTATCAAGATACCTATAATTCTAGAAACCTATTTGATAGGTTTAGAAATGTAATTGTCCCCTAGAAATACACAGAACGTTTCCTTGGATGGTATAATTGAATAAAAAAAGTAAATATAAGAAATGTTTTTTTGAAAGATTTTAATTTTGGTACTGAAGAGATTTCAGTGGTTCGAGAACAGCTCGGCTCAAAGCGCATAAACTACAAATGCATTCAAACATGATCATATTTCCAAGAAAAAAATTTTTGCGAGACCTCATGAAAAGCTCGGAAGATTTGAAATATTCTTTTTGCAGATATGATCATCATCTCGGAATTGAACAAATCTTCCATCAAACAATCAACGGAAAAATCGAAAAAATAGGTAAGGTTGAAAGTCGATTAAAGAAAAAAAGATATTTTTGAGCTATTTTATTCTGTTCCCGATTCATTTAATTTTAGGCAGCTATGAACTGAAAATAGGAGATTTCAAAAAAACGATGAATTCTTCTGGGAAAATTTCAAAATATGTTAACTAACTGAAAGGAACTCCTATTGAAAAGCTTTGTTATCTTCAAATTGATAGGAAAAATCCCTTATTTCTTTTACCTCGTCGCCAGGAAAAGTTTTGCCGCCAAAAGATCCAGTCGAGCCGTACTGTTTGATCTGGTTCAAGGCATATGCGTTTTGCACTGGCGAGCTAAAAAAAACCGACTTATTCTTGAGTACCCGAAATTCAACGCTGTAGGGCTGAGTCTACAATTTGTTTGGTTTTATTCCTGAATCACATTTTTGTGAGAATAACCACCGGGAAGGCCAAACTCCTTCCAATTTTTCCTAATAGTTGTAGTATATAGTGCATTTTCATTTTTGATGAAGAATCGCTTTCAAAACTTTATATTATGCATACGGGTCGTAGCTTTTAAATTATCGCTATGAATTCATTTTTTTTCGATCTCATCAATTTATGAAAGTTTGATTTGATCTGTTGGAGTGAAGGTTATACTATATCAGAAAATTCTTTCTGGGTGGCAAATAACTGAGAGATCCATTATTTCTCGAAAAAAAACCGCCTACAGTTTAAAAAAATCAGAGATAAATCAAATTTTAAGAGGGTGTCAGAAGCATGACCTCATCTTAAAGTTTGGTTTTGTATCACAAAAATATTTGCTTGATAGATGGATATTCATTAAGTATCATAACTCATGAATTGATGATCAGAATTTACTACGGGCCAGTAAAATATTTCACAAATTCCAATCGTTAACTTTACTTACCGTGATAGATAGTCGACAAAGTTGTCGCTCATTGGACCATACTCGGTAGCTTGGACCAGAGATAGCAGGGCGAGAGTCAGGTAGAGCTGGAGCAGTTGCATCCTACGGTAGCTTCTCCTGCTTCTCGCAGCGATTTTATACTAGCGACCGGCACATAAAAAAGGGCATGGCTCCGCCTGTCGTTTTTTCAAAACACAGTGATGAATAACTATGGGAAAGGATCTACCTCTTGACATGGTGTTTTGAAATGAATTTATTTGTTTGGCTAGAATGAATCAGAATTAAGACGATTATTTCCTGAAGTCACTTCCCTATGCTCCCTTATACACAGTTGTCAATAGGATTTGACGCGTTTAATTATGAACAAATTTGTTCATTTTTTACAGCAACGATGACCTTTTGAGAAAGGGGCGTCATGACGTAATTGTAGAGGATTAAAGTAATGAGAAACCTTCAGAAAAACTTGTTGTGTTCTTTTTCAACTAGAATCTCTTTAAAAAAGTTCAAAAAATCATTTGTTTCCCTCTAACGTCTCCATAAAATGTTTTTGAATAGGGTGTGATATAAATTTGTTCCTTCTAAGTTTTTGAATGTCTAGCTCTGTTTTTTTCTCAACTGCAGAAGTAATCAAACGGTAGAAAAACAATTTATTAAAAAGACATAAAATTCAAATTCTCAATTTGATTAAAAATATCTGGAAACTGTTTTGTTGGAGCAAATAAAGTCATAAAATGCGTAAATTTTTCGTAGCACAGAAAGGTACACGTGAGTTCCAGCACCATCATAGGCAAAGTTGGAGTTTCGCACGCTAATATACAGGTATCAAAGTGAAGGCACCAATTTATAACTACTGAAAAAAATGATTATATAAAAATGATTAAACAATGTAGAAAAAGGCAATATAATCGAATAAATGAACTCTTAGCATTTGAGAAACATGAAACAAAAAAGTGTTTGAGGTAATTCATTATTTTTGGCATAAGTACATTAAAAATAAGTTTTAGTCTCTTAAAGAGCGTTATTTTTTGGCCAAAGAAAAGTTTCTAATGGTATCGGAGAGCTGACGGACGTGGTGACCAATTTTTCCAGTTTTTGAGATTTCTTTCGATGGTTTCACAGCTTTTCCTTCCATTATCTCTCGAGCCAAACAAACGATGGCAGCTACGTCGTAAGCTGGGTAGTTCTAAAAATGACAATGTCTATTTCTCTTGTAGAATATAATTATGCGAACCTGCAATAGTCTCACACATTCAGCAAAATCTCCACAAAGCAGGTGATCTCGTTGCAGTTCTAGCATCGCCAGACAAACAAACGACAGCAACGAGAATCTGAATCATTTCCAATAATTTTGATTCATCGAGTCCAAGTTGTTTCAATGTTTTTATGAACTTTCCCACTCGGCACTTCCCGCAAAGCCGGCTAAGTATTCAGTCTTGACATCTAGAAGCTACATCCTCAAATAAAGACCAAACATAACACTGAGAAGCTTTTCTATTTTTTGTTTGTTGAAACCTCTGAAATGTTTCAGCAACAGAGGAAGATGTTAAGCTCTTCGAATCGGATTTCGCCGATAGTATACGGTGGTGGGAACTTTTCAATTTTCCAAGCGTGGTTTTTTTTTTGGTCTGCACTTATCGTTTTATGTGATACAAAGATTGTATTTATAGCAAAAAATGAGTTTGTAGGTTGATCTTTTTCTACCCTTCAGTCAAAAACACTTTGATTTTATTATATTATTTTTCCAGAGTTATTGTGAAAATTAGATGCACAACATGAGAGATATTTTATGTTCCAGACTTTCTTTGAACGGAAATAGCAAAAAAAAGATCACAAATCACGTCAACAATTTTCAAGCCTCCGCAAGAAAAAAAAATACTCCTTATTTTATAGCGCTATGAAATTGATTTTTCCGTTCTTTTTTTTTGTTTTAGTTCAAGTTCATCTACTACAAAAGTTTGAACTCGATCTACGATGTCAATTCTGAGTGGTTTCCTTCCTAGTGATAGAGAGAAATCTGCAGCTCGGCACCTGTTAGAATCCGAGAAAAGGCTGTCCCAAAGAGTGATCACATCAGGCAAAGGGAACTCTTGACTGAGAAGCAACGTGAACCATCGGAAGGCGTAGAACTGGAATTTTACTCTCTCAGGCTCCAATACATCACGTTTGGATTCAAATACCTGGGGTTTGATTGAAAGTCGCTCTGTGAGATGTTGATGGAGTTGATTATCGAAAGAAGCCAACATTGCATGAAAACTTGACATCATCGACTCTGAATAAGATAATAAATTCTCAAGATAATAATCTGACTTACCTATCCCACAAATGCTATTATCGAGAGTTTTGATGAAATTGTCTTTTACTTCGCTCATTAGTTGCTGCAAGCTCATAATCAATTGAAATATCACATTTTTTGGTCAAACCTGGAAGCAGAAGAAAGTATCAGCCTCTGCATGAGCCGCCCATTCAAGATCACTATCCGATGCAAAAACGTAATAGATTGGAGCTATCAGCTCGTTCATTCCCTAGAATTTTACAGATTGACTAATGACATTTGTTTTGATAATATACCTGTACGTACTGGACACCGGGATTCAGTTTGGCAAATATGAAAAGGATTCGTTCGACAACCTGCAAAATTTAATAAAAAATACTTTAGTGTACGTCATTTTTTTGTGCTCGCAGAACTTTCTCTGTTAGAAGCTCATGAGACATCTTGCTCCGTTCATTACACTTGAAGCTCTGATTCTCTTCAAACTGTTTCTCAAAACTCCCACACAAAAGAGAAATATAAATAAAAACATCAGAACGTTGACCTACAAGAAACTTTTAGCTCGGAATTGCTTGGGAGCAAAGTGGTCATAAAAAGTTGTAAGTGACCTTTATTTAGGAAAAGTTCAAAAGATTAAACCACCCTCAATTCGTTTTTTACATTAATTACGTTTTTTTTCCTAGATTTGTCCTTTTTAGAAAATAAAAAAACTGATTCTCAACTTGACAACATAAGGCAGCTTGAGTAACTTGAACTTCAAACTTAAAAAAAAAAGTAATCAGAAGCGTCGAATGAATTTTGAAGATTAAAATCTACTCATCCGTTTCGGAATGATCATTTCAAATAGATGATTGCGTTACAAATCCGAGGTTAAGGTGTGATAAAACTATGAAAAATCCTCACATACTTGCCAATGCTTCTATGTGGGTATATGATAATTTGCAAAAAAGCGTTCTTACTCACAAATTTATAGCATCCATGTTAGTTTGAACATCGAGGGACTCTGGGTAAACTATTTGAATTCATAAAGCATCAATGCACTTTTAAAACTAATTTCCTATCTTACAGTATGCCTTAATAAATTATTCCAAGAGATCAAGGTACAAAAAAAGATAGAATTTTCTCCGTCGTCTTAAAGATCATCTCGCTCTTTTCGACAAAAACAGATGATAAATACTAGAGATTTTTCTTATCATAACAATTGTATCCTTCGTTCCCGATCTCTACAGAACAGAAAAATGAAGAAAGGACAGCAAAAAATGAGATCGCATGTCATGGGAATTGTAGTCTCTTTTTTGCGTTCTGAGCCGCGGAATTTCAGGTACAACGTATATCGTAATCCTTTTCTTCAGATCTTGTGATTCTACGAAAATCACTCATTTTGTCCTGTCTTTTTTGTTTTCTTTTCGTAAGCAAAATCACCTGCCAATGAAGCTCGCTGGTGTTTTCTTCACTTTGTTCTTCTGGAAGGGGAGATTTCGCCTTTTGAACGCACTGAACCTTCTTGAATACTCGATTATCAGAGCATCAGACTCACACTTAATGCTCCGAATCTGTCAGTGCCGTACACTTGAGTCTCCAGTTCAGAGCCAACCACTCTCCGAGACAGAGGGAACTTCACAGCTTCTCTGAAACAAACTTGTTCATCATAATTAAACATTTATTCTTCAATCAATATTTCAGCGTTAACGTGAGAATAACTAATACAGTACTGGCCATAAAGGTATTTCAAGGTGGTTATTCGAGCATAACTTGTCTGAAAGTGGCTCAAATGATTTGAAACTTTGAACAAATTTTAAATAACTACGCAGTAACTTTTTCCCAGAAGAAGTACTCATTTGCTCGAGTGAAACCGGATTTGAGAGCAAAAAACCGAAAATCCTGAAAATGAAGATTTTTCTCTTGAGATTCGAAAAATCATATCTTCGAAGAAACTTCGATTTGAAATCAGAAACTTTTTTTCCCGGTAAAACAAGTCTTCGACTTTCCAAAAAACTTAATCAGCCCCCTATCAACCCGATAGTAAGAGCGTAGTGACTTTTTCTTTGGAAGGCCTTATTCGTTTTGACGCCTCGTCATTCAGATGGACTATACGAGGTCATTTTTTTGTTTGAGAACACCATGTTTCTTGTTAAAAAAACTTAAAAAAACACCCTCAAGAATAGTTTCACACCGTTTTTCCTCAGCTTTGTCACTATATCCTCTCTCCAGAACTCGCTTACTTCATTAGGTCTGATTTTGAAATCTCGGATTCAAACAGTTTTTCTGGACTTACGGGCATTCAAAGCAGTTTTTGTCTGATCAATCGCTTTTCAATCGTGAATTCGAAAATACATAATGGCCAAATTGCAGTCTCCCACTTCCTGAAGACTGCTAATTTTTTTGCTGAAGCATTAGTTTCACAAGATCAAAAACTTATTTTCCCATAAATTTTGAAGAAACGTTTTACAGTGCCTATTTTTGACCTGAGAGCTATAAAGAGGAGTTACAAATTTATCTAATAATCTTAAACGTTTAAAAATTAAAAAAAGGGGTTTTTTTATCATCTTTCACAAGATTTAGAGCCTTCTAAGCAACACTTGTTGAAATGAAGTTTTGAGAACTTTAAGAAACTCAGTATAACTCACTATATCTTTTGAGTAAGTAAGCGAAACACAGTGAGTCTTTTTTTATTTTTATTCATAAAGATTCTGAAAAAGCTTTGGAATCTGAAATAAGAAATTGAGAATGTTCTGATTTTGGAAAACGAGCAGAACCGCTCCAAATCAGAGGTTTCAAAATCAGACCTAGTGAAGTAAGCGAGTTCTGGAGAGAGGATATAGTGACAAAGCTGAAGAAAACGGTGTGAAACTATTCTTGAGGGTGTTTTTAAGTTTTTAACAAGAAACATGGTGTTCTCAAACATAAATGACCTCGTATAGTCCATCTGAATGACAAGGCGTCAAAACGAAAAAGGCCTTCCAAAGAAAAGTCACTACGCTCTTACTATCGGGTTGATAGGGGGCTGATTAAGTTTTTTGGAAAGTCGAAGACTTGTTTTACCGGGAAAAAAAGTTTCTGATTTCAAATCGAAGTTTCTTCGAAGATATGATTTTTCGAATCTCAAGAGAAAAATCTTCATTTTCACGATTTTCGGTTTTTTGCTCTCAAATCCGGTTTTACTTGAGCAAATGAGTTCTCCTTTTGGGAATTAGTTACTGCGTAGTTATTTAAAATTTGTTCAAAGTTTCAAATCATTTGAGCCACTTTCAGAGAAGTTATGCTCGAATAACCACTTTGAAATATCTTTATGGCCAGTACTGTACATCAACTTTCCAAAAAAAAACCTTCCATAAGGTTTTCAAAAAAATTTCAAACAGTTATTCTAATTTTCCCTCAAAAGTAGATGAAACCAATTTTGTTTATGAATACTTTTCTCAATTGTCTGTTTGGAGCTTCGTAATAAGCACTTAGACTTCCGTCTACCGTAAGCCGACCAAACTTTATTTGAAATTAGAGCCTCCAGCTTGTAATCATTTCTAAAAATGTGATAAGGGATGCACTTTTCAACAAGAAAGTCAAACATGACGTTTAATAGTGCAAAAACTCGTACAGTTTATAAAAATATCTTATCAACGAACTGATAAAGCAACCTTCCTTTTCAACTCATGTGATAAAAAAAACAATTACTGTAATGATCCAAAATAAATTGGGATTTTGTTAAAATTAGATGGAACATTTCACAGTAAAAAAACGACAGTTGAGCACTTCACTTTTAATAAACTTCTCTCAAGATCACTTAGGCGTAAACTTGACTGCTTCAAATTTTAAAAAATTGAACTGTCATTCTGATTTGAAGCAAAGAGACACATCATTATTACTACTATTTTCAGATGCTCCTGTTGGAAAAAGAATAGCAGTGGTGAAATCTTTTCAATTTTATATTTCAGCGGATTTCGCAAAACTGGGTTACTGTAGCTTTGCTGAATTTCCAGCTCTCTTCACTTAAAAAATTAAAAGCGATTGCTCTTGCGAATATGAGGCTTTTAGAAAAACTTGAATATATTGTTACTCGAAAAGAAGTATTAGACTTTCCAAAATTGATTATTCAAAAATGAGCAAGTGAAAGATATAAGAACAACCTGATAGTTGTATTTATCATGAAGAAAGGAGTATCCAAATGATATAATCTCTTTCTGCGAACAAACTGGCCACTCACCTGTGTGGGAACTTGGTGAAGATCTGAAAAAACTGTATCTCCGGGTACAGTCTACGAACATCTTTGTCGATTTGTGCGAGAATGCGATTGTCCTTCAGTAAGAAGAATGAGCAAAAATCAAAAAATATTCAAACCTGAAAGTACACATTCCAATCGCTTGCCGGACTGTCGGAAAGCGGCTAAAAAATTTAGGGTAAAAAAATTCCAGAAAAACTCACATGATCGTTTTGAACTGCCGCAGATTTATCTCCCACGACAAATTGCTCAACCAGCAAGTCATAGTTTTTCCGTTGTTGCTGCAAAAATCGCCAATTGATTGGAACTGAAACTGTCTCACCATAGAATGAGAAACCCATTTATGTCTTTCCAAAGGCAAAAAGTTGAGAAGAAGCCTCCAGGCGAGCGGTCGCAGCTGTTCCGGAACGCCTGAAATACGTTGGATAGAAGTTTCTTGCACAAAGGGAAAGCGGCGAAATTTTTTTGTTTAAATTAATTTAATCAACTTATTGAATAAAAAAATACTTCATCGCTTTCCTACTCAGCAAATTTTTTTCTGTTTATTTCTTTCAGTTGTTTTTAAACTTTAGAGCTATATCCAACTTGGCACTTTAAAAAAAGTAATTGATAAACTTTTTTTAGACTAGGAACTTGCCCAAAAAAATGAAAAATTCTCATTGATACTCGAATTATTTATTCAAATGACAATTTGATTTCCCAATCTTTCTGGGAAGTTTTCCCAAAAAATCCTCCCAACCACTTACCGTAGCTGCAGCCGGCTCGCAGCTCCGCAATGTCAATCTTTTTGTTTTCGATGAGTAAGACTTGCTCGATTTTGGCCAGCCTTAAAACCAATTGTATTTTGATCTTTCCACAATTCAGAGAAAACCTTTCCAAGTAACGGCTGCTCATGGTTGCGTCACTGCAAGGAGCTATTCAATTATTACTTCCGCATTTTTTCTTAAATAAAAGGGGTTTGAAACCTTTCGCAATATCTGATTATAAAAAGAAGTTAACCAATAAATTATTTATTCCCCATCAACTCAAAGGATACATATGAAAAAAATAATGGCCCTGAAAATAAGAAAAAAATCTTTGATCTTTTTTTCGAAAAAAATGTACACGCAAAGTCAATATTGCAGACTAGGATAGATAAAGAACTTTTTTTGAGAACAAATGTTGAAGTAAAAACTATTGAGAACATGTGGAATTTGAAATTGACAACAGCAAAACGAAAAAAAGGAGTGGATGCCCAAAAAAATTATAAAAAAATTATTGAAAAATAAATAATCCAGAAAAATAAATGATCAAAAAGCAATCAATAAAAAAAAATCATTTTTGAGGGAAAATCTGAATTCGTCATATCAAATTCAACTTTTAGGGTACCAAAGTAGAGAGCATTCTGTTTGGAAAGGTGAGCTGAGCCGTTCCTGTGATATCACAGTCAATTCGAAGCAGCGAGTACTGAAAACAAAGATTTTTCACTGGAAAAAGGTTCATCTTAACCTCATCCAAATGAGTTCCGTTAAAAGGAAAAGCTGGCAGAATCAGCGAAATTTTGGGCATTGCGTTGTCTTTGGTCTTCAAAGCAGGGAGCAGCACGTAATCCTGAAAGACAAAAAATTTTATGACATTAAAACAGCGGCGGAACTTGAAAAAATGTGTTTAACAATTCTGAAAAAAATTGGCGATTGTTGGTAAAAATTCCCTTTATTGCATAAAGGTTTTTATTACTGCCAAAATCCGAAAACAAAAAAAACTCAAACCTTCAAAGTCATCAGGTAAAGCGTGTCTCGCTTTTGTCGCAGCGATTTCGCCAATTTAGCAATTTGGTCTTTTTTCCTGAAGCCGCTCAACTCGATGTTTGACTTCGATTGAGTGTTCCTGAAAAGAAAAAATTACTTCTGAGATATCTATAAATCATACAAATCAAGCATTTCCAACTGTTTCCAAGTTCGCGCCCGTGATCGAAAAACGGCTTTCTCGGTACGGCTGAAAAGCAGTTTTTGTACTATTTTAGTCATACTTTGCTTTACCTCTTTACGTTATTAGGTTTCGTAGCTTCTGGAGCTGGCGTCAAGTAACTCTGTAATAAAATGATGAGTGAGCATTAGCGCGTTTCCTAATCACATTTGCGTAGAACTCGTTGATGGCCTCTTCAGAAGACAAGCCATGTTTTGGGCGCAATCCTCCGAAAGAATGTTTCTTGATCCATATGTCGATGTCGTTAGTCACTCTTAAAGATTTACTGTTTCTCATCAAAGTTAAAAGTTGAGTAACCTCCGAGCTTCTGTGGCATTGAGCTTGGAAGTGCAGGAAGGAGCATTCGACGCATTTTTTGCGCTTTGAATCTCATAAGCGTCCTGAATTTGGTTTGACCAGTGGTCAGCCGCAGATCGATACCTTAGAGGGGTACACTTCCAGCGGGAGGACGCGGCCGCGGTGAACGATGGAGCCGTTCCTTGTAGCGTTGGACGCCGGAATAATGGATGACTTCGATATCTCACTGGAAAAAACATTTTGTTCTACGATCTTCTATTATTTAAGTGACAAAGCGAGAAAAAAAGGTAAAAAAGTTATAAACAAAACAAATCGGTGAAGCTCAGTTGCATTTTTTGATTTAGTTGACGAAAAAAAAATTTTGAATAACTTTCTGAATTGGAAATGCAATAGTTGGATTGATTCAATTTTTTTTACAAGAAAAATAATGAATAAAGTTTACAACTCGTGAAAAATTTTTAGCGTATTGCCTTCTACTATCTTCTCGAATAAAAAAATAGAGTGAGTTCTAAATTTTAAGTTTGAAAAATGGAATATTTGCTACAGGAACTTATATAAAGAAAAGGGCGCGCCGTAGCGCAACAGGTTGTGTGCCTGTCTACGGTCCACAGGGTCACAAGTTCGATCCCCGCCCCGACCCAACCAAGGGGTTTAAGAAATGTTGGTAGTGGGAAACCACGGCTTCATAATCCCCAGCCGTCACACACAAGGACGGATATGTCACTCGAGTCAGTCCACTGATTATCAATTACATCAGGATAGGACCACGGCTAATCGACTTGGGGCGCCGACGACGCTCAAGTGGTACAAAGGCGTAATAAGAAGAAGAAGAAGAAGAATTTATATAAAAAAAAATTTGAAAAAAAGGTATGAAAAAAAAAGAAAACTGACAGCGCCGCTGGGCTAAACGGGTTGACGATTGCGATTATGCCAAAAGCCATCAACATTGATCCGGCAGCAACAATCTTCGGCCTGATTCTAAATGGCTGGTTTGGAAATACACGATGCAGAACTGTCGGTTTCGAAGGCAGATGTTCCTAAACAATTGCTTTACAAAAACAAGATGAAATCTTGACTGACTCCTTCATAAACTGCTAGTCGCTCTCGGAGTTGTCTGTTTTCTTCTTTCAGAGAGTTGTTTTCTTGTTGCAAAATTTCGAGATCTCTTTTCAAAGTGTCGACTTCCTAAATATAACGCGAAATAAAGCCGTTTTATTTTGAAAATAAACCTGTTTTTTTCTGATTCGCGAAGCCTGAGCGCTCATTCTGTTTCTCATTTTCCGATTCTCATCTGCAGAGTAGAGCTAAAAAAAAGTAACATTTATCAAAAACTGAACATTTAGGGCTACTAAATCTTCCCGACGAATGAAAGGTATTGGCTCAGGACGAGAGGCAATCGTATAAATTTTCCTTCCATTGTTTGAGGCGATTTGCTTGCATTCCTGCAAAATAGAATTTTTGGTGATTTTCCATGCAATAAAACCACAATGTTTTGAACGACGGGTCTTGGTTGAATAGGGGTCAAAGGTGGCGAAGTTGAACATTGAGGCTCCTGCACGAACAAAGTTTCCTGTTCATAAACGCAGTCCGAGAAAGCACTCTGAAAAATGTTAAAACCAATGCAAAAAAATTCAAAAAAAAAAACCTGAGCATTAAAGTCCCACTGCTCTGCGTCGTTGACACAACTTAATGGAGGCGAGCTGTCGGAAGACTCGGAACTTGCCGCTGAAATGTTCGTCAGTTCAATAGAAAAATTTGTAAAAGTTACCAGGCATTGTTGAACACGGGCTGTCTTGGAAACCTTCCAAGCCAAACAAATACTCCTAAAAAAAGTGAAGCTCTACCAAAATTTTCTATAATAACGTACATCGATATCAATATCCTGGAGTTGAGGAAACGTTTGAAATGGCACAAAATCATCAAAAGAGTCATTCGAATTTGTCTGGAGCGTTTCGAGCTCCATTATTACCCTGAAAATTATTTAACCGTTAAGAGAGAAAAAGGCGAAAAGCCAGGCTACGGAAAGGAGAAATGCAAAGTGTTTGATGGCAGAGCCGGTGTACGTATTTGTTTAGTTGTGGGCAGCGGGGTCGCGTGTGTCCACGCTGACCTGAGGTTTGTGCGCTCCGTCGTACTTTTGCAGCGGATCTGGTACTATTTCCCTCCTTACTTTGTACTAGTTTTTTTAACATTGAAAATCTGGTTTTTTAATCAGTTTTCATGAAATTGAATAAAGATCACTGCATACAACTGGAATCATTTAAAATTCTCGATATTTTTTTGAAAATTATTCTCGAAAATTTGAATTGTGAAATTTCAAAAAAACTTTTTTTGTAGATTGAAGGCTTAATTTTCCAGCCGTGTGATTTTGAGATAAATAAAAACAGGAATTTTAAATCCAATAACCTTCAATTATGTGTTTTTTCCCAAAAGGTTATCCGGTGCTTAGAATTAAGCTATACTTAAAGCTGTTTCCAGTAGTCTTTTGAGAAGTTGTCATGTCAACCGCTTGCTGGGATACAGGTGCATATTAGCTTCAACGTCAAGTATGGCATTTCAAAGTTGCAGAAAATAAGAAAACTGGTTATCTTAAATTCATTTCTCTTTTGAGCGGCTTCTCTTCGGTGATGGTAAACTCAACCAAACTCTACGGCGGTGTGCCCGGCAGCGATATATTGGATGATATTTTCAATTTATCACCTAAATTTGTTCTCATATCGTTTCTCCCTTATGTAATGCTGTTGGTATTTTTCTATACTGCTCGAAAAACTGACAACAGGGTTTGTTTTCTAAAAATTTTCCGAGAAAAAAATGCGATATTTCACGTAAATGGCTTCAATAATCTCCATCACGAAAAATTTCTCTTTAAGAAAATCCAGATATACCGTTTAATAACATTATGTAACTAATTTTTTTATGAAAATTGTTTGAACCGCATATCGGAGTTAATAAAGGAAATTTTGTTGCTAACGCTATAGCAAACTTAACTTGTGAAATCATTATATTGGTCAAAGCTGAACCAGAAAAAAAACAAAAGAAGTCCCTTAATAGAAAAAAATAAAAGTCATTTTGTACAACCTGGTTGTGCGCCTTTAAAATTCTTGGAGAGCAAATTATAAAAGGTTTCAGACAGAAAAAAAAGCTGATGACGGAAAACATTAATAAAAAGCAAAGAGAAATTACTTTACTTAGCTGTTGTTTTGACGAACGAACGTTCCTTCTAGTATTGGTATGAGTAGATTTTCACACTTCTGTGGTATTTCAACTTTTGAGCCGTTGAATTATAGCAGATTCACGGTTGGCTTGAGCCACCGAGAAAAGGGTCCTGCCACGAAAAGAGACGAGACAGTGCCCTGGTTGGTGGAGAGGGCAGACAGGCCACGCCTTTTTGCGTTCCAAGCTAGCCGTGAATTGTCTATATGAACTTGTCAAAACGCAACTGAATGGACTGTGTGCATAATAAAAAGGACGAGCGGTTTTTTGATTGAGTGAATATTTTTATTCAAAGTTTTTTTTTACTTCGTTCATTGAAGTAGCAGGCATATTTGCAGCAACCACACTATCCGATTCACCTGCACCTTGTCGTCGGAGGTTGGCTGATTTTTGTTTCCACTCTCTTCATATGGTTCGGATTCATCCTCGTGAAACATTCAAGCGACCTGGTTCAAAAGAAAATTGCAGGAACTAAATGGATATACAACTTTCTTTTTGATGGTTAGTTATTTTGATTTCAGAGTTCAAATGAAGAACCGAGTTTGAAAGATTTAAATTTTTTCATAATCAGCTTCTTGTAAACGTGTCAACAGTTTAAGTGGCAACTGGAGAACACCTACCTTCTTATCAACTTGAAAAGAACTCCGAAAAACTTGACAAAAAAATAAGTATTGAAGAGGAACAAAAATCAGTTATAAAAATTAAATCTTTCTGAATCCTGAAAAAAACAGCTGGTGTTCTTGGTTTTTAAATTTTTTTCAAAAATCAGAAGCGAATATTTTGTTTTTTTATTTTTTTGCCATTTTGATTCTTTTTAATGTCTAAAATCAAAGTTTTCAAGCGTTGTCAACGACTTCCATTTTTCATCGCCTTGTCATACTCGACAATGGTGACTCTTCTCCTGCTGCTCAGTGCCATTCAACGTTTAGTTCTTTTCGAAAATGCCATGTATTATATGCAGCTGTTCACGGGGTAGTTTCAAAGTAATCACAAATAGTGAACAAAAAACTGTTAAGACGCCGGCTGAGAGGGAATATGTGGTTGTGCTGGTTTTTGTCGTTCATAGTAACATTCCAAATATACGACCGTCACTTTATCATTGTTTGTGTGAGTTTTGCTAATTTGATTACTAATAAGTCGATTCCCAGTCTGAAATGGCTTTGAACACATTTTCAATGCTTGTATTCCTCGTTGTGTCCATCCGAGTCAAATTCATCCGCAAAAAGGTTTCGTTCCATAGTCATAACGTCGTCATTCTTCAAACTTTTCCAGTTTTGCTCATCCACTCGGTGAGTATGAATGATTTAATTTCAGATGACAGCAAGTTTTATTTAAAAGTTTGCATTTAATTTCGAAATACCACCAGTAAAAGTGAAAAAATAGATCACTGAAAAAAAACTTTGTCAAATCTCATCGAGTCCATTCAAATATTGTGTCAAATTATTTTTTTTCATTCAGACACTGACAGTTTCGATCGGAAAAAAGAGAATGTGCGATTTGATGTAAAGATGTTTTCATTTTTCTCACTCACCCTAATTTCAAGGCAGCTTTTTTTCATTTGGAATCAGTAGTTTAACCTTGACACAACTGGAAATTTTATTGTAAGCAAGCTATCAATTCAATGCAAAATATTTTCAGATTTTCAACGCGACCATTTTGTTTTTAACGATAAAAACTGATTTCAAAGTGCCTAAACTTTTATATTTCGCCTTATTGAATGCATGGATTATGGCTGTAGTGACTCCCATATTTTTGATATTGGGAAATGCGGCAAAAAGAAGAATCACATACGCAATAATCACGTGTCGGTGGAGCGAACAATACGGAAGAGGAGAGCTATACGCTTCGGAAGCGCCGGCAACATGCAACGCCGTCAGTCTGGCTAGCACTCCCACAAGATTTTGAATCAGGAAAAAACCGTTATCACAGATGAAAACTTGTATTCAAAGTTCAGACAGTATGCAAGTGAAATTGTGTTGCATGTCATAATTTATCCCAAGTATCTCCCTGCAGGTACTAATATATTTAAGTTTTTTTCACTGCAAAGATTATTATTCTCTCAGTTATATGAACACAAAACCATCTTTAAAAAAATTTTTCATCACCCAAAAACCTTGTTTCAAAAACTTTTCTTGTTTGATGTGCTTTGAAATGGAAATAAAAAAACTTGAAATTACTTTTTCGAAAAATCCACATTACAAAAGAAAAACTCGGATCTCATTAACGGTGGGAAAAGAGGCTGGGAGCATCGAGTCTTTAAATTTCTGTTCTTCCTATTTTTTCCAATTGCGGCCTCTTTTCAATGAATGAATTCGCTGTCAGAAAAGCTATTTCAAAAACATTATTTTCGGAAGAATTCTTATTATCCTTGTTTTCTGAGATTTTTAGGAGAAGCAATGAAGTTTTGAAAAAAAAAATTTCCGCGTTTTTCAAAACAGAAAATAGCTACGCCTTTTAGTCATTTTTATTCTGTGGTGAAGCTTAGATGACCTTCTGGTCAATCTTGTTCAGCTAACTAAAAAAATCAAAAAGAACAGCAAAAGTTTCTGTCACAAACATTTGGCAAAATTTCTGATAGAAAGAAAGAGTAGTAATGCTTATGTTAGAACTTCCATTCATAAACTAATTTTTTTGCCCAACAGATTTCGAAATTTTAAAACTTTTTTTTTGAAAATTATTGAGTAATCCTCAAAACTATCACCATCTCTGCGACGAACATTTATTTGCCTTCACCATAACAACGTCATCTAAATGAATTTTCTACCAGTCAAACTAATTGCTGAGCGAGAAGTAAGAAAAGTTAGGGTGCAGTCGACAAATTTATTTGAACATGTATTTATCCACTATCTACTTTTGCTCGTTGGACGCGCGGGTTCGGCTTCGGATGCGGACGAGGCACTGCTCAGCGGAGTCGGCACGTTCTTCCGCCGTTTCCAGCGAGAGTTGCACCGTTCGGTACTTGCTCAGGTGATGGTTGGCTTGTTCTTCCTGGAAAATCCATAAAATTTGTACTCTTCTTCTGTATTCTACTCACGGCTTCATCAAGTTGCTTTTTCTGGAGCTTGAGCTTGGCGGTGAGCTTTTCTACCAGTTCTTGGAGCTTGTCGTAGTTCTTCTTGTCCTCAGCAACTTGGAATTCGAGCTCGCGGACCTTCCTGTCTGCTCGGGCTTGGCTTTTACTCGCTTCACCAGCGCGGCGGGATTCCGTCTCGAGGTCGGATTGGAGGGATTTGAGGCGTTGTTCAGCCTTTTGGACAGCCTTGGCTCCGCCTTTCATGACGGCAGCTTCAGCAGCGTCGGCGCGTTCTTGGAGATCCTGTACAATAAATTCATTTTATGAGTCATTTTTTTTAGATGACACCTTGACGGCGCTCTCAAGCTGCTTCTTGAAACGCTCAATCTGTTGGGAATGCTCTTGTTCATGACGGAGATCTTCGGCAAGCCTGAATTTATCAGTGAAGATTTATCCAAAATTTTCTCTAACTTGGCAGCATCAGCAGCGGCACGTCGGCCACGTTCCTCAGAGGCGGCAAGTTCGGCATGAGCCTCGCTGATGTCGCTCTTGAGCAAAGCAATTTCGTTGTCCAATTGGTTCTTGGCGGTGGCCAGAGCAACGTTTTGGGAGTTGAGCTCGTTGTTCTGCTCCTGGTGTTCTTTGACAGAAGCCTCAACAACACGTCGAGCTCTTTCAATCTGAAATAAATCTTCCAAAAGGAAATGAATAATTGTTTTACAGCTTCAAGCTTGACGATGAGCTCTTCCTGCTCCTGCTTAGCAACGGCCAACTTGCGCTCGGCAGCCAACAAGTGCTCTCGGAATTCTTCGCGACGCTTCTGTTCATCATCAACAGTTTGTTGCAATTCTCGGATCTGGTCCAAGTAGCGTCTAAAATTTATAGTTTTCACAGTTTGACTGTCTCCAGGCTACCTGATGTTCTTTTGCGCATCTTCGTTCGCTTTGTTCGCGTGGTCGAGGGCAATCTCCAGTTCGTTGATGTCAGCCTCCAGCTTCTTCTTGACACGGAAGAGCTCAGACTTGGCCTTCGTTTCCGAATCAAGAGTAGCCTGGAAAAATTGAAATTTATCAATATTCGACAATTAAGTATTCTCACCTGGATGCTGTCGATGGTTTGCTGGTGGACCTTGCGATGGTTCTCAAACTCTTCCTCCTTCTCAGCAATGCGCTTCTCGATCTCGGCGCGGATCTGCGAGACTTCGATCTGGCAACGGAGAGCCTTGCTTTCTTCCGATTCAAGGGCAGCCTCAGCTTCATCGAGGCCTCTCTGGAGTTCTTCCTTCTCCATCTCCAAACGACGAAGATTCTTGGAAAGCGCGTGCGTGGCACGGCCTCCTTCTCCAAGCTGCTCGGTAAGGTCGCGGACCTCATCGGAGAGCGACTTGTTCTCACGACGGAGTCCTTCGACCTGGTCAGAGAGGGCGTCGTGCTGTCCGCGAAGCTTGTGCGCTTCAGCAGAAAGCTGACGCGAGTCACGCTGCGAGCCATCGAGTTCCAGGTAGAGGTCGTCGACCTTCTTCTTCCATTCGTCAATGACCTTGTCGAAGGCCTTCTGCTTCTTCTCCAGAGAGGAAACAGCTTGGGCATGGTGTTCAGCCTCGAGTCTGTTGGCATCAGCCTCGGCAGTCAACCTGGATTATCCGTTTATCGTTTTTCTGTTTGCTAAACACTAACCGGCCGCGCGCATTCTCAAGGGCGACGATCTTGGCGTTGCAGGCATCGAGAGCGTCTTGGATCTCGGAGGTCTTTTGGTTCTGGCGCTTCTTGACCTGAAAACGTGAACTTTGGTTACTGTACCAAAAGTCAAACAATTTACCTCATCAAACTCATCGGCTCCGATAAGACCTTCGGTTTCAAACTTGGTTCTCCATTGTTCAAGCTCAACGGTGGCCTTTGTGAGCTGACGGTTGCATTCGTTTTTGCCAGCAACTTCGTCTTCGATAGACTCCTTGAGCTGCTCCAGCTCGCGAGCCAGATTCTTCGACAAGTTGGAGAGGTTTTGGCGTTCACGGCTTTCTTCCTCAGCAAGTCTCTTGGTCTGGTCAAGTTCATTGGAGAACTGAAGGCGAAGGCGGTTGGCAGCTTGGATCTTGGTTTCAAGTTCTTCGACCTGAAATTATCCTCTGTGGAGTGTTTGTAGGAAGAAGATTACAATTTAAAGATTTTTTTCATTTTTTCAATACAAAATGAATAGTAAAAACTATATTCCTTCCTCTTCCAAACAAAGTAATCATATTTGAAAACTTCAAAACCCGGTTTTTGTTTGATTTACCTGGCGAGAGAGGTCAGAGTTGTCGGAATGAAGGCGTCCTTTGGAGGAGACAAAGTCTTGGAGCTGACGGCTCTGTTCGTCAGCCTTCAAACGGAGTTCAAGAAGTCGGACTTCGTGGGACTTGGCAATGCGTTCTTGGTCAGCACGAGCCTTGGCCTCCTGGTCGAGAGCGGCCGAAGATTCATCAAACTCGCGCTGAGAAATGAAACTATCATAGTAATCTCAAGTTTCCATACCTGCATCTGAGACTTCTCTTTCTCGGCACGAGCCTTCTGCTTTTGCAGTTGCTCAACTTGGTCAGAGAGTTCTTGAATGGCATCAGTTCCCTTCTTCTTGAGCAAAGTGAGCTGCTCTCCGAACTTGAGGCCAGCCTCTTCCAGGTCACGCCGGAGCTTAGCGAGTTCGGCGTCTTTCTTCTTGCCGAGTTCGATTTGAGCTGCCGTAGCACGAACTTGGTCTTCAAGTTGCTCCGTGAGCTCATCGTACTCAGCCTGTTGGTCGGCGCTGAAAAATAATCTCCTCAAAATTTGTCTCAAATGGTTTTGTTTTGAAATGGAAAACATTTTATTTCCAATATTTGCTTTGTCACTAAAACCGCATTTTTTTTTTGCTTGGGAACAACTTGATTCACGCAGTCACCCGAAAATTTCCGGGACAAACAAATGAAACTGCTTCATAAACGAACCGAGCACGATCGGCACGCTGACGAGCGTCTTTCTCGTCGGCGAGTTGATCATTGAGGTCTTTCATGCGAGCTTCATCCTGCTGGATGCTCTTCTGGAGCTTGGCGACGGCGGCTTGCTCGTCTTCAAGCTTCATTCCCAAGTTGTGGAGTTCAGTCTCCTTGCGACGCAGAGCATTTTCAGCATCGCTCTTCGACTTGTTGAGCTCCTCCAAGGTCTCCTGGGCGATCTTGAGTTCACCTTCAGCCTTTCTCTTGGCCTTGTCCATGTCGGCGCGGCTGCGCTTTTCACGTTCCATCGATTGCTCAGAATCTTCCAAAGACTGCATGAGCTTAGCCTTGAGTTTGTTGGCAGCAAGGTTTTGCTCTTCAGCAGCTTGCAAGTCTTCAGTGAGCTTCCTGAAAACAAGTGTTTCATTTTCATAAGAGCAGTCACTGCTCACTTGTTGGCTTCTTCTTGGTTCTTGCGTTCCTTATTAAGCTTGGCGATGTTCTCGTCCTGTTGTCTCATTTCGTCTTGCAGAGCGCGGATTTGGTGTTCCTTGGCATTCTTTTCTGCCTCAACCTTGCGGAGAGACAAATCGACGTCCTAGAATTTTCAATGTTCAAAGTTTTTTTTTTGCTAGTTACCTGGCAGTTCTTCTTGAGTTCAGCGCACTCAGCTTCAACCTGCTTCTTTTGCTTCAGGATCTGTAAACTATGATCTCGAAAATTTCTCAGTTTAACGATTTACCTCGACAGATCGAGCTTCCTCGGCTTCAAGACGCTTGTTGGCTTCAGTGAGCTTGCCTTCAAGAGCGGCCTTCTGCTCGTTGATGGAGGCCATACGCTCTTCGACTTCGCGGTTGCTTCCCTTGGTGGCTTCGAGTTGAGCCAAGAGGTCGGCGGTCTCCTTATTGAGACGCTCGGATCCTTCGGACAGCTGCTTCTTCTTCTCTTCCTAGGGAGAGAAAAGTTTTTATTCTGGAAATCTTCTTGTTTTTTCAAACTTCCTGCTCCAAGGTAGCCTTGAGCGTGGCAACAGTCTCTTGCAACTTCTCGTACTGAGCTTCGATCTTTCCGGAGTTGACGAGCGGCTTGACTTTGCCGTACAGTTTGAACCACACCCAGGTGCGGAGCTGAGACCAGCTGCGGACGTTGCGCTGGATGACCTTGAGAGCTTCGATTTTCTCAACGCGACGCTTGCGCTCAATCTGTGATTTTTTTCTGTGAAATCAGTTCCCAGCTGTGAGTAATACCAGCTGGTAGAACCATCTGATTTGAGCCTGGAAACCGGTGATGAGTTCGGCCAAGCGGGCATCACGCAAGTCTTCCAAGTGAGCAACGATACCGGCCTAGAGTTGATTCTTAAAGCGTTTCCGGTCGGTAGTGAACTACTTACCTTGAAGAAGACCTTGGTGAGTCCGACACGGAAGTTCTCATCTGTCAGTTTCTTCTCCTTGACAAGTCGCGCCAGCATAGCAGCGGCTCCCTTTTTAGGATCTTCCTTGCCAGTCAAAGCTTCATCGGCAGCCAGGATAGCATAACGTTGGACGAAGTCGGGATGAAGAGTTCGATTGGGGAATCCTTTGCGGCAAATACGAATACCCTCGAGCACACCGTTGCACGTGAGCTGGTTGAGGACCAAGGCGGCGTCGATCATTCCAGACTGCTTCTTCTCGTTGGGGATGATGCAACGGATGAAGTGAGGGTGAGTCGCGTTGAGCATAGTCATGAGCTTGTTGAGCGACTCGCGGTACAACATGGAGACCGTCATGAACGATCCAGATTTTCCCTTCTTCTTTCCACCGGCGGCGCTCTTGGTGGCAGCAGCAGCTTCTTCCTGGGTGGTGTAGTCTTGCCAGACCTCGACCAACAAGCTGTTTTCCTTCGAGTTCTTCATCGTCTGAAAAAGGAATCTGTGTGCCTTTTTCTGATTTTCAAGATGTTTACCTGAACAACGGTGTCGTTGAGAGGGTCCTTGTTCTTCTCGAGCCAGTTCATGACGTTGTATCGGACAGTACCGGCGTAGTGCCGCATGGCGAAATGGGCTTCGGCCTGCTTGCCCTTTGGCGGCTTTGGCTTCTCGAAGTTAGGATGTTTGCCCAAGTGTTGTTCGATGAGCTTCTGGGCGAGAGTTTGGTCCGTAGCCTTGGGGACAATGCATTCTTCGTCAAGCATGGAGATGATACCAAGAGGCTGGAATCAAAGCAAGCTAATTGTTCTGTCTTTTCAGATTTCAGTTACCTTCTCAATCAGTTCAATACAAGCTTGGAGATCAAGTCCGAAATCGATAAACACCCATTCGATTCCTGAAAGCTTGTAATATTTACTTAGGCCAAGATGAAGATAGAAAAAACCTTCGCGAGCGTACTCCTCCTGTTCTAAGACAAACATATGGTGGTTGAAGAACTGTTGGAGTTTCTCGTTGACGAAGTTGATCCACAACTGTTCGAAGGAGTTGAACTAAATTTTTTTAGAATTTTTTAGTGCTGAAGATAGTTATTCGAACGTCGAAGATTTCGAAACCGGCGATGTCGAGCACACCAATGAAGTGGTCACGGTCAATACCCTTCTGATCAAGAGTTTGGTTACACTTCTTGACGAGCCAGTTGAAGATGCGAGAGTACAAGCCCTTGGCCATGGCTCCGACGGCCCAGTTGACCTTCAAGTTTCAGTTTTTTTTTAAATAACTTTTATTATTTTCAATTACCTGCTCGACGTTCTGTCCTTTGTTGACCCATTCGTTTCCGACCTTCACACGGGGTCGGGTGAGAGCTTTCAGGAATTCCTCAGTATCAATACCGTACTGCTTGGCGGCGCGTTCAGCATCTGAATGCTTCATTCGTGAAAGATTTTGAGAAAAGTTTTACCGTCAGTTCCGTCGGTTTCAGCTTGCTCTTCACGTGGGCGTTGCTTGAACTTCATGTTACCCATGTGCATCATAGCGGCCACAAGACGGTAGCATTCCATCTTTTCTTGAGGCGTGAACTTGAGGATGTCGAAGGCCTCATCGGTCAGCTGGTGTTCTTCCTGAACTTTCAGAACCCATGTCAAGTTTCTCATTTTCTAGTCAACCTTATCGTTCACACCGTCGATGGACAGCTCGGCTTGAGCGACGAACCAGTAGTCCTTGAGCGGTTTGTCCAACATCAGGTCCTTCTTCAAGGTAGGCACGAAGTCGGAGAAGACTTGGTAGAAGATGTGGTAGCAACGCTCTCCTGGCGCCTGACGGATCACACGAGATTTTTCGAGCAAGTCTAGAATCATATTTTTCGTTTTGTTTTGATGTCCTTCTAGGCTTACAGTGCTCAATGTCGCAAGAAGCGACGCGACCTTGCTTGCTGAAGTGAATTCGGATGAACTTTCCGAAACGCGAAGAGTTGTTGTTACGAACAGTCTTGGCGTTACCTAATGAGAATTTGGATCAATTGCTTTTGAGCTTTTCAAACCGAAAGCTTCGAGAACGGGGTTGGTCTGGACGATCTGGTCTTCGAGGGTGACCTTCTTCTTTTTCGGGTCGACGTCTTCCTTCTTGCCGTACGTCTCCTGCTGCGAAGCACCGACGGCGGCGAAGTAGGCAATAACCTAAGAGCTTTCGGATGAGCGCATTTTAACTCTTGTCGGAAACCTTCTTGGTGTTTTCAGTCTTTCCGGCACCAGACTCTCCGGTGATAAGCATGGACTGGTTTTCGTGGTTCTGGAGCATGTTGCGGTAGGCTTCGTCAGAGACGGCGAACAAGTGAGGCGGCATCTCAGTACGACGCTTGCCCATGAACATGCGGGCTACGGAGTCGGTGTAGATCGGAAGTCGTTTGTAGGGATTGATCACCACGCAGAAAAGACCCGAGTATGTCTGGAAATTTCGATGTTTTGTCATCTTTAAGTTTTTGCTTTTGCTTACAAATCTTCTCAATTTTAGCCTTTTAATCGTAAATAGAATATTGGAACTGTGATATGATATATTTGTTGAAAAGAACCTATAGTTTTGAACAAAAGTCATAGTGATTGTGATCTGATTATTTTCTATAAAAAGAGATTTGAAATCAAAAAGGGAACTTTCAATTTTCGAATTACAATTTTTCTTGTTATCAAAGTCCCCGATACGTAGTGGAAAGATAATAAATCCAGTGAACCATCAATTTAGTAAGGAATTTTGAATTGCAAAAAAAGGAAATTGGACCTTTCATAATCTGGCCCAACATTTCTTTTTTGAGTTCTTTTGTTGACGTTTTTTTCGTAACTCGGATTCTTCGTATTTTTCCATTGGAAACAGTTCTTCTATCTCAAATCTCGAAGCTTTAGGCGGATATTGAGAGTTCACACAAGCGTAACTGTTTGCAGGTGTGTTTTAAAAACAAACACCGCACACTTATCTCAAGTGTCATTGCGCGCACTGCGGCTCTTCATGAAAAAAAGGTGAGCCCACTGCCCCCGCACTTCTTCAAATGAACTCTGGTTCAATTAGTAGATTGATAGAGATTTCACAAAATCTTCTCGAAACTGACGTAGATCAACATGGCGGCGTAGCGAGATCGCAAGTTAGCAAGAACGGAGGCGTCGTTAAGGAATGTCAAGTTGGACATGTCTTCAGTCTTTTCGAACTTCGGTGGGTTCATCTCCTGGACCTGGTCTTTCTTAAACTGCTTCTGAAATTTAAAACGCTGAGGATTGGTATGAGTTATGCAGAGATTGGACCTCACTGCCCGGTCCAACAGAGACGGTGACCGTGTCTCCGGAAGTTTTGGTGATGATACCTTCGATGTATCCTTCTTCCGCATCGGGGATCCACACATTCTTCTTCGAATCGTAAGGCCGGCTCTGGTCCTGTGAAAAAAAGAGAAAAATGAAGAGTTCAGTCGAGATTGCAGTGGCTCAACTTTGACTGTCAAAAGAAAACAACCCTGGCCTTATAGCACAAATCATCAGAAAGAGAAAAAGGAAAGACAATAGGAACCATGATACTTTCAGCTTAAAAAATTCTATAAAGAGAGTTGAACTTGTCGCACAATTATTTGCTGATCCCTCAGAAATATTTTGATCATAAGTTCAAAAAACTGTGAATGAACTTAAATTTTTCAGTTTTCAGAGTGAAATATTATCAAAAATAAAACTTGAACAGCTAAGTTTTGACTATTTTTCAAAATTTTAACTCAACTAACTCTAAACTAACCCTCTAGACCTGGAAATTGTCGGTTGAATGAGAATAAAACTATAACGAGTCCGACGCAAAGTATAAATTTAGTAGAAATACCACTTTGAGCAGAATCGGAGCAAACAGTCAAATTTTCAAAATGCAATACCGTAATAGAGAGATAGAGACAAACAGAAAATTTGTAACGCTGTGAAAATGCAGAACGTATAAATTAAACAGCTACTAAGACAGTCGAAACAGAATCTTCAAATGATATAATTATGAGGACAGTTTGTAAAAAGTGACAAAAAGGATACCTCGAGCATTTGCTCGCGAGAGCGGCGGAGGTACTGCCATCCGGGGTCATTTTCGTGATCCATTGCTTCTTGCTAAAGGACGAGGCCGCAGAACAAAAGCAGCAACCGCTCGATGGATAGGCGAGCCTGGAGATGAGCCGAAGATTCACGGCTCGAGGAGGCAGGGCAGCGGAGGATGGGAGGAGCCGGCCAATGAGTTTTCTTGGGATGGCGGTAGACGCATGTGAATGTGCAAATATCCGCGCTACGGCACACACACCCACTTACGTTGCGCCTGCGGATAAACAGAGAATCCAGAGCGATGAGTACGCCGCAAAGTGCTTCCTGCACTGTGGCTTTTGCTACTCTTCAAACTAACCACCACTTTATCTCTCCTTACCTTTTCGTCGCCACCGACGCAATCCTGGGGTCCTTCACATCGCGCCACACCGCTGACACCATTACAGTTCGGCGTCGGAGCAAAAAAAAAATTGGGGAGAGCAAATTTGATTTTTTTTTTTCTGTAAACCGATGGGTTTTCTGAAACAAGTGATACAAGCAAAAAAAAAATCAGCGGATCAACTGAAAAATGGACAGAATATAAACTTGAGTTTCAAAAGCTTAAAAAACGACGGATTTTTTGAGCAGGCTGCTTCATCTCAAAAATTTCATTCGACACCAAAAAAATTAAATATGTTTTTGAATAATAACCAGTTCACGATTGAAACGTATTTTTGCGAGGTTTCAGAAAATGCGTGGTTCAAAAAGTAAATATGAGTTTTGAACTTTTTATAATCTGACACAAAAAAATCAAATACTTAACATTATTTTTTTGCGAAGAAAAACACTTTAAAAAAATATATATTATTTTCTTCAAATAAGAAGAAGACGAAGAAGATTTGTAAAAATAAAAATCAAGAAAGAAGTTAAAGAGTCTGTTCGAATATTACAACAGTTTTGAACAAAGTTATGAAAAAAATCTGCTCGAAAAATGAAGTAAGAACTTTTTCCACGGCATATGAAGATGTAAGAAAGCATCTGAAACTTCAGACATTCAGGATCGAATTCTAGCTTTCATGAACTCAACCTCGGATTTCTAGATTTTTTTTTCCATTCCTCGTTTTCGTATTTTGTATCTAGAGCCTCTGAATGCTATTTCTGATGTCAAAATCAAGAAGGAAAATCAGTTTTTTCTTAGCTTGAATTTCTGAAAACTCGTAGTGCGATTTTTTGTGATGCTACTTACCCAAGATTTGAAATAATTCTTCTTTATCGAGGAAAGTGATGATTTAAAAGAGCAATCGGGATGAGAATGAGATTTTTTATGTTTAACTCCTGAAATAAACGATTCAATTATCGAAATCATTGCCAAGCTGAAATGAAAAATTGTCAAAGAAAAAAATTTTATCAGTAGAATTCCAATAAAAACGACGACCAAAGAGCATAAAACATGGTTCTTCTTGGTACGGGAGCCAGGACATAAGGAACGCCGACACGCGTCCTCGGCCTCGATAAACTCCCTCTGATAAGAAACGCGATGTTTAGCACTAAGCGTCTTTTCTACCAGTATGAAGGAAGAAAATACGCCACTGCTCGAATCCGCGTGAGTTTTAAAGAAGAACACATTAAACCTGTTCATGAATTTTTTCCTTCCCTTGTTGGAGAAACTTTCTCGTGATTTCATTTTCATTTTCATTAGTCGCCGTTTTTTTTTTCTGGCTTTTCATTAAGGATCAGTTTACCAATTAGAATGGTTCATCTTATCAACTAAGAAGGCAACCATCGATTAGTTTACTGAGTTTGTTTGTTGGATTCCATCGTCTCCCTCCTTTATTCTTTTTTTCAAAAGTCAATCACACACCTTGAGTTGAAAAAAAAAACAATGTGATGCATTTTTTTGAAGACCCAGATCTAATGGGAAAAGATTTTATTCGGACGACAACTTCCACTGCCATGATGAAGCTGCAAGCGCCGCTGACGACAGCAATAGTCGAGGTTCCTTTTCATAAATCATTTTCTAGTGTCATAAATGTTTGGAATATGTAAGCAATTTTTTTCCAGAAACTCTAAACTTAAAAAGTTATCAATTTTTTTAAGTTGTATTGACGGAGAATCAAAACATGACAAAGTTTGTTAATATTATGCTTATTTAAAAAAATCTCATTTGTCTCAAATAAATAGTGAGTAACTAGTAGATAGTAAAATGTGTTTTTTTTTCGAAGTATCTCTGATCTCCCTAGTTGATAACTCAAAATCAATAACCCTAATGAGGAAAAAAACATTTCAGCAACCCGTATCCTATGGCTGACCGTGGCCCTTTGCTTATTTTTCATGGTGTGCGAAGTGATCGGCGGATTGTGGGCTGGTTCCTTGGCTATCGTAACAGACGCGGCTCATTTGGTAAGATCCGTTCAACTTCGAAATTTCATATGCATCTTGGTTGAGCTCACCGACTTCGCTTCAGTTCTCATATCTCTCTTCTCGCTGTACATCGCTCGGAGGCCGCCATCGCAAACAATGAGTTTTGGGTTCCACAGAGCAGGTGGCAATAAGTATTATACCGATCCAATAATAATTATTTTCAGAAGTTCTTGGAGCTTTTTTCTCCGTCTTTCTTATCTGGATCGTGACGGGTGTTTTGGTTGTTTTGGCAATCATGAGAATTGTTAATAAAGATTATGAGGTCGATGGCGGAATTATGGCCATAACTGCTGGCCTAGGTGTTCTTGTTAATCTTGCGTAAGTGTTCTGTCTGAAGACTTTTATTTTTTTGTAAAATTTTAAAGATTTCTTTTAAGCTAGTGATTTCTGCTATGCTTAGCACATTTTTTTACAGTTTCTCGATTCAAAAAAATATCGATAGGAAAAAAATTGTAAGAAGTTTGCTAAAAAGGTCTCGAATTTTTTTACTGTAATTCTAAAATGAGTTTCTCTGAAAAAAACTGAAAAAAATGGAATAACTCTAAAAAAACAGAATAAATTATCTGTCTCTCGGTTCGGTTGAACTTTTTTTATGAGTGTTTTATACATTTTATATACTTCCAGAATGTTGACTCTTCTTTATTTCGGTGGTCACACTCATTCACACTCCCATGGTGGTTCGAGTCATGCCCATTCGCATTCAGGTTCTATCATTATTCTTCTAATTTCACATTTTTTAAATTTCGTCATCAAAATTCTCAAAATAATCTCCCAGGCGGTGACGGGAAGAAAAACGCAAATATCAATGTGCGCGCCGCTTTCATCCATGTCATCGGAGATCTGCTTCAAAGCTTTGGAGTTCTTCTTGCTGCTCTGCTCATTTATTTCAAGGTTCTCATAATTTTAATGAAAAAAATAATTTTTTTCAGCCGGAGTGGGTCATTATCGATCCAATCTGTACACTGCTGTTTTCTATAATTGTACTCTTCACGACTATTTATATTATGAGAGATGCAATAATTGTACTTCTTGAAGGTTTGATTGGAGTTTAATAGATGTTTGAACTTTTTGCAGGAAAATGTATGTAGAGAAGATTTTTGTTAAGTTCTCATCAATTATCTTTATTACTTTTCCATCAGGACGCCCTAGCAACATTGACTTCTCACAAGTTTTTACATCTCTGGGAAACATCAATGGCGTCATCAAAGTACACGATCTAAGGATTTGGGCACTTACTATGGAGAAGGTTCACGACTTTCGATAATTCATCCAAGTTTTTATTACAGGTCGCTGTTTCGGTACACTTGGAAATCGGAGAAAACGCGGCTCCGCAAGAAGTTTTGCGGTCAACAAGAGCAATGCTTAAGGAAACTTACGGCGTTCATGAAATAACCATCCAAATTGAAGAATTTATGGCTGATCGACAAGATTGTTTCAAATGTGATGTCCCACCCAAATAAATTCTAAATCTAGCCATCTGAATAGAAAAAAAGACAGAGGAGGTTTTTTGTATCTTTCTTATTGAAACAATCCAAAGGACAATCAAGAAATCTTATTCCTTTTGTTTATTTAATAACAACCTCATCTTCTTTGATAGAGGTACGACAGGGGAATAGTCAGAAATTAAGCTTTCTTGAAATTGAAATGAATTTTGGGTTCTTCGTAGTACGAACAGCAACCGTCGCTCTCATCCTCCACTTCAGCTTCAGCTTCAGAATGAGCCTGGAGCTGATCGAACATCTCCTTGAAGTCTCTTTCGACAAACTGCAGCCTTCGCTTCTTCCATGGATTTCTACTGAACCTCGTTCCCCATTCGCCTTCTCCTACCAAGGTAACCTAAAAGTTCAGAACTACAAAAGTCACAGTGAAAAAATGTCACTCACGGTATCGCCTGTGTAAAAATCATTTGCGTGCCTCACGGCAAAACAAAAGACAAGACACATGATTACCACAAGCCAAATGTCGGCGCTGGATTTATCCCTGGCTGATTCATTGGTCAAACTGAAAAAAGAAAGTTCAGGTGCAAAGTTGAGAAGAAAACACCTTGATGAAACAAATGGAAGAAATAAAAGAAGCCAGGAGAGTTTGGCGAGCATTTTCCAGCAAATGGACCATCTTACGGCGCTTCGTTTGACACTTTGCAAACAAAATGAAAGGGCTAAACAGAGCGTTTGATGGATAGCCGGATTACTGCTGAAGTGCAAAATTTATTTCTCAGGAAACAATGGTTATTAAACTTTTAGAAAATCTAAATTTTTTATTTTCAACAAACCTAGAAAAAAAATTCAATCTACTGCGCTCATCATAAGCTTCTGAAAATCGCAGAAACAGGAGCCAGAAACAAAAAGAAAAGCAAGAAAATGACACATATATCCCTTTTAAATAAAGGAAATTTCTTTGTTACTCGTTACAGTAAGACATTGTGTTCGAGACTCCAATCGGAGACCGGGTAATCTCGGAAGTAATTACCAGCCGAACATAATTGACGTCTTATCCGCTAAACAGGCGGCTAAGCGCAAATGAGTAACCGGAAGGTGAGTGGATACCTCATAGTCCATTTCACACTTGGTTACAATTTTCTTGTCAAATTCTTGTTTTCTTGCAAAACTGGATAGAAAGCTTCTGTTTTTTTTTTTGAAAAGGTTCTTATCTGAAAAAATCAAATCATACATTGAACTGTGTACAGCTGCTGTTCAAATGAAACTTTATTTTTATCTTCCACAAAGTTTGAAGCGGAATGAAGTTGTAGTAGAGCGTTTTGCTGATAAGAGGCTGTCATAAAACTAATTTCTGAGTTTTTTTCGATTTTCTGCCTGCGTCAGTTCTTTTTCCTGGTTTTTACAGGATGAACTGAGAAGATTCGAAAGAGAAGAAAGAATTAGAATGAACTCAGAAAAAAAGTCATGTGATAAAAAGATACTTTCCTTTTCTGTTTGTTGCTTTGCCCTCTTCCAGTTAGAAATTGAAAAATTGAGATTTGAAAAAAATTTCTGAAAAAGCGAAAGAGAACAAGCTTCTCTAACATACTTTACAATTTTAAATTTAAAAATACAAATTAGAAAAAGATGTGAAACGAGAACTTTTCTTCCGTCCACAGACAAAGAAAAAAATCTCCTCCTCGTGTCTCTGACTTCTATCTTACCGGATACCATGAATTCGAAGAAAAAGCGGAGTTTTGTAGTTGCCGGCGCCTCGACTGCTACAAATCCTTTCTCCAACCATAACAACGATTGCGTGGCCAGCAGATAATAACTCTTTACGGTAGTTGCGGCAAAAGTTGCCTTTTTCTGGAAAGCCTGACAAAAATCAAAAAATCTTTCTGCCAGCGGCTTTGCGACGTTTTTACAAGTCGCCATTTTCCCACTGTCTCCCATGGCAGCTCATTTTCCACGTCCTTTATCAGCTCTCACGAGTTCCGACGACCTCGACTCCGTTTTTTTTTCTTGGTTTCGTTAACCGTCATTTTTTTGTATTCGTTCTCACTACCCACAAATTCCTTCTTCATTGTAGCGAGGTTTCAAATTCAAACGTCCAACACATTGTAGTATCTCAAACTCCAAACCGTCCGATGTTCCCACGCCATTCGCATATATTCATAAAATGTGCACACAATTTCAGGCAAATCCGAAATATGGCGGAAATCAAGATGGAAAAGAATAAATGGGACACATTCCAATACGAAAACCTTCTGCAGCAGCACATTCATCCGCCGCAACTCCAAGTTCAAAGACATGAACTCGAGCGGGAGCACGACCTGAGGATGCAGCAACTCCAAGCAGAGGAAGAACAATTGCTACAGGACTCTTTCTTGCAGGACTTACCACCTCGTCTCGAAATACAGTCAGCTTTGCAACCGGAGGTAATAGAAGAGCCAGAAAGAATTTCTCCCGCACCGCCACTGGCGCCAGTCGTCCACCGACCTCAGCCAACTCCTCACATCCACCATCCGATTGCCCAACATCCGCTGCATCATCCGCAGATTCTCCATCCACAGCCAATCCGACCTCATGAAGTCATGCCACACATTTCGTTGGCCCATCACACGACCATACATTCCACCATACATCAATCCGTAATACAACAGAACCGAATTCATCAGCCGTCACTTTTCCCGGAGTCCGAGGAAAAGGTCCAACAACCCAGCCGACCTACAGTACTCCATCACGCACCTCATTCCTATGACGTGCCGTCTATCCCACAGCAGCCGTTCCTTTCGCCTTTTCCTTTTACTGGACATTTCGGTTCGTTTTCCAGAGATCAATCGGTGGATAAAAATATAGTTTTCAATAAAATTACTTTCTATTGTTTTAGTCAATTTATTAAAAAAAAACAAAGTCTGCTACATAATAACTTGATTCTCATTTAACCGCTATATAAGTAGCTTGGTGAATGAGAAGTAGTCAAGGAATGATAAAATTTGTTCTCTGAAAATTGTTGGAGTACTCTTTTTTTGCAGTTCTGCTCATTAAAAAAATTTTTTTGCAATCGTAATAATTTTTTTAAAAATATAAAAAAACTTTTCGGGAAAGACTGAAAAAAATTTCACACGAAAAATTTTTTTAAAGAAAAGATTTTTGATTGCTTCTGATATGAATAGCTCTACGAATTTCCCACACAGCCTTTCTAATCGTCACTTTTTTCAGCCGGATTCCCACTGGCCGAGCTTGACTACCGACTCAATGACTTTCACCCGTTTACCCAAAGCTCAAGCTCTCGACAACATTCAATGCCTTCGAGTCATGACATTCCTTCAAGTTTATCCTTGAAAGAACCGACGGAAAACCCCGTCCTGATCACGCATCCTTCCGTGATCCAACATGCGCCTCGATCAATCATCGAAAAACCTTTTCCTGTCATCCCGAGGTGAATCAAACTAATGACTTGAAGCTCCGAAATTGGGTAGGTGAGCTAAACGATAAACCTTTACCAGTCATAAAAGACAAAGTTTTCCTTGTTCAATATTCGATAGTTTATGACAGATATTAGCGTTAATCTACTCCTCGAAGCTCTTCTGATTTTTTGAAAGGAAAAATTGAAAGTTGGCGTTTGACCTTAATACATATCTTTTTCACCATTTTGGCATAATGAAAATGTTTTCACTGATATTCATCTAAGATCAGCTTTCCTTGTTGTTCAGACCGAACCCGCTGTTTGATCGGCGGACAGACGACATTTTTTTCAATTCTTCTCTTTACCGACCTCACCTTTCTCTAGACATGGCACATTCTTCAAAACAGGAAGTGCGAAGCTCAAACTTCAACGAAAAAAAGAGTGAAATTGTAGCAAAGGCACGTGGATCGACTCCATGAAGATTTCCCGATTCTCGAAAGCTTGGCTTGCATCGAGAAGAGAGAAGAAATGAAAAGGCACTCCGTAATGCACGATTGTCAGGTTGCTTTTTCGAATCGAAAAATAGAAAAAATCACTTTTTATCAAGTTCTCTAGGAATTTCCGCATGACCCTCATGTTACAAATTCTTGACAAACTCTAAGTTTCAAATCTTAGGCTTAAGAAGTTCAGTTGCAACAAAATTAGCCATCGGATAAACTTCTGAGCTCAGAAACACTAATTCTTCTCGAAGCTTTGACTTTACAGTGAACAAGAAGCATTCAAATGATGTGAGAGTTTGAGTTTGCGTTTATCAATCTCAAAAAAATTTCCTTGGAAATTGTGTGCAAAAACGAAATATCACCTTACTTGCATTAAGGTTTGCCAGTCAACTCACGCCAACGGACTTCATTTTGGCGCTCGAACTTGTGCTGCTTGTGCAGCATTTTTCAGGTTCTATTTCCTATCCAATCAATTTTCAATCTGAATCAACCCACAGGAGGTCGATAAGCGACGACAAACATTATGTCTGCAAAAGGAATCAAAGATGCACCAGCGCCAGTAGAGACGGTGAAATCTATTTCCACTCTTTTTCGATCTTATAATACATTTCATACACTCAGAATACATCAAAATTCAGGAACAGGTTATAGAAAAATTTGCCGCAGCTGCAGAATGAAGAGGTGTCTCGACATTGGGATGCTTCCTGAAAGTAATATTTTTTTTTTGAAGGAAAAGATTAATAATGATTTTTGCCAGATGTACAACACAAACGAACCAGAAAAGACGATGATACTCCGCCAAACAAATCTTTCGAAGGATTTTTTCCCACCTTTTACCCACACGTTGAGAGTTGAAATGTATAATTATTCTGTATTTTTGTGGATTCCTCTGATAAATTTGTGTTTCTACAAGGATTCTTCTTTTTGAAATAAAAATCGCAAAGAAATATACCAATAATAAATTTTAATATTCTTCTATGAAAACCCCGCTTTTATTTCTGCGTCTCAAAAAGATAAACTTCTGAGCAATATGTTTTTCAGGTTCTCATAAATCATTGTTTAATTTGCACATCGAACTATTGATGTCTTGAACTGAAAAAAATTCTCGAATGCTATCAAAGTTTCGAGCAGTTTCATTTTCAGAAAAAAAAAACGCCTACAACTCATAACAGTGGGAGCAAAATCGGAATAATTTTTAAAATATAAAAACTTTTCGAAAAGGCTGTTGAAAAAAAGGCTGAAAAAAAGGCTGTTTTTGATTCATAGGTTTATTCACTGCATACTGTTAGAAATTAATAAATTTCTGTTGATAAGAAACAATTTGAAGATATCATTAAAAAAATTTATTTTTTTGTGACCTTGGTAAATAGGTTTTTTTGAAACATGAGCGAATAATAATTTTTTTGAGAATGAAAACCGTCCTGCAGGATTATACAATAAAACTTCCCCAAAAATTTTAACAAAAATAGTATTAAAACACTACCTTTTTTCGAATTCGTTTAATAGAACCATAAATCTTCTCCTAATTCTGAAATTTAAAAAAACTTAGGTGGGGGAATTTTTCAGCACAAGAAATTTCAAGTTATATTCTTTCACTTGAGTTTCAATGAGTGGAAGGCAAGACATTTTGAACTTTCAAGATCAAACTTACGATCGATTGTGTGCAAATTCTCGTGAACGCTGCGGACTTCGCCCGCCAAAACAACCGATCAACAAATTTGTTTACTACCTTTTTGTTCCTTTATACTTTTTGGATCATTTCTTGAAAATCAATTCAGAATTTTTCTTGTTGAATCGTTTAAAAAAATTGTTGAACTTATTGTCAAGCATAATGGAAAATGTCTTAGGCTTAGGATATTGAGCAGTTTTATCTTGTTTATATTAAAATACTAGTTTTCTTCGAATTCAAATTTTGTTTCCGTATTTCACGAGAACTTGCTTGCAAAACTTTTTGTTGTAGAGGAACGCATGTTTTTATTTATTGTAAAGTCTGGGTTTGACGTGGAAAAGAGTAGGAGTAAACAACTGAAGAACGCGTAAACAAAACTTTGAGGCTTCAGAGGTCTAGTTCATTCAAACAATGTTAATTTTTTCCTGGTTTTCCGTTAAATTAAATGATCCTTGATGGCAACTTTTTAAATATCTAATTAAAAAAATGTTCGAGATATATTTACAAAAAAATTATAGCCGTATTGAATAAATTTAACAGTGAAAAACAATAACATTTTTGTTCGAAATGTCAAAAACTTATTTATTTTTTTGTTTCAAATGAAAACTGTATATTCTCAGTCCGCATAGACCTTGGGCGAGTAACTTAATTGTAGAGTGAAATGTTATTCTCTTAATAAAAGTTTATGAAAAAACTCTTCAGTACTTTGAACTTTTATGCAGAATGGTCTTTTTTTCTTGTTTTGAAACGTTTCGAACCTTGTTATTTCTAAATTGTATATTTTTTTCCAGCAAAATTCACTCCTAATAAAAAAATAAAAAAATTTTGAAAAAAACAAGAAGGCGTTTGAAGGCTGGTTGTTTTGTTGTGCTCAAGTGCTCTTCCCCGCAACGCAGTTCCAATGTCAACGTCAAATTTGCTTCGATGCTTTCCCGGCTTCCCAGACCTGGAGACTTTTCATTTTATTTCTTGTTTTTCTAATTTATCGCGTCTAATTGTTTGGTTGTCAACTTTTTTTGTTTCACACCATTTGCAGGACAAAATGCTGTTTCGATTGTTTCAGCAACAGCTGGCGAGGAGACCATTGGCCACTCAAATGGCTGTCACTGGTTTGTTTTCCAGGACAATCAAAAAGTTAAAAGTGTTTCACGTTAGAAAATAAACTATTTGAGATAATCCTATCAATTTTTTCAACTAGTATTTTTTGTTGGTTAGCAATAGCCCCTTTATTTTTTCTTTCAATAGATTATATAGGATTAAAATTATCAATGTTTTTCACCTAGTTTTTCCAAAAATGCTACACCAATATTCAAAAAGATTCCCCAGAAAAAGGCTAAACTTTTCCATTCGGAAAATGAAAAAAATCGGAAAAATCTTAACGACAAATCACACTCACAGTTTTTTTCAGAATTTTTTTAATTAAAAATTATTCGAAGAAATTCACTCGAAGCTTTTTTTCAATAAACTTTCAGGTGTTATAAGCGGCGCTGGCGACCTCTTCGCGCAGTATATCAGTGGAGAAAAAGAGTGGGACAAATGGCGGACCGCTAGATTTTTCGCAGTGCAAACTTTCTTTGTAGTACGTATCCAACTATTCCATAATTATCATGAAAAAACTGTTTCAGGCTCCTTCTTTGAGTGTTTGGTTCCGGGTGTTGGAACGGGTCAAAAGCTCGAATTTGAAGCTTCTTCCTCTCAAAAGGGTTTTTGTTGATCAGGTTTGAACTATTTCAAGTTTTTTTTTCTCAATAGAGTTTATTCTAGTTGACATTCAGTCCGGTTTTCAATGGAATCATTTTTGTTCAACTTGCGTGTGCTGGAAGGATATACAGTCAAAGAATCCAAGGATAGAATGACTCGAGATTGGTGGACTATTTACAGCAACAGTTTGAAGGTTTGTCAAGGACAAAACAATTTTCGGATGATTGATAAGGAAACTTATTGGTTTGAAAACTGATTCAATACTATAAACTTTGAATAAAAAAATGATATACGTAATATTATACCTAATTAGTTTAATACCAAAAAAATCTGTTTTGAAACTGTTGCAAAAGTTCAAAATACCACGAGACTGCAAATTAATATGGGACCTTGACCAGTTTTTTTTTTCAAATTGTTATAGATGTATATTTCTAAAAGAAGGCTACCACGTCGTTTCCAAATCCCCTTTACAAATAGCAATGCGCCGTCGTTTGTAGAGACTTGTGAGTAGACACCAAGTTTTATACGTCGGTACGATTTTCGCAAAACCCATTTGCGTTTCTATTTCAATTTGTTCTCATTTTTTACATGTGATGCTTTCTCTTTAAGTAACAGTTTGGAAATTTAAAAATTAAATTTGACAATCGTTATCACAGTATTTCATAACAAACAAATAATAAAGTTTACAAAAATTTGCATAAAAGGTCCATACTGTCCCATTTTAAGGAAGTTGAATGCAGTTATTTGGGCGATTTTATATAAATTTTTGTGATTGGTTGTTAAAAAATTAAGTGTACACACTTTTCTAAATCTTTCATCGCTTCAATTTTGCTTAAATTTTTGATCCTTTTCGAAAAAGGTCGAAAAATGATGTTTCAGTATGTATGTCCAAATTGCGCTTATTGTGTACCTTTATATGAATGCATTTCATGTACAGTGATAAAAATAAAATCTGATCAAAATAATATTGCAAATAGGCTCAACGCAAGTCGCACCCGCGCCCTAAAACTCGGCGTCTGCATACACGTCTCTGAAAACGACGGCGCATTGCGGACCCTCTCCAGCGAGCAACAGCGCAACTGGAGTCGGCCCGAGTCTTCCTATGTTTTATTTTTTGAGGCAGTCGTTTCAAATGAACGAATGCGGATGGGAAGCGTTACCCTGGCAATATTTCAACCTTCTCTGCGCATTATCTGTGGACTTTCTCATGGACTTTTTGCGTTTTTCTTCAGTTTTAGCGTTTTTGCTTATAAATTTTTTAACTCTTCAAAAAGTTAAGTATTTAGGGTGCCCAATAAATAGTTTAAACTTTTTTTCCTAATCTAATAATAAAATGGGAATTTCTCGAGTATTGCATCACTTTTGCTGTTTTTGACGGGTTGTGAGAAATACGTTTTGTGTACATAGTGTATGTAGACTACTCATTTAAACTTTGCTCAGCAACTCAGTAGTTTGATATAAAGCTCGATAAGCTTGTAGTAAATGTTTCATTCGCATTCCCCTCTCAAAACCAATTACTTTCAGTTATGGCCAGCCGTTCAATTGATCAACTTCTACTTCATGCCATTGAACTATCGCGTAATATTGGTTCAGGTATTAATATTCCTATATCCAAGACTTATTGTACTTCAGAGCGTCGCTTTCTTCTGGAATACTTACCTTTCCTTCGCTACTCAGCAGTCGAAAACCGCTCCCCCTGCACAAATTGAGTCCGATCTCAAGCACTGATCATTTAATGTTCTTTTTCTGACAGTAATAGTTAGATATGTTTTAGTTTAAAGTATTTATTCAATTTTCACATGTTGACCTCGATGAGAAACCTTTCGAAACACGTGTATTTGTATATAAGAGTAGTTTTTGCTGTACCCGGTTCAAAATGTTGTGACTTTTTAAATGTTATCGAGCTTCATAATTTCATTTTCCCATTCATTCAAGTTTCTAGCTGATAAATAGATTTTTATTTAATGCAAACTTTTTTGTTGGCAGTTTTTGTTTGTTTTGTATTTCATGTTGAAACCTCAAAAGGCAATGTTTTTTGAAAATTCTAAGAAGTAGTTGGATTACCTTCCGCGGCAAGACTTGACACCAGATTATTTCTTGTTCTAATCAGGGGATTAGAACAAATTGCTCTTGGAGTGAGAAAACGGATCTATTTCTCGTTCTGTTTTTTTCTTGTTTTCAGTTTTGTCTTAATTAGAATTGATGAACCTCAATAAGGGGTATTTTAGTTCAGAACTCGAAAAAAGGTTGATTTCAAGTATTAGTGAAAATTGGTCAAAGCAAGTTTCTGAATGGAAAAAGAACACTCTTATTTTTACAAATACTTATTTCGTTACGTTCAAAAGTTTTTCTAAGCTCTTTACTTTTTTTCACAGCACATAACCTTTTGGATTTATTTTTTCAATTTTTTTTTTGCTCCAGGGTTTTTTTAATTACTGTGACATAAAAACACTTTTTTTGTATGTCTTGAAACGTTGATTTAAAAAATTTAAAAAAAACTCCTATTATTTTTTGAAATTTTTTTTCAGAATTTTGCGTTAACGGGGTTCTCTGTTTCTCAGGCTACATAATTACAATCTCATACCTCTCTAAATTGTTTCTATTTTTCTCGTTATGTACGCGCGCCGTTTTTTGAAAGTAATAACGCTGATTGGACAGTTTCAGGCTGGGAAACCCTGCAACGACTGAACAAAGAACAGTCAAAGATAAAAGTGACGAGACCCGATTCCTACAACAAAGACTGATCGATTGCGGGATGCAGTGTGGTGGAACGATCGCAAAATACAGTCGTATCGTCGGCGGTTTTCGCGTTAATATTGCCAAACAAATGACTACCGCCGTCGACGACACACCTCATTCAAAATATGAGGTGGGTGTCCTTTTTTTGTCCTCGTGTTTATTTTTGCTATCGATAAGAGATTCCGATAGAGCACATTTTCCTTTCCAGCTAAACTGTGTGGAAAAACACATGCTATTTCTTTTAAAAAGTTTTTGGAGTTTTTTTTGAAGTTGTTAATTGTTTTTAGGATGTTTTTGAATGTCAAAATTTTTTTACTTTTTATTAGTGAAAAAAACTGTGATTTGCAACCGTATACAGGCTTTTTAAATAAATTGCTTTCCGGTAATTTAAAAAACTGAACGGACCCTTGAGTTGCAAAAAAGGAAAGCAAACAGGTGAGCTGTATTTTTTTAACTTTTTTCCTTAAGTGTGTCATAATTTTTGCCAACTGAAGTAATCCTGCAACTTCAAGACGATTTGAAATTTGGTCAGCAAATCGAACAGATCAAACGATCAAAAAACTCTTATCTGTTGATTGTTTTCAGTCTCACAGTTACAAAACGCCAAGAACCTTCTTTTTTCAGAAGGCCGTGCTCCTTCTCAATGGACTACAATCCAATGCCGAAGTTATCAAGAAAATGCGGGAACAAAGAGATCAAGTACAAAATGAGAATATCCCCGAGTCGCGACGATTTCTCAAATCTTTGAACATTTCTGTGAGTGTTTTTGATTTTTGACATCAATAAAAACAACACGTTTAGAACAATGACTTGAACTCGCTGAACGTGATTCATGTGAGTGGGACGAAAGGCAAGGGATCGACTTGCGCCTTCATCGAACAGATTTTGAGAGACTTCGGCCTCAAGACTGGCCTTTACACGTAAGTATTTTTTGTTTGCTCATTGAATGATTTTTTTTTTAGATCTCCTCATCTGATCCATGTTCGTGAGAGGATTCGGATCAATGGAGCTCCAATCAGCGAAGAGAGTTTTGCTGAGCAGTTCTTTTTCGTGTACAACAAACTGAAAGAGGTTCTTAGCCAGGAGATTTACAAGAAAACAAGCTTTTTTTTTAGGAAAACAAGGACTCGATGCCCGCGTACTTCAAATTCCTTACGCTAATGGCTTTTCACGTTTTCTTGAAAGAAAAAACCGACGTCGTGATTCTAGAAGTTGGAATTGGAGGGGAACACGATTGCACCAACGTCATTGAGTAAGTGTTAATGTTTTGTATTTATTGAATGAAGTTTTCAATTACTGACACTATTTATTTTAAATTGAACGATTTTCTAGTCAGTTAAATAAAACATAATTTTTAGAAAGCCTGTAACCTGTGGAATAACGACGCTTGATCACGATCACACTTCCATTTTGGGTCAAGAACTGACTGGAATTGCATGGCACAAGGCGGGAATATTGAAGAAAAACGCGGTTGCGGTTTTCTCACCAACAGTGGAAGCCGCCGAGAAAGTGATCCGCCAGAGGTCTGCTGAAAGAGAGGTTGGTTGAGAAACTTCCTGTTTATTGTCTTACAAAATTGTTTTTTATTAATATTTTTCTGAGACAACATCGTGAACAATTTTTAACGAATCGAAGACTTTGCGATTCAGAAATGGAAAAGTTTAGTATTCATTGTTTGCCGGATTCAAATTAGCGAAGCAAAGTTCCTTTAAAAAAACCTCCAATCAAACTTTTTGTTTCTTTTTTCTTTGCCTATAAATAATTCAAGCCTTATTCTACTAATAGCTCTGGCGAGCAAAAAACTCATAAAAAACACGCATTTCAGACAACAGTCGTGGAAGCGCCTCCACTTGAAGCGTATCAATGGCCTCGTGATGTGACAGCCGGAATCGCCGGACGTCATCAGGCTCTCAACATGTCCCTCGCCCTGCAACTGAGCAGGATCTGGCTCTCCAAACAGAGAGAAAATCGTGAGATCTCTTTCTGATAGTTAAGAAATCAAACTTACTTTTCAGAGTCTTCATCGCTCTTTATGAAGTCTGACTGGTCACCCGGAACCGGATATCAAGTTCCTGCGTCTTTTTGCGACGCTTTGGAGTCCTGTCATTGGCCGGGTCGTAGCCAAGTCCTTCAAACTGACCGGATCAAGTTCTTGATTGACGGAGCTCACACACCGAAAAGCATGGAGGTAGTCTTTCTGGAATCAAAATTGTTTTTTTGTATTAGCTAGAAAAATATAAAGGTGTCCATAAAACAGGATTAATAAGTGTATCATAGGTATATCAGTTTTTACTTTACCATTATCAAAAACGTAAAAAAACACGCAGAAGGTTTAGAACTTTCCATTGCATTTATTCAAGCACATTTTCTTTTTTTATAAAGGGTGATGACAGCTTGGGGAAACTTTTAATTAATAAAGTTTGATTCAAAAGAAATAAGAATATGCTTGCATCTTTCTTTTGAATCTTCTGTATTTCACTCTCGTTTCTCTTTTTTTTTCACTGGATTTCATCATGTTTCCATTTTTCTGAATCATAAATTTCAGGCGTGCGCCGACTGGGCACGAGAAGCATTTTCCTGCAATGACTCTGATTCTGGAAAATACCTATTGTTTCAATGCACGGCTGACAGAAACCCCGCTTCTTTGTTGGAATGTCTCAAGGTTCCGCATCGATTTCGGCAATCTAAGAAAACTATCAACTTTTCAGGCTTACAAATTCGAGAAGGTGCTCTTTTGTCCGACGCAGCTGAGTGTGAGCACAAAGAAGACGTCTGATTCTGCGAATTTCAACCAGCCTGGAGGCCAGCAACTGGAGAAAGCCAAGCTGTGCAGCGAAGCGTGGCGTTCTCTCACCGGCGAGGTCAGAAAATAAATAGTTCGGGAAAATGAAGAATAGAAATTTCAGGACGCGTTGCTGTTTGACTGCGTTTCTTCCGCGATGGACTGGCTCGAAGATCAGTCCAAGGAAAAGAAGCTGGCCGTTCTGGTCACCGGAAGTCTTCATTTGGTCGGCAGCGTTCTCAATGTCGTTACCTCAAAATATAACGTCTCTCCTTGAATTCCAATATTTTTCTAGCGATCTCTCAATTCATAGACTTTTATCACGCCATATCACTGTATCATCCATCCCAACGCCATACTTAGACCGGTATTATCACTGTATCAAACAAATTTTATGTGATGCATTATAAATAAACAATATTCAAGCAACAGCGTGTTTTATTATCAAAGGGTGTCCGTTTTCCGAGGGCTCAGTCGATATGTCAGATAAATGTGTGCAAAAAAGCAACTATCAAATTTAGCGAAATGAGTAAGTGCTGGATAAAGTGATAGTAAAATGAAAAGGGTAATCATGAACTTCCAGTTTTAGCCAATCCTTACAAAACAAGTTCAACTGACCAGATGTTTTGGAGAATTACCTTAAAGTAGTTTATATTTGATTTGAAAAAGTTACGGGGAATATTTGGGCTTACTTGGTAAGACTTCAAGAAAGCAGAAATGAACAAAAAAAAAGCCAGTCATCAACAAAAATAGTACACGAGAAATTTCAAGAAAAATCACAGGAAAAAAGTTCAGTGGAAATGTGCGTATGAGCCAGCAGGTCTACGTGTTCGTCCAGCGTATGGCTGTGTGTATGTGTAAGTTTTCCCTTTTGCTTTCTCTTCATCGAAACCTCCTCTCATGAACGAAATTATGCAGGATATCTGAATTACCATAATCAGCTCGATATAAGGTTAGAAAGTTACCAAGTTCCGCCAAGCACCTAAAGTCGGACGCTGACGATTGGCCTCCCATTCAACTGCGGCTTGAGTCATACATTCCGCAAAGGTCTCCCAGTAGACTGGGTTGAAGCCACGACCTTGCAAAGCGACATGACGTTTTCCAAGGCTCTGAAAACAGAAAGGTTCAATTTAATTGAGTTTTTCCAATTCACCTCAAAATAGACTTCAATTTTGCCCGGGAACTCGATGTTTCTGATCACGTAGTCCAGGGTCTTTGTGTACACTGTAATTAAATATAATTAAATTAACAGGAATGTCCGAAATTATCATAAGAAAGGTTAGCTGTGAAAGTTCACTGGATGATGTTGAGAAGTTTGAAAAGTAAAATAATTTATGAAAATGTGAACAATTACATTTTTTTTCGATCAATACAAGGGTTGACCCTTTTTTTAATTTCCAATTGTTTTCAAAACAAGTGTTGAAAGGTAATTTTAAGTTTTCGAGCCTTCGGATTTTCTTATACTGAGACAAACCGACCTAACAAATCGAATGACAATCTTTCTATAGAAACTCAAGCGAAAAGATTTATCTTTCCTCTTTAAAAAGAACGAACCGAGAGCATGTTGTCGGAATCGAGGATCGTACTTCAGCCGACCAGTGGGGATTTTCTCGAGCCCGAAAATGGCTTTGATGTCTGGCTGAGCAGTGAGAACCATGAAAAATATTTTAGCTCCGACATGATCGGCTCCCGTCTGCGAGTTTCAGAAAAAATCACTGATTTTCGATCTGAGGAATTTACCTTTTTAGTTTTTCTCCAACTTTGTTCCAAAAGAACTCGTTCGCGACGCGTCAGGAAGTGCTTGCAAGGAACTCCTTTCAAGCTCTCAAGCTCGCGATTTTGGTCGTTTTCACTGTTATCTGATGGTTCCCGCCTGGAAAAAAACAAATCAAAAGCTTTTGAAAATCAATTTCGATGAGGATTTTTGAATTAGATAAGGTTTCCACTTTTAAGAATTTTTAAAAAACGTCAAACAAAATTTGAAAAAAAAAACATGAACTCACGAGCGAACTGAGGGTTCTATGGAAGATCGGCTGGTAGTCTGAGCGTCACCGATGGAAGAATGTTTTGGAGTGTGGCTGGCTTGTAGAGCTGTTTCGCCGCAAACGCTGCTACTGGCTGAAAATTTGGTGAATAGTTTGTTTTGGTCAAAGTATTTTGTTTTTCTACAATCTGATTTTTTATGAACTTTTTGTAGTGATGTTATTTAGAGATTGAAGTTACCCAAAGCCTTTCTAAAAAACACTCAACTGAGAAATTTACAGAAAACTATAGTTTTATCTTTTTTTTAGAAACTATTCCCTGCACTGCTTGTTTTTCGAGTGAAATAGTTTTTTTCCTCAACTTCGGTCCAGGTTTTTTTCCCTGTTTTTTTTTCTTGGATCGAAACAGAAGTTCCTTTTAAGAATAACAATTTCTATACGTTTTTTTGCCCCTGCGAAACTCGCCGCAAGAGCGGTTCACAAGTGCGACAAATTCTATCATCGCTAAACACAATTCCCGAAAAATAATTTTGAAAAAAGCACGTAACATGTGAGAAAGAAGTTATTTCTGTAGTGTTCATAAAACAACAGGTTACTGTGAAAATGGCTATAAATAGTTTTAATGTGCGTGGGAAGTGGGGTGATCCGAAACAGGCGGAAATATTTTCAGCACAGCTGTCTCTCAGACGACTCGTCATAAAAAATTGAGGATATCGTAGCTGCCGTGAGAAACAATTCAGAAATTAATGCTTGCAACTTAGTTATGTGCAATTTAGCATGTACCAGAGCAAGTCCAAAAAAAACTTGTGAACTTTTGATTTCCCTCTTTTCAAAACTTGTTTGAAACTGGAAAAGCTATAGACTTCGAAAAAACTTTTCATTCCGCTTTTCATTCTATTTTGAGACTTTCTAGAAGTTTGTCCGGGTTTTTAAATTGATTTGAGAATTTGTGATGTATAGCCGATTAATTCTCATCCAGAAAATTTTCAGGGATAATGAGATGTTTCTTCCTGAAACTTTACCTCTTTTCTTTTTTGGCCGTTCGATTTTGTAGCGCTTTTCGGCGAGAGATTCATGTGGGCACTTGCTGCCTTCAGCTCCCATCCAATTCTCGTTTTTCTGCAAAGAAAATAGGAAAATGAGAAGAAAGTGTTTCCAACAAGCCGAAAAATTCGCGAGAAGCCAAGAGAAGGAATACAAAAAAGAAGCACCAACTGACGGCCAAAACGCCAGATTCTAATGACAAAACAAAAGCCGATTTAAAAATTTAGCTTCATGGAAATGCTAAATACTGAAAAATTCATTAAGGTCAAAGGCCTAGAGCTGTCACCAAATGTTAATTAAACAATCAAGGCCGTTTTGTTACAGGAAAATCACGATTCTCAGCCGGAAAACAACAAAATGGCACACGGAATAGAACAAATGGCTCATTGTAAATGAATGCTCCATTTTTGTGGGTTAATAGCTTCTTTTCGCAAACCGGAAAAGGGTCATTAGCAGTGAGAAAAGCATGAAGAAGAAAGGGTTAAAAACCGACTTCTCTAAGGTCAGAAAAACGCGGCTCCCTGCGGATACTCCGTTATGCTCGACCATCAATTACAAGAGCGGAAAAAACTGTGACAAGATGCCTTTTGATGCGAGAAAAGCAGCATTCATGGAAAAGTTTAATTTCGAGCCACGGAATAGTTAATATAGCCTTTTGGCTAGTTTCCCAGCTTTTGAAACCAACCCAACCGACACTGAAATGATTGAGCTTGATGAGTTGAGAATTCATTTTTTTAGAAAGAGCTACGACTACGAAAAAAATTATGAAATCAAAGAATTCAATATATTTTTCAATTGTTATGATTGAAAAAAAGAGATGGAGCATTCCCCTATAAGAAAAAAGCGTCACTGAATTGCTGAGAACGAGAAACGGATCTGCAACATATAAAAAGACAACAACTCCCACCAGCCTCGGATAATGGCATTTCCCAGTTTCCAATAATTGTTCCCACGCAGAAAAAAAAAATGGAAAAAAGTGCTTTCAAATGAAAAGCTAAAATAGCGGCGAAAGTTACAGTAGCTGATTGGGAACGCGCACTAAATAATGCCACTCGAATTGCTCTTTCCATTCAAATTATAATGTTCGGTGTTTTCCTCGAGTTCAAAGCTGCAAAAATATGAAAAGTGTAGGAAAAAAATCTTGAATAGATATTTTCGAAACGATTCTTCTCTAAACATCATTTACTTCACATGTTTGATGTCTGGTACCCGTTGAGCTTCGGAAAATTAGGTATTATTAGAAATTCTAGGTTGCTTGAAGTGGTGTTTCGATGCTCAAAATCTTCGCCGCATGCAAAAAAAAAAGTGAGCTTTTTCTGAGATAAAGTTCTAGTTCGTTGCAAGGGCTGTCAGGAAATATGAACGTTTCACAGATTTTTCGCTCGTTTGCGAGAGCATGCGTTCTCATTTCGAAACTGAAGATCCTCTGGCGTTTCGCAGATAGCAAAAAGTCGGAACGGGTAAATGAAATTTTCCCAGGAAACTTTTAATGAAACAGATATTTTAGCCCGATGCCTTTGTTGAAATCTCTCGTTAATATTTTGCCAAAGTTTGAAATGCAAAAAAAAAGTTTTTACCAACGATAAAATACTCAATATTGAAAAAGTGTTTCAAAAACCTTTTTTTTTTTTGAAGAATCTCAAAATCTGCACTTTCTAAAAAAGATTTTACAAAATCTTCCCAAAGTCACAAAATGAGCAATTCCGAGACAATTGATTAAATATGGTTGTTTTTGGAACTCTGAAAAAAATCTTCCTTAACATTAAAATGACAAAAAACTAATGACCCAAACGAAGTTAATCTGAAAGCTTTGGGAAACGGCTCAATAGAGGCGAATTTGAGTGAAATAAAGACAACAGCGTGGCGAGACTCTTCAAGTGTTTTTTTTTTTTGAAAGTTTTCAGCTTAACTCTACTTTAACGTTTTTAAAAACTCGAGAGTTTGGCTTCAGACAGTTTTTTTGGAATAAGGCTGATAAAGCTCAAAATTTCCAAAAAAAAACTTGATGGAAACTTCCAATTTTTCTTCCACATGCTGGCGGGGCGACCATAAAAAATTTTGATGAACGATCTCCAGAGAAAAGTTTCTTTCTTGCTTCTTGATAGAAGCCATTTTTCTTGCCCGAGCATTTATCGAGTCAAAAAGGAGGCATTTTCTGATCTATTGGCCACTTGCACTTACATATTTCACCAGAAAGTCCTCTGATGAGTTAAAAATGAAAGAGTAAAGTAAACGATAATAAGAAGGAAGTGTGAGTTTACATTAAGAAATCGCCAGAAATTCATTTGGAAGAATGTTTTCAAAGTCCAAAAAATGTATGAGACAAAAAAGAACGTTTCTAAAAGTGGCACCAAGTCTCGACACTGAAATATGGGAAGCCCCGACGGACTGCGCTTTTATTATGGACACGTCGTATACATCTTTTTCAGTCTGACACTTTTCAGAGTGGAAATTGAGATTATTTTTTTGGTATAAACAGAGTTGGATTATAGTTTCTGAAATTTTTGTGATAGAAGAAAGATCCGTAAAGTGGCATGAAAAAAACAATTAATGATTATATCCGTTGTGAACATTTTTTTTTGCTAAATCTCCTTCAAACTAGAGACGACATCAAGCAGTAAGTACACATTTTTTTTTGACCAAATGCTGTTTTTCTCAAAATAAAGAAAAGCATATATATTTTTTTTAGGTCGTCATCCTCTAAATGCAGAAGTCATCGCTTTTTTATGTGATCAAGTGTGAGAATCAAACAGTAAGTACAAAGTGACAGTAAAAGGACAAAGTTCCCAGAATCTATTCGAAACTAAATTTAACTGCGGCAAGGACATGACTGCAAACGAATGATTTCCCTTTCTATAGCCTGCAAACCTTTTTTTAAAGTCAGATTAAGAAAGCTGGTAAATAAGAAATTTATCTCATCTGTCCATCTTTTTTCTTCGACCTGAAACCCTAGGGAATAAAAAACCTTGATTTCGTTGTTGGTATTACCAGTGTCACTTCGAGAATAAGCTCTTTTTATGAACATGATTCTTCAATTTTGAAGCGGTGTAGGGGATAAAAAACATCAGGAAACCGAAATCTTTCAACGATGAAGAGAAAAGTAATTATTTGAACGAAAAATCGAGCTGAGCTTTCTTTTTTACCTAGAACGGGTGACGCAGACGCTGGCGACTCTCAAGTGGGATCTACGTGACAATTTCAACCTGTGATTTGCAGGTTTGAAACTGAAACGTCTAGAACAGAAAGAGTTAGATTTCAAATATTGCTGAAAGGATTTTCGACAAGTCTCCAGAGCAACAGAATTGAAATAGGATGAATCATATGATATAAGAAAGTGATCAACAGCACATTCATCCAAAAAGATGAATCATTGATATTTTCTTATTTTTAATTAACATTTTTCGATTATTTTTTCCTCTTCAATGGAAATGCAAAAGGAATTTTTTGAAAACAAGTTTTCATTAGGATTTTATAAATTTGCTATCGTTCGCTTCAACAACAAGTTTTCGCTACAGTCAACAATTAAGTATGGAAGAGCTTACAAGAAATGTAACTACGGTCTCCCGGAAGCGACAATAAGCATCATTTCTGGAGAGAAGCCTGAATTCCGTGAGACGTCTTGAATAAGAAAACGCTTTTCTTTTGCAGTAAATACGGCGGCTTCTTTGTGCATAAGTTATCGTGGTGTGGACATAAGGAGTGAGAGTAAATTCTATCAGGAAATTCACTAGTTGGAGCTAGCAGAATAATTGTATCCTGTGGTACAAAATTTTGAAAAAGCCCCCTCGTTTCCTCTCTGAAGGAATTATTCCAACCCCTGTCCACTCATGACGTCAAATCAATGATATATTTTTCTCTATACAAAAAAATTTGAAAAAAATATACTATTTACTCGAGAAAAAGAAAAAGAAAAGCTGTTTTTCAGGAAGGGAATTTCTGAAGGGAATACCACGCCGTCTTCTTCAAATAGGTGTATCTTTTTTCCGTCAAACTCACGCTGGTACCC